>JALGBA010000018.1:417500-1617500 GCA_023970755.1 Azemiops feae
TTGAACAGGTTTTGTCATCAAGTTTTTGACACTTTGCTAGGTGGTACTCGAATATTGCCATATCCTAAAAGTGGTACAGTTGGTGAAAAGGTTGAAAAGCCCTGATCTAGAAGACCCCCAAGGTACCTTCCAGCACTGTTGTTCTATGTTCCTGTTCTGACCTATGAGATTCCTGAGAACTATGGGGAAAGGGGGGCATCTTCCCACTCACTCAAACGAAGGTAGCTGCAGCGTCACTCCATGTTCTTGGTGGAATGTTCTACTCTGAAACCTTGAAGCCAGATAAAGGATTGGTGAGGGAGGAAATTCCCTGAAGGATCTAGCAGGTTTCTACCATATGTTTGTGAAGGACTACCATGCTAATACCTGCCATAATGGAATTCCTTATTACATCTCATTTCATGCCATCATTACTTTGAAATTTTAAAGATGGATAGTAATTAAGAAAAATGTGCCTCATCTGAGGGCTCCCTTTCCATGGGCTCACACTTTGGCACTTAGAAAACTAGAACAAATATTTGTTAAAATAATTAAGGAATAAAAGGAATAGATTCATCTTTATAATGCCTATCAACAATTACTTACAGTTCGATTGGGCTTCTGGAGGAAATTGGATTCGAATGATGGCCATTAGAATGAATGAAAATACAGGCAAAAAAATTAATATGAAAGACCAAAGCTGTAAAAAAAGAACAAATTATATTCAAGTTTGATATATTTGAAAATTTTTAACAATATTAATCATACAAAAAGAACATCTCCTTAACAAGAGTTATAAAGTAATAAAGGCAGGAAACAATTAACAAATAAATAAAGTCAATTTTCATTTTAACACAAAGAACAAGCTTTGCTATGGAAGGTCTCAACTTTTGCTAACTAGGAAAGATTAGTGCTGAAAACTCTGCCAAAGAAGGCAGATTCATCCCATAAGTTATTATGAGGCAATGATCTTATGACATGGTTAGAGAAGCAAGGGTGGACAATTGCTTCTTTATTTGCCTCCTTGGAAAAGGTTTCTTTTTAATGGCTTATACATGCTTTAAGAATATTGGAGGCTTTTGTTCTTTTTGATAATTAAAAGTATCTGGAAATCAGCGACATTATTGGGTGATTTGTTGCAGGATTTCAAGGATATGGAGTTAGGTAGCTCTTTAGGGCAAGAAGCCTGTATGAAGAGTCATCAATTTTTTTTTTTTTAAAAAATGTAAATATTCTGTAGTCCTGCTATACAACATGGATATGCTTTTAATTTAATTTACTGTACACCACTGCATTACAATTCTCCAACTAGTGCTGACATTTGATCATTTGAGTATCCTGCTTCTTACCCTCCAAAAAGAAGTAATATATAATGTTTAATTTTTTGTTAAAAGTCCTTAGTTAAAGAACTTTTGCATGCAGTGAGCCAGTTGCCTTTGAGATTAGTCTAGGTGAGATGGGTGGCATACAAGTCAAATAAATAAAAATAAATATGTCTCTGGCCATACTGATTGGGATTTCTTGGAGTTCTTAAAAAGATTGTAGCATCGGGCCTCGTACTGCCTTTTGAGGCTTAGACAGAATTTGGTTATCATAGGGCCATCCATAAATCATCTTTATAGATGATTTCGGAGCTTTGGCCAGTTTAGTATGGACTAGTCCAGTTGATTATGGACACAGCCACGTTTGCCCATGAGAGATGTATGAGAGCTACTATGAGAGCTGTATTGGCTACCTATTAGCATTTGGACACAATTCATAGTGTTGGTGTCATACCTGCCCCAACCTGGATCCTTAGGAAAGAAAGACCCTTGACTCCATTTTTGTGAAAGGTATACACTTACTAAAGACCAAGTGGTGACAGTAGAGCAAAGCCAGAACTGAAATTTAAGCATGAAGATTCCCTAGTTAACTTTCCCTTTCCCCCATTCCTCCCCCGTGTTATCTGTGTATTGTCCAGTTACATTCAAAGGATTTGTCTTGGTAATGGTCCCTGCTCTGGTGGCTAGGTGGTGAGCTATTGAATTTTCCCTCCCAGGCCTCTTTGGATATCTCAGTATCTGGACTACCTTCTAAAGAGCATGAAACATGACTCTTCAGAACAGTATATGAGGATGGATAAGAGTGTAGAACTCCCAAATAGTGGCATGTTGGACTGGCTATAATTGTCATTAATGTTTCTTATTATTAATGTTAATTCTGTTTATCTTTGTATTGTAAGCTACTCAGAATCTTTGGATGGGGGAGTTACATAAACTGAAATAATACTAAATAAGAGTGATGTAACTTATTATAGCAAGTAGTAAGTCAGTACTGTTTGCAAATTGCAATACTTGTTGAAATTGTATTGTGCAAATATTTAAGGGGGAAGTCTTACCACATTGAAACATTAATATGGTTATGTTAAATTGAATAAGACTATTGTAAGAAGCATTGTTTGGAATAGGTTTTTACATACTAAAAGATACAAAACTATAGAAGAGGGCAAAAAAGGCACAAAAATATCTTCCTTCTATTGAAGAATCAGATCTTTTGTCAGGATCTCCATCGTCAGCTTGGCGCCTTGCTGGCGTCCTACCATCAAAGGGGAAGGGAGGCATTTGGGGCAATCCACACCTGTGTATCTAATGGTGGGAAATGGGGAGGGGGAGCTGACATGTGAAGAAAATCAGAGCTGTTTGTACTGGTTACACCAGGCATCTTCAAGGCCACTTGCCATGGATGTGAAATTCCAGCAGCCTAAACAACCCAGAGTTTCCCACATCATTGTGGCGATCCCAGATTGGCTGGCAACAGACCAGACATTGGGAGGAGGGATGGGGAACATTGGGTTTAGCTCTTTGTATTGGTGAGCAGGAACTTCAGATTCCGCCTCACCTTCTTGCAACCAATAACTTTAGTAAAAGTTATTTTCACTTCAATCAATTGGAGTCAAGAGTCCATAAATGATTGTTTTGGGGCAGGTCTGACACCATTCTTTCTTTTTACTAAACCACAAACTAGGCAAAGAATTTATGAATTAAAAAATTCCAATTGAAATACTTAAATATAAATTAAAATATAATTTATCAATATATAAAATAAAACTCTACAACTATGAAATAGGATGATTTTAAAAAGGTAATACATATTTTTATTCCATTATCTGACATAATTTATCTCCATTTGTATTAACTAATATTAAAACTATAGTTATACATAGAAACAAAATCTTGTATACAGAACAGAAACTAACCTCCAAGAAGGGTTTTAAATGACTGATTTTACCATTGAATTGATATTAAAGTATTTACATTAATATTAACTAATAGATTAAACTGATTGGTAGCTACATTATTTCGGATCAATATGAATTAATCAGTGGAAACCTAGATTCATTGGAACAAATGAGAAAAATAGTTTTATTCCCCCATAATGTTGGATATGTTCAACACTTGAGTTATTTCTAAAAATAATAAAGGCAGAATACAAATAAACAAATAAAATAATGACAAGGACCAGATATTATTTCTCCTCAAGACTTTGTAAAAATATTAGGAAAAAATTCCTGTATGTGATCCAGAAGCAATACTTTAAACAAAAGCATTTGTAAATCTCATTCATAGCCTCTAGTATATATAAAGAGCAACAAAACAAGGTTGCCCACCCTCTTACTTAATCTATATAATGTCACTGAAGCCCTTCTATGAAAACTACAGAATAATTCAAATATTGGAGAAATATTTGCTCCATAATTTTTTTAAAAAATAATTGCAGGTATGTTTGATGATGACACTGTTTTGATGACACTGCCTGAGCCAAACAAGGATTTGCTTTGGATTACTGAGTACATATTAAAATATTGTTAAGTGGTTGGATTTAAAATAAATTTTTAAAAGACCATGTTCTGTTCATTAGCATTGGCCCCAAATTATAGAAAACAGAAAAAATAAATATTCTAATTAGTCATAAACACATAAACATTTTGGGATTTTAATTAGATTAGTTCTAAATTGCAAACATAATCTATTAGTACAAAACATGAAAATCTATCTATAAATTAAAGTTAAATTTAAGCATGGAACACATTAAGTCTATTTATTTTGGGAACATTGCATCTTATAAATTATTATACTTTTTAAAATATTATTAATTTTCCAAATGTTGCCATTCTCCTCAACTAGGAGTGATCAGCATCATGGCAAAACATATTTATAAATTTGCATTCAAAAGGAACAAGTCCATAGAAAAATCCATAAAAAGTTGAAAAATAAATAGGGTTTTCCTAAAACAAAGTTATAATTTCAACACTATTGTAATGGAAGGCACAATGTTTTAAGTTTAATAGTTGAGACATCACATTTACTGTATATAGTCAAGACCTATATATAATATTGTATTATTTAACAAGAAACCAGATTTCAATTGGCAGGATAAAAAATCTGCAAAATGTTTTCCTGCAGTACATAACTGAAATCCGGTAATAGTAATACCAGACATGAGCATCATGTCACTCCCCATTAATGCCTGTTGCAAGACAGTAATCATCCTGGTGAATTTTAAGGCACACCGGATAAAAAGATAAACAGGTAGATCTGTATAAGCTAAAAAATATAGCTTTATAAACAGAGGAATGATATTTAAGATAAGAGCTAATACTTTATGGCTAAATTGGGTACGATGTTCCCAAGCTCTATTTTCACAAAATATGAAAAACGGGAAATAGCATGATATTTTCTGTCTTTGAAATAATGGGAAATATAGGTATTTACAAATTTCCAAATACCCTTTCTAAAAATTGTTAAAATTATTTTCAAGCATATAATAATAATTTTCAACAGTTTTGTTTGATTTTTTTTAGATTTAATGAGAAATCTTGCCTATACCAAACTCAAGTGTGAATGTTGATCTCCTCAGCATAAACAAAGTATAATTTGTCAACTGAATGCATCTGCTGTAGTCCCCTCTCACCGTTGAATGAATTGTATGTTTAACATATTGGAATAGTCTTAGTAAAACCTTGGACTTCATTTACATAAATGTGACACCCAGGAGAAATAAACCTATAGAAAAATACTAAAAGTATATTAATAAATGCATGATTAGATGAACAATATTTAATGGAGCAAATTGACTTTAAAAATCTCAAGAGTTTTCTATTTTGGTGGCAAGCCAAGAGAGCAGCTATTTGTCACCATTTCTTCACTCAGCCCCCACCCCCATTGCTCCTATTACTCCCATTGCTCCAATTGCTTATTTTATTTAGTTAATTAGTAATATCCTGCCTTTATTATTATTATAAAAAACTCAAGGTGGTGAAAACACAATACTTTTCCTCCTATTTTTCCCACAACAATAATCCTGTGAGGGAGGTTGGGCTGAAACAGAGTGACTGGCCCAAAGTCACTCAGCTGACTTTCACGCTAAAGGCAAGACTAGAACTCAGAATCTCCTGATTTCTAGAACAACACCTTCACCACTACACCAAACTGTTCCTCTCCTTTTCCTCTCTGTGAGTACTGTCACAGCCAGAAGCTGCTATGTTTTATTTTATGATGCATTGGTCACATGCTATTTCTCAAATTGGTTTATTGCACTTTAGTACTTAACAAAACAGAAAATGTGAGGGGATAAATGTGAGGGGATAAATGCCCCAAAGGCAAGTCTAGAGAAAGTGGCTTACAAAGGGGAGCAAAACCATTAGTAGAGCAGCAGAATAAATAATCCATTCTGAATGAGACTTCCAATACTTCTATATTGTTAATAGAAAGAGAATGAGCAGGAAATGTGTGGGGAAAGGGCCCACACTGGCCTAGCACACTCATCTTACTTCAGCCTAGCTTTATTTATGTGGATGAAAGCTAAGTGAAATTGTTACAAATGCTGCCATCCCCTATCAGTAATTATCATGTGATTGTTTAGAATGCATTGGGGGGGGGGACCTTTCAAAACTTCCTATATAAAAATACCAAGAATCAGCCTTGATGGGATATAGAACAAAAATATCCTAGTTAAAAATAATTAATGAAAGGCTCTTACATGAAGAATTGGTTTCATAAAAGAGAGAGAATGCAACACAGAGGAGGTTAAAAAATAAATGACTGTAATCCATCAGCATCTCTGCTACAGTACATAAAATATAATATATACAATTAAGGGCTGCTACCTTTAATAAGTTACTTGTTGCATAAATGCTTCCTTGTGCAGATTCTAATTTAATCTAAACCAGCCTTCCCTAGTTTAGTTCTGGGACTAAAACTTTTAGAATTTCCAGCCAGCATAGCATTTTTTTTACTAGTCATATTGATGTATTTTCTTTGTTTTCTTTTTCTTTGCTTTATTGTTCTATTATTTTCACTTTGTTTAAACTTTCTTTCTATTTCTTCATGGTTGTGAGTTGCCTACAGTAGCCCATGGCAAGATAGGCAGCAAATAAATTTAATAATAATAATAACATAATCCACATCTACCTATCCCAGATTCTTGGAAAGGACTCAATAGGTAGAAATAAATGTCAAATCCAGTGTGAATATCTGGCTGACTGTGCAATGAATCATAATGAGCATCATCTAATTAGTGAAATAGCAAAATACTCTCTGCTCTAAGTTGCCAACTCTTGAGATGAGTAACTAAAGATATAAGCAGCTCAGTAGAAATATTATACTGAAATAATACTTAGAGCACAAGGACATGTTTACTTACTATTTCATCAAAACAAAAATGGAGAAATTTAGCAATGGAGAAAAGATTATAATCCAAATTTTGTTTGTCGAGCTGGCTTTCTGTTTGGTTAACATAACATTTAAAAATACTCCCTCCCTTCATCTGTAGGTGCCACCCAATGTGGCACATTTGAACAAGAAAAAAATTAAATCTTTCCACAAATACAGCAGCAGCTTTGGTTGATCAAGTAAGAACTCATAGATACATATATCTATAAAATATACAGTTATGACTCTTACTCATTGACCAGACATGGAATAGCACATTTGCAATCAAATATCACTAGAGAAAATATTTTTCACACTCATCGTTTTCAAAAAGTGTATTACTACCTTTTCTTAAATAATATTTTGTCCTGGATTCCCTGGGACTTAAAATTCTCTTGCTTTTTAATTTCTATACTTACCGGTTGCCTTTTGACACTCAGCCAGTTCTTCCATAGCAATACCCACAGGTGTCGGAAAAGTGAAGCCATCCTCAAAAGAGCTTCAGCAAAAGAAGAAAGTTCTTGTCTTCTCTCTGACCCAGTCTTAGGTTGCCAAAAATGTATGTTGTGATCAAGATTTGTATTGCTTTGCCTATGCACCTTTTCTATACAACCCAGATGTCTAGTTCATCCCTTTGTCTCTGCTCTGTGCACATCGTTGACTTTCCTATTGCACATGCAACAGGTTGATTCATCCAATGAGAAGCAAAGAGTGCTAATTATAATATTATACTACTCTCTCAGCTTTCTTCAGTCCTGGTGTGATAAGGCTGATTTTCATTCCAAGAAGATGCTTCTGCTGAAATTAAAGAAGTGCACCTTTTCTCCCACAAGGAACTCCCTACCACCTACACATATAGCCTACAGAAGAATTGACAAAAGAAGCAAGCAACCAAGTGGCTTGCCAAGCCAGTAGGACCTGTTTTATTTCTTTTTCCTGATTTAATGCACACAAATTGGCTGGGAGTAATAGAAAGTAGGTACATTACAGACATTCATTGTACTCCATTTAAATAAAATTAATGTTAATGTTTGTCTAAAGCAAAAGACAGGACATTATTTTCCATGAGAGCATTTAAAAAAATTCTAGACCATATATATGTTCATGATAAATAGTTTAGATTGATGCATAATGCATAAATTAACACAGGGTCTTTTCTCACTGTAAGTTTAAATGTACTCCACCCTTGAGCTGGCATAAAATTATATCGGCATGGAATTTACTGTGCCAATTGCTGATTTCTATTCTGCCTCCATTGTCTCTCTTTCAAGTCATTGAAAATGTTGTGTCCTGGGCCTTGCTGAGTCATTCAGCAAGGCTCAGGAAGTCTGCAGAAAGGTTGCAGAGACCAGAACAGTTGCAGAGACCCGGACAGACCACGTGTCTGCCCGGGACCCAGACAGGCTGTCTCCAGCCTTGCGCACATGCGCGAGGCGGGAGAATAGCCTGCAATCATTGGTTGAGCATCCCCTTGCACGGGGAGTATAAAAGGGCTTGTTGCCATTGTTCACTTGCTTCTGTTCAGTGATTGTGCCAATAAAAAGACATCATTTGTTGTGAACTGCCTTGTCTCAATTTCTGCTTGTGCGAACAGAACATTGGCGACGAAGGTGGGATTCGCCGTTTAGAAGCCTACAACAAGAAGATAGGCCTACTCACCTAAGACCTGAATGAGAAGAGAAGCACGTCGTCCAGAAGGAGCAACCACCTGCCAGTATGCATACGCTGGAGGTGGGCTTGGCTTCGTGGGACCCCTTCTCCTTCCTTGCGGCGAGAGACGTCGACGAGGCCGTCGTTCACGAAGATGTCCAAACTGGGTCGTCTCGGGGAATTCGACACTTCACACCTGGAACGCTGGAGCTCGTATGCAGCTCGCGTTGAGAACTATTTTCAGGTGAACAAAATCTAGGAAGACGGCCTGAAAGCGGCTACCTTGTTGTGTGTCTGTGGGCAAGAAACTTTTGAAATTGCCGAGAAACTTGTCGCCCCAGCACCTTTGGAATCGATCGCGTATGCAGATCTCAAGAAAATGCTGCGCGAGCATTTCGAGCCCAAGCTATCAGTAATAGCTTGGAGGCACCAGTTCGAGCAGCGGGACCAGCGGCCCGGAGAATCAGCTGCGGACTTCGTCACAGCCCTGAGGCAGGCCGCTAGACCATGTGCGTTTCAAGATCTGGAGGAAAGGCTCCGAGACAGACTTGTTTGTGGGTTGCGAAGCTGCGAGATGCAGCAGAAGCTGTTTGCAAAGGCTGATGTCACGTTCCAAGATGCCGTAAGAGAAATTGCAGCAGAAGAAGCAGCCGGCGGCGCAGTGAAGGCCTTGCAGTCAACAAAGAATACTCCAGCGGCCGTCCCCGTCCACCAAGAAGCCGTGCGAGAGGCCTCCGGAGAAGACTCCGAGGAGGAAGAGGTGGACAGACTTCAACCGGCGGCGGAGAAAAGACTGCAGGAACGCAGAGGACCGCCGCCTGCATCCCTTCGCTGTTTCGGCTGTGGGGGTCACCACAGGAGGGCCGACTGCCGTTTCCGTTCTGCTGTCTGCCGAGCATGTGGTAGGCAAGGCCACATCGTATCAGCCTGCATGGGTCATCAAAAGAATAGGTCCCCTGAATTGCCTCTGAAAGGTACCAAGGTCCCCAGCCAAAACAGGGTGGGCTTCTGCGTGTCCCGTAGGGGGGTGTTTAAAACAGGGGTTCACCGGCCCCTTAAGAAAAAGCTGCACATTGATGTACAGTTGCAGGGAGTTCCCCTGGCTATGGAGCTGGACACAGGGTCCGCTCTTTCCATTATTTCTGTGGACACCTTTAACAAGGTTTGCTCCAGGAGTGGCTCACGAGTCAAACTCAGGCCCTCCAACCTTATCCTTACGGATTTTCAGAATTCATGAGTCAGTGTGAAGGGGGAGGCCACACTCAAGAGTGCAGCGTAAGGATTTCAATGGATTCTTGGATGTGGTGGTTGTTGGGGGTGACCGAACGAGTCTTATAGGACTCGATTGGTTCGAGGCACTTGGGATCCAGGTGACTGGTCTGAATCATCTGCAAACAGCCAGCCTTACAGGAGTCTGTAAGGAGTTTGCTGATGTATTCAGCCCAGAACTTGGCTCATACAAGGGGCCTCCCATTACGTTAAAATTGGATCCAAACATTACACCCATCAGGGTTAAGCCAAGGAGGGTGCCTTTTGCCCTAAAGAGCAAAATTAATGCTGAGTTGGACAAATTGCTCCAACAAGGCATTCTTGAACCTGTGGACTCTAGTCCATGGGAGATCCCCATAGTGACCCCACTGAAATCAAATGGTGAAGTCAGAATATGTGCAGACTATAAATGCACTCTGAATAAAGCTTTGCAGTAACACGCATATCCAGTGCCTGTGGTGAGCCACATTCTGGCCTCCCTAAAAGGGGGAAAACTTTTTGCTAAGCTTGACTTAGCTCAGGCATATCAACAGTTACCTGTTGATGAGGCAACAGCTGAGGCACAAACTGTAGTCACTCACAGAGGGGCTTTTAAAGTAAAGAGGCTGCAGTTTGGGGTCAATGTAGCCCCTGGCATCTTTCAAGGGGTGATGGAGCGAATGCTCAGGGGTATTCCGGGGGTCTGCCCCTATTTTGATGACGTCCTCATTGCAGGAGAGTCATCTGGGAACTTGGCTGAAAGGCTGAGAGCTGTCTTGCTGCGTTTCCACCAAGCAGGGCTGAAGTTGCAGCAAGACAAATGCAAAATAGGTGTAACATCCACCGAATTTCTGGGGTTTCGTATTGATGCAGAAGGCATCCACCCCGCAGAGTCCAAATTCCAGGCCATTCAACTGGCCCCTAGTTCCCAGTCAAAAACTGAACTTCAGGCTTTTCTGGGCCTCCTTAATTTTTACCATTCATTTCTTCCCCACAAGGCTGCTGTGGCCGAGCTGCTACACCGGCTCTTGGACAAGCAGGCTCCATGGGCATGGGCACAGGTCCATGAAAAGGCTTTTAAAGAAGTCAAGGCTTTGCTATCCTCCAATGCTGTACTGGCTCACTTCAATGAGCAATTGCCGGTGTGCATCGCATGTGATGCTTCCCCTTTTGGGGTAGGAGCAGTGTTAAGCCATCTCAAGGCAGATGGAACTCAGGTCCCTGTGGCCTACTATTCTAGAACCCTCTCATCTGCAGAGCGAAATTACGCGCAAATTGACAGGGAAGCCTTGGCAATAATCTCAGGCATCAAGAAATTTCATGATTTCTTGTATGGCCACCATTTCACGGTCTATACTGACCACAAGCCTTTGCTGGGGTTGTTTACAACTAATAAACAAACTCCCCATATTATATCTCCTAGAATGCTGAGATGGTCTATTTTCTTAGCAGCTTATGATTACACACTGGTTCACAAACCAGGTACTGAAATGGGCCATGCTGATGGCCTAAGCAGGTTACCTCTTAAACAAATAGAGGCAGACCCTGCTCCTGCTGTACACATTCTGTCTATTCAGGACTTACCTGAATCTCCCCTCAATGCTAGGGATGTGGCTGCTGAAACTGCCACTGATCACACGCTTGCACGCGTGCTGACATGCGTGTTGTCAGGATGGCCTGACACGTGTCCTGGTACAGACTTCCAAAGCTTCTGGCGTAGGAAGCATGAATTGTCTACATTCAAGGGGTGTATCCTGTGGGGCAGCCGAGTAGTCATCCCGGCATAATAATAATAATAATAATAATAATAATAATAATAATAATAATAATAATAATAATAATAATAATAATAATAATAATAATAATAATAATAATAATAATAATAATAATAATGATGATGATGATGATGATGATGATGATGATGATGATGATGATGATAATAACAACAACAAAACAACAACAACAACAAATAATAATAATAATAATAATAATAATAATAATAATAATAATAATAATAATAATAATAATAATAATAATAATAATAATAATAATAATAATAATAATAAAAAAGTTGGAAGGGATCTTGGAGGTCATCAAGTCCAACCCCCTGCTCAGGCAGGTAACCCTACACCATTTCGGACAAATGGCTGTCCAGTTTCTTCTTAAAAACTTCCAGTGTTGGAGCATTCACCACTTCTGGAGGCAGGTTGTTCCACTGGTTAATTGTTCTAACTGTCAGGAAGTTTCTCCTTAGTTCTAGGTTGCTTCTCTCCTTGATTAGTTTCCATCCGTTGCTTCTTGTCCTGCCTTCAGGCGCTTTGGAAATAGCTTGACTCCCTCTTCTCTGTGGCAGCCCCTGAGATATTGGAATACTGCTATCATGTCCCCCCTCGTCCTTCTCTTCATTAAACTAGACATACCCAATTCCATCAACCTTTCTTTATATGTTTTAACCTCCAGTCCCCTAATCATCTTTGTTGCTCTTCTCTGTACTCTTTCTAGAGTCTCAACGTCTTTTTTACATCGTGGTGACCAAAACTGGATGCAGTATTCCAAGTGTGGCCTTACCAAGGCATTGTAGAGTGGTATTAATACTTCGTGTGATATTGATTCTATCCCTCTGTTAATGCAGCCTAGCACTATGTTGGCTTTTTTGGCAGCTGCAGCACACTGCTGGCTCATATTTAAATGATTGTCCACTAGGACTCCGAGATCCCTCTCACAGTTACTACTATTGAGTATAGTATACTATACTATACCTATACATTTGGTTTTTCTTGCCTAAATGTAGAACCTTACTTTTTTCACCATTGAATTTCATTTTGTTAGATAGCGCCCAGTGTTCAAGTCTGTCCAGATCCTCCTATATCCTAAGCCTGTCTTCTGGAGTGTTGGCTATTCCTGCCAGCTTGGTGTCGTCTGCAAATTTGATGAGTTCCCCATTTATCCCCTCATCCAAATCATTGATGAAGATGTTGAAGAGCACTGGGCCCAGAACAGAGCCCTGGGGCACCCCACTACACACTTCCCTCAATGTAGATGTGGTTCCATTGAGGACCACATGCTGAGTACGGCCGGTCAGCCAGCTACGGATCCATCTGGTGGTGATGCTGTCTAACCCGCATTTTTCTATCTTATCAAGTAGTAGGTTGTGATCTACTTTGTCAAATGCCTTACTGAAGTCCAAGTAAATTATATCCACAGCATTCCTCTGGTCCACTAATTTTGTCATTTGGTCAAAGAATGCAATAAGGTTTGTCTGACATGATCTGTTTTTGACAAACCCATGTTGGCTTTTAGTAATGACTTGGTTTGCCTGTAGGTGTTCGCTGATTCGTTGTTTGATTATCTTTTCCAGAATCTTCCCAGGTGTTGAGGTCAGGCTGATAGGTCTGTAATTTCCTGGATTCATTTTTTTCCCTTTTTTGAAGATGGGAACTACATCAGCTCTTTTCCAGTCCTCTGGTAGTTCCCCAGTGCTCCAGGATCTTTGAAAAATATAGTTCAGTGGTTCTGAGATCACATCTGCCAGTTCCTTGAGAACCTTGGGATGTAATCCATCTGTTCCTGGTGATTTGAACTCGTCTAGGCTGGACAGGTGCTCACTTACCATTTTCTTGCCTATCTTATCTTGTGTTCTATTCTGTTTTTTATGGCACTATTTTTGATAGGTTGGTCTGCTTTTTCCCTTTGTGTAAAGACAGATGCGAAAAATGAGTTAAATAGTTCTGCTTTCTCCCTGTTGCTTGTCACCTTCTTGCCACTTTCACCCACTAATGGACCAATCGTTTCCTTCACTTTTTTCTTGTTTTTTACATGTTGAAAGAAGCTTTTTTTTGTTATTTTTTACTTTGGTCGCAAGCCTTAGTTCATTTTGAGCCTTAGCTTTCCTCACTTCATCTTTGCAGGCTCGGGCTATTTGCTGATATTCTGACTTAGTTATGTGTCCCTCTTTCCACTTTCTATACTTGTCCTTTTTATCTTTCAATTTATCAGAGAGTTCTTTGTGCAGCCATGCTGGTTTCTTTTGAGAGCTGTTATTTTTCCTCTTTGTTGGTATTGTGCTAGACTGGGCTTTTATTATCTCGCTTTTCAAAATTTCCCAAGCATCTTGTGTTGTTTTCCCTTGGAGGATTCTCATCCATGGAATCCTTCCCAAACCCTCTCTAAGTTTATTGAAATTAGCTCTCTTGAAGTCCAAGACTCTAGTTTGACTGTGTTCTAGTGCTTGTGCTTCCATAATGTTGAATTCCAATATTGCATGATCACTTCCTCCCAAGGTTCCTATGGCTTCAACACCTTCTATCATTTCATCTCTGTTAGTGAGAATTAGATCCAAAATGGCTAATCCCCTAGTTCCCTTCTCTACGTTTTGGGAGACAAAGTTGTCTGCTAGGTTTGTCAGAAATCTGTTTGATCTTCCACTTGGTGCAGAGTTTGTCTCCCAGTTGATGTCAGGGTAGTTAAAGTCCCCCATTACTATTGTGATGTGCTTCCTACATACCTTAGTTACTGACTAGCAAAAAGTTCATCTATTTCCTCTGTTTGGTTGGGTGGCCTATAGTATACACCTATGGCAATGTCATTTCCCCCCCCCCTTTTATATTGACCCAAATGCATTCAAAACAGTTTTCATCATTGTTGTGCTCTATTTCTGTAGAGATGTAGTTATTTCTTATAGAGAGAGCAACTCCACCTCCTCTTTTATTTGGTCTGTTTCTTTTAAATAATTTAAATCCCTCTAGCTGTGTGTTCCATTTGTGGGTTTCATCCCACCATGTTTCTGTAATGGCAACAATATCATATCTGCCCTCATTAATGTGAATTTCTAGTTCACCCTGTTTGCTGTTCATACTCTGTGCATTGGTGTATAGACATTTGAGTCCTTTATGACCGGACCTGTGTTTACTTTCTACATAACCTGTGTGGTGCCTGAGTTCCCCTATTGTCTTACCACCTGTTTGGTTAGTGCACTTTGGCACTCGCTATTAGAAACTTGATTTTGCTTGACAGCAAGGTTGATGTTCTTGTCCACACACACATCTATGTTACATGCACTGCTAGCCCTATAATTTTTAGATTTCCGGGGACAGGGATGTTCTGTATCAATTAGCTCACTGTCCCCGCTGTTTAGTTTAAATATTCCTCCAGAAAATCTGTGAATTTATAGCCGAGTAACTCAGTCCCTTCATTGGACCAGCTGCTGACATCGTGACTAATATATCCAAAGCCTTCCCCTTTACTCCACTCCTTTAGCCACATATTGAATTGTGCTATACGCTGGCCTTTTCCATTTTGCTCCTTATGCACTGGTAGAACCTCTGAAAAAATAAGCCTACAGCCTATTCTGCTAAGTTCCTGCCCCAGGCTCTGGAAATCATTCTGCACAGAGAGTACATCTTTTTGAGACAGATGGTTAGTGCCAAGATGTACAATAGCCTCCACATCACAGTCCTTGCTGGCATTCTTGATTATTTTACAAATACGCTTCTTGTCCCTACTGGCAGTAGCACCTGGAAGACACCTGACCTCTTTCAAAAGGACTAGAGGACTAAAGGACTCATTGAGGACTAGAGTCTTACTCTCTCTTCATGAGGGTCATCTGGGAATAGTGAGAATGAAGGTGCTTGCGCGCAGTCATCTGTGGTGGCCTGGACTCGATAAGGACATCGAGGCCCAGGTTCATGGGTGCCAAGTGTGCCAGCAATCATGGCCAGAAATGCCCCAGGCCCCTGTACATAGGTGGGAGGAGACACTTACTCCATGGTCACACGTCCATATAGACTATGCTGGGCCCTTTCAGGGGCAATTCTTCCTCCTCCTTGTGGATAGCCATTCCAAGTGGCTAGAGGTCGTTCCTGTGTCCTCCACTACTACTGCCAGGACCATCCAGGTGCTCAGAGGAATCTTCGCATCCCATGGTCTTCCTGATGTTTTAGTATCAGACAATGGTCCCCAATTTACCTCTTCTGAGTTTCAGGCGTTTCTCCAAGCCAACATGATCCGGCATGCCACGTCTGCTCCTTTTCACCCTGCCACAAATGGTCAGGCTGAACGCATGGTGCACACCAGAAAGGACGCATTAAAGAGAATCACTCAAGGACCGTGGCACCACAGGTTAACTGATTTTCTCCTTGCACACCGCACCACACCATGCACAGCTACAGGAAAGAGCCCAGCTGAACTCCGCTGGGGTCGCAGACTTATTACGAAGCTGGACAGGCTGCACCCAGACCGGGTGGCTTCACAGGTGTCGCAACCGCGGGCACCTAGGAGACTTCAAGTGGGTGACCCGGTTTGGGCCAGAAACTATGGGCATGGGCATCTCTGGGTACCTGCTGTTATCTGTAAGGTCTCTGGACCACTGTCCTACGAAGTGGCCTTAGAGGATGGTCGTGTGCTTCGATGCCACATTGACCAATTGCGCTGGAGGCTTCCTGGCCACGTTTCCTCCCCTGGCTCCACTCTCGGGGGGAGGGGGACCCCAATTACCATTGTGGACCACAGTCTCTCCACGAGGGCGCTCATCAAAATGCTCCAGATGGGGGTCTTGCCATGGAGACGGCTCCTGACTCTGGCATAGACTCAGGGGGTCTTGCCATGGAGGTGGCTCCTGACTCTGGCAGCAGTCCCTGGTTTAGGGCAAATGGCCGTAAATCGGCGACTCAGGGTACTCCTGCTGCTGGCCTTGGGCTCGAGGGACAGTGCTCCCAAGAGGAGTCCCAAGGACTTTTGGGGAACTTGACCCCACCAAGGGACTCGGGGAACTCGACCCCACCAAGGAACTCTGGTTTGGGTCTGCATCCAGCCAGTCAGCAGTCAGGGGGAACGCCTGAGTCTTCTGGGCGACAAAGTCCTGGTTTGTTTTGTGCAAACCGGGAGCAGGCACTCCAGGCACCTATCAAAACTCCCACACCTACCATCACACCTGTACCTAATCTGGCTCCATGGAGATCTGAGAGGGTCAAGGGTCCTCCTAAATATTTGAATAAATATGTGAGGTCCCTGCGGTGCTAATATTGTCAAAAAGTGAAAGGACGTATGGGGAACAGGTTGCCAGGAGTCAGGGTGTTGCCGGTCTGACATCGACTTTGTGCTGTTAAACAACATGGACAGTGTTGTTTAATCCAAGGGGGGAGGGGTGTTGTGTCCTGGGCCTTGCTGAGTCATTCAGCAAGGCTCAGGAAGTCTGCAGAAAGGTTGCAGAGACCAGAACGGTTGCAGAGACCCGGACAGACCACGTGTCTGCCCGGGACCCAGACAGGCTGTCTCCAGCCTTGCACGCATGCGCGAGGCGGGAGAATAGCCTGCAAT
The DNA here is from genome assembly GCA_023970755.1 of Azemiops feae. Lineage (NCBI taxonomy): Eukaryota > Metazoa > Chordata > Lepidosauria > Squamata > Viperidae > Azemiops > Azemiops feae. The sequence continues at coordinate 434,381 of JALGBA010000018.1, forward strand.
CATTGGTTGAGCATCCCCTTGCACGGGGAGTATAAAAGGGCTTGTTGCCATTGTTCACTTGCTTCTGTTCAGTGATTGTGCCAATAAAAAGACATCATTTGTTGTGAACTGCCTCGTCTCAAATGTCTGCTTGTGTGAACAGAACAGAAAATATATTACTTTCTTCCAAAATGAAAGCCTAAGAGAGATTGTATTATCCTTCTCATCTTCCCTATTACCTACTCCTATTGATATCTTATGACTATCACTTTGTTGGTTGTATCTTATGATTTATGATTGCATCTCATGATTTATGATTTATCACTTTGTTGCCTGTATGTATACTGAGAGCTTATGCACCAGAGACAAATTCCTTGTGTGTTCAGTCAAACTTGGCCACTAAAGAATATTCTATTCTATTCTATTCTATTCTATTCTATTCTACTCTACTCTACTCTACTCTACTCTACTCTACTCTACTCTACTCTACTCTACTCTACTCTACTCTACTCTACTCTACTCTACTCTACTCTACTCTACTCTATTCTATTCTATTCTATTCTATTCTATTCTAATTCTGCAGCCTGCCTTTGGATATTGTCCGAATAAGGAAGAAAATATTGCGCTAAGGACAAACTCAATCCAGTCTCTTTCATGAGCTGGGAATGAGGTAAAGCCAGAAATAAATAAAATGAATTGTGGTCCAGTTAGAGATATTAGGTTCTGGAGAGATAATTACCTCCCAATATAATAGAAAATTGAGCATAACAAAAATGAAACCTTCAAAACTATACACATCAGCACACAATATTGTTATGAATTAGTTGGGAGTTACATGAGCACCGTCTTTTTGAGAAAAAGCTAGTGGGAAACTCCAGTTTGTCAGTGAGAATCAAGTTGGTCTATGAGTTTAGTGGAAGCAAGGAATGTGTGCAAAAAAGTATAACACAAATCATTTATGGGCCCCAAAATATAATTTCCTTCCCTGTTTAAATGGTTGGGAGGATTGTATATATAAAAAACTGCTGGCCATAGGGCTTCAAAAGACAAAAGGATTTTTGGAAAATAAGTAATCTTTATCAAATGTTCTCTCTAAATAAGCAGTGTGCTCTTGGCTAACCTGTGGAATTTAGAAAACAAGAATTAAGACATCACTCTAAGATTACACATGGCAAAGGCCTTCAACCATGATCTGCAATGCAGTGAGGCCTGTTTGGCTTTTAAGCAAGAATACCACCTGACATGCATTTGCAAATGCAAGGTTCTAGTAATTTTTAAAAGAAAAAGTCAAATGATTGGGCCACACCACAGCTGGTCCAAGATTTATCAGATCAAAGGAAAAATCCTCTAAAACAGGGGTGTCAAACTGCCGGCCCGTGGGCTGGTTGCATCATACGGAGGCCACGTCCACTCCAGCTCCGGCAATGTGAAAAAAGTCATGATACGTCGCAACATGTCATGTGACATGGTGAGTTTGACACCTATGCTCTAAAACATGTCCTGACATGGGAAGCAACTCTCCATAAGGAAGATGATCAAAGAAACAGACCCAGTAGTAATAACCAGAAGCAAGACGCATAGAAAATATTTTGTACCATATATTTCAATCAGCTTTCAAGTCCCTGCAGAAGAAACTGGCTCTCAATCTTCAGAAAGATTAAGAGAGCCACTAAGAAATAAAAGCCAAGACACAGCATCCAACTACATCCTGTGAGAAAACAAATAGAAAAGTCACTGGTTCACTACTCTTGAGTATTCTCAGTTGCATACATTTATAAAAATAAATAAAAAATAAGTGCATAACCACAGTCAAAAAATATGACCCCAGATTAGCATTTGCTAGAGTACCAAAGAAGGCTTGGAAAAAATGTTCAGATATCAGGATGAGTCCATATCTGCAAAGATCAGAATCATGCAGGCAGTATTTTTTTCTGTGACACTTTATGGAAGTGAAGATTGGTCTTTAAGGAAGCAGAATAAGAAAAGTATTGACACTTTTGAACTACGATGTTGAGAAGGCTACTGAGAATAAAACAAACAAACTGACTGACTCGCACTTTCACCTACATTCTGCTTCACTCACAGCTTGACAGTGAAAGGAAGGGGGGCAAAATGAAATGCAAGGATGGGGGGGAAATGGCATCCAAGCATCTGTTGGTTCTCGTGAGACATTGCTTCCATCTCAAGGACACACCAAGCAGATGTCCCAGCATGGCCGGCAGGTTCCCATAACAAAATGAACAGAAGTGATTGGTGGATGGTGGATTGGTGGATTGGTAATGGCCTGTGGGTGGCTCGTAGGGAAAGGGAGAATTAATTATGCTTGCTTTTACGCGGGCACGAGAAATCCAGAGTTACTTTCACTTCTTCTGTGCCAATGTGGGGCTGTTGGTTTGATTGAGATGTGTTTGAATATTAATAGCTTGGGTTGGTAGCTGGGCTATTGGTTTGATCTGAGCTTGGCGATTTGGCTGCAAATGTTTAGTCTCCATTCGGGGGGACATCTTCAGTGCACTTTGAATTGTCCTCGTCTGTCAGAGCACTGGCCTTTAAATTGGTGTGGATGTTATTTGTCTGGATGTTTCTGAGTCATGGTCTGGTTTTGGGCTGTTTGATTGCTGGTTGTTGTTGCCAGTGTGCCAATGTGGTTTATTCAGTAAAGTTTTATACTCTTGGTAAAATGATGTCCCAGGAGTTTCTTTTTCTGGATTCACCAACTGAATAGTTGACACAAATGGATCATTGAACACACAATGTAGTTGAGGCCCAAATAACAGACTCAATTTTTTTGTATGTTGGACACATTTATGAAGTCTCTCTGGAGAAGTTTATAATGCTGGGGAAGAAGGAGGGGAAGGGAAGAGAAGGGTGGGCTTACAGTGGCAATGGAATGTTGTTAGAATACTCATAGAAGTACATGAAGTACATGAAGTACACCTTCTGTTAGAAGGAGGATCAGGGATATAACAGTGTTCTGTTTTTGATTGGGTAGACATTGAAGAGACTAGTTTAACAATAACAAGGTTTATTCATTACTATTATATACAGAACAGAACAGAAAATGAAACTAGCTCCCTCCTTTTTATACAAGTGGCCGCCCTGCACCTGCTGTTTCATACAACTGAATACATTACACCCCTCCCCCCTTACTGAGGAGCATACTGTACCCCCTTTTATTAGATTACTTAATAAGCCGCCCCCGGATGGAGGCTACCCATTCACCTTTTTCGTAAGCCGTTCCCGGAAGGAGGCTACCCATTCACTCTTTAGTAAGCCGCTCCCGGAAGGAGGCTACCCATTTACTCCCATAACCTTGGCCAGCCTGCGACCTTGTAGGACGAGGCGCCTTTCCTTTGTTCATTACAACTTTTGATACCGCAAGCAGTTAATGGAAGCTTTTGAAACACTACTGGCAATGCCAGCTTGTGTACAGTATTTAAGTACCTCTGAGCACACCTCAAATGCTAGCAAGAACTCCGAACACTAAGCTAGCACAGACAGAGCCCTTATGTACTCCTTGAGGAATTTCGGACGTCCTCGGATTCGCTCCGATCTCCGCGGAAGTGCCGCGGTTGCCTGATCTGCAAGTTTGCCCACCGGGCTCGGCAGACCAGGACTTGGGGACCCATTTGAAACGGTCGGAGTTGGGACCTGCAGGCTAATCTGTTGGTCCAGCTCTGCGTGCCGGTTTGGGGTAGAGTTCCCCGAATGGGTAGTGTTCCCAGCAGGGGTGGTATTCCCCTGAAGAAAGGTGGTGTTCCCCTGATCTGCAGAAGCAGATGGTTGGGGATCGTGTCCAGGATGGGCAACCCCCTCCCCATAGAGAAGCATGAATGGGGGTCGTGTCCCGGATGGACAACCCCCCCCCCATGGAGCGCCTTGAACATTCGATCTCGTGCAATATCCCATGCGCGTGGTGCCCGAGTCAGGAGCCACCGCAAAGGCAAACCCCTCCATCGCTGTTTGCGATGACCCATATTCAGGGTCTTGTTGACCGTCCCAATCACTCTCGGGAGCTTCCTCCCCCCTCCAGAGCAGAGCCAGGAGCGGAAGAGTGGCTTGGCAACCTCCAGCGAAGCTGGTCGATATGGCGCCGCAGCACCCAACCGTCGTCCAACACCACTTTATAGGAAAGAGGGCCGGTGACCCTACAAACGACAGCCACCACCCACAAGTTACCAGGGCCATAATTTCTAGCCCAAACCAGATCGCCCAAGTTCAGTCGCCGCGGCGCCCGTGGTTGGGACACCTGCGATGCAACGCGGTCCGGATGTAACCTATCCAGGTTAGTGATAAGTCGGCAACCCCAATGGAGCTCGGCGGGGCTTTTGCCTGTAGCAGTGCATGGAGTGGTGTAGTGGCATAGGAGAAAGTCAACCAGCCGGTGGTGCCGGTTGCCGTGTGTGATTCTTCTCAAAGGATCTTTCGTAGTTCGCACCATGCATTCTGCTTGACCATTTGACGCCGGGTGAAATGGCGCCGACGTAGTGTGGCGGATTAGGTTTGCCTGCAGGAAAGACTGGAACTCCGAGGAAGTAAATTGAGTTCCGTTGTCGGAGACAATTACGTCCGGCAGTCCATGAGTGGCAAAAATGCCGTGCAGAACCCTGATGGTGATAGTGGAAGTGGCACAGGATACTGGAACCACCTCCAGCCACTTAGAGTGACTGTCTACCACAATAAGAAAGAGTTGCCCCTGAAAGGGGCCAGCGTAGTCGATATGGATCCTCGACCAAGGATCCTGTGTTGTTTCCCACCTATGGATGGGAGCTTGGGGCATTTCTGGCCTGGACTGTTGGCAAACGTGACACCCTTGTACCTGGGCTTCGATTTCCTTATCGAGCCCTGGCCACCACAGGTGACTGCGTGCAAGCGCCTTCATTCGGACTATCCCCAGATGTCCCTCATGCAGAGATACCAAGACTCTAGTCCTCAGTGAGGTCGGGATGACTACTCGACTGCTCCACAGTAAACACCCTTTGAACGTGGCGCATTCCGATTTTCTCCTCCAAAACCCCTGAAATTCTGTGCCCGGACATGTGTCCGGCCATCCCGATAACACCCAGTTTAACACGCGTGTTAACGTGTTGTCAGCAGCTGTCTCCACTGCTACATCCCCTGCGTGGAGAGGGGATTCAGGCAAATCCTGAATGGAAAGGATATGGGTTGCCGGGGCAGGATCAGGCTCTATATCCCTTAAAGGCAACCTACTTAGGCCATCTGCATGGCCCATCTCTTTGCCCGGCTTGTGAATCATGCAAAAATCATATGCAGAGAGGAATATGGACCATCTCAACATCCTAGGAGATATTATGTGGGGTGTCTGCTTGTCAGTTGTAAACAGTCCCAACAGTGGCTTGTGGTCGGTGAAGACCGTGAAACGGCGACCATACAAGAAGTCATGGAACTTCTTGATACCCGCTACGATTGCTAATGCTTCTCGATCTATCTGCGCATAATTACGCTCCCGTACGGGGAAGTGTCGCACGCTATGCAAACAGGGAGCCGCTCATTAAAATGAGCCAACACTGCGTTTGAGGAAAGCAATGCTTTGACTGCAGCAAAGCTTTTTTCGTGGACACTTGTCCATGCCCAAGTAGCCTGTTTGTCAAGGAACCAAGGAGCCAAGGAGCCAATCTTGCACTTATCTTTCCTGAGTTTCAGGCCCGCTTTACGAAACCACAACAACATGGCCTTGAGTATCTCAGCTAGATTCTCTACTGATTCCCCTGCAATGAGGATATCATCGAAGTACGGGCATACGCCCGGGAGGTCTCTGAGCGTTCGCTCCATGATACTCTGGAAGATACCTGGTGCTACGTTAATGCCAAATTGTAGCCTGTGCACCTTGAAAGCCCCCCGATGGGTCACAATGGTTTGTGCCTCTGCCGTGGCTTCGTCCACCGGCAGCTGTTGGTAGGCCTGGGCCAAATCAAGTTTAGCGAAAATGCAACCCCCTTGTAGAGATGCCAGAATATGGCTGACTACTGGCACGGGATAGGAGTGTTGCTGCAGCACTTTATTCAGTGTGCACTTATAGTCAGCACAGATTCTGACCTCTCCGTTGGCCTTAAGCAGCGTCACTATGGGGGTTTCCCATGGACTGCTGTCCACAGGTTCTAAAATGCTCTGCTGCAAAAGTTTATCCAATTCAGCATTGATTTTGTGCTTTAGAGCGAACGGCACCCGACGAGGGTTGATCCTAATCAGTGCGACAGAAGGATCTAACCTTAATGCAATTGGTGGCCCTTATACTCTCCCAGTTCGGTGGTGAACACATCTGCGAAGTCTTTGCAGACTTGTTCCAAACTGGCCGTTTTTACGCTGTTCAGCCCCGTTACCTGGATTCCCAGAGCCTTGAACCAATCAAGCCCGATTAGGCTTGTCCTGTCCCCATTTACCACAACTACAGTCAGCATTCCTTTGAATTTCCAAAATTCCACCCTCATAGTGACCTCCCCTTTTACTCTGACCCGGGAATTCTGGAAATCAGTCAGTATTAGATTTGATGGCCTAATTTTCACCCGTTGACCACTTCGGCCACAAATTCTATTAAGGGTGCTCTGGGATATGATGGACATGGCAGACCCCGTGTCCAGTTCCATCCTCACTGGGACCCCCTGCAACCTTACTTCGAGTTGCAGCTTTTTCTTTAAAAGCCTCTGTCCCCCGGTTCTATGGACGCTGCGCCTGCTGGCACAGAACCCCACCCTGTTTTGGCTGGGTACCCCGGTACCTTTCTTGGCACTCTCTTTTCCATGCCCTAAGCACACAACAGCGATATGGCCTTGCTTGCCACATGCTCGGCAATGAGCAGTCCGGAACCGGCAGTCGGCTCGCTTGTGCCGACCCCCGCACCCCATGCACCTAGGGAAGGGATCTGCCTTGTCAAGGATCCTCAGAAGTCCTTTTGCCGGTGTTTGTCACACCAGGTCAACTTCCTGGTCCGACTCGGCCTCTTCGTCCATTTCGACGTCCTCGTGGTGGACGTTTTGTGATGGGGAAGTGTTCTTTGAGAGCCGCAAGGCCCGTACAGCTCCGCCGGCTGCTTCCTCTGCGGTGACTTCACACAACGCCTCTTGGAACAATACCGTCTCCTTTGCAAAGATCTTTTGCTGCAGCTCTCTGCTCCGTAGTCCACAAACCAAACGGTCCCGTAAGCGTTCCTCTAAGTCTTTGAACTCGCACGGCCTCGCTGCCTGTCGGAGGGCTGCAATAAATTCGGTTACGGACTCTCCTGGACGCTGGTCCCTCTGCTCGAAGGCGTGCCGCCATGCGATGACCGACAGCTTCGGCTCGAAGTGCTCCTTGAGCATATTTTTTAGCTCTCCGTAGGGCACTGTCTCTAATGGCACTGGGGACATGAAGTTTTCCACGATGTCAAAGACGGTTTGGCCACACACAGAGAGTAGCGTGGCGGCCTTCAATTCATCTTCCGCGATTCGGTTAACACGGAAGTAGTTCTCAGCCCGGGCGACGTACGAGCTCCACCGCTCCGGGTGAGCTACGCCGAACTCCGCTTCGCATTTGAAACAGCCAATGGGGCACCAGCATGGGCTTTGTTCACTGGCTGGTGACTTTGGGGCTTCTTTCCTCTATGGGAGGGATCTCTTCAACCCACAGCCTGGGCGATGGCAGGAATGGGCCAGGTCAATTTCCACTTGCTCTGCTAAGATATACCAGCCATGAAAGGGGGGTGCCTCTGGAGATGCAGGTGTGATAGATGTCGTCCCTCAGCCCATTCTGGAAGCATCCAATTAGGATGCCCTGTGATCAGTCAGTCATCTAGCAGGCCAGGTCATGGGTGTATTTGGCCACGCTCCATCGTCCCTGGCTTATAGTCTTGATCCGATACCTAGCCTTTTGGTCAGCCAGGGGGTCTTCAAAATGCTTCCAAAGCACTGCCATAAAACAATTGGAGTTCCTCAGCTCTGGGCCAGTGTCATTATGGAGAGTCACCATCCACTCTGCCACAGCCCCCTCCTATGCCGTGGTCACACAGTGCACTTTGGCCTCCTTGGTTGCTATCTCCAGACCATACTCCTGCATGTAGGTCCAGACCTGTGCCAGAAAGAACCCCAGTTGCTTGGGGTCCCTATTGAACTTCACACTGAGGGCTGGTGTCTTGCAACCTGTCCATCTTGTTGGTGTGGGCCCCGCCGGTGGCACATGTTGGGCAGCTGGGCCTGTGGCAGTTGCAAGGCTGGGGTAGCTGCCGATCACTCCGGGGCTGGTGTCAGCTGGACTGCTGGTTGCACTCCTCAGGACAAGGCTTCATGTGCTTTAAGATTGCTGAAAACCCCTCTCAGGAACCCTATGGCTTGTTCAATCATCCAGTCCTCTCGGTCCAGCCCCTCCATGACTGTTCCTTCCTCCAGCTCCACTTGTGGCTCTCTCCGGTGGCTGCTGCAGTCCCCGCAGGTGAATGTCACTCCCATGGGTATAAGGATCTGCCCTAGCTGGTCCCTCAGGAAAGCAAAACTCTTGACTCCATTGAGTTGAATCAAAAGAACTTTTACTAAGAGAAAGTGATTGCAGAAAAGTCAGGTAGAATCTGAAGGTCCTGCACAAAGCAATTCTCTCATTTTCCCAAACCCAACCCCTCTGACCAGTCCACTGGCTGCCAATGTGATGCTGCAAGGTTGTTTTGAGAACAGTGAGATACTGGGTAAATAGCCAGTCATTCTCAGGGCACGACAGCCTTGGAACCAGGTGGGTTCCGGCTGGGAAGGTGTCTGCTCTGTGTCCTAAGATAATTCCCCTCCCTAATTCCCAAGCAGTTACAGCAAAAGTGAAAGCATGTGAAAAATGCCAACAAGCCTTCCTCCCCCACCGTCAACAGAATGGCAGGAAACAATGGTGGACCTGACATGCTGCCCTCCTGAACTAGTCCTGTAGAACATAACAAAATAAACAAGGAGAGGAAAAAGGTAAAACAGGTGAAACATTTAGGTTTATTAGGGTATTGATTGTGAAAGCACCTTAAAAGTCTAGGAGCAGTGGTCCACCCACTCATTCTGAGCCTTTGGGAAATCCTTCCATGCCACTAAATATTGGAGGTTCCCCCTATGCTTGCGGGAATATAAAATCTCTCGGATCTCAAAATGTTGTTCCCCCTCAACCATTAATGGCTCGGGAGATGGTGGGAGGTTTGGCCTGAGAGAGGAAAGTGAATTCAGGTTTTAACAAGCTGCAATGGAATACAGGATGGACCTGCCAAAGGGACTTGGGCAAATCCAGCTCTACAGTCACAGGGTTGATGATACATTTGATGGGTAAGGGTCCCACAAACTTGGGTCCTAATTTCCTTGATGGTTGTAATGACTGTAGGTAATGGGTGGAGAGATAGACTTGATCACCAATGTTGAACAGTTTGGGTTCTGCTCGCTTCTTGTCGACCTAGGCTTTGTAAGCCTCCCAGGCATTTGCAAGGGATTTTCTCACCACAGGTCATGTATTCCATAACTGAGAGACCCACTCCTTTAACAAGGGCACCGGAGGGTTATTTAGGGGCAGTTTGGGCATTGGATGAAACTCCTGTCTCGTAGCCACTCTGAAAGGGGTGAACCCCATGCTACTATACACAGAATTGTTGTACACCGTTCTGCAAAAGGCAATAATTCAGTCCAGTCATCTTGTTAATAATTAATATAGCAGCTGAAGTACTGCTCCAGTATTGAGATTGAGCATTCACACACACCCTTCATTTGAGGGTGGTGACTGGAGCTAAGTCCCTGGACAGTCCCAAATAGATTTAGGAAGGCCTGCCAGAACTTAGAGGTGAACTGCACCCTTCTGTCTGAGATGATGCATTGGGGTGCCCCATGTAATTGGTAGACATGGTGTAAAAATAACTTGGCTAACCAACTAAGATGATCAAAGGCCTGGAGACTAAATCTTATGAAGAACGGCTGCAGGACTTAGGTTTGGCTAGTCTAAAGAAAAGAAGAAATAGGGGTGACATGATAGCAATATTCCAGTATTTGAGGGGCTGTCACAAAGAAGAGGGGGTTAAATTATTCTCCAAAGCACTAGAGGGCAAGGCAAGAAACAATGGTTGGAAATTGATCAAAGAGACAAGCAACCTGGAATTAAGGAGAAAGTTCCTAATAGTGAGGACAATTAACCAGTGGAACAGCTTGCCTTCAGAAATCGTGGGCGCTCCATCACTGGAGGTTTTTACGAAGAGACTGGACAGTCACTTGTCTGAGATGGTATAGCAGGTTCTCCTGCTTGAGCGGGGGGCTGGACTAGAAGACCTCCAAAGTCCCTTCTAGCTCTATTCTATTCTATTCTATTCTATTCTATTCTATTCTATTCTATTCTATTCTATTCTATTCTATTCTATTCTATTCTATTCTATTCTATTCTATGCTATGCTATGCTATGCTATGCCATGCCATGCCATGCCATGCCATGACATGACATGACATGACATGCTATGCTATGCTATTGCTTCAGAGGAATGAATTACATAAACATCTATAGCAGGGGTGTCAAACTCGCAACGTCACATGACGTGTCACGACATATCGTGACTTTTTTTTCCATTGCTGGCAATGGGGTGGGTGCGGTTTCGCTATGACGCATCCGGCCCGTGGGCCGGCAGTTTGACACCCCTGATCTATAGAACCAGAGTAATTAAGTCATCTGGTGGATGTAATGAGCAGAAGGTTTAAGGAACAGGAGGAAGAGCCACAATGAAGACAATGTCAGATAAATGAAATCTGAGCCTGGGCCAGAACTGCAACCTGAGTAAGAGACAAGATCCTTCCTAGTCTCATGAAACTAAAGAGAGGGAGGGGAGAAGCACATTCAGCTTTGCAAGATTTGGTTACTATAATCTTATAATAAAAGTAGTATTAGCATGCATGACTTTGGTTTCCTGGTCTGGTCTACCTTGAAGAGCTGACAGTGGATAAAGTCACTCAAGTCTGCTCAGTGTTGGACTCAAACTGGGTAGATCCAGTTGATGTGCCTGGAGATGATCTTCTGGGTTTATTTGGAATAAGTTCATTCTTGATTAAATGGTCAGAGTCCTTCAGACTGTGAGCTTGGCCAATTGCTTATTACTGAGTTTCTCAGGCTCCCTGGAGATCCGTTGGGGAAAGGTGAATACTCTCAAAATGAATATCAAGTCCCATGTTAGCTATGAAAGCCAGCTGGGTAACTTTGAGCCAGTCACTCTCTCTCAGCCCAATCCACCTAACAGGGTTGTTGTGGGGAAAAGTGGGGGAGGAATTTGTTGAATATGTTTGCCGCCTTGAGTTATTTGCAAAAATAATAAAGGCAGGATACAAATAAATAAATACATAAATAAATAAAGTTAGAAATATATAAAATGAAATGTCTAATAAAAAAGATTTGATCCTTTTTTCCATGCTAAATTAACTTTATGGGGAAACTCAAGTTTAAAAATTGGGGAAAAGATGGGCATATGGAAAAATTGAATGGAAGTGGGAATATTGACCCTGGACCTACTGATGGATGATGAAGATGAATTTGTAATATATTCTGTGTTAAAAGATAACTATTATTTTTCAGATATAACCCAATGGCAGTATTTATGATTTGGACAGTATGGAAACAACATTGGCCATGCCTGTGGCAAAGCTAGGATGGGGGAGATGTGTCCATCTTAGTGCTCCTTGATCTCAGTAGTTTGTTGTTTTTGCAGGGGAGCAGTGAAAATATGCAGCATTTCACCTGCAATCTAAAACTTATGCAGATTAAGAAATAATGAAATAGTATTTATTTTAAAAAAATAATGTCAACTTGAAATATCAGGCATGAAAGGAAATGGTAAAGAGGCCAAAGAAAGAGGATCAAGAAAAACAAAAGTATGATAGCGTAAAACTGAATTGATTGACAATGAATTAGCTTGGAAAAAATAGTCAGAGCAATGTTGCATTATTCAAGTAATACTATGCGATATCTTAAGGCAGCCATATAAGAAAGGATAAAGATTAAGCAATGCACAGAGAGTTATGGAGTGACTAGACCTGAGTTAAAGTTTTGGGTGAGAGGGATGCTTTGCAAAATCTAAGTAAAATTGAACTTGTGAATGAAGGCAAATATACATGTCCCATGATAATGTTGCAGGATCCAATCTGAGTTGGTCACCTGGATTCAGTCACATCCTGGAGATTGGTAATGATAGGATTAAGTGAATGGTCTTCAAAATTTCATATTGTAAGAAAAATTTAAAATTAAAAAAGAAAATCTGCTGTGAAGTGAAAACTTACTGAGTAGAAAAACAAGCTTGCTAAAGAAACTACAATAGATGGAAGCAAGGAAATAGTAGCATAAAGGGAGGATGTAAGATAGACACTTAGGCTAAAATTAACCTGATCTTCAGAGTGGGAAATGGAAGAATACAAGCTGCAAAACAGCTGTAAGAGGAAATAGCTAACTGAAAGGACAAAACTGAATTGGATAACAGGAAAAGCAAAGCTAAAATTGAATAATAAGAAAGAACCTATTGTTCTAACAAGCCATAAAATTTCCCAGAACTCGAAAACAAACCAACAGAGCATGCTCAAAATTCTGTCAAATATTAACTGACATGCCTTGCATATATTATCTGCTAATTATAATGTACATACAATGTATGATTGAGTATGTTTGAGGAGGGTAGCAGGAAATATGTAGAAGGTGGTGGGAGAGAATGTAACCTCATAGTACCTCAGTCAATGGGGAATGAGGAGGGATGGGCGGGCAATGCAAGGAATGTATAAAGATGTTGATTTGAGATGATGAACTTTGGAGAGAACCAAGCTTTGATAGCTTCTCTCCCCGCTCATTGCAATAAACGAAACAAAGAAGTCTTAACTTTGTCTTGGCTGGTTATTAGTCAGGTGAGCTTGTCACTGGTTGCAAATGAAAGTAGCCAGGAACATATAACGGTAAGTTCTCTGAGGATGGGCTCTAGTATGAATCTGAAAGCTTGGAAGAACAAACCTCTGGTCCTGGTGACCAACTCAGATTGGATTCTGCGAAACTTCTCTATGATGCTATTCAGTAATTTAAAAACATAATTTTGAGCTAAACAGAGGCCTTATGAAAAGCAGATTCCATTTTCCCATTCTTGAACATGGCATTGGAGGGAAAGTGTGTGGGCATATGAATGAGTGTGTGACACTGGCCTGAGCAAAGATTAGAAGAAAAAGGCTATGATAGAAAAAGTCCTATCCTAATAATTTGTGGAAGACATACTGGGGTAGGCTATAGTCATGTGATCTGGCAAAATAGTGGAGTTTTGGCCAATTGTAGCCCTGCAGGAAATTGCAATACCATCTTCTATGTGAACATCCTGATTCATATGGAGGAGCCTGAGAGAGGATTGCAATTTGCAGTGGAACTTCCTTACCCATCTGGCTATATACAGGACTCTGTGCCTCTGGGGTCACTTCTGCCAGAACAGAAGCTCTCTGTCAACCAAAGTTTTCTTTCTTGTTCTGTTTTCTTTTTAATTTAAGGCTCAGATAATAACAGTTACTTTGTGGGAGGTATTTCATAGGTTGCTGTGCCTACTGGTAATCTTGTTACTGCCTTCTCCAAAATTTCTGCCTTCATAGTTTTTCCTCACCAGTGAGCACAGAAGCTTGCTGGAGAGGGGAAAAACTAGGGAGATTGGGATCCTTTACCCTCCCTACTCTTCTCCTCTTGGCTGCACCTATACTTAATTCCATGCTTCTCCTCAGAGTAGTTTCCAATAGTCAACTGGCCTAGTTTTTCTTTTGAGGACAGGAAGAAAACATTGGGGTTGTGGGGAGGGGCAAAAGCCCAGAAAACAAGAGCTCCATTTTATTTCTGGAAACAAAGGAAGAATGGTCTGACCCTGATATTAGCAATCTTATGGATGAGGATGTGTACATTACTTCTCTATATACACATGACCGCACTTTGTGGTCTGTAGGTTGCCAAATAATTTGTCACTGAAATCATACTTGCAATATCTTTTCTTGTTGACTCATGCACCAATCCTCAAACTCCTGTAATCTCTTGAAGGATCTTGTAGCAATCTCTGGGGAAGGATCTTTTCTGGCAGGTAAAATTTCTTCTTGAGCCTCCTCTTCTTGAGAATCTCCTATTTAGTGGTATTGATGTCTATATGCTTTGCCCTGAATGTAGCTAATATTTGGACATATATCTATTTGTTTTCAAGCATAACTGTTCACTCTGGCTAATGTATTCCACACTCCAGTAAGAGTTTACATAGCAAGTTTCTTGATGCAGTCTCTTGATACTTTGTGCTACAGATACATGCCCTGCTTTTGTGGGTAATAGACAATAGATAGTTTATCTAACTTGCCCTATCCATAAAGGAGCAGCTGTCAGCTTATGAATTTATAGTCTGTCCTGTCTTTTGCCCAACCTGTTTCCTTGCAGCATCCAAGGACTTGCTCTTTCCTGGAAATCTCAGATGAAGTTGGCCTTTAGGTATCTGTTCCAACTTCTTGGACTCTACTCCAGACCCCTTTGGTTATTCAGTTGCCTGTGCAGGATTCTGATTGTTGCAGCAGTACCACATAACTATCCAACTACATTGCTATATTTGTCAGTCTTTGTCCTAGTTGGTTTCAGTCAGTAATAAGCATTGACTGACTGACTTGATTGATTGATTGATCAATTGATTGTGTGCCATTAAACCATTTTCAATTCCTAATGACCACATAGATAGATTTTCTCTTGACTATCTATCCGTAACCTGTTTTTTTCAGGTTTCTCAACAGTACACTCATCAATGTGGTCATTAAGCATGATGTCACACACTTAATGACCACATTGCTTAGCAGCAACAATCCTGGAAGTCCCTATTGCCATTGTTAAGTGGGAATTTCAAGTTGTTAAGTGAAGAGTTCATATGAGCACAATTTGCAACTTCCTGCAGCTCTCCAACAAACAAAGTCAATGGACAAGCCAACATGGGAGGTGTTTTACAGAAAAAATAGAGGGAGCAGGAATAATTTAACTTGCAGTCTCCTGCCACTTTCCCCATGGACTTTGTTTATGAGAAGCCAGCAGGGAAGGCCACAAATGTCAGTCATGTGGCCACAGGATGCTGCAACCAGTACAAATCACTTGCCATATGCCTGAATCACAATTATGTGACTATGGGGAGACTACAATGATTGCAACTTTGCAGGCTGATGATAAGTCTTCCTTTTTCAGCGTCATCATAACTTTGAACAGTAGCTGAACAAGTGGTAATAACCCAAGGATTATCTGTAGGATAATTTTAGCCTAGTTATTTTGCACAAGCCCTGAAGAAGATCCTTTATTGCCTGTCTTTGGTTGAGGAGGTAATTCCCATCCTTCTTTCTGTGTGAATGGTATGCTTCCTAGCTCTCTTGAGTCTTTAAAATGTAATGTCTTCTTTCCCCCCCATTTCTTCTCAATATTTATTTTATTCAAAAGATTAAAATACAAAAGAAAAAAGAAAAAAAATTGACGATGACAAAACAAAACTGGACAAGAACATTAAAAAATGTGAATTAAAAAGGACAAAAAAAACCCAAAGTACATATTATTCCTCCTAGTTGAACACTGACAAATTTGTTGCAACAATAATAACTTGCCCCTTGCAAAACAGATCCAAAATTTATGCTACTACATCTATTTGGAACCCAACTGATCTGTCATACCTTACATATATGAAAGAAAAAATAGTTAACAATTAAACAACAGCAAAGTTAAAGTTCAAGGCCCTCTGTTAACAGTCTGGTATTGTAACTTACTCATAGAATTACTGTACAATGGATTCTTATTTACCACAATTCACCTTATATATTTTTACCATGAACCTCTTTATGGCTAAAATGAAAGTGGTTTGGATTTTAATAGTAAGCAGTGAAAGAAAAATAGTTGTAAAAGTCCAGCAAGGGGTTATAAAATAGGTCAGAAGTCAACTAGTAATAAATCAAGAGTAAAGCTTCAAAAAGTGCACTTAAAACCCATGTGTGTTTTAAGCAAAAGAAGCAGCTGAAGGGAAAAATGGTAAGAGAAACTATCCTTCTGATCACTACTCACCGAGAATGGTGGTCTTCAAGATCCCCTCTTCTCCATAGGTGCATGATCATCCAAAGGTTGTCTAGTCTCCCTTCAAAAAACAGTGAGCAGAACTGCCAAATAACCAGCTTTGGGGGCAAAATCAGCTGTTTGTCAGTGGGAGAAAAAAGAGTCACCAGACATTCACCATGCCATTTTGTGGGAGGTCTTCAGAATATAATGTCTACTTTTCTGATCTTCCTATCAAATAATTTCACCATCCATATAGGTTAGAATATATTCTGTTGCTTTTACAGTAAATCTATGGTAAAGACAGAGATAGCAATATCTTACTTGAAGACTTGTTCAATGAGCCTCTGGTTCAGCCTTTTACTTCAGATGCTGCTTGCTTCAGAGAGTAGACATCATTCAAAGGCTTGCACACTAGATTCTGATTCCTCAAACCTGGGAATATAGGTGTTTTCTTAGATTTCTTCATGCAGAAATTATATAAAAAATTACTTGTACGTTTCTGGCTCTTTTATATTAAACAGTATCCTTGATTACAAGTGCAAACATTTTATCATAATCCTTATCATATCTCTGAGTGAATTCCTTGGCCACTAGACTGGCTTTATAGCACCTTCTGAGTAACTATATGTACAACATCATGAGCATGCATATAATTTTAATTTGTGTTCTTCATTTGCCAGTTCAGTTCTTGCAAAAATTATTTTCTATTCTATTCTTCTTTATAAATTATATTTGATAAATCTTATAAATTTATATAATATTGTATTATATTCTCTATATCCATGTAAGAACATTCAAACTTAAAAGATTTAACTTAAACATTTTGGAAACTTTTTATTATATTTTGAAAAAAAATCTGGAGGTTTGCTCACTTTTGATTTCTGAATTGCTTCTTTTGCTTCTTTTTTAGTTAATTTCTTTTGTGGATCGGTAAATGTCATTGTTGTATTTAGACATTCTATCTTCTTTGACTTTGATGTCTGCTTTCTACAAAAAAGAGAGAGTAATATTTAATAAATTGTTCATTGTGACTAGTTGAAACATGAGTCTTTTCATCCCAAATAGAAGTAATCTTTTTTCTCCTCTTTTTGCATCGTTGCTAGGCCACCAGTTTTTCTGATTTATTATTGTTTTCAAAATATTTCTGTTTAACAAAACTCATTTTGTAAATTGCTTTTGCTTCCATTAGGTCCAACTGATTACAAATCACCTTGTTGCTTATGTCTTGATTCCATTTGCTGTCATTATTACAAAATGGAAAGTTTGACCAGGGCAAGGATATGAATCCCACAAATTCATGGTCATCCTGAACTTGCACATCTATTTTGTCAGTAACTGAGAACCAGCCTTCTGGCTAGCCTGGCTAGACATATTGTGTGAACATACTGTAGATGACTGCTATTGCCCTTTTAACCAATATTAGGCAAATTTATAAATCACCATTCCCCAACACAGAAGCTATTTTTGGTATCGCTTAGTAAACACCCTAAAATTAATTTTCCAGGCAGAATTTGTTCACCGATGAATGAAAATGCAGACAAACCTCTTCTGAAATCAAATCTAAAAGAGCAAATACAAAAAGATTAGCTGTCATCCAGACTCTCCTAAAAACAAGTCTCAGCATGCTTGGAATCTAGCTAGCAGCAAATAATACCAACTGCCTACCTCCAGTATAGTTGCAAAATTACCTAGTTGCAAAGTAGATTATTGAAGTTATATTAATGAGACAAGGGAAATGAGGATCAACACTTATAGAAAGATGTTTTCTATATTATTTATTTTGTTCTGTGCTTTAATATTATAGGCAATCTTAGCAAAAGCAACCGATGATAAGGGTGCCTGACTGATGGTAATCATGAGGATATGGCCAGTTTGCATTATCAACTTCATGACCTGTAATATCGTTTAGGTCTACTTCTGACCAATAGATCATGTTAGCAGATGACAGAATATGTTAGGCAAACCATCATCACTATTACTTTATTTTATGAATTTGTAGTCAAAGACCAAAATCAAACAAAAACAATTTTATACTTAACCAAAGGTTATACACTAAAATGAATTAAAAATACAGTATAATTTATTAGTAAAATAAACTATCGAGTAACACTAGGAATTGGATAGTTCTCAAATGATTTGTCTGTTAAGAAGAGTATTCTGCTTCTGTGAGCTTCCATAATATGTGTTAATAAAAGCTTTACCAGCTCATTTCACCAAACCCTATAAAAAGAGCAACAAAAAACCTACAATATAATAAACTGATTTTCTTCCCCTTCCCAACAGTAACAAATTCGCTTGCACAGAGGAATATCATTATATTCTTCCAGCAGAAAAAAACAACAAAACATTAAATCAAATGAGTCTAGAGGCGCTCCTGTGGGTGAAGCAAATGCTAGCTAGATTCTTGGCACGAATGAAGCATTTTCATTACTAATCAAGTTATCTTAGAATCAAACAAAGTCCATTACTGAGCTGATATCAGGTTTTTATACTCTGCCTCAGGGGTGTCAAACTGCCGGCCCACAGACCGGTTGCATCATGCAGAGGCCATGCCCACTCCAGCTCCAGCAATGTGAAAAAAGTTGCAATACGTTGCGACACGTCATATGACGCGGCGAGTTTGACACCCATGCTCTACATCATTACCTGAACTTTATGATGATATAAAGTTATCCTGCAAAGTCAAAAAAGCCACAGAGCTGCCACCAAATTTCAGAATTGTAGGCAGCAAAGTGTCATGTGACTCTGTAGATTTCATTCTCAGCAGCTGAAATAGAAGCACATTGGGGAACTCTCAAGAGGGCTTCTAGACTGGGCAATTTCAGAACTTAGATTATGACAATTACAAATTTGCACTATAGCTACTAAAACATAGTGAATGCCAGACATATCATAGAACATATTCAAGAGTCTATGGTGCAGGGTTGTGACAACCCTATGTGGTTTTTCCCAGATTGCTATTGCTTAAAAAGAAGCACTCATATAATTTAAATACAGTAATTTAGTCTACACTAAAGCCATTGGCTTTCTGGGAAAGAAGACCTTTAATTTAGACAGAGTGGGGATTATTGTTTTAATATTCACTTTTGTGAAACAAATCCTTCTAATAAGTAAAACTAGGCCATCATAGATCATTGTTCTTGCCCAATCTACAAACTATTGTTCTCATTTTCTAATTGTACAGAACTTTTCATACGCATTCAAACTATGTGTCAAACCTTCAAATACTCTGAATACAGCCATGATTCTTTGTTTTTCGGCTGCCACAGCAATAGGAGGGGGGAGACTGCATTCTTATAGTTTAGTCAAAACAATAAACTTTCTTGTGGGAACCAAGGTCAAGCAGCTAAAGTGTTTGACGGGCTAGAGCTACCGTTGGGAAGCCCGCCAAAGGTGTTAATTTGGGATTGTGATTTATGACACATCAATGGGTGGGCAGTTTAACTTTTACTTTGTAACCTTTTGGCGGGGTAACTTTCAGTCTTGGTTTCACCTTTATTCGTGCTGATATTATGTAGCCATTAAAATTGTTCTTTGGGGAAAGCAATTGCCTCAGAATTCTTATTTCTATTGGTCTCATCCATCAGAACCATGACATTAAACCAAGACTCCAAAATTCATTTATCCACGGGATCCTGAGCCCCGGTCACCTACCCAAGCCTTGGGAGGACGACAAAGACTCAGGGAAGATGCAGAGATGGAAAAAAAGAGGAATCACTCCCAAGCCTGGGAGTGGCTGCAGCGGATGGGGCAAAGGCTGCTACTTTCGTGGAAAGTGTGATCGTAACAGCTGGAGTGAGACCAAAGACTCTTGAAGTCCCAGTGGAGAAGCTGACTCAGAAGGAGGAAGCCATTGTTCTCAGGGGGACCTGGCAGTCTGATGCTTCACTGCTGCTTAAGAGCATCCTGAAGGCTGCAGAGGTTGAATTCCCACTGATTTCATCGCAAAGTCTCCTTTCACCTGTACCGATGAAGGCAAAGCAACCAGCAGCCTGGGATGAATCTGGTGAGTAGAAGTATCTGATGGCCATCCACAGCCACTCAGTGGAATGCCTGAGGGAGAAGTTCGATTGGCTGGATATGGGCAAAGGGAGACATGCCACCTGCCAGATATTCACTAGTGGGAGAGAAGGCAAATGGGCGGAGGAACCGCAGCCACCCTGGTGAAGCCCTAGCCCTGTAGTGATTGAGCGGGCCACCTCCCCACTCCCAAAGTCTGACCTGACCTCGAGCCCAGTGCACTGGTGAAGCCCCAACCGCTACCGACGCCAGTCCAGTCCAGATTGACCCCAATGACAGGTTAGTCCTGAATATTACAGACAGTCTGCAAGTCCCGAGCGAAGCAGGCATCCCCTTAGCCCAGATCGGTGCCGTCGGTCTCCCAGCCCCGATCGCTACCGATGCCATGCAAGCCCAGAGCATAATCGATGCTATGCTAGCCCCGATCATCATAGGCATCCTACCAGTCCAGATCGTTATCAGTGCCCAGTAGGACCCAATCCCTATCAACATCATGCCAGCCCTGACCGTCGTCGATGACCTACCAGCCCGAGACCCCCACCACCAGTATTCCAGAGAGGGAGATTGCAGCCGCCTCAACCACAATTCCCTGGGTTCATGCAAACCCTGTGGGATCGCTGGCCAGCTGACCTGCCTCCTCTTAAGCCCACTTTTGATGGAGACCCCGAGAAAGTGACTATCTTCTTAAATCAGGTGTGGTCTCATGTTAATCGTTATGAATGGGTTTATTTGGATGAGGCAGAGATGATTGATGCAGTGGCTGTCAACTTGGAGGGGGAGGCTGCGGAGTGGGTAGCTGGCCTATGGGAGGAGCAAGCACCCGAGCTATGGGACTTCGACCGGTTCACACATGGACTGAGGGCCAGATTCGAGGATGAATCCCAAGTGGGCAAGCGGAAAAAGGCCTACACGATGTTAAGCAAAGGGGCCGACCAGCCAGAGAATACATGAGAGAATTTTGCAGGCTAGCAGGAAAGATCAGGCAAAGGCCCAAGCAATCATTGATCCACTATTTCAAAGTGGGGTTGGATCGCAACCTATTCCAGACATGCATCTGCAGAGGCAATCCCGATCAACTCTATGATTGGTACCGCTTAGCTACGAACATGGATATCGAACTGACACGATACCACAAGCCTGCTGCTTCAGGGTCTCAGCCAAAGCAAGACCCTGTGAGGCATCAACCGTCATAATGGCCACCACCTGCCACGGCACATGGGTCCATTCGAGCATCCGGTGGATCCCAGATCAAGTGCTTCAGGTGTGGACACTCTGGACATCGAGCTGCAGAGTGCCCAGTTCCTTTCCCACCACCAAAAAGTGCAACCGCTGCTCTGGCAAAGCCAAAGAGACAGCATCGGCCAACGCGTGAGAAGTCGAATTGGGCCAGCCAGGGGCAAGTTGTACAAGTCACCTTGCCTCCCCAGGAGAAGCAAAAAGAGCCAGCTGAAAACCTACCCATGCCAGATCCCTATGACAGCGATGACAGAGGGGAAGACAACCCGATTGTGAGTCAGCCTGTCCCGCCTTTTGCCTTTTCCACCAGAATAGTGGTGCCCAAATCAGGGACTCAGATGGACTTGAACATTTTAGTTGATTCGGGATACACCCGATACCTAATTAACCTCCCTACAGTACTTAAATTGTGCATTAGAGCAAAATTGCTACCCCCCCATGAGGTTTGAGCAGGCTGGTGGATCTCTCATAGGGGGAGCCCCAGCTACTCACGTCACTGAACTAGTGCGTCTAGAAATAGGGGAGCATTGGAAGTTAATCCGTTTTGTGGTGATCCCAAAAATGACTGAAGTGGTGATTCTGGGGCTGGCCTGGCTTGATAAATGGTGCCCCATGATCTGGTGGGAGAATGGAGTTAGAACCTTAAGATTAGCTACTGCACCGTCATCTCCTGCCCCAATCAGTAACCCAGTTGAAAGACAGGTGCAGTACCTGGAATCCTTGAAATCTGCTGTTAATTCCCCACCGGGAGAACCTATCATCCCAAGTGAATATAGAGACTTAGCAGAAGTGTTCAACGAGGCAGAATGTGACGTCCTGCCACCCCACCGAACTACAGACTGTGCTATTGTGATTTTACCGGGAGCAAAATTACCCAAACTGAAAATGTATTCAATGACTCCTTGTGAACTGAAAGAGATGAGATCATATATTGATAAGAACTTAACCAGGGGATTTATCCAGCCCGCAAAATCCCGAGTAGCCACCCCAGTGTTGTTTAGAGAAAAGAAAGACGGGTCAATGAGATTGTGCATGGATTATAAAGGGTTAAACGCTGTCAGCGTGGAGAATATATACCCCCTCCCCTTGATGAAGGACATGTTGGCCCATCTGGTGAAAGGAAAAGTTTTTACCAAATTAGATCTAAGAGAGGTGTATTACCGAGTGAGAATCAAGGAAGGAGATGAGTGGAAAACAGCTTTTAACAGCCCCTTGGGAAACTTCCAGTTCAATGTTATGCCTTTCGGTCTGCAAGGGGCTCCTGCTGTGTTCATGCAATTGATTAATCAAGTACTGCATGATCACCTATATAAAGGTGTTTTAGTTTACCTTGACGATATCCTCATCTATACTGAGACCTTGGCAGAGCATGTTAAGTTAGTATGGGAAGTGCTCAAAAAACTATTAAACTCAAAATTTTATGCAAAGCTCTCAAAGTTCCATCAATCATGCCTGGATTACCTGGGATATAGGATTTCCAGTGAGGGCATTGAGATGGACCCAGCCAAGGTGAAATCTGTACTGGAATGGCAACCCCCATATACCCGTAAACAGCTCCAGAGTTTTTTAGGCTTCGCAAATTTCTCCCAACAATTCATTCCCTCTTTTGCTGAAATTGCCTTACCACTGACCAAACTGTTAAAAACGGGAAAATGGGGGAAAGCCACGACCGTGCCAACCACTGCCATGGTCAATTGAATACCAAACTGCTTTTGAGAACTTAAAGAGACTTTTTGCTGCAGAACCTATTCTTAAACACCCCGATCCTGAAAAGCAATTCACCATCCAAGCCAACGCCAGCGACATAGTCGTGGGAGCCGTTCTTTTAGAAAGGAATGAAAATGGAGATTACAACCCTACGCTTACACCTCCCAAAAAGTGACAGACACTGAACATGGGCAGTCTGGGAGAAATATGGGCAGTCTGGGAGAAATATGGGCAGTCTGGGAGAAAGAAGCTTTCACAGTACAGTGGGCTTTACTCACATGGCATCATTTTCTCGAAGGGGGAGACTTGCCTTTTGAAGTATGGACTGATCACAAAAATCTAGAGGCATTAAGAATCCCTCACAAATTATCCCCTAAGCAAGTCCGATGGGTGCAGTACTTTAACCGTTTCAACTTTATGTTAATGTTTTCCCAGGAGGGAAAACTTTCCTGGCAGGCGCCCTATCCAGACTGCCCCAATACAAAAGCCGTAGAGAAGAGATTGTGAACTCTGTTATTCCGCAATCAGAGTTGATTTCTCAGGTAAAAACAGGGGTCCCACTGCAGATGAAACTAACTGAACCTGACAACCCAATTTTGTTGTTAGTTGCGAAGTCGTGTCCGACCCATCGCAACCCTATGGACAACGTTCCTCCAGGTCTTCCTGTCCTCTACCATCTTCTGGAGTCCATTTAAGCTCACGCCTACTGCTTCAGTGACTCCATCCAGCCACCTCATTCTCTGTTGTCCCCTTCTTCTATTGCCCTCAATCTTTCCTAGCATTAGGCTCTTCTCCAGTGAGTCCTTCCTTCTCATTAGGTGGCCAAAGTATTTGAGTTTCAACTTCAGGATCTGGCCTTCTAAAGAGCAGTCGGGGTTGATCTCCTCTAGGACTGACCGGTTTGAATGCCTTGCAGTCCAAGGGACTCGCAGGAGTCTTCTCCAGCACCATAGTTCAAAGGCCTCAATTCTTTGGCACTCAGCCTTTCTTTTTTTTTTTTTTTTATAACAAGTTTTATTAATTTTTTCATTTTTTAGAACAGAGTGCTTAGGAAACAACGTGGAGATGGGGTAATCAATTATCCAAAGTCAAAACCATACATATACAGGTCAGGTTAACTCCTTAAAGATTCCCTCTCTATTTCCCTCCATTAATATAACATATTCAAATTAATACATTTCTTATGGTCCAACTTTCACAGCCATACATTGCAACTGGGAAAACCATGGCCTTGACTATACGCACTTTTGTTGGCAGGGTGATGTCTCTGCTCTTTAGTATGCTGTCTAGATTTGCCATAGCTTTCCTCCCCAGAAGCAAGTGTCTTTTAATTTCTTGGCTGCAGTTCCCATCTGCGGTGATCTTGGAGCCTAGGAAAATAAAATCTGTCACTATCTTCATTTCTTCCCCATCTACAGCCTTTCCGGACTCCTTTCCCAATTTTGAACCAATCAGTGGTTCCGTGCCCAGTTCTCACTGTTGCTTCTTGACCCGCATATAGGTTTCTCAAGAGACAAATAAGATGGTCTGGTACTCCCATCTCTTTAAGAACTTGCCACAATTTGTTGTGATCCACACAATCAAAGGCTTTAGCATAATCAATGAAGCAGAAGTAGATGTTTTTCTGGAACTCCCTAGCTTTCTCCATGATCCAGCGTATGTTGGCAATTTGATCTCTAGTTCCTCTGCCTCTTCGAAATCCTGCCTGTACTTCTGGTAGTTCTCGATCCACGTACTGCTGGAGTCTAGCTTGTAGGATTTTAAGCATAACTTTACTAGCATGTGAAATGAGTGCAATGGTGCGATAGTTTGAACATTCTTTGGCATTGCCTTTCTTTGGAATTGGAATGTAAACTGACCTTTTCCAATCCTGTGGCCACTGTTGAGTTTTCCAAATTTGCTGGCAAATTGAGTGTAGCACTTTTATTGCATCGTCTTTTAAATTTTTGAATAGCTCAGCTGGAATACTGTCACCTCTACTAGCTTTGTTGTTGCTCAGATTTCCTAAGGCCCATTTCACTTCACATTCTAGGATGTCTGGCTCGAGGTCAGTGACCACCCCATCGTGGTTATCTGGGACGTTAAGCTCGTTCTTGTATAGTTCTTCTGTGTAGTTTTGCCACCTCTTCTTAATCTCTTCTGCCTCTGTTAGGTCCCTGCCATTTTGGTCCTTTATCATGCCCATCTTTGCATGAAACGTTCCCTTCATATCTCCAATTTTCTTGAAGAGGTATCTGGTCCTCCCTATTCTATTGTTTTCTTCTATTTCTTTGTACTGTTCATTTAAGAAGGCATTCTTATCTCTTCTAGCTATTCTCTGGAATTCTGCATTCAATTGGGTGTATCTTTCTCTTTCTCCCTTGCCTTTTGCTTCCCTTCTTTCCTCAGCTATTTGCAAAGCTTCCTCAGACAGCCATTTTGCTTTCTTGCATTTCTTTTTCTTTGGGATGGTTTTAGTTGCTACCTCTTGTACAATGTTGCGAACCTCCATCCATAGTTCTTCAGGCACTCTGTCTATCAGATCTAATTCCTTAAATCTATTTGTCACCTCTACTGTATATTCATCAGGGATATGATTTAGTTCATACCCGAGTGGCCTAGTGCTTTTCCTTACTTTCTTCAATTTAAGCCTAAATTTTGCAATGAGAAGCTCATGATCTGAGCCACAATCAGCTCCTGGTCTTGTTTTTACTGACTGTATAGAGCTTCTCCATCTTTGGCTGCAGAGCACATAGTCAATCTGATTTCTGTGTTGACCGTCAGGTGATGTCCATGTGTAGAACCATCTCTTGGGTTGTTGGAAAAGAGTGTTTGCTATGACCATCGTATTCTCTTGACAAAATTCTATCAGCCTGTGCCCTGCTTCATTTTGTACTCCAAGGCCAAACTTGCCTGTTATTTCGGTTATCTTTTGGCTTCTTACTTTAGCATTCCAATCCCCCATGATGATAAGGACATCGTTTTTTGGTGTTAATTCTATAAGGTGCTGTAGGGCTTCATAGAACTGGTAAATTTCATCCTCTGCAGCACCAGTGGTTGGGGCATAGACTTGGACTACTGTGATATTGAATGGTTTGCCTTGGATTCGCACTGAGATCATTCTGTCATTTTGGGGATTGTATCCCAGTATTGCTTTTCCTACTCTTTTATTGACTATGAAGGCTACTCCATTTCTTCTGAGGGATTCTTGCCCGCAGTAGTATACCTGATGGTCATCTGAGTTAAATTCACCCATTCCTGTCCATTTTAGTTCGCTGATTCATAAGATGTCGATGTTCAGTCTTGTCATCTCTTGTTTGACCACGTCCAGTTTGCCTTGATTCATGGATCTTACATGCCAGGTTCCTATGGAGAAAAAATCTTTACAGCATCGGACTTTCCTTTCACCACCAGATGCATCCACAGCTGAGCGTCCTTTCAGCTTTGGCCCAGTCGCTTCACTCTTTCTGGTGCTACTAGTACTAGCCCTCTGCTGTTCCCCAGTAGCATATTGGACACCTTCCAACCTGAGGGGCTCATCTTCCAGCCTCATAACTTTTTGCTTTTTGGTACTGTCCATGGGGTTTTCATGGCAAAGATACTGGAGTGGGTTGCCATTTCCTTCTCCAGTGGATCACATTTTGTCAGAACTCTTTGCTATGACCTGTCCGTCTTGGGTGGCCCTGCATGGCATAGCTCATAGCTTCATTGAATTACGCAAGCTCCTTCGCCACGACAAGGCAGTAATCCATGAAGGAGGACAACCCAATTACTAAGAAACTAAAGGAGGAGCTAAAAACCAATCCTTGGTTCTTAGCAAATAAAACCATACTGACTTGCCGGGACAGGTTAGCTTGGAAAGGATCAAAACTGTATCTACCAGAGACTCTGTTCAGGCTCTCCAACGCAGCCATGATAGCAAACAAGCGGGTCACTTTGGCTATCTACATTTGATTCGGTGGCAGTTTTGATGGCTGGAACTGAAGAAGGATGTTGAAACTTATGTAAAAAGCTGTGCGACTTGTGCAACCATGAAAAAATGCCCAGGAAAACCTCCTGGATTATTACAGCAAGTCGCTTCCCAGCCCTGGGAAGAGATAGCCATGGACTTTATTGTTGAATTACTGGAAAGTAGGGGAAATATGGTAATATGGACTGTCATAGACCTTTTTTCCAAACAAGCTCACTTCATTGCCTGCACTGGTCTCCCCTCCGCAAAGAAGTTGGCAAGAATGTTTCTCAAGCATATCTACAGACTCCAAAATGGATTATATTAGATAGGGGGGTGCAATTCAGAGAGACTTTCTTAAACTTATTGGGTCCATGCAGGGGCTGTCATCGGCTTTTCATCTGTCTACTAATGGAGCTGCTGAAAAGGCTAACTCGATGGTGGAGCAATATATTAGATGCTATGTAGATTACCAATAGTCCACATGGGCTGACCTCCTCCCCTTTGCTGAGGTGGCTTAAAACAACACAGTACTGGACTCACTCCTTTTAAAATAGCTACTGGGAAAGAATTCATTCCTATGCCTGAGCTCCCTCAGGATCCTCCTGTTTCTCAAACTCTAGATCAGTGGGTGACTTCTTGGGAAACTGTGTGGGACAATGCAAAAGCAGCTTTGGAAAAAGCTTCTAAGTTACAAAGAACAGGCAGACAAAAGGAGGGCACCCCAGAGATCATTTCGTGTGGGGGGAAAGGTTTACCTCTCTACAAAATATCTAAGACTCAAATTACCTAGCAAATAATTGGGACCTAAATTCCTTGGATCTTTCCCCATCGTGCGGATTATAAATCCAGTGACTGTAGAATTAAAGCTTCCTCCCCTTTTAGGGAAAATTCTCCCTGTGTTCCACTGCAGCCTATTGAAGCCATACAGGGAATCCACATTGAGACCTCCTCCCAAGCAAGCACCTGATTCTCTTGTTGTGCAGTGAGAGACTCATTATGAAATAAAACAAATCCTTGACTCTAGGTTGTATAAGGGAAAGTTGCAATATCTAGTGCAATAGATACCCACTATCAGAGGCCACCTGGGTGGAAAGTACTGATGTAAAAGCTGATAGATTAATACATAAATTTTATGATAAGCATCCAAATAAGCCTAGGGGTTAATTTCTGACTCTAAATCTTTTTTTTTAACAGGTCAGACCTTCAAATACTCTGAATACAGCGATGATTCTTCGTTTTTCAGCTGCCACAGCAATGGGAGGGGGAGGGAGAGACTGCATTCTTATAGTTTAGTCAAAACAATAAACTTTCTTGTGGGAACCAAGGTCAAGCAGCTAAAGTGTTTGGTGGGCTAGAGCTACCATTAGGAAGCCTGCCAAAGGTGTTAATTGGGGATTGTGATTTATAACACATCAATGGGTCGGCAGTTCAACTTTTACTTTGTAACCTTTTGGGGGGGTAACTTTCAGTCTTGGTTTCACCTTTGTTTGTGCTGATATTATGTAGCCATTAAAATTGTTCTTTGGGGAAAGCAGTTGCCTCAGAGTTCTTATTTCTACTGGTCTCATCTTTTGGAACTATGACACTATGATCCTCCCCTGTAGTTCCGAGTGATGAAATCCTTTTGTGTGTATCAGAATTGTACCATCTCATTCCCATCTTATCCTGTTGCAGCCAGTATCCCAGCCATCCTTACCTCTTCTAATCAACAGTAGCAAGAAATGTTTCAGAAAATGGTGGAATCAGGAGATGTTTAAACAGAGGCTGGATGGTCAGATGCTGTAATAGTGGTTTCTTACATGGTGGTGTGGGAGGGTTAGATTAGATCAGGGTTGTCAAACTGCCGGCCCGCGGGCCGTATGCGTCATTGCAAAACTGCACCCACCCCATTGCCGGCAATGGAGAAAAGAAGTCATGATACATCGCGACATGTCACGTGATGTTGCGAGTTTGACACCCCTGGACTAGATGATCTACAGGATTCTTCCAATCCTTCAATTCTTTCTTGCAGTGCTGACTAACTGACTTCTTTTTCACCAGAGTCATATGTAAAGGGAGATAGTGACTAACTGAGGCCAGAAGTCATCAATACCCTGTGTAAAAGTAGTGGTGGTCTTGTTCAACTAGACATAGTACAAAATGATGAAAAATTATGTATGTATGGTAGGAGAAGATTGATCTTTTCCATAGCATCATTTATACATTAAAAGGGTGAGGGAGCAATATTCAACCAAGGTAGGAGCAGTAAAGATGCTGTAGCAGAAATGATTCCAGTTTTCAATGTTTGAATGTATGACTGGAGCCTGGAGGCAAAAGAAAAATCAAACAAAATGTTTATTATTTTCTCTGATTTCATATAATCAACTAATTACAAGCCATAGTTCTAAACTGTGATTAATGTGAAGAGACTTAACCACAATTCAACTCTCAATTATAGCACAATCTTAGTGCTAGAATTGACACAAATATCCTGCTAATCTAACTTTGGTACTGCTTAATACAACTTTCCCCAAGCAGGGCTCTCATTCTCATCTCAATGAGAATTCTGGGACTTTGCTAACTCATATGGAGGTGCCTATGATGGGAAAGGCCAGTTCATCTATTGTAGGTTATATGATTAAAAGAGCATAGTTTATGTAAATATTTTCTCTCTTTGGTCTGCCTTTTATTGTCCCATTACTAATATTTAATTGCTGCTTGAATTTGCATGCTTCCCCTTCTCGGTTTACCGAGTCAGAAAAAGGGACACCTCTCAAAAGCACAATAAGTGATAGTGTCAATTTGACAAGGATAAACAGAAACAGTCAAGTTGCAGATGAACAATTTATACTACTGGATAATATTAAGTCCATTTGATTAGGTAAAGAAGAATTCTTCTGATTGTTGTATATTGGCCACAATAATTTACCTTCTCTAGAAGCCACATTTATTAATGCCTTCCTCTAGCTTGGTATAAGACCATAAAAACAATCTTAAACAAATCCATTGTTAAACCAAATTAAGGAGGAATTTCATGACAGTGAAGAACAATTAACCAGTGGAACAGTTTGCCTCCAGAAGTTGTGGGTGCTCCATCACTGGAAGTTTTCAAGAAGAGATTGGACAACAATTTGTCTGAATGGTATAAGCTCTCCTGCTTGAGCAGGGGATTGAACTACAGTAGAAGACCTCCAAGATCCCATCCAATTCTGTTATTCTATGTTTTATGTTCCATTGCAATAATTTTTCAAATGCATTTACACAAAAATAAATACAAAAATCAAATATCAACAATTTTGTTCATTCAACAACAACAAAAGAAATCAATAGCGAGTCTAACATGCTTGGTTCTAAACACAATGAAACTGAAGACGGTTCAGAGAGGAGCTATCAGGATATAAAAAGCCTAGAAACGAAGCCCTACAAGCAACAATTAAAGGATGTTTTCTTGGCCAAATGCATAAGTGGTTTGCCAGTTTTTCCCAAATAGTTTTAACTTTACAGCCTTGTCTGATTCTCTGGTGTGACCCCATTTAGTTTCCAGAGGTTGGCTGAGGTCATTTCTGTGCTGCCGTCTGCAATAGGCTAACTCAACCCTGTCAATACATCATGAGGGAACTTTCCGATTTGATTTGATTTTTATCCTGCCTCAATCTCGGGGAGTTACATCTCAGTAAAAACCTCTATGGAATTAAGACAACATACGACCCAGATTGCAGACAGAACCAAAGTTGGAGGAAAAAATGGCAATAAGAGGGCAGAAGATGTGTCTGGAAGTCCTAATTATTGAATTTAGTTAATTTAGAATATTTTATATTCTAAATTAATGAAATTTTAATTTTTTATTTTAATTTTTTATTAAAAAATATTTTAATAATTTAGAATATTGCCTGTGTCATCACAGCTGATTGCCTAAATCAGCTGTATATTCATCATGGCTGATGGTTGTCAGCACACAGCTGCTCGTGTAATATGACTGGGTGGGAAGGCTTCCCTGACAGGTCTGTTGAGGCTGTTTCCCTGCCAGCTTATTTTGTTGCAAAACAACCATGTTTGTTGAGTAAGAGGAGACAGGAAATGCAATCTTCCTTCAAAGCAAAGGGAGAGAGTTGAAAGCATTGTGTAATTGATGTTGCATCTAATTTACATTCTTAAATACTGTATTCGAAGCTTCCTCTTTTGGAGTTTTAATAGTGGGAATGAAATACATTGTACTGTAAGAGGAGATCTATATTAGTTTACAGGGCTAAAAAATTAAGAGTCAAGCAACAACCTTCCCAAATAACACATTTAATTAACAGTAATATGTTTGTGTGAACTGATGAAATAAGCTGCAGCTCAGAAAAGTTTATGCCTTTTAATAAAATAAGTTAGTTGGAGATTTTTATGAGATTCCTGATTTTTTTTTTATTATGGAAGAACAAACTTAACATTTAATAGTATCCACAACTGTCAACTGTGTCTCAAATGGCTCAACTAGGCAAATTTCAAACAGTGTGAAAAATGTGAAAAACTGTCATTAAGTAGCAATTGTTTTTGTAATAAAGTGTGAGAAATGATATCTGAATGGATCCTTGAAGATTTGCTTGGAACCTGTGGATACTAGGAATGCACAAGGATTGCCTAACCTGTTTTGTGGCTGAATCCTGGCTCTAAAAGAAGCTAAACTGGCTTTGTGTCAATCTGAGGAGCAGGGACCAGCCCAATCCCAAATTCTAGAACATGAATGGGAAGCAACAGTACCCTGCCCGCTTATTATTAAGCCTGGGAAACATGACAAAGAAAATAATATTACAGAATGAAATTGTAATAACAGAGAAATGTAACAATGTTGGTTGAATTTTTTTTTGAAGTAGATGCAAGCACACTGCAAGTAGATGAACTGTCCCAAATTACATATACTATAGACCATACAAGGGCTTTTAAGCTATTCATTTTTAAAATCTGTTTTTTTAAAATGCCTATAAACATTGTTTGATAGCAAAATGGAAAAAGTATGATTCCATTTAAAACAATAAAATAAAATAGCAGTGGACATTATAAATGTCACACAAATCAAATCAATCAGTTATTAAAATCTTGAGACTTTCTGTATAAGCTAAGAAGGAATTCAACGCTTTGATAGAGAAATAGAAGAGTGCGCCGGTCGAGGGGCCGGCAGGCTATGGCTGCTGATGGACACAGTTGGCCCCCATGCACTCGCTGTGTGCAGGGGCCGATGGTGTCAGGCAGCAGCTGCCACGGTCCCTGCCTTGCCTTGCCTTGCCCTCAGCAATGGCACCCCTGCCCTGCCCCCTGCCTGGTCTCGCCTCACCCCGCAGGACAAGCCTCCTGCCCACCATCCCACCTGCCAGAGACCCCCTGGATCTCCCCCAACCCTGCCCGGCCCCCACAGGCATCCCTCCCCACAAGCAACATCGAGGTGGCCACGCCCACCCAGTCTGCCATGAGCACTGCAGCCATGCCCACCCAGTGATCATGTCCACCCACTGGGCCATGCCCACCCGGCACCTGACGATAAATAAGTGGGGTTTGGGTTGTAGTTTGGGCACTCGGTCTCTAAAAGGTTCGCCATCACTGTCTCTAGGAAATGCCTCCAAGTTAGGAGCACCCAGTACACTCTATAGGCTTCTTTCTCCCAGACTGCCCATCTCTGCTCCATCTCATTTAGCTTTTTAGAAGTGTAAG
This sequence comes from Azemiops feae, assembly GCA_023970755.1. NCBI lineage: Eukaryota > Metazoa > Chordata > Lepidosauria > Squamata > Viperidae > Azemiops > Azemiops feae. Next base: position 466,944 of record JALGBA010000018.1, read on the forward strand.
TGCAGGGCTGCAGGACCCCTTGCTTGTTTTCCTGTAAAAGAACTGGGCCCACTATGACATCACTGGCATTAGCCTGAATGATGAAGGGGGCGTTGGGGTCTGGGTGTTTCAGCACCAGCTCCACTGCGAACAAGCGCTTAAGCTTTTTGAATGCAGCCTAGCATTCCATAGTCCATTTAAGTGGCTGGCTGGGTTTGGGTTTCCCCTCCCCTTTTATCTTAAGCAGGTTGGTGATGGGGAGGGTTATATGGGCAAATAAGGGGATGAACTGTCAGTAAAAGTTTGCAAATCTCAGGAAGCTTTGTAGTTGCTTCTGGGTGTGGGGAGGAGCCCACTCTAGCACTGCCTGCACCTTTTTGGGGTCCATCTCTATCCCCTCATGGGAGATGCGGTAGCCCGGATAGTCAATTGTACCCTGGTGGAATTGGCATTTGGACAGCTTGGCATGTAGTTTGGCTGCTTAAAGCTTCTTGAGCACAGCTCTGACTAGTTTTACGTGTTCTGCCATGGTCTCAGTATAGATTAAAACGTCACCCAGGTAAGCTAACACTCCCTTGTTCAGACGTTCATGCAGCACTTTGTTTATTAGCTGCATAAACACAGCAGGGGCCTCTTGCAGTCCAAAAGGGAGGACCCAGAACTGGAAGCATTCCAAGGGGCAATTGACAGCCATTTTCCACTCATCCCCTGCTTTGGTCCTCACTCGGTAGTATGCCTCCCGCAAATCCAGCTTGGTGAAGACTTTTCCTCTGGCCAAATGGGCCAGCATGTCACACAGAGAGAGTTAAGCCATGATAGTCAATGCATAGACAAATGGACCCGCTCTTCTCCCTAAACAGTACCAGGGCAGCCACCCTTGGTCTGACGGGTTGGATGAATCCACGCTTCAGGTTTTTGTCCATAGAAGTCTGCAATTCCTCCAATTTCCTAGATTTGGGTAGTTTGGCCCCGGGTAGGATTTCTATGGAACAGTCAGTTGGCCAGTGGAGTGAGAGCGCATCTGACCCTGTCTCATTGAAGACATCCTCTAAGTCCCAGTACTCTTTGGGGATCTGAGGGTCACCCCGAGACCGATCTTTGGGGCTACTCCCACCTCCCTTTTTTATTTCACCTGCTGCAGCTTTGGGGTAGGTTTTTAACAACCCTTTTTCCCTCCTCCTTCACAGTCAGCTCACTGGATTTTTAGCAGCCCCCTCCTCCTGTTCACATAGGGGTTCCATTTTTGGAGCCAAGTCCTAACACAAGGGGCCTTTCCATTCCAGGGTCCACAATGAAGCTCAGGGTCTCCGTGTGTGCCCATCCTCATCTCTATTGGGGTGATAATAGAGCTCTGCTCTCCATGGCACACTACAGCTGATCTGAGGCATGGAGAGCATGGCTGACGGGTGAGCTTATAGCAGGCGCACACACAAACTCCACTCTTCTCGGCGGACCTTCTTGCCACTGGGGTTGCCAATTGCCTTCCTCCTCATGCACACCTGCTACATGCTCACCTGTCGGCCATGCTCTCCACGCCTCAGATCAGCTGTAGTGCACCGTGGAGAGCAGAGCTGACACGGACAAGGCAGATGCACACACAGACTCCACTCTTTTTGGCGGCCCTTCTTGCCACTGGGGCTGCCGCTTGCTTCCTCCTTCGCCAACTTCTCATGCACAGAGAATCTGCACCACCTGCCTCCCCCCCCGTGCCTTTGCTAAAGCGATCACCCAGCTAGAAATGAGGTTTCTAGGCCGAGTGCACAGGCAGAGGCACAGGGGGAGGTGGGCGGTGCAGATTCCCTGTGCATGAGACCAGGTTTTTTTTTCCCACTGCCTGATTTTCACTGCCATACTGTTTAAGTTTTTTTAAAGTTTGCTTGATGCAGAACGGGAAGGATCTGCATTCTGCATTAAGTAATCTTTAAAGAAACTTAAACGGTATGGCAGCAAAAATCCAGCAGCAGGGGGGGAAACCCGGTGTTTTGAGACACCAGACTGGTGTGCATTCATGCGCCTCCAATCCCCTTGCTTGCTGCAAAGCCAAATTGGCATCATCAGGCCGCTCTTTCCAGCCCATTTCGGAGCTGGTCCAAAAGCAAAAGGAATGGTTCCCACCCCACCCAATCGCTGCAGAGCTTCGTTTCCAAAGACCCTCTGCACAGGCTCTGGACAAACTGAGATCTGGGACTGAAAAAATAGCAATGGGAGCGAAGGGTTGTTCAAAGGAAGAGGAAGAAGGAGAAAGTGGAAGAAGTCACTACCAAACAGGCGAGGTGTGACAGGTGTCGGGGCGTGGTAGGCTGGCTGTGGGGGCCCTTTGGCACGGTAAGCAGGGAGCATGGGGCAGCTGCCCCCCTCCCCCACCTGCCTCGTGGCAGCGCCCCCCTGCCTCCCCCCTTGCAGAGAACCGGTTGTTAAATTGTTTGAATCTCACCACTGGGTCTACCTTTACATCTGAACAATGCATAATTAACATATATTATTATTAATAATAATACCTCCAAATCACAAGACATTGGCTTTATTCTTATTCTTCCCTTTTGCAGTTTGAATATAAAGTATAAAAGACTAAAAAAAGATTTCCGTAGACATCCCAGTCTTTGAACTACCCAAGGAACCGAAACAGCAAAGTTTCGCTGTCGACCAAGCTTCCACGCCAGCTGCCTTTCTTTCCTCTCGCTTCGCCCTCTTTTTAACCTCACATACCACCTTCTGTAAGGGAAGGCAAAAGGCTCACTCACCCTCTCATGAAAGATGGCCTCCATGTTTATGTGTCTCCCACCTCCACCATCAGCTTCCACACCACATGGTCCGACCCAGCCAATCAAGCCACGCTCTGGCTCTGGTGCTCCGGCGCCTCATGGCTCCTCCTAGAGGAGGCAGAAAGCACTGGAGGGGATCCCGCTCACACCGTACCGCCAGCAGGGCATTTTCAAAAGCAAACAAGGATTGGAAGGGCAACAATAGGAAAAGAACGCAACTCTGGAAAATCCGACAAAAAAAAAGTCATGTATACACACATTTCTTTTCTTTTCTTTTTTATTCTACTTAACTGTGATTTCTGTATTCTATATGCCAGTCTATGATTGAATAAAGATTTGATGATGGTATAGTAGCTCTTGAAATCATTTGTAGAGTTGCCTTGTTGCAGTTTTGTTTTTGCCTGTATCATTTTGAAGCAGAAAAAGATACCAAACAGTACAATTAAATTAAATGTATTAAACTTATATGCCCTTGTAAATATAATTTTTTTTTAAGATTGCAATAATTATGTTCAGTGCAATTTAGGAGAAGGAGAAAGAAAATGTTATGCCAAGTACTCGGAAAGATGTACAGGATGTGGAAGCATCCAGTAATGAACATTTAATTGCAAGAATGATACAATCTTGAGAAACAAAGATTGCAGTGTTTGTACTAAAATGTACAAAATACGAGTCACAAACAGAAAGGATTAGAAAATGCAAGAAGGTTAATTTTATTTAGCAAGTATGATTGAAACACAGTGAAATGAAACTCATGACTGGAATGCAAGGCAGATGTTAAAAACTTAAACAAATGGAATAGGCCAAGTAAAAACAGAAGAGTGACATTGTGAATGAAGGAAATGCATCCATATATTGAGATTAAGAGTGTACGCATGAGGATTCCATTGAGAATACAAGGAAAGGAGATCAATACAAAGAAAGAAAATCAATAAAGCAGTTATTGTAGATATGTGTTTTAGACCATCAAGCCAGGGAAAGTTTCAAGATAATGTCCTCTTAGTATTCCATTGCATCATCAGACCATTCCTAGAATATTATACCCAATTCTCCACAGCATATTTTAGAAAAGACATGGGAACTGGTTTGTGTCCAAAGGAGAACAATCTTAGAAAGGAAAAATCTATGTTGAATTATTGAAGGGATGGGCTGATAAAGAAAAAATGTGATAGCTGTCTTTAAGTTTCTAGAGAATATTGGGCACAACTGTTGGGAGGTGTTCCAGAAGACAGGAAAAGGAAAAGGAATTACTGTTATTGATGCTGATCATCGCATAGTCAGCCAGATATTCAGACTGGGTTTGGCATTTTTGTCTACCTATTGTGTCCTTACCAAGGACCTGGGATAGGCAGATCTAAATGTTTGATGGTGTTACAGATATCATCGCAGGATGGAAACTGTTCCAAGTAAAGGCACCTTTTGCAATTGATGATATGGTTCCGAAAGAAACTTTTCAAAGACACTTGAGGCATTGTTTTCCTTTAAGAATCTTTTTTTTTTTTCCATAACAAGTTTTATTAGTTTTTGTTTGTTTTACAGACAAGTGCTTATAACACATCGTGGAGATAGGGCACTCCATAGAACACAACAAAAAATACAGTCATACATATACAATTTAAACTACTACTTTAAAAGTTCCCTCTTATGGTATACAATTCGAGCATTCCTAAAATATAGATTGTTTCTCACCTCTATCTATTATTCCAATTTCAATTTATGCTTCTCAATCAAATTATATCTCTTATTCTATTTCACATACATATTATGTAAATAAACATGAATTTATATATTTTAAAACTATTGCATTAGACATAGTAATATAATAACATTATAATAATAATAATAGGACAATAATTATTTCTATCATAAACAAGTAATATAACTATTATATCTTAATATTTCTTAACTATATTCTATTTCATATATTCTATCCAATATTTTCATAGATCAGTCCACGTCCCTAAAAGATTCCTCAATTGTTTCAATTTAATCCATTTAATACCTCACTAATTACCATTCAATTCTTATAAATAAAAATATCAATAATATTTCACCAGTCTCAATCTCAATCTAACTCCTTTAATTATAAATTTTCCAATTTTTCTTATTGCCATTCCAAATCATAATCAAATCCATAATTTAAATCTAGTGTTGACTCATACCAAAGTAGCCTTAAAGATCTCAAAAATATTAGTTCAATCAACGTCCAGAAGCCCTTTTTACCCATCAAATAAAATTTTAACTCTTATTTTTAAATCTAATTCTAGCTTTCTTTTTGTGCCAGGTAGGTTTCCACAACAGGGCCTCTAAGTCCTCCCATCTTCCGGTTCCGGTTGCAGCGCCCGCGGACGTGCAGAGAATTCGTTCTCTTGGCCGTCCGGTTTCCCCCCGCCGGTAGACCCTGGATAGGGTCGAAAGTCGCCCTGTAGGGGCGACCACCGTAGAGGAGGGCACTCGTTGATCACGGAGGGAGCGGCGGCTCCCTCTGCGGTCCGAGAAAACCACCTTTGGGCCGACGGGGAAAAGATCGGCCAGTAACATGGCCGATCACTCAGCTGCTCCAGCCGAAAGTCACAGCAACATCTAAGCGAAAGAACCACCGTGGAAGATCCGGGTGAGACCTTTCCTTCCCTCTTGTTAATTTACCTTTTTCCCTGCTAACAGCTTTAAGAACTATTTCCCTATTTTGAGAAAGCAGCGTTTGATTACTGGGGAAAACGGGCTTTGGAAAAACAATTATTGTTTTTTTTATTATTTTATTTTGTCTACATAAGCAGTTGGAACTCGAGCATCCAGGTTATTGTGACTTTCTCTTTTGGCTTGTTTATCTTCAGTTTAGGTGAAAATCCTTAGGGAGGGGGTGGAATGTTCTTTTTTTCTCCCCCCCCTCCTGAACAGTACTGCCTAAAAAACTTTTTGCTCTCTGGGCGGACTTATGTAGATTGTTTTGGATACAATGCATCCTGGGACTTGGCATGAAGCCCAGAAACTATGACTGATACAATGTAACTTTCTCCATTTGAACTCCCACTTCCTGATTTTGGCGTGATGCCCAGACTGGATTACAACATAACAACTGACTGCCAGTTTTTATCTCTGTGCTGGACTTGACTATTGGTTTTTTTTTCTCTATCTTTCTTTGGAAATACATCTCTGTCTGCATTTTATATTTTATAACGCTGCAATCTATTCTTTAAGCTGAATTTCTTTAAAAAAAAAAAAAGAAGATGGAATCCTACTCACAGATTAATTATGGACTTATATTAGAAAAAATCTTGGAAATGAGACTGGAACTTAAAGAACATATTAGATCGCTTAGTTTCAAGGAGGACTCAGAATTAAAAATTGAAGCTCAACCTTTGATTGACTATGATACACAATCAGATCTACAACTTAATGAGATGGATGGAATACATTTACAATTTATTGAATCTACTGAATTTATTGAAGAGGAAGAGGACACATCCTACATGATGGATTTCTTTGATGATCAAAGGCAGAACTCAACTAAAACATTTACAACTTTAAAAGCAACAGGATTGGACTTCCAAATACGAGGCACAAAAAACGTTGACAACATGACAGTACAGACAACACTGGATAAAAGAGAAAAAGAATATGATTGGACTCAATGGTGGGAAAAGGCCTTTAGCCAGTTACCTTTAAGAATCTTTAATGGCAACATAGCTTCGGCACGTACATGAGCGAAGCCAAAATCTGAATCCTCCTACCTCATCCCATAGTATCTGAGCATAATTCCCTCCCTCATTTGACAGTCATTAATCATATTCTCCAATTAGTTTGAAGTGTGAACTTTCCCTCCTGGTCCATAACCCGCCATATTTTATCTCCTCACATTACATCCAGCCTTGATAATGCTCTACTGAAATATTGTTATGGCTAACTAGTTCTCAAGCACATTCTTCCACTCCCCCTTCCGCACCATCTAATAGTAGCTCTAAAGTAATACACAGGTTAAATAGTAAATGTCTGCATCCTCATATATTGTCAGGCAAGAACATCCGATGTTAGCAGCATTGACATCCGGCCCCCCTTACAAAAAAGACAGATCCTGTAATGTAAACAAAAGCATATGTTAATGATTAGTTTTCGGTTTGTTGGGGTGTTTCGCATGAAATCTTTTGACGAGTCTGTCAGCTTTCACCTCACTGGATTTCACCCAGGTGGCTTCAGACAATGGGTACCCCTTCCATTGTACTAGGTACTGCAATTTCCCTTTAAAAATTCTAGAATCAAGAATATGTTTCACTTCATAATGGGTCTGTCCCGCAACTACGAGGGGCCCGGGTGCCTTCTTCGGGGGAGGTCTTAAAGTGGAGCCCCGATAAGGTTTTAACAAGCTGCAATGGAAGACAGGGTGAATTCTACCTAAAAGTCTAGGGAGTTTCAGTTTTACAGTGACCGGATTGATGATCTTTATGATAGGAAAAGGCCCCAAGAATTTCGGTCCTAACTTCTTACTGGGTAATTTGAGACGTAAATATTTGGTCGACAGATAAACCTTTCCCCCAACTTGGAACATTCTTTGGGGAGCCCTCTTTTTGTCAGCTTGCTTTTTATAGGTTTCAAAAGTCTTTTTTAAAGCAGTTTTTGTGTTTCTCCAAACTTTTTCCCATCCCCTCACCCATTGGTCAAGTGTCTGGGAAGCGGTTGGCACTTGGGGGTATTCAGGTATTGGATCGAACTCTTTGCCTGTGGCTACTCTGAAAGGTGTTTAGCCGGTGCTGCTGTGCACAGAATTATTATTATTATTTTTTAAAATATATTTTATTGGATTTTTATGGGGGTGGAAAGGTTACATCAAAGTGCTTAGGAAACACCGTGGAGATGGGTATATCAAACATCCAAAAGAAAAATCACAGATATATAGCTCAAATTGATTCATTGAAAATTCCCTCTCTAATTCCCTTATATAGTATTACATATTCAAATTAATACATTTCTAAATAAACTTCAAACAATCCTATCAAACATCAATCACATTTCAATTATAAAAATCCCAATCCTGTTTTTAGGCTTTACTATTCCAATTAGCCTTAAATAAACATATTATTAACACTTCGGGTGTCCTTCATTTCCCTTTTTAACATAATAATTATATCTGAAATGAGTATATTATTCCCACAATAACATTCTTATGTTTTCTTCATTAATACCATTTCTTCTCTTGTCACCAATCCCTCTTATTCTTCTTCTATTATAAAATAATTATCTTATTTAAAATAAAAATATCAGTCCAATAGATACATTTCTATCTGTTTTAAATCTATATTCTATCAATTTATCTATGTCTATAAAAAGTCTTTTTATCCCAGTAGATAAAGTTTACCTCTCCAAATAATTATCATATCTAAAACAAAATATTATTACAAAGGATATCCTCTTACAGAATTCATGTACTCCGTTAGTTATTAAATCAGTCAAAATCTCAAAAGCCTTTTTAACCCATTAAATGAAATTTTAAAACACATTTTTAAATCTAACTCTAGGTTTCTTTCTGTGCCACACCGGTTTCCACAATATTAGAAAGTCAGTATTTCTCAACGCTTCAGATTGGTCAAAGTTCTCTTCCCTTTCTTCTAGTAGCCTTTGGATGGTGGAAGCCGTTTTATTCCATGTTGTAGTTACTAGTTGTTTGTCCACATTATCAGAATTTTCAATAACTTGTATCTGGGTGTCAGTCTCTATTAGTGTTGATGCTTCAGGCATCTCAGTTAAAATTATTCTTTGATCATCAAGTTTCTCCATAAATTGTATTTGGGGTTGTATAAAGTTGATTTATTCCTTAGTTTCCACAATTTCTCCCGGCATAATTTCATAGTTGAGTTGTAGGTATGGTTTCTCTTTAGGTTGTATATATTGCTCACTAGTCTCTTTAGCGCCACTCTGCTCCTTCTCCACTGTTCTTCGACCTATAACTTGATCCGTCAAAATTTGGAAGTAAGAGTTCATATCCTCCGTGGCTTCCAAGATTTTTTCCAGTATAAGCTCATAATCCAGCTGTGTGTTAAGTACCTCCATGTCAGTGGTGAAAGGATCTTTTAATCTTTTAGTGAAGGCTATATTTCATAAAAGTCAACAAATATTCACCTCCATTTCTTAGTAGACCAAATCACCACAGCTGTTTCAGTTATCTTACTCTTATCATCCTTTGAAGGTTAGAGCCATCCTCCAGCAATGAAAAAAATATACAGTTGCAGTAACACTTTTCGTCACAAGATGTCCTCAGCAGGCTATAAGGTCTTTCTTTCCAAGTTAATAGATTTTTTGTTTTTCACATTAAAAAATAAAAAATAAAGAAGAAAGGCCTCTCCAAAATAGTAAATAGCGTAGTTATAATAGTAATAATCAAAAATAGAAATGTTTTCAGGCTCCCTCAGTATTCCAGGAGTTGAATAATCAATAAAAAATTAACTGTTTTTTTTTTTTTTTCAATTCCCAAAGCTATTTTTCCCAAGTGCCCAAATGCTGCTCTCTCACAGCAGGGAAGTTATTAAAATACAAAAGCTTTTTACAGGAGAGTAATTAGGGAAAGAAGGGGGAGGAAAGGTCTCACCCGGATTCTCCATGGGGGTTCTTTGTGCTTAGTTGTTCTTCTGGCTTTCGGCTGGTGCAGCAAAGTGATCGTCCATTTTACTGGCCAATCTTTTCTCCGACGGCCCTAAGGAGCTGGCTGGGACTGAGGAAGGAGCTGCCACCCTTCCCCTGTCAACGAGGGCCTCCTCAACGGTGACCACCCCTCCAGGGTGACTTTTGACCCGATTAAGGGTCTACCGGCGGAGGGAAAACAGCCGGTGGGAGAGACAGAGCTCTCCGTGCGACTGCGTGTGCCGCGATCCGGAACCGGAAGCCCTGTGCACAGAATTATTGTACGCCACCTCTGCAAAAGGAAGGAGGTCAGTCCAGTTTGTCTGTTGGTAGGAAACGTAGCATCTGAGATATTGCTCCACCATTTTGTTAGCGGATTCTGCAGCTCCATTGGTGGCCGGATGAAAAGCAGATGATAAGCCTTGAGATGAGCCAATTAATTTAAGAAAACTCCTCCAAAACTTCGCTGTGAACTGCACCCCCCTGTCTGAAATTAGTTGCTTAGGGGCGCCATGCAGCCAGTAGATTTGTTTCAGGAACAATTTAGTCAGTCATTGGGCAGATGAGAGTCCTTTGCAGGTGATGAAATGAGCCTGCTTCGAAAACAGGTCTATTACAGTCCAGATGACAGTATTTCCTCTACTTTCAGGTAGGTCTACGATAAAGTCCATAGCTATTTCTTCCCAGGGTTGAGAAGGGTCTGCCACCAGCTGCAGTAACCCAGGGGTTTTCCCCGGGATTCTTTTCATTGTGGCACATACGGTACAACTCTTTACATAGTTTTCCACGTCCCGTTTCAGTCCCAAAATTGCCGGCGGGTGAGATGTAGAGTTTTTAGTTATCCAAAGTGTCCAGCCTGTTTCACATCATGGCTGTGTTTGAGAGCATTAAGACGGAGGGATTCGGGCAAATACAGTTTCCCCCCCTTGTAAGCCAAACCATCCCTGCACGTCAAGGAGGTTTGATTATCTTTGAATCATTGATCGGTAAGGAGCTCTCGTTTTATTTTCTTTACTCCAGGGTCATCAGGATTTGGGACCCTGCGAGGCCTGATTTGTGCAGCAGGTTGTGGATTGGAGATAATCGCCTCATTAACCTCTTCACGTTCGCTTTTATATTGGGGCAATCTCGATAGCGCATCAGCTAGGAAGTTTTTTCCTCCCGGTATGTACTTTAGAGTGAAGTTGAAGCGGTTAAAGTACTGTGCCCACCGTACTTGCTTTGGGGACAATTTGTGGGGAGTTTTCAGTGCCTCTAGGTTTTTGTGATCTGTCCATACTTCAAACGGCACCTTGCTCCCTTCTAGATAGTGTCGCCAGTTTAACAGCCCCCATCTAATTGCGAAGGCCTCCTTCTCCCATATTGCCCATCTCCGTTCACTTTCTGTAAATTTTTTAGAGGTGTAGGCGCAGGGTTGCAGGACTCCACTCTTGTTCTTTTGAAGTAATACAGCTCCAACTGACACATCGCTGGCGTCGGCTTGAATTACAAAGGGCTCCCCTGGGCAGGGGTGCTTTAGGACCGGTTCAGCAGCAAATAGTCTCTTTAAATTCTCAAAAGCTGTTTGACAGTTCATCGTCCGTGCTAGTGGTTGGCCCGGTCGCGGCTTTCCTCCTCTTTTCCCTGTTTTGAGTAATTCTGTAAGGGGTAGGGCAATCTTGGCAAAAGAGGGAAGGAATTGACGATAGAAGTTGGCAAAACCTAGAAAGCTCTGGAGCTGTTTGCGGGTTTTGGGGGGCTGCCATTCGATTATAGTTTTCACCTTGGCTGGATCCATTTCAATGCCCTTGTTGGAAATACTGTAGCCAAGATAATCTAATCGGGTCTGATGGAATTCACATTTTGACAATTTGGCATAAAGTTTGGCATTTAATAATTTCTTTAATACTTCTCTCACTAGTGTTATGTGATCAGCCGCATTCGTGCTGTATATCAGGATGTTGTCAAGGTACACCAGAACCCCTTTGTATAAGTGATCGTGTAGGGTTTCATTAATTAACTGCATGAATACGGCTGGGGCCCCCTGTAGTCCAAATGGCATGACTTTGAACTGATAGCTCCCGATAGGGCAGTTGAAAGCAGTTTTCCACTCGTCTCCCTCTTTTATTCTCACTCGGTAGTATGCTTCTCTCAGGTCTAATTTAGTGAAGATACTCCCCTTTGCCAGATGGGTTAATAAGTCCTTTAGGAGGGGGAAGGGGTATTTGTTTTCCACACTTACGGCGTTGAGTCCCTTATAGTCTACGCAGAGACGGAGAGACCCATCTTTTTTTTTTCTTTAAATAACACGGGGGCTCCCACGGTAGATTTGGCCTGTTCAATGAACCCCCTCGCTAGGTTTTTATTCACATATTGCTGCCTCTCTTCCATTTCGAGGGGGGACATAGCGTACATTCTCGGGCATGGGAGTTTGGCTCCTGGCACCAGTTCGATAGAAGAGTCATTGGGCCTGTGAGGGGGTAGGACATCACATTCATTTTCACTAAATGCCTCCGCTAGGTCCCGGTATTCATTGGGGATGAGTGATTCACCTGGTGACGGTGAGGCAGCTATATGTGCTCTCTCATTAGGTGGCCTAAAGTGTTCCGCAACGTCTGTTGACTCAGGGGGGGGGGGTTAGGCCCTATTGGTAGCCTCACAGTTCTCATTCCTTTCTCCCACCAGATAAATGGCTTCCATTTGTCCAACCAGGCTAATCCTAGGATCACAGCCTCAGTCAGTTTGGGAGCCACCAGGAAGCGTATGAACTCCCAGTGCTCACCTATTTCTAGGCATAGAGGCTCAGTTAGTAGCATTACAAGAGTCCCTCCGATCAGGGAGCCATCGACTTGCTCAAACCTCACTGGCTTGGAGAGCAATTTTGCTCGTATACCCAATTTCATGGCAAAGGGCAAGCTAATAATACATTGGGAGCATCCAGAATCAACTAGCACTTTTAAATCTGTCTGTGCTCCCGACTTAGGGCTGATTAGTTTTGCAGGCAGTGAAAAAGGAGGGATGGGTCGACTCACCATTGGGTCGTTCTCTCCTTCGTCATCGCTGTCAAAAGAGGGTAGAGTGGGGGTGGATCCAGCCTTAGTTCCGGTGTCCTCCTGTGTAGGGGAGGTAACTTGGGCAACCAGTTGCTGTGTGATCCAGTTGGATTTTTCTCTCGATGGCTGCTGGCCAGGTCTCTTCCTCACTGCAGGTCCCGGTCTGCTCTGCTGTTGGGGGTAGGGAACTGGGCAGTTCACTGCTCGATGTCCCTGCTGTCCGCATCGGAAGCATGTGATCGGTGGACCTGCAGGTGGTCTGGGCCTTTCAGCGGTCGTAGCCATTGGGGGTTTTCGGGGTGGTGGTTGTCGTCTGGGTTGCTCTGGTGTTATCTCGGGTTCAGGTGGGGGAGGCTTCTTATAGCGGGTGAGTTGACCGCTTCACCGCTGCCTGGTACCACTCGTGCAGCTTATCAGGTACTGCTCGATAGATGCAGGCCTGGGAGAGGTGGTCGTCTAATCCCTCAATGAAGAGATGGATTAGGGATTGCTCAGGCCACCCCTCTATTCGACCGGCTATCTTACGGAACTCGCGCACGTACTCCAGGGCAGGTCTTCCGGCTTGTTTTATTTTGTGGATTTGTCCTCCTGCTCTAAGGCTAATGGATGGGTCCTCAAATCTTTCTCTCAGCCCTAGGAGGAAGAGGTGGGGATCATCTAATTCGGGGGCTTGCTCATTATATAAATTGTTCAGCCATTCGGATGCTTCTCCCTCCAGGTTGGATGCAATCACATCGACCATGGCACCTGGGTCTGGGTAGAGATAGGCCCAGCGGTTCAAATGAGAACGTACTTGGTTGAGGAAAAAAATTAGCTTCTCTGAGTCTCCATCAAAGGTTGCTCTGAAGGGTGGCGCAATTATAGGCTGTTGTGGCCCCCACTGTGGTTGTTGCTGCTGGGCCCACCCTGGTTGCTGATTCAACGGCTGCTGAGCTCTCCACTGTAGGGGTGGCACTCCCAGTTGTAGCTGGCCCCACCCTGGCTGCTGCCATATGCCCAGGGGTTGCACGTTCGGGGGCTGCAGTCCCCCACCCTGCTGTGGTTGCAATACCGGTAGTATTGGCCTCTCGAGTTGTGGGAGGTCTTCTAAAGGTTGCTGATTAGGTGGGGGTGGCTGCTGTCTTCTCTGTACCACCACGAGGACGTCGAACGTAAGGAAGAGGCTGAGTTGGACCAGGACGTTGACCTGGTGCGACAATCACCGGCAAAAGGACTTCCGAGACCCCTTGACAAGGCAGATCCCTTCCCTAGGTGCATGGGGTGCGGGGGTCGGCACAAGCGAGCCGACTGCCAGTTCCGGACTACTCATTGCCGAACATGTGGCAAGCAAGGCCATATTGCTGTTGTGTGCTTAAGGCGCAGAAAAGAGAGTCCCAAGAAAGAGTTGCCTCAGAAAGGTACCGGGGTACCCAGCCAAAACAGGGTGGGGTTCTGTGCCAGCAGACACAGCGTCCATAGATCCGGGGGACAGAGGCCCTTAAAGAAAAAGCTGCAACTTGAAGTAAGGTTGCAAGGGGTCCCATTGAGGATGGAACTGGACACGGGGTTTGCCGTGTCCATCATATCCCAGAGCACTCTTAATAGAATTTGTGGCCAAAGTGGTCAACGAGTGAAAATTAGGCCATCAAATCTAATTCTGACTAATTTCCAGAATTCCCCGGTCAGAGTAAAAGGGGAGGTCACTATGAGGGTGGAATTTCGGAAATTCAAGGGAATGCTGACTGTAGTTCTGGTAAATGGGGACAGGACAAGCCTAATCGGGCTTGATTGGTTCGAGGCTCTGGGAATCCAGGTAACGGGGCTGAACAGCGTAAAAACGGCCAGTTTGGAACAAGTCTGCAAAGACTTCGCAGACGTGTTCACCACTGAACTGGGAGAGTATAAGGGGCCACCAATTGCATTAAGGTTAGATCCTTCTGTTGCACCGATTAGGATCAAGCCTCGTCGGGTGCCATTCGCTCTAAAGCACAAAACCAATGCTGAATTGGATAAACTTTTGCAGCAGGGCATCTTAGAGCCTGTGGACAGCAGTCCATGGGAAACCCCCATAGTGACGCCGCTTAAGGCCAACGGAGAGGTCAGAATCTGCGCTGACTATAAGTGCACGCTGAATAAAGCGCTGCAGCAACACTCCTATCCTGTGCCAGTAGTCAGCCATATTCTGGCATCTCTACAAGGGGGTTGCATTTTCACTAAACTTGATTTGGCCCAGGCCTACCAACAGCTGCCAGTGGATGAAGCCACGGCAGAGGCACAAACCATTGTGACCCATCGGGGGGCTTTCAAGGTGCGCAGGCTACAATTTGGCATTAACGTAGCATCAGGTATCTTTCAGAGTGTCATGGAGCGAATGCTCAGAGACCTCCCAGGCATATGCCCGTACTTCGATGATGTCCTCATCGCAGGGGAATCAGTAGAGAATCTAGCTGAGAGACTCAAGGCCATGTTGTTGCGGTTTCGCAAAGCGGGCCTGAAACTCAGGAAAGATAAGTGCAAGATTGGAGTCACATCCACAGAGTTTCTGAGGTTTCGCATAGACACGGAAGGCATACACCCTGCTCAGTCTAAGCTGGAGGCGATCCAGCAAGCACCCAGTCCCAAAACAAAAACAGAACTCCAAGCATTCTTGGGACTGTTGAATTTCTATCACGCATTCCTTCCCCACAAGGCAGCCGTGGCGGAACCGTTACACCAGCTCCTAGACAAACAGGCTACTTGGGCATGGACGAGTGTCCACGAGAAAAGCTTTGCTGCAGTCAAAGCATTGCTTTCCTCAAATGTGGTATTGGCTCATTTTAATGAGCAGCTCCCTGTTTACATAGCGTGCGACGCTTCCCCATATGGGATCGGAGCTGTTTTAAGTCATCTTAAAACATATGGGACTCAAGTCCCGATAGCATATTACTCCAGAACCCTGTCTGCCGCGGAGCGCAATTACACACAGATAGATCGAGAAGCATTGGCAATCGTAGCGGGCATCAAGAAGTTCCATGACTTCTTGTATGGTCACCGTTTCACAGTCTTCACAGACCACAAGCCACTGTTGGGACTGTTTACAACTGACAAGCAGACACCCCACATAATATCTCCTAGGATGTTGAGATGGTCCATATTCCTCTCTGCATATGATTTTTGCATGATTCACAAGCCGGGCAAAGAGATGGGCCATGCAGATGGCCTAAGTAGGTTGCCTTTAAGGGATATAGAGCCTGATCCTGCCCCGGCAACCCATATCCTTTCCATTCAGGATTTGCCTGAATCCCCTCTCCACGCAGGGGATGTAGCAGTGGAGACAGCTGCTGACAACACGTTAACACGTGTGTTAAACTGGGTGTTATCGGGATGGCCGGACACATGTCCAGGCACAGAATTTCAGGGGTTTTGGAGGAGAAAATCAGAACTCTCCACTTTCAAAGGGTGTCTACTGTGGGGCAGTCGGGTAGTCATCCCGACCTCACTAAGGGCTAGAGTCCTGTTATCTCTGAATGAGGGACATCCGGGATAGTCTGAATGAAGGCACTTGCGCGCAGTCACCTGTGGTGGCCAGGGCTCGATAAGGAAATCGAAGCCCAGGTCCAAGGGTGTCACGTTTGCCAACAGTCCAGGCCAGAAATGCCCCAAGCTCCCATCCATAGGTGGGAAACAACACAGGATCCTTGGTTGAGGATCCATATCGACTACGCTGGCCCCTTTCAGGGGCAACTCTTTCTTATTGTAGTGGACAGTCACTCTAAGTGGCTGGAGGTGGTTCCAGTGTCCGCTGCCACTTCCACTATCACCATCAGGGTTCTGCACGGCATTTTTGCCACTCATGGACTGCCGGACGTAATTGTCTCCGACAATGGAACTCAATTTACTTCCTCGGAGTTCCAGTCCTTTCTGCGGGCAAACCTAATCCGCCATGCTACATCGGCACCATTTCACCCGACGTCAAATGGTCAAGCAGAACGCATGGTGCGAACTATGAAGGACTCTTTGAAACAACTAACGCACGGCAACTAGCATCACCGGTTGGCTGACTTTCTCCTGTGCCACCACACCACTCCATGTACGCCTATGGGCAAAAGCCCCGCCGAGCTCTGATGGAGTCGCCGGCTTATCACTAAGCTGGATAGGTTACATCCAGACTGCGTTGCATCACAGGTGTCCCAACCACGGGCGCCGCGGCGGCTGAACTTGGGCGATCCGGTTTGGGCTCAAAATTATGGCCCTGGTAACTTGTGGGTGGTGGCTGTCGTTTGTAGGGTCACCGCCCTCTTTCCTACGAACTGGCGTTGGACGACAGTCGGGTGCTGCAGCGCCATATCAACCAGCTTTGCTGGAGGTTGCCACGCCACTCTTCTGCTCCTGGCTCTGCTCTGGGGGGGAGGAAGCTCCCGAGAGTGATCGGGACGGTCAACAAGACCCTGAAGATGGCTCATTGCAAACAGCGAATGAGGGGTTTGCCGTCCAGGTGGCTCCTGACTCAGGCACCACGCGCATGGGACATTGCACGACTTGGGTTTTTCCAGCCTCTCCGGGGGGGGGGGTTGCCCATCCGGGACATGGCCCCTTTTCACGCCTCTACATGGGGGGGTTGCCCATCCTGGACACGACCCCCAACCACCTGCTCCTGAAGATCAGGGGAACACCACTCCTCTTCAGAGGAATATCACCCCTTTTGGGAACGCCACCCATCCGGGGAACTCCACCCCAAATGGGCACGCAGAGCGGGACCAACAGCCTGCAGGTCCCAACTCCAACCATTTCAAACGGGTCCCCAAGTCCTGGTCTGCCGAGCCCGGTGGGCAAACTTGCAGATCAGGCAACCGCGGCACTTCCGCGGAGATCGGAACGAATCCGATGTCCTCCCAAGTTTCTAAAGGAGTACATGAGGGCTCTGTCTGTGCTAGCTTAGTGTTCGGAGTTCTTGCTAGCATTGAAGCGTGCCCAGAGGTACAAAAATACTTTTACACAAGCTGGCATTGCCAGTAGTGTTTTCAAAAGCTTCCATTAGCTGCTTGTTAAAGCTGTAATGAACAAAGGAAGCCGCCACAAGGTCGCGGCTGGGCTAAGGTTAGGGGAGTAAATGGGTAGCCTCCTTCCAGGAGCGGCTTACTAAAGAGTGAATGGGTAGCCTCCATCCGGGGGCGGCTTACTAAAATAACCTCATAAAAGGGGGTACAGTATGCTCCTCACTAAGGGGGGAGGGGTGTAATGTACTCAGTTGAATGAGGCAGCAGGTGCAGGGCGGCCACGTGGCTACTGCAGAGACAGAATGTCTGGGGCCTGGGCAGACTTGTTATTTTAGCGCGGGAGAAATCTCTGCATTCATTGGATAAGATTAACCAAAGCTCCATGTATAAAAAGGAGGGAGCTAGTTTCGTTTTCTGTTCTGTTCTGTGTCTGTATTAATGAATAAACCTTGTTATTGTTCAACTTCGTCTCATAAATGTCTACCCAACTGAAAACAGAACAGGTTTTCACTTGTGGTAGCACCTTGTCCACTTTCAAGGGTCTTATAGGAATGATGCTGATTCGCTCAAAATTGTGAGTTTTGCTGAAACTGCATTATTCCGTTATCATATTGCTTTATTTTCTCTGCAATAGCTACAACTCTTTGTTTCAGCTCTTCAACCACAACTGCAATTTCCCTGTTTTCCAGGTCATATCTTGTTGTCAGGCTAATTCTGATTTTTTTGTTCTTCAGGTTTCCTTGCCTCAAATTCTTCAAATTACTTAAATCCAGTCAAATTCTCTTCATTTTTAACTCCAGATGTTTTTTCCACTTTGGTTTTCCCTTCTTGCTTTATTCTTTTCAATTTTCAAGCCTAATTCTTCAGTAGTAACATGAGCTGCTGCATACATTAGCTAATGTTTCCTGAGAATATTGTGGTTTATTTTGGAACTTATTGCCATGTTTTCTGTCTTTTCTTCTTGAACATTCTACATTTTCTTCACTGTGTCTTTTAAAACTTAGACTAATCTAGGTGCTTTTATGCCTTTTTCTGTTTGTTCAGCAGGAAAAGTGCCGGACCATCACCTTTGCTCCTTTTGTATACATAGTATGATGTAGCACACCTGGAGAAAAGAGGAAGAGCTTTTCAAGTATCATTTTAATGAACACATTGGATGCAAAGATACCTCCAATCCCTCCCCTTCAGCCACTACAAGCATAGCCTTGAGGTGATGCTCTTCCTTCTGCAATTCATTGCAATGTCAGTGCTTCTGCTGCTCTCCCACACCGGTATACAGCCCAGTGAGAGTCCAGAAACTCTTTGCCAAAACACACAACCCCTCGTCTACAATCAGGAGATTCCAAGGCTACTGGGCCCAAGTGCCACACAAGACTAGCCCCATAAATGACCCCCCTCCTGTTTTCAGCGGGTTGATAATTGGCAGTGCTATCTGGGCAAACATAGGGATGAATTGGTGGTAGAAGTTTGCAAAGCTGAGAAAACTTTGCAACTGCCTCCTGGTACGAGGGGGTTCCCATTTTAATATCGCCTTCACTTTACTG
The DNA here is from genome assembly GCA_023970755.1 of Azemiops feae. Lineage (NCBI taxonomy): Eukaryota > Metazoa > Chordata > Lepidosauria > Squamata > Viperidae > Azemiops > Azemiops feae. The sequence continues at coordinate 485,825 of JALGBA010000018.1, forward strand.
GGGTCCATCTCCACCCCCTCTCTTGAAATGCAGTACTCCAGATAGTCTAGGCTGGTTTTGTGAAAATTGCATTTAGACAGGTTGGCGTAAAGCTGGGCTTTCTGTAGTTTCTTGAGTACTGCCTTGACCAGTTTCACATGCTGTTCTTTGGATGTGGTATAAATTAATTTATTGTCCAGGTATACCAAGACCCTTTTGTACAGGTACTGATGCAAAACCTCATTTATCAGCTGCATGAACTCAGCAGGTGCTCCCTGCAATCCAAATGGCATTACTTGAAACTGGTAGCAACCCAGGGGGCAATTAAATGCCATCTTCCACTCATCCCTCTCCTTAATCCTCACTTGGTAGTATGCCCCTCTCAAGTCCAACTTTGTGAAGATCCTCCCTTTGTCCAGATAGCCTAGTATGTCCCTCATTAGCAGGAGGGGGTACATGTTTTCCACACAAATACAGTTCAGCTCCCTATAATCTATACAGTCTAAGGGACACATCCTTCTTTTCTTTAAAAAGCACAGGGGCAGCAATCCTCAGTTTTGCCAGCTGGATAAACCCCCTAGCTAAGTTTTTGTCTATAAATCCCTGGAGTTCTTCCATTTCCTTGGTGTCATTGAGTACATCTTTGATTTCGGCAGCTTGGCCCCTGGCACAATCTCGATTGCACGGTCAGTGGGTCGGTGGGGTGGGAGTATGTCTGATTCCTTTTCACTAAAAACTTCTGCTAGGTCATGGTACTCCTCCAAAATCAGTGGCTCTATCTCATCCCCTCACTTTCAGTTCATTTGCAGTTTCTGCTTTTGCTTCCTTAACTGCAACCATATGGCTAGCTACTAACACTTTCACTAATCCTTGCTAGTCAGCTGCGTTTCTCTGCATCTGTCACTTGGTCTTATCCCACTTAACAGAGGGATTCCATTTTCTTTCCACCACGCTAGCCCTAGGACCATGGCTTCTATCATCCCAGAGGCTACAATGTATCAATGTGGGCCCCAGCCTTGAAGTTTACAGGTTCAGGCAGGCAGGTCGCTGGCACTCCACCAACATACTGGGAAAATGCCATGGGCTGTCTCAGTCTCTTCAGCCTCATCCCCAGCTTCTCTACCACCTGGGACCTAACCAAGCACCTGCTGCATTCTGAGTCCAGTAGGGCCGTGAGGACTCCTGTTACTCCTGAGGAGGACACCAAAATCTCCACCCTGGCTGTCATAGGGATGATGGTGTGACTTACCATTGGGTCATCTTCTTCCTTGCTGTTGCTTTCGTAGAAGACCAGGCCCAGTTTGGTGAGGGTCGGAATTCCCTTCTCCTTGCTGGATTGAGAAGAGAACTCCACAAACTGCTATCCCATGTGTGTCTTCTCCTTTGGCTTCATGAGGGGCTTTGTCTTCTTCAGCTGGCTCGAATGTGGGGGAGTAGCTAGACACGGCATGAGGCACTTGGCTGCTCAATGGCCCTCCTTTCCACAGCATAAGCAAGCTCCTGGGCTTTGGCAAGGCTTCCCTCCTTTGATTGGAGGCACACACCTCTTCCTCCCCTGGGAGCCAGTTGCTTCTCAGACACTCGGTGAGGCAGGCTTTTCTGTGCACTATGTTCACAGTATTCCACTAGGTCAATCTCCACTTCAGTAGCCACTGATACCAGGCCCGCAGGTTGTGTGGCACCCTCTGGGGTAGGCAGTTGAAGTATAGCCCTTTGTTTTGTCCTTCCCCAAATTGTTAAACCAGCAACCCTCAGGTGGTTGGCCAGACTGCAGAATCTTGGATGTATTCCATCACCGGCTGCTTGCCCTGCTTCAGGGTGCAGATGCGGGCCTTGCATATCGAGGTGCCATAGGATCTTCAAACTGCTCTTGCAATGCTTGCAGGAACGTGTCCATGTCAGTCAGCTCCAGAGCCCCCTCATAATGCAGAGACACCAACCATCCCGAAGCACTCCTTTCCAGGTTGGATATGACGGCATGAACTCAGGTCGCATCGTCTGGGTACATCACTCTGTAGTGCTCCATATAGTGCCAAACCTGAGCCAGAAAATTGGCCAGGTTGTTTGGGCATCCATCATAGCGGACCACCAAGAGAAGTGGTGGTTGCTCCCCCCACATCAGGACATACCCTGGAGGCAACCCAGCCGCTGCAGCCCAAGCTGATGCAGGAGCTCCAGCCGCTGCTGGAACCATCGGGGCCGTCCGCTGCAATGCCAGTGCTGCCATCACCTGCACCAAGGCTCCCATTGGTGTTGGTACGGTTGGCTACAGGAGAGGGGGAGACAGGGTGGCTACCAACATTGGCGGCTTCACTTCTCCTGCCCTAGGTACTGCCACTGCTGTCCTGGGTGATATAGCTGGCCGAATTTCCAAACTGCCAAACTTCTCTCTCAGCTGCTCCATTGATGGGCTGACTGGAAGCTTTCACTCAGCTGGTTCGTCCCACCTGGCCAATCACCTCATTTTCCACCTGCTCCCTCAGACCCAAGGGGCCCAAGGGGTCTTTGGCTTCCGCCTCTTTGCCCACGTTCATCATCCAGCGAGTTTTTAGTCTCTGGTAGAGGGCATCCTTTGCCCTCTCTCTCATGCTTGCAGGCTCTCTCAGCCTTCTGTTTGGGACACACATTGACCGTCTGTGCTCCTGCTCTGGCTTGGGGCATCACTGGCTTCCTCCTCTCCTCCAAATCCCATGATCCCTCGGCTGCTGCACTACTGTGCAAAACTGGAAGCCCTATGAGAACTAGTTTAATGTCAACCATTCCGTTGGCATATGCAGCAAAAGAAACTCCTTTCTTTTACTAAGAGTATAATTTTACAGATAGATCCATATAGTCCCAGTAGAAGCAAAGCCTGTTCTGAAATCTTTGTGTGAAAAACTGTATAATTAAAAAAAAACCTTTTCTTCCCTGGGCCACCCACTGTCCATTGTCCACTAATCCAGTACAATCTCTTTGCTTTGGGAAACAGTGTGCTCGGCTCAGAAGGCTCTCATCGTTCAACAGGCCACAAGACGGTGCACATGAATTCCTCAATTCCCTCCCAACCACCCTTACATTCTAATCATACCTCTCCCCGCTCCCTGATTTCTGTTGTCTGGCTGTGGGCAAAAATGCACAGCAAATCAGCCATGACAAGAACCCAGAAAAGACACAGAATTGCGTACTTGCATTGGTGGCTCCATCTGCTGGGAACTCCTTGCAAAACATAAGGCTTAGTTATTAGCAACTACACACAAACAATTTGCACATTACTGGCTATCTCAGTTTCTTTTAACATGATAGTTACATATCGGTTCTGTACAATTGGAATGAATGGATGCCACGGTAACCCTTGCAGGTGTTACTCTAAGCCAGGGGCAGGCAACCCAAAACACTCAAAGAGCCACTTGGACCCGTTTCCCACCGAAAACAAAACACTGGGAGCCGCAAAACCCTTTTGATATCTAAAATGAAGATAACACTGCATATATCCTTTTTTACCTTTATTATAGGTATGTATGTATATATGTGTGTGTGTGTGTGTGCGTGTGTATGTATGTATATATGTGTGTGTATATGTATATATATATATATATATGTGTGTGTGTATGTATATATATGTGTGTATATATATACACACACATATATATACATACATACACACACATATATATATACATATATACATATATGCACACACATATATATATACACATATGTGTGTATATATGTGTGTGTGGTGTATATATATGTATGTGTGTGTGTGTGTATAAAGGTAAAAAAGGATATATGCAGTGTTATCTTCATTTTAGATGTCAAAAGGGTCTCTCTCTCTCTCTTCTCTCTCTCCCTCTCCCCCTCCCCCCCTCTCTGATCTTCTGCTCACCTGGCAAGCTGGCTTCAAGCTGTTCTGCAACAAGCTCAGGGATAGGCAACCTCAGCTCTTTTATGACTCATGGACTTCAACTCCCAGAAATCCTGAGTCAGTATAGCTGGGCTAGCTAGCTCTCTCCTGCCCTTCCTGCTTCCTGCTTCCTGCAGAGATGCAGCAAAGGGAGAAGTCCCGCCCACTAAGCTTGTCGGCTCTTCGGAACAGGGTGAGGCTACTCTCTTTTTTACACACACACAGAGACACAGACACAGACACACACAGAAGCAAGCTCTGTCTCTGTCTCTCTCTGCAAATGGCAGAGGAGGCTGGGAGCCGCAGGGGAAGGCTCAAAGAGCCACATGCGGCTCTGGAGCTGCAGGTTGCCGACCTGTGCTCTAAGCAAATACTGTTTTTAAAGGGGGGAGGAAAAATTTATCTTCCAGTCACTTGCAGGCTGCTTATATTGATGTCAATGTGTGAACTGTGCAGTGTGCTTCTGCTGTTTGGAGGGAGAGGGGTGGAAGGGGTCCACTGAGGTCTTAAAATGTCCAACCAACTATGCTATCCCTTCTGGTACCCTACCCCACAAAGATTAGTAATTCAAGTCTAATAGCCAGTTTGATGCAGTGGTTAAGGCAAAGGGATAGAAAATAGGAGAGTGTGTGTTCTAATCCTGCCTTAGTCATGAAACCAGCTGAGTGACTTTCAGCCAGTTATTCTTTTTCATGCTAGGAAGAAGGCGGCAACGGCAATCTAGTTCCAAAAATGCTGTCAAGAAAACTACAAGTAGTTTCCAGGAATCAAGACTGACTCAAAGGAACACAGACAAACAAAAGCCATGCCTAACAGCCTTGAAAGGCAAATAAAAAAAAACAAACCCAAGTTTAATTTTCAAATTGATTTCTTTCTATACAAATATGCAGTTGTGTCCAGTGGGCATAGCCCTTAGTTCAGTGAATGCTGTTTTTTCTGCAGGAATATGATTTGGTTGTGTTGGTCTATGTTAGTCAGGGCTATTGTGGGGCTGATGAAGGCAACCTTCTCATTGCACAAGCCTAGTATAAAGGGAATTAAAGCCCTGTGGAAAACCCACTTCTGGGTTTCTGGGGCACATGCTGTTGGTCTGAACTGTAGAATAGAATAGACCAGGGGTGTCAAACTGCCGGCCTACGGGCCAGTTGCATCATCTGGAGGCCGTGCCCACCCCAGCTCCGGCCTTAGTTGAAAAAAGTCAAGATAGGTCGCGACACGTCACGTGACATGGCAAGTTAGACACCCATGGAATAGACTATTTTTATTGGCTAAGTGTGATTGGACACACAAGGAATTTGTCTCTGATATATAAGCTCAGTAAACCTACAAGCAACTAAGTGATAAATCATAAATCATAAGATACAACCAACAAGTGATAGTCATAAGATACCAATAGAAGTAGGTAATAGGAAAGGTAAGAAGGATAATAGTAATCATATCCTACTACATGATTAGATATCCTTAGGCAGAACTTTTTTTGTCATAGAACGCACCGGAACAGTGTTCCGACACCTTTTTTTGACAGATTTTCCAGAGTTGCATTCTTTTCCTATAGTTGCCCTTCCTATTCTCATTTGCTTTTGAAAATGCCCTGCTGGTGGTATGGTGTGAACCCGCCCGAGCAGGGTCCCCTCTGGCAATGTCCGCCTCCTCTAGGAGGAGCCATGAGGCGCCGGAGCACCACAGCCAGAGCATGGCTTGATTGGCTGGGTCGGACCATGTGGTGTGGAAGCCGATGGTGGCAGTGGGAGACACATAAACATGGAGGCCATCTTTCACGAGAGGGTGAGAGATCCTTTTGCCTTCCCTTACAGAAGGTGCGGTGTGAGGTTAAAAAGAGGGCAAAGCAAGAGGAAAGAAAGGCAGCTGGCGTGGAAGCTTGCCCAACAGCGAAACTTTGCTGTTTCGGTTCCTTGGTTAGTTCAAAGGCTGGGATATCTACGAAAATCTCTTTTTAGTCTTTTATACTTTATATTCAAACTGCAGAGGGGAAGAATAAGAATAAAGCCAATGTCTTGTTATTTGGAGGTATTATTATTAATAATAATATATATTAATTATGTATTGGTCAGATGTACAGGTAGACCCAGTGGTGAGATTCAAACAATTAAACAACTGGTTCTCTGCAAGGGGGAGGCAGGGGGGCACTGCCATGAGGCAGGTGGGGGAGGGGGCAGCTGCCCCATGCTCCCCGCTTACTGTGCCAAAGGGCCCCCACAGCCAGGCCTACCATGCCCCGACACCTGCACACCTCGCCTGTTCGGTAGTGACTTCTTCCACTTTCTCCTTCTTCCTCCTCCTTTGAACAACCCTTTGCCCCCATTGCTGTTTTTTTAGTCCCAGATCTCGGTTTGTCTGGAGCCTGTGCAGAGGGTCTTTGAAAACGAAGCTCTGCAGCGATTGGGTGGGAACTATTCCCTTCGCTTTTGGACTGGCTCCGAAATGGGCTGGAAGGAGCAGCCTGAGGACGCCAATTTGGCTTTGCAATTTATTTATTTTTTCAGTTTCCGGTGACGTCGCTGCAAGATGAGCACTGGGGAATGAAGCTCCGTTCCCCAAGCCCAATTTCTACCAGCTGGGGAGTCCAATAGGACCGAAAGGCGCCCCATGGAGGCGACTGGCCAAAGGTGAAACTTTGCAGATCAAAGGAGCCCTCGGGACCAGCAAGAAGAAAGGCTGACCGCACCCATGTGGCCAGCCAGAAGTAGCTGATCGGAGACAACAAATTCTAAAAGCAGAAAGCAAAACAGCTGATCTGGGTGAGACTACTTTCCTTATCTCTCTACAAGTGAAAATACCGGTTCTGGGAAAAAACATTCAAAAGCAAGATATTCCTAAGCTCCAGGGAGGGGGGGGGGTTCTTTACCCCTCCCACCTGAACTATAAGCGGCAGTTTAAGCTTTGTGGAAATTAAAACTGACCTATAACAATATTGTGAAGATAACTGAGGCATAAAAGAAGGATAATTTGGAAAACTTTTGGATTTATAAATCTTTTTTGTTTATTCCTTGTTTGTTTATTCCTTTTGTTTAATCCTTGTTAAAACCCTTAAAACCATTGGGTTTTAACTTCTTAAAAAAATTTTTAAGTATGGTGGGAACGGACATCTAATGACATCTAGTGGCAAAACTGAGAACTACATTCAATCTTGCTTTTTTTTCTCTTTTCTTTATCTTATTGAGTTGCTTTGATTGGAGTTTTAAAACTTGGCTGTATGCCCAGACACATCTTATAGTTTAAACATTTTGGTGTCCTTGGCATTTATAGTCCTGAAGATTGTAGCTGAAAAAGAAAAGACTTTTTGAAATGCCCTTTTCTACAGGATGGATTACAATTATAAATAAAAATTGTTTTTGAAGTCACCTGGATTACAAATACAGCTTGACCTGGAATTTTTACAAGCTGTTTTGAAAAAGTGAATAACAAGAAATCTCTTTGAACAGAACACTTTGGATTATAAATTTTGGTATATAATTTTTTTTCTTTTTTTCTTCTTCTTTTTCCTTTTTTTTTCTTTTTTCCCTTTTGCCCTTTTTTACCACTCACTATTTTTATTATTTACCTCTCCTATTTGTTAGGAGCCTGTTGGATTATAAATTTTGATTAACTTGGTGGATTATAAAGTATGATTAAAAGATAAATATGAGCGTCCCTAATCTATCTAAAGTTGGAAAAAAAGGATCTTAAGCTCCCTCTTCTGCTTCTGCAAGTCCAGTTTATCAGAGACCATGCTCCAACAAGAAAAGGCTAATAACTTCCAAAAGGAAACTCAAGCGACTCTACAAGCAATTCAAGAGGCAATTGCTACGCACATGGCAGTTACAACAAGAAATCATGAGGAAATGAGAAGTGATTTTGATAAAATGAATCAAAAAATTAACAACATGGACTCTCAATTTGAAAATTTTAAACAGATGATTACAGATAATCAACAAAGAATCCAAAAAGTAGAAGATAAATCAACTGAGGTTGATCAAAAATTAGAAGTCTTAAAAGATGAAAATCAGAAATTGATGCAAATAAATGGAGAACTAGAAGACTCGATAGCTGGGATGGAGATGGAAAGAGCCTCATACTTTTTAAGATTTCAAAATATAATGGAAGATAAGAAAGAGGATCTCCTAAACTTGATAATGGAATTATTGGCAGACGCATTAGGAATTGGGAAACAGGAAATGGAAGGAGAATTAGATCAGATCTATCGAGTCAACTCAAACTATGCCAGAAGAAATAAAGTCCCCAGGGAAGTACATGTTAGATTTCTCAAAAGATCTATAAGAGACAAGATTCTGAGAAGAGTAAGAAATGAACCTTTGAAATACAAAGAAAAAGAAATTGTAGTCCTCAGACAAATTCCTAGGAGAATAAGAGAATCCCGAAGGGTTTCTAACTAGGAAATTAATTGAAAAAGGAGTGAATTTCAGATGGCTGATTCCAGAAAGGATTTTAATCTATTGGGATACGAAAAGATATAGATTGGATATGCCACTTAAAGCAATGGAATTCTTCAACAACCACAGAGCATTTCTGGAAGAAGGTGACTCTGAATCTGGTACAAAGAGAGAAACAAAGAAACAGGAAGAAATGGCAGTAGAAGGTGCAGTTAAACCAAGAGAGGAGGAAGAAATTAAAAACACATATACAGAAGAAGGAGCAAGACCAAGAGATCAGAGACAGATAAGATTGACTAGAAGATTAAGACCTAGATATAATTGAAAGAGATGGAGAAGGAGAGTGGCATTTTATCAATGAATATAAATGGACTAAATTCTCCCTCAAAAAGGAGAAAAATCTTTACACAAATACAAAAATTAAAAATGAATATTTGTCTCCAAGAAACACATATTAAGAGATAACATTATAAGTTGTTAGAACAACCAAAAATCGGTAAACTTCACTTTGCATTAGCATTACAAAAGAAAAGAGGAATAGTTCTATACATTAAAGAAACAGTGAACCCTAAACAAATTTATGCAGATGAAGAGGGGAGAATATTAATGGTGGAAATAATGATCGATCAAAAACAGATACTAATGGTAGCAATATATGCACCAAACGATAAACAAGAACAATTTTACCAAAAATTACATAAAAAAATATTAGATTTAAACTATCAAAATCTTTGTATAATGGGAGACTTTAATGCAATTACAGATGGAACCTTGGACTATAAAAGCGCTAAACAAGGGAGGAAAGGAGAAAATATATTACCTAAAGCGTTTTTAAAAAGACAGAAGAACTTTGTATCCAAGATATATGGAGAGAGAAAAAATCCAAAAAAATTACAATATACATTTTTACTCAAATAGACATAAATCATGGTCTAGAATTGATATGATATGGACATCTTTGGAACTTAATATGATGATACAAGAAATTGAGATAGAAACTAATGTTTGGGCAGATCATAACCCAATATGGAGAGGAACTAACAAAAAATTAAGATGGTCCTTGAATAAATCTATACTGAAAGAAAAATAATTTATACAACTAGCAACAAAGGAAATAGATTTTTTCTTCAAAATAAACAAGAAAGAAGAAACATCGCTTCAAAATGTGTGGGATACGGCTAAAGCATATTTCAGAGGGTTGGCTATAACCTATCCTATACCATTAAAAAGAATAAAGAAAAGAAACAACAGTTAAAGTTGAAGGAAGAATTCAGAAAGTTAGAATCAGAATTACAAATAGACCCACAAAAGAAAATACTTAAGAAAAAAATGGAGATAATAAAACATAAATTAAATTTAGCCAAGATGGAAATGATGGCTCAACAGATTAAAAGGGCTAAACAGAACTTCTTTCAAAATGCCAACAAACCGGGGAGATGGTTAGCATATAGATTGAAAAAAGAAAAAGAGAAAAAACTGATAAATAAACTGCAAGATACAAGAGGTGAATTACAGTTTCAAAATGATACAATTAAAAAAAATATCAAAGATTATTATGAGATACTTTACAAAGCAGAGGAAATTCCAAAAGAAAAAATACAGCAGTATTTAAAAAAAGCAGATTTATCAAAAATTTCAGAGAATATTCAAAATATACTAAATGGAAAAATATCAATGATGGAGATTATAGAGGCTATAAAAAGGCAAAAAATGATAAGACTTCAGGTCCAGATGGATTACCTGCAGAGCTTTATAAATCATTACAAGATGTATTAAGTCCTACTTTGAAAGAACTGTGTAATCAAATACTCCTGGAGGCTAAAATACCAAATACATGGACTGAAGCCAACATTACTTTAATACCCAAAGAAGACTCTGATCTAACGCAAATACTGCTGTATTTTTTCTTTTGGAATTTCCTCTGCTTTGTAAAGTATCTCATAATAATCTTTGATATTTTTTTTAATTGTATCATTTTGAAACTGTAATTCACCTCTTGTATCTTGCAGTTTATTTATCAGTTTTTTCTCTTTTTCTTTTTTCAATCTATATGCTAACCATCTCCCCGGTTTGTTGGCATTTTGAAAGAAGTTCTGTTTAGCCCTTTTAATCTGTTGAGCCATCATTTCCATCTTGGCTAAATTTAATTTATGTTTTATTATCTCCATTTTTTTCTTAAGTATTTTCTTTTGTGGGTCTATTTGTAATTCTGATTCTAACTTTCTGAATTCTTCCTTCAACTTTAACTGTTGTTGTTTCTTTTCTTTATTCTTTTTAGCAGTATAGGTTATAGCCAACCCTCTGAAATATGCTTTAGCACACATTTTGAAAATAAATTCTTTTTCTTTCAGTATAGATTTATTCAAGGACCATCTTAATTTTTTGTTAGTTCCTCTCCAAGTCATCTTTATTGGGTTATGATCTGCCCAAACATTAGTTTGGACCCCTGGTCCTTTTCACTAAACTAGACATAATTCCTGCAACTGTTCTTCATGTTTTAGCATCCAGGCTGCTAATCATCTTTGTTGCTCTTCTCTGCACTCTTTCCAGAGTCTCAACATCTTTTTTTATATCATGGTGTCCAAAACTGGATGCAATATTCCAAATGTGGTCTTATAATACCAAAGCATTATAAAGTGGTACTAACATTTCATGTGATAGTGATTCTATCCCTCTATTAATGCAGTTTAGGATTGCATTGGCCTTTTTGGCTGCTACCACACATTGTTAGCTCATATTTAAATGATTGCCCACTAGGACTCCAAGATCCTCTCACAGTTACTGGCATTAAGCCAAGTTTCATCTAGGTTGTACCTATACAGTTGGTTTTTCTTGCCTAAGTGTAAAAGCTTACTTTTCTCACCATTGAATTTCATTTTGTTAAATAGAGCCCACGGTTCAAGTCTGTCAAGATTCTTCTGGATCTTGAGCCTATCTTCTGGAGTGTTGGCTATTCCTGCCAGCTTGGTGTCTGCTAATCTGAAGAGTTCCCCTTCTATTTCATCTAAATTGTTTATGAACACATTGAAGAGTACTGGGCCCAAGACAGAATCTTGAGGCACCCTACTGCTTACTTCCCTCCATGTAGTTCCATTAAGGACTAAACATTGAGTACGGTTTGTCAGCCATCTGGTGGTGAGGCTGTCTTTCCCACATTTTTCTAACTTACTAAGAAGTAGGTTGTGGACTGCTTTGTCAAATGCCTTACTGAAATCCAAATATACTATGTTCAGAGCATTTTGTTGGTCCACTAATTTAGTCACTTTGTCAAAGAATAAAATAAGATTTGTTTGGCATGATCTGTTTTTGACAAACCCATGTTGGCTTCTGGTTATAACTTTGCTTGCTTCTAGGTGTTGGCTACTATGTTGCTTGATTATCTTTTCCAGGATCTTCCCAGGTATTGAAGTCAGGCTGATTGGTCTGTAGTATCCTGGATCCAGTTTTTCCCCTTATTGAAGATGGGAATCAGCTCTTTTCCAGTCCTCTGGTAGTTCCCCAGTTTGCCATGATCTTTCAAAGATATGATTCCGAGATTATGTCTGTCAGCTCCTTCAAAACTCTTGTCCTGATGATTTGAAGTTGTCTAGGATGGACAGGTATTCTATTACCATTTTCTTGCTTATTTTAATTTGTATTCCTAATCTGACTCTTTTTGGTAGGTTGGGCTATTTTTTTTTTCTTTTGGCATGAAGACAGATGCAAAGAATGAATTAAGCAGCTCTTTTTTCTCCTTGCTGCCTGTCACTTCCTTGCCATCTTCTCCCATTAGTGGACCGATTGTTTCCTTGACTTTTTTCTTGTTTTTTACATGTTGAAATTTATTATTATTATTATTATTGACATTTGTTGCAAATTGTAGTTCATCCTGATCCTTAACTTTCCTGACTTCATCTTTGCAGACTATATACTGGTATTCTTCCTTAGCTATGTGTCCCATTTTCCATTTTTTTCCTTTTGTCTTTCAGTTTATCTGAGAGATCTTTATGCAACCATGCTGGTTTCTTTTTGGATTTCTTTTTCTTTTTCAGCGGTATTGTGGTGGATTGGGCTTTTATAATCACATATTTCAGAGTTTCCCAAGCTTCTTGATTTGTTTTCCCCTTTAAGATTTTCATCCATGGAATCCTTCCCAAGGTCTCTCTAAATTTGTTGAAATCAGCTCTTTTAAAGTCTAAGACATTAGTTTGATTTTGTTCTATTGCTTGTGTCTGCATTATATTGAATTTCAATATGATATGGTCTCTCTCTCTCTCTCCCAAGTTCCTGCAGCTTCAACCCCCTCTGTCATTTCCTCTCTATTAGTAAGAATTAAGTCCAATACAGATAGTCCTTGACTTAGAACAGTTCATTTAGTAACGTTTGAAGTTCCAATGGCACTGAAAAAGTGACTTATAACTGTTTTTCACACTTACGACCATTGCACTGTCCCCATGGTCAAGTAATCCACATTTGGACACTTGGCAACTGACTCAATATTTATGATGGCTGCAGTGTCCCAGAGTCATGTGATCACATTTTGCAACCTTCTGACAAGCAAAGTCCATGGGAAAACCAGATTCACTTAACAACTGTAGTAAGAAAGATCATAAAGTGGGGCAAAACTCATTTAACAAATGTCTCACTTTGCAACAGAAATTTTGGGCTTAATTGTGGTCGTAATTCGAGAACTGTGGTCTAGGACAGGGCTTTTCAACTGGTGGTACATGTACCACCTGTGGTACTTTGGCATGTGGCAGGTAGTATGCAACCATCCTAGAGAAGTGTAGCAGGCGAGCAGAATGAGCCAAAGTGACCCAAGCCTGAGGGAGAGGCAGTTGCAGCTGCAGGATTGTCTGGGCTCGGCAGAAGCCCCAGGAGCTGGCAGGGCTCCAGCTGATTGGCTCCAGCTGATTGGCACTTCTGGAAGCAGCGTGGAGCTGGAGGTGAACTGAAGAAAAAGGGGAGGGAGGAGAGGAGAGGATATAAAAGGAGGTGGTTTTGGTGGGAAAGGGGGAAAAAAGACAACAGAGAAAGAGAAGAGGACGGAGAAGAAGCTGTGGAAGGAGAGCTTGGCAGGTAGGGAGGAAAAAGAGACAGGGAAGAAGCAGCAGCTGTTGCTGGAAGAAAAGGTCCCCTGGTTCATTTTCTCCAGCCAGGAGAATGCAATCAGCGCTGATAAAATGAAAAGCAGGGAGACGAGCATGTCGGAAAGGAGGTGGGTTTATTTAGTTCTGGATCAGCTGGCAGCTTGATTGGGTTACCATAAGCATTTTTGTGCAGTTTTTACAGCATTTTGTAATTCAGAGGCTCATTTGTGTGCTTTGGTTATTGGAATATTTTAGTCTGTTTCACAAAGGCTAGCAATGAGTCCAAAGTGTTGACTTCCATAGGTTTAATCCCTTTAAACAAATGTAATTAGTTTTACCCCCTTATCTTGAATCTGTCTATGGCTTTTAGAAAGTTTTCTTTGAAGGTAAACAGGCTTAATTTAAGGCTAAAGCTTTTTGCAATTCCCGGAGCCTTTCAGTCTCATATTGCAACATTGCGACATGTGACATGCCTGAGGCAGCTTAAAGAAAAAAAACCCAGAGTTTAGTGTTTATTCTGGGAGGCTTTTGTGAGCCTTTCTTGCTTTGCCATTGATTCCTGTGTCTTTAAGGGTATAGGGAAGGGATTGGGGGGGTTCATTCTTACTACACTGTGGAAGGAGAGTTCAGAAGGCAGGGAGGAAGAAGAGGACAGGGAGAGAAGAAGAAGGGCCGACCAGCCAGCTGGTAGTGATGCATATTAATAAATATGGATAAATTCATCATACATTTGTCAGTGCAAAAGAAAAGTGATTTAGCAAAGGAACTGCCACCGAAGAAATTAAAACTGGTACTTTTTTTTACTTTTTTTCTACAGTTTGTAATATTTTATTAGCTTATAGAATAAAATACAAAAATACAAAAGCAAATAGTAGGACACAGAGGCAAGGAAAAAGGGGGGAAAGTGAGGGGGAGAAGGGAAAAAGAACAGACTTCCTCTGTTGCAGTAGAAGGAAGCATTAACATTGAACTTCAACTTTTTACTTTTCCATAATATTATAAACTAGCCATTTCTATAACAACAAATAAATCTAATCAGTAAAACCCAACCCCCCCTTTTTTTTAGTCATCAAGTTTTTGACACCTTGCTAAGCACTGGTGGTACTCAAATATTGTCATGTGCTAAAAGTGGTACAATCTGTGAAAAGGTTGAAAAGCCCTGGTCTAGGAATCCAAAGTTCTCTTGGTGGCACTATCTCTTAAGCCAGTGGTTTATTTCTAAAATCCTTTGTTCCCTCATTGGATGTTGACCTTTTGTTGGAAGAACAGATGAAAACACCACCTGTGCTCCTAACTTTCTTGCCAAGCTGCTTATAGTCTCTTGATATTGTTTTCAGGTCATTGTCATGTCCTTTGTTCCCACATGAAAGAGAAGAAAGGAATAGTAATCTGTGGGCTTGATTATTTTAGTAAGGCTCTCAGCCATACCTTTGATTTTTTGCTCCATGGAGACAACATATCTCTCTAGATTGACTGTCCAGTCTATAGACTGCTGATTACATTCCCCTGAGAAGTGAATCTCATATCACCAACGTTCACATTTTTTTCTTGGGAAAGCCTGGTCTACTTTTCAATCTGTCACAGGAATATTTGATCTCTTCTCCAGGTGTCTACACGCTTTTTTCTGGGGGAGGATATGAAATCAATTGCTTAGCTCCAATGGGGCTGCACTGAACTGGGCTATACTAGACAGTAGGGACAATGTTCTTGTTTGTTGTTTTCTTCTATAAGTCACATATTGCCAGTGGTCTGTCTCTAAAGGTTCATGTACTGGTGCATTTCTTCTGGTAGTTGTTTGTTCCTTATTATGTTCAGTTTGGATACAATCGTCTTTGGTTGGAGTTTCTTGTTTTGTAAGTTGAGCCTGAGTAGCTTAATTACCTCTAGATCTTTTACTTTTTCTTCAAGTAATTCATATAATTTACATTTGGTACATGCATAATTTGGGTCTTCTATGAATACATACATAGAACGTGTTTTGCAAATCACAACAGCATCAGAATCTTTTTCCATGACTATGTTTCTTTTCACAACTAGTTCATTTAAAAAATTAAATATTCATTGTTTTCATTTAAAAAAATGTAAAGATATTTTCAAAATTTAAACAATTTAAATCAAAAATTTAAAAATTGTAAATCATTTCAAGATTTCTCAATTTCAGAATATTAAAAATAAATTTATTTAGAAATTTAAAAGGATTTTCTAATTTTTTAAAAAAATTCTAGAAGTTCATTTAAAAATAAACATTTTCAAACATTTTTAAAATTCCCAAAAATTTATTTTTTAAAAAAAAAATTAAGCTAAAAATTTCTATTCTTAAATGTTAGTTTTTTAGAATAACATATTATTCTGACTATTCTGATAGTCTGGAAAGGAGTTTGGAGTCTTCTAGTCTGATGCCCTGCTCAAGCAGGAGACCCTATACCATTCTCAACAAATGGCTGTCCAATCTCTTCTTAAAAACCTCCAGTGATGGAGCACCCACATTTAACTAGTTAATTGTTCTCACTGTCAGGAAATTTCTCCCTAGTTCTAGGAGTTCTTGGTTCTCCTTTTGGTCCCTCCTGTGGCTAATGTTGAAGTAAACTTACATGTGAGGTTGTGCTCTAGATATAGTTAGTAATCCACAGATGTATTAAAAAATGACAGATAAATAAAATAGGGAAAAAAATAAAATCTTAGCTGAAAAGAAAAAATAGTATCTCAGCTGAAAGTAAAGAATGAGATATCAGCTTGTGGTTAGTATAAAAGATATAGAAAAATAGTAATTTGCAATAGTACTGAAGAGGTTTTTTTCCTTAAAAAATGTTGTAGTTTTTATAGTTTGTAAGCTACAGAAGAAAGTGGACTGATAATTGCAGATGAATAGAATCTGCAGTGTCTTATTGCAGCTTTGGGCACAGTTTTACAATCCTTATGAATTAATTTATAATCCTCATAAATTTCTTTATTGGTTTATGGTTAGTGTAAACAGCCTTGCTTTGTAACAGCCAGAAAGTCTAGAATGTAGACTAGAGGCTTGTAGGGTAAATAAAGTCTTAAAGAAAAGATCATCAAGTTTTCTCAGGATTATTCTATATAAAAATTCATATTTAGTTCATTCAGCATTATTTGATTCATATAAAATATACAGTACAGTTCAGAGATTATAATCCTTATAAATATGCAGCATGTGTCTTGAGAAAAAAACAGCTTTGCAAATAGATTTGTATCTAATTCATTTTTTAATTATATTTTTGAAAGTATGCACAATTAATGATAAAAAGAACTATGTATTTAATATTGAAAAAATTTAAAGAGTACAGTTTATATAGAAAAGAAATAAAAAATGCCGAATTGCTGTGATTTGTCTCTTCTTTCTTCAGCAGAACAAAAGGAAGCACTCTTCCCAACAGAGTGCCAACAGCTGTGCTACCCAGCTGAACTCATTAGAGTAAACTTTGTATCCAAGTAAAATTTTGTTTTCCACAAAGTCTTCTCTTCTCTCCAAATCCAGTCTTTTCTCTATTCACTCATTTTCCTGTAGGTGCAATTCTGTCCTTGTTTATGGTTCTTCTGAGACTTTTGAAGAGATTACTTTTTGGTCATTGGTGAGGAAATAAGTTGTCACACCTCTGCTCCTCTGATATTTTAATATTTTGCAACCTAAAAGTTCAAACAACTGTTAATGCATGCAGTTCATAATTCTGAATTTACAAAACTCAGTAATTTAGTATTAGCTAAATGATCTGATGATTTAAGAAGAGATTGGACAACCATTCCTCTGAAATTGTATAGAGTTTCCTGCCTGAGCAGGGGATTGGATTAGACCTCCAAGGTTCCTTCCAACTCTGATATTCTATTCATCATCTATTTAGCATTAGGCACCAGTTATATACTACAATACAGTTGTCAGAATCCAATTATATTTTATTTCTAGCTAATCTACTCTGAGAAAACCCAATTCTTACTCTCTTTTGGATTCTGTCATGCTACAAAGGGGGGGGGAGTAAACACGGGTGTTTATGACTGGCATTCCTCCTATCAACTACAAAGGAACATCCTCTGTGGTTTCCCTTCGAGAGTACTAACCATAACAATGTGGCCATCAGTCTTTGATCTCACTCCCTATGAAGCCTCCTTTTACCGGGAGCAAGGAAAAAAAAGGGGGGGGGAGATTGCAACGTTTGGGATCTGATGGATTTAACACCCAGCCATCTGCCAATTTGAATTGACTGGAAGGAATGTGGGGTGGGACTGCCTGGGAACACTTTAAAACATTGAATGATCAGGGGGGTCCCTCAGATCCTGTCTAGCATGCCTTCAGTCAGTTTTTCTTAATAAAGATTCCTGTTGGAAGAAACGTTCCAAGAGTTCTGTCTTCTTAAGATGTAAATTGAGGTGGGTCCTTACATTAGACAGGATCTGCAAAATTGGTCAACCTGGAAGGAAGAACCTTGCCGGGGGACTTTGCAAAAATTACCATGTCAGACAACGAATCAGGGAAGGGGGAAAGCCCCCCAGAGAGGGAGCCGTTGCCCCAACTGGAAACCTGCCAAATATCTGGATCTGAAGGGTCAGATTCCTCAGGAGAAGAGGTGGTGGAGACGCGTAACCACAAGCCTTGGTTGTCAATGGGCGTTTGAAAGAAAGGCGAGTGGGAAAAGAAATCAAGAAAGGTGACCCTGAGATGGGGGGCCAACCAACCAGGATGGAAGCAGGAGATGGAGAGATCCCTGCACACAAGCGAAGATGAAGGAAGCTGGGCACAGCACTCGAACTGGATCCTAGAGAAAGCTATCGACTTGATGAAGAGAACCCTCAGCTCCCTAGGAGAGGAGAATCCTGAGCCCCACGGCCGCACCAACTCCTGGAACCACAACTGGAGAGACACTGAGGGGGAATTGGAACCTGTAGCCCCGGGGACATCCGCTGATCCAGTAGTCCCCACCCCCCACCAACCTGCAGATGGCGATCCGGATGGAAGACAATACCAACGAAGAAGGCACCGATCCATTCAAAGACTTCCGCCGCTGGACGCGAAATTCAAGGGGGAGCCGACACGCTTGGGGTTTTTCCTAACCCAAGTCCTTGACTACATGGAGGAACATGGGCGACACATCCCTAGCGACAAAGCCCGTATCCGGATCGTGCAATCTGCTCTGGATGGACCGGCCGCCGATTGGGTGGTGAATTTGCATGATTCCAATGCCCCAGAGCTCAATGACTTCAACTGGTTCATGTCTTCTCTGAGAAGGCGATTTGAAGACCACCTGGCTGATCGCAAAGCACGCGAAAGAATCAAAACGATGAGGCAAGGCAGACGGCCAGTAGCCGAATATACGCAAGAATTCCAAACCATTGCCAGCAAGCTGAACTGGCCGGAAGATATCCTCCTTAGCCATTTCAAAGACGGTCTGAATTACGACCTATATGACGCTTGCCTGCCCCGGGGGGACCCACACCAACTCGACGAATGGTACATCCTGGCAGGGGAAGCAGAGATCGACCTACTGAAGAGGCACTGCCAAAGAAAACAATGGAGCCACTCACCGCCTGAACCGATGCGCGAACCAGTGAAGCCATCGGCTATGGCCAAGAAACCAATGGGCTGTTTCAAATGCGGGACAGAGGGGCATCAGGCTGTAGAATGCCGCTCGAAAGCCCCCCAGCACAACCCAGACAGACCACTGGCCAGCAAATCCGGGAAGTCCCCAGCTAAGTCAAAAGAATCTGCCATGAGAGGGATAGAGGCTGTGGAATCCCCTACCTCCACCCATCGTGGGGAAAGAGCCCCAGCCTACACCGCAGGGCCGGTGGACGCCCCAGATGACAGCTCGGAGGGCGAACCACTGGTAAGTGGATCCATCCCACCCATCCTCAAGACAGTGACTATATTAGCCCCCCTCCATGCCCGAAGCTGTCAAAGTGAAAGCCTTAATAGACTCTGGCTGCACCCGCTGCCTAATTAGCCCGACCCTAGTGGGAAATCTGGGCATTCCAGTGAGGAGGCTGGAACAACCAATCTCATTTGGCTAGTTAGATGGGTCCATAGCAGGGAGGGGGTGCCAGCTACCCTAGCCACGTTACCAATCCACCTATCCCTGGGAAATCATGAGGAAGACATAACGTTTGTAGTGACCCCAGGCATGGAATGCCCGATGATCCTAGGGCTGGAATGGTTAACAAAATGGAACTCCTGGGTAAATTGGAGGATGAAAGAAATCAATTTCCTGAAAGAGGACCCTACAGACTTAAAACCCCAAGGGGATCTACCAAAATTAAAAACGGAAATAGCGTCCATGGGTGAAGAAAAGGGGCTACCAGAAATACCAGAGGAATACAGAGATCTGGCTGAAGTTTTCAGCGAGGAGAGGGTGGATGAGCTTCCCCCCCACCGACCCACGGACTGTGCCATAGAATTCAAGCCCGGGGCAAAACTCCCAAAGCCCAGATTATACTCCATGAGCCCAAAGAAGAAGGAGGAAATGGAGAGATTTATAAAGAAAAACCTAGAAAGGGGGTTCATTGAACCAGCCAAACCTAAGGTGGCCGCTCCGGTCCCCTTTAGAGAGAAGAAGGACGGCTCTCTACGTTTATGCGTAGACTACCGGCTTCTTAATGCAATCAGTGAAAGCAACCTATACCCCCTACCCCTCATGAAGGACATGTTATCACACCTCTCGAAAGGATTTTTTTTTACTAAACTAGATCTAAGGGAAGCGTATTACCGCATGAGAATTAGGGAAGGAGATGAATGGAAAACCGCATTTAATTGCCCAATGGGGTGCTACAAATTCAAAGTTTTGCCTTTTGGATTACAAGGGGCTCCTGCAGTATTTATGCAATTAATGAGGTATTAAGGGAGCACTTATTTAAGGGGGTCCTGGTTTATTTAGACGATATCCTTATCTTCACCGAATCAAAAGAGGAACATGTCAACCTAGTCAGAGCGGTTTTAAAGAAACTGCGAGCCGCCCACCTATATGCCAAATTATCAAAATGCGAATTTCACCAGGAAAGAATAGACTACCTAGGCTACCGCATATCCCCACAAGGCATTGAAATGGACCCAGAAAAGGTCAGGGCAGTATTGGAATGGGCACCACCTCGCACAAGAAAGCAACTGCAAAGTTTCCTGGGTTTCACAAACTTTTACCGCCAATTCATCCCCTTATTTGCCCAGATAGCCCTGCCCCTCACGAGCTTACTAAAAATGAAGGGAGAATCCTCAGTGAAACCTAGCCAGCCACTAAAATGGACAATGGAATGCCAAGCGGCATTTGAGAGATTAAAGAGGCTTTTTTTCTGCCGAACCAGTACTGGGGCACCCAGACACAGACAAACCCTTCGTAATACAGACGGATGCAAGTGATGTGGCAGTGGGGGCTGTACTATTACAAGAAAATGATGAAGGAATGTTGCAATCCTGCGCGTATACGTCCAGGAAACTCACTGAAATGGAACAGCGCTGGCCCGTGTGGGAGAAAGAGGCATATGGGATACGTTGGTCATTACTTACATGGCGTCAATTCCTTGAAGGCAATAAAATCCCTTTCCAGGTGTGGACAGACCACAAAAATTTGGAAGCCTTGAAAACACCCAGGAAACTCCACCCCAAGCAAGCCCACTGGTCCCAGCAATTTCACCAATTCAATTTTAAGCTCAAGCATTTGCTGGGGTGAAAGAACTTTCTGGCAGATGCATTATCTCACATGCCCCAATATAACAGCATGTGAGCCACTAACTCTAAACCGATCATGGGAGAATCACAACTGGCAGCGCCAGTGACTACCAGAGCCCAAGTTAAATTAAAACCACAGCTGGATAGCCAGACCAGAATTGAATTCCGGAAAAGTTTAGAAACAGATGGATGGTTCCAGAAAAATAAACACATGTGCACAATGAAAGACGGACTGCCTTGGGTGGGGGAGAAGTTATATATACCGACCACCCAAAGGATCACATTCATGCAACTTTGCCACGACACAAAATCAGCAGGGCATTTTGGATTTGTAAAAACATTGCACTTAATTAAACGGCAATTTTGGTGGCCATCCATGAAAAAAGACATAGAATGTTACGTGGCCAGCTGCCCAAAGTGTGCAACTGCAAAAAGGTTGCAAGGGAAATCGCCAGGACTGTTACAAACAGTGGCAAATCCCTCAGCCCCCTAGAGGGAAATAGCCATGGATTTTATAGTGGAATTACCAGAAAGCAATGGGAATACTGTCATTTGGACGGTCACGGACCTATTTTCCAAACAGGTTCACTTTATTCCTTGCCAAAAGATCGCCACCGCAAAAGCTTTAGCGAAACTTTTCGTGCAACATATTTACAGATTGCATGGGGCACCCCAATGCATCATATCTGATAGGGGCGTGCAATTTACATCTGCATTGTGGAAGGAATTTCTATCCCTTTTAGGGACCACCCAGGGACTGACGTCTAGCCATCATCCTCAGGGAAATGGTCAATCAGAAAAATGTAACGCAGTACTTGAGCAATATTTAAGATGTTTTCTAAATTTCCAGCAGTCAGATTGGACGGACCTGTTGCCTTTCGCAGAGGTTACCTACAATAATGCAGTCCACTCCAGCACAGGTTACACTCCTTTTCAAATAGCTACCGGCCAAAGTTTCAACCCCATGCCAGAACTAACCCCAAACGAACCGGCAATCCCATCACTGAAAGAATGGATGGAACAATTACAAAACACCTGGCCAATGGTTAGAAAAGCTCTAGAGGAAGCTAGGCAAGCATACAAAGCACAAGCAGATAAGAAAAGGGTGGAGCCAACTTCCGGTTCTGGTTGCAGCACCTGCGGTCAGGCAAAGAGTACGTTCTCTTTGCCGACCAATTTCCCCCCGCCGGTAGACCCTGGACAGGGTCGAAAGTCGCTCCGGAGAGGCGGCAACCGTGGAGGAGGACACTCGTCTGATCGCGGAGAGAGCGGCAGCTCCCTCTGTGATCCGAGAAATCACCTTTGGGCCGACTGGGAAAAGATCGGCCAGTAACATGACCTATCAATTAGCTGCTCCAGCCGAAAGTCACAGCAACATCTAAGCATAAAGAACCACCGTGGAAGATCCGGGTGAGACCTTTCCTTCCCTCTTGTTGTCTTATTTACTTCCCTGTGAAAAGCTTCTAGAAACTATTCCCTCCCTTGAAAAAGCAGCGTTCGAATACTTGGGGGAAAAAATAACTAATTTTTATTGTGCATTTGAACTGTTGGAATTCGGGGGATCCTGAAAAAAATAAAAGAAGAAGAAGAAAAAGCCTTACTGTGACTCTCTCTCTCTGCCTGCTTGTTTTCAGCTTAAGTGGAAATTTTTAGGGAGGGGGGTGGAGTGTTTCTTTTCCTCCCCCCCCTTCTGAACATTTTTATCTACTTTAAAAAGAAAAAAAACCTCTTTGGCTCTCGGGGTGGATTTATGTGGATTGCATGGTTACAATGTAGCTCAGAACTTGGCATGAAGCCCAGAAAGCCTTATCGTAACAATGTAACCATTTGCAGCTGAACTGCTGAACTTGGCCTCACGCCCAGACACTGCTGAACTTTCACTATTAAAAAAAAAAAAAGAGAAGAAGAATGGAATCTCACTCACAGCTTAACTATGGATTCATACTAGAAAAAAATTTGGAAATGAAAGAAGAATTAAGAGAGCATTTCAGGACACTCAGGAAAGAGGATGTTTCAGAGTTAAAAATTGAATTTCAAACTTCAACTGATCATGACACACAACTAGATTTACAGCTTAATGAGATGGAGGATTTATATCTACAACCTACTGAAGAGGAAGATGTTACACCTTATATACAAATGATGGAGATTTCTGAGGACCAAAGGCAGAATTCAACTAAAACATCTATAGCTTTAAAAACAACAGAAATGGACTTTCAATTACGAGATATTAAAAATACTGACAATATATACAAACAACGAATAATCACCATACTGACTAAGACTGATTACATAGTGCAGACAATATTGGGAAAAAGAGAAGAAGACTATGATCAGACGCAACTGTGGGAAAATGTGTATAGTCAAATATTAAGATGGGAGGAGCTAAAGGCCCTATTGTGGAAACCTGCTTGGCATAAAAAGAAAGCTAGAATTAGGTTTAAACATGAGTGTTAAAACTTTATTTGACGGGTAAAATGGTTTTTAGAGACTTCAAGTGAGCTAATATTTTTGAGATTTCTAAGGTTTAAGATTTTAGTCTGAGTTAATATTGATGTGAATTATGGATTTGATTATGGTCTGGAATGGCAATTATGGAAAATTAGAAAAGTTAAAACTAAAGGAGTTGTATTGAGATTGGTGAAATATTACTGATATTTTTACTTGCAATGATTGAAGATTGGACTGATTTATAAAAATGTTTGATAGAGTATAGGAAATAGAATATAGTGGAGAAATATTAATATATATATATATATATATATATATATATATATATAATAGTTATATTATATGTTTACCTTAGAAATAATTAGAAATAATTTAGGCTAATGTAAAATGGTTTAAAAAAAAACAAAAAAAACTTAAAGTTATGTTCATTTATAAAATATGTATGTGAAATAGAATAGAATAAGAGATAGAATTTAACTTAGAAGTATAAAGTGAATAATTGGAGTAATACGTATAGGTTAGGAATAATCTGTATTATATGGATACCCGAATTGTATACTATATGTTTATGTAATGCCAAATTGGAATATGTTAATAGTTAATTAAGCTCGAAAATGGGTGGAAATATTATTGATAGTTTTTTTTGTTTTGTTTTTTCTTGATTGATAAAATAGAGAGGGAAATTTTAAAGAAGTAATTTAAATTGTTTATGTATGATTATATTTTCTATTTTGTTCTATGGAGTGCCCTATCTCCACGATGAGTCCTAAGCACTTGGCTGTAAAACAAAAAAAATTCAATAAAACTTGTTATATATATATTAAAAAAAAAGGGGTGGAGCCCACACCATTCATTATAGGAGAAATTGTGTACTTGTCTACAAAATACTTAAAATCCATACAACCCTGTAAAGCTGTGCCTAATTTACATACAACCCTGCAAAGCTGTGCCTAATTTACAATGAGGAGTTGGGCTAGGTGGGACTGTGTACGCAAAAAGGAGACCAATCCACCTAAGAAAAACAATTACCGAATTAAAACCACAAGGAAATAATTGCAAACTATTTCTGTGTTATTGCTAAGAAAACTCATACATATGAATGAAATATTGAGACAACTTTAGGTGCAAGATGAAAGAGGTGTAATTTACCAGAAAGTGCACTGAACTTTAATTGAGTTCATTGGAAGATGATGATGTGATCAGACAAAACCAGTAAGGAACTTCAATCATCAAAGGTGCCAATGTTAACAGAGGAATTCCTTGTTTTAAAAGGAAACATACACTCTGAACTTAGTATCTGAAAAGCATGAACCAAGGAAGAACCAATAGTTAAAGCAGAAATCAAAACATGCTAAATTAAATGTCCAAGGACTAAGTGAATGTAAGTGAGCCTAAATGGGGCACTTTAGATCAGATGATTCCATAACAAAAAGAGTAAAAGTGACTGTGATATTCAAAAAGGACCTTACTATATACCGTATGTGTTCAGCTATAATCCAATAAACAGTAATTATACCTTTTAGAATTAGTGGATATCTAATAAAAATCTGTATTATGTAAGTATACACACTATTGAAAGACACCATGGAGGAAGATGCTAAGAATTTTTATGACAATTTGCAAGATGCATTTCTTGCATCATGGACATAATAGTATTAATTGGTGACTAGAGTGCAAACCATTAGAGAAATGAACAGAATTCTTTGTCCAAGGCTAACAATTGTTTTAAGAAACATAAGCACTATTTTATACAAGGATGTTAACCAGTTGGATATCTAAATTAAATATATTATATAATAAGAAAGTGAAGATGTGTAATAAAATCAACCAGAATGCAGACTATGAAAAGACCATGAATTATTAGAATAAGATTTGACTTAGAATATAGAATTGTAAAATATGACATAGATAACAGATTTAGTATTGAGGGAAGTCAGCTCCCCAGGGAAGGAAATATTAAAAGGGCAGAAAAATATATTTCCTCAAAAGGATTTTAAAAGCAGAAACCAACCCTGCCCCCAAGTCTCTCTGTCCCAAGCAGAAGCCAGCCCTGTACAAATGCAGATGTAAACCATCAGGAAAGTTGGAGCTGGAAGCTTAAGAAGACAAAGACACCTAAAATCTGCATACCCCACCCAAACTCTAGGAGTCATTAGCCCCATCACCAGGGAAGCAGGATATAACCCTTGGGACATAATAGGATTAACCCACCACCATCAAGAATACCAGAAAGGCACACCCAGACTCAGGTCAGAATACGTGACACAGGAAATACAAAGCCTAAAACAGGAACAGGAAACTACTCCAAACAAAAGGCTTCAGTGGGTATAAAAACCTATTTCCCACATGTGCTCAGTCTCTTTTCTCTCCTCTTTCCTGCCAGAACCATCTTTCTGTCTGGCTCTTCAATAAACTGCAACCTTCTTTCTAAAGCAGTCGCCATGTTGTTTATTTATCCCCGGCTTGGATGAACCAGGATGAAGACTTTTCCTTCGTATATTTTAATTTTTATAAAAGTGAACCTGAAGAGACCCAAGAAAAGACACTGTAAAAACTGAAGTGAAAAAAAAACCCTCAAAAATTTCAAAAAAGAAAAGGTCCAAATAGGATTGGGTCCAAAAAGATCCAAAATCATGAAAAGCAAAGATAAAAGGGTCGGCCACTACACAGATCTACAATGACTGAACAGACTTCCAAGGAAGAAAAGATAGCTGGACCAAGCATATCAACAAACAAGAAAAGAAAAATGAAAAATATTTTAAGATCAAACAAATCATGGGAGGATTTCTAGTTAGAGCAGAATGACTCAACAGGATGACTCAACAATTATCATAGAAGAGATCTGATAGAGACACATGAAGTTAAAGGAAGATGAAAAGGCTATTTAAAATGGCCTATAGAATAAAAGTAGAATTTGTTTAGAATTAATATATTCAGGAACTAATGCCATTAGAAAAATAAGGTATGTCAGGCAACAGACCATCAAATAGGAAAACACACAGAGATGAAAGGACCACAGAATTATTTAAAGCTGCAGATGAGGCAATTCAAGTTCTAAGACCTCTGTGTGAACAGTTATGTAAAGAGACACTGTGCTAAAAAGGTTTGAAGGGAGATATAAAAGAATATGCAAGTTACTGAACCATTGCACTAATTCTTCATACAATCTAAGTTTTGCTTAAGAACTTATAGAAAAAAATAAACTCAAACTTGGAGAGCAATTTTTCATGGCTGTTTTACTGTGCATTCCTTTCCCTCCCATCCAGAGGGAAAGGAAAACAACAACCAATTGTTCTCAATAATTTATAATGGGTCAAAATTGGGGAGCTGTAGACACTCCTTCCTGGAGATCAATAGACCTGTATCAACAGCAAAAGATTTTAAAAAACTGATCTATCAGTTGGAATGGAGTTGATCAACTGATCAACAGTTCCTTCCTGCTTCATTCTGGTCCTCATCATTTGCCCCACCAATTGGCCAAACTTTTTTTTGCCATTATATTAATCTGAGGTATAGTTATACAAATTATCATCATCCTGACTGGCAAATCTATTCTGTACAAGCCAGCTGTCCAGTTTCTCTTTCAGCCCAAGTCAAAATAACTTTGAGGACAATGCCAGGTGCTCAATGTTAATGCTAAAAAAGAAAAAATAAAATATCAGTTTTCCATGAAATCAATGGACAATTTGTTATTTTTAAATCTTTACTTGTCAACCATTGGCTTTTGACATGAATTTATTGATCTAGTTAAAGACTGATATTCATTTGCAAAGTGCCAGGAGGGAGATATTTTCATGTCAAAAACAATAACAAGGCTGCACAAACCAGATGCCCAGTCTCTCTTGCAGTGTGCAGAAGGCAATGCCGATAAAATCCAGTAACCAGACTGAGAAGGGACATGCCTGCAGTAGACGTAGCTCCTAGGAATTGACTAGAATCTTACCATGTCTCTGTAAGCCTTGACATCGAGTAGTTGTAGATTGTATGTCGATATGTGTTGGCAGAAGGAAAACACCATTTCAATAAAGAAGATCTAAAAATGATTTCAAGCTCACTCCTCATTGGGCTAGGTGAGATAGAGGCAACGTCATGTGTATATGTCCCTTAAAACTGAGCATCAAAGCACTTTTATGCTGTGGTAAGCAGGATGTGAGGATAACTTCTGAGAGAAATGCCAAATCTAACAGACAGATTTTAGAAATAGCAAAGGAACATGTACTCATAGTATAATGAAGAGACCAAGAAGATCCAAGAAAGAGGTTTGTCTTGTTAAATTAGTGACAAGGCTTTTGACTAGTTCATACCAAAATGTATACTGTAGTAAGGTCAATAAATGTGCCAATCCATTTGTTTACTATAAACATTCCTCAAAATAAAAAGCTTCTGTTGGAACCGAATTGAGAGAAACAATAGTTTTTAAATGTGAAGGGAAACAAATTATATATATATATAGGAGCACGAGGCCGAAGAGACACCAGCCTGAAGATGACGAATGAGACTTCGTCGAAACATCGCCAAGACACTTCCAATTTTACGCGGGAGAAAACCCGAATTACCAAAGACCTACATACAAACACCCGTGAAAACCTCAGAAAACATATATATATATATATATATATATATATAATTGAGGGTGCCTTGCATGGAATGTCCTGGCACATTGGGCAAATATGCATATAAATTGCAGTTATTGCACTGATGGCTCTAGATGTGCACCACTCATGCTTATATGTGCTTCTGCAGTGTGCCTTATTTTGTAAGCTTGATAACCCTTGCCAGGTAAAGTGATTTTGTGCCAGCATTTCCCAGGTGGTCATATTTTTGTCAAGTGACTTAAGGAAGGTATTTAATGTGTCTGTGTAATATTTGTTCTGCCCTCCACGGAAATGTTTTCCAACTGTGAGTTCCCCAAAAAGGAGCTGCTTGGGTATGCATTTGTCAACATATGGATGAATGACCCTTGGGTTTGTATTCTCTTCAGCATGTGTGGACTGGTGGTATAGTCTTGCTCTGAGAGAAGTTTAGTGTCTAGTAGTTTATCTAGTCGTAGGGGCCTTGCTGTTCTCTGAGCTTGGTTGTTGTCACTCCTGCCTCAACTTGAACTTTTAAGCAAGAATGATCCATGATTCCATTTGTTGAGAAAGGTATAGTTTACTAAAGGTCAAGTGAAATATACCATGTTTTCCCAAAAATAAGTGCCAACAAGAAAATAAGGCCTAGCCTGATTTTTTAGTGTGGTCCTAATATAAGCCCTACCCCAAAAATAAGCCCCAGTTAAGATCGTCATCAGCCTTGGGGGTGGGGTGGGCGTGGCCACACAGGAACCAGTGAGCGTGTGGGGGCCAACGGTGTCCTGCAGCAGCCGCAGCCTGTGCAGGTAAGTCCGAGTGCTGCAATCACCAGGCTGGCCCTCCAAGCAGAGGGGGGAGGCAGGCGATCCCGATGCATGGTGACAGCAGCAGCAGGAGGCAGAGGTGGGGGGGAGAGAGGTGATCCTGATGCACCGCATGGCCCCCTGCCCCAGCATAGCCACGGGCAAACTGAGAAATGGTGGGATGGATTGGGTGGGCGGCCGTGGGCAGTGCCCCCTCACTCCTCCCACTGTCTCTTGGCTTGCCCATGGCCATGCTGTGGCAGGCAGCTGCGCAGCGCGTCGGGATCACCTGCCTCCCCCCGTGCCTCTGTCTGCTGCTTGTGCTGCCGCACGAGCCTCCCATCAGCCTCCTGCATGCCAGGCGGCCGCACAGCACATACAGATTGCATGCCTCCCCCCCCCTGCGCCTGCCTCCGCCTGCTGCTTGGACAGGTAATCAACTCACCTGCATTACATGGGCTGCACAGCCCCAGAAGATGCCAGCCAAGGGGCCGGCTGCTGCTGGACACCATCGGCCCCTGCGCATGCACCGGGGGGGCGCCCAGCCTGGTTAATCACCATGATACGGTGTTTCCCCCAAAATAAGCCCTAATGCATCTTTTGGAGCAAAAATAAATAAAAATGGTCCGTCTTATTTTTAGGGAAACACAGTAGTAAAGCAAAGCCAGAACTGAAAATGTGTGCCAAAACTCCAAGTATAACATTCCCCCTCTTAGGCATTTCCCATTGCTGGTCCCCCCCCCATTGTCCAATCAATTTCAAAGAAGATGTTTTTGAAATGGTCACTCTGGGTGTAGGCTGGCTTGCAGCTGCATTCTTCTCACAGTGGTGTGACCTTGAAACGCCATTTAGGGGAGGCACACTTACTTCCATTACTTTCATTTTCCTCCTCTTCTACTCTCCCCCCAGGGTCCATGGCAGACTGATACTAAGCGATAGCAGATTGCAGGCATGAGGTGGGGTCTAGGATCTTTCGGCTCCCACCCTTGAACATGCCTCCTCCACCTCCCACCTCCTGCCTCAGCCCATTTACCTCCAACATTCCTCCTCGGCTGGTCCGCCCCCAGCCATTCTCCCTGGCCAATGGACCCCTTGCCCTCTGCCCTGCATCTTTCGGCCTGGCTCTTTCACCGAGGCCCCCTTTGTCCTGGACCTTTGGCTGCACGGGACAGATAGCCATCAGTCAATCAGTGGCAGGCAAATGCCATGGTGCTGCAGGGGCAGCCTGTAATGGGTTATCATACATGCACGGGACAGATAGCCATCAGTCAATCAGTGGCAGGCAAATGCCATGGTGCTGCAGGGGGCAGCCTGCGATGCAAGATTTTTGGGGGGCTCCTGCCATTGCACAAGTTTTGGGGCTCCTGCCATTGTGGGGAGAGGGGGAGAAAGCCTGGCGTGGGGCAGCAAGGAGGCAGGGCAACAACTGTAGAATCAGGCTGCAGAATAACAAAATTGACAAAAGTAAAGGGTCTGAATACTTTCTGAATGCACTCTGTGTGTGTGTGTGTGTGTGTGTTCTTTTGAGAGCAGGCATCATTTCATTTTTTAATGTGTGCCAGTGTGTTCACAGAAAAAAGTGACAATAAAGGTTATCTTTTCTTATTGAAATGGACAGTATACTGGAAAAATAAATAATTCAGCATAAAGAAAGAATAGAATAGTTCCAGCAACAGTTTTTCCAGTATGGCTGTGAAAACAGGGCAATGAGAAACGGGGAAAAAGAGAATAGACTTTTTTGAATTGCGTATCCGGAAATGCTAGTAAGAGTTTCACAGATTTCCATCACTCCTAATAAAGGCTGACTATTGCTTTGAAGTATGTTCAGCAAGCAAAAACTCACAGATTTAGGGCATGTGATATGAGCTGATAATGGACTAGAAAAAGTGATTATGTTTGGCAAGACAGAATAATCAAAGTCATTGTTCAAATGTCCTTCGAAAAATTAAGAGTTACTGCTGAAGACTATCAAGATGGTGTTTGTACAGTCACTAAAAGCGAAAGCTGTGTGTTGCTCAGCATATGCTTATATGTTGAGACAGAGAGAGCAACAAAAATGATTAGGAGACGGAAGGCTAAAGGATATGAAGAATGTTTCCGGGAACTGAGTATGTCTAGCCTTTCAAAGAGAAAGATTAAAGGTGATATGATAGCAGTCTTCCAATATTTGAGGGGTTGAACAGGAAAGAGGGGGTTAACCTATTCTCCAAAGCACTTGTGGACAGGACAATAAATAATAAATGGAAGCTTATCAGAGAGATCCAACTTAGAATTGGCAGATATTATCTCAGAACCTCTGCACCACATCTTTCACAAATCCTGGCGCATCGGGGAAATACCCGAGGATTGGAAAAGGGCTGATGTGGTCCCCATCTTCAAGAAAGGAAAAAAAACATAACCAGGAATCTACAGACCAATCAGCTTAACATCAATACCTGGGAAGATACTAGAAAAGATAATCAAAAAACAGATCTGTGAACAACTAGAAGCAAACAAAGTCATAACTAGTAGCCAGCATGGGTTTGTTAAAAACAGATCATGCCAAACCAATCTCATCTCATTCTTCGATAAAGTGACTAAACTAGTAGACAAGAGAAATGCAGTGGACATAGTATACTTAGATTTCAGTAAGGTATTTGATAAAGTAGACCACAACCTACTAATTGACAAGCTAGAAAAAGGTGGAATAGACAACATCACCACCAGATGGATCTGTAGCTGGCTGACAAACTGCACTCAAAGATCAGTCCTCAATGATACTACATCCACAGGGAGAGAAGTAAGCAGTGGGGTACCACAAGGTTACGTCTTAGGCCCAGTACTCTTCAATATCTTCATAAATGACTTAGATGAGGGAATTGAAGGGAAACTCATCACATTTGCAGATGACACCAAACTGGCAGGAGTAGCAAACACGCCAGAAGACAAACTCATGATCCAAAAAGATCTTGACAAACTTGAACAATGGGCCCTATCAAACAAAATGAGTTTCAACGTGGAGAAAAGCAAAGTCCTACACTTAGGCAGGAAAAACCAAAGGCACGAATACAGATTGGGTTAGACCCGGCTTAAAAACAGTAACTGTGAGAGGGACCTTGGAGTCCTAGTGGACGATCACTTGACTATGAGCCAGCAGTGTGCAGCAGCAACCAAAAAAGCTAATACAATTCTGGGTTGTATAAACAGAGGCATAGAATCAAAATCACATGAAGTATTATTACCGCTTTATAAAATCCTAGTGAGACCACACCTGGAATACTACAGCCAATTTTGGTCACCATATCACAAAACAGATGTTGAGAGTTTAGAAAAAATTCAGAGAAGAGCAACTAAGATGATCAAAAGCCTGGAGGCTAAAACATACAAAGAATGGCTGCAGGACTTGGGTTTGGCTAGTCTAAAGAAAAGAAGAAATACAGGAGACATGATAGCAGTATTCCAGTATCTGAGGGGCTGCTACAAGGCAGAAAAGGTCAGGTTGTTCACCAGAGCAACAGCTTACCCCCAGAAATCGTGGGCGCCCCATCACTGGAGATCTTTAACAAGAGACTAGACAATTACCTGTCCGAGATGGTGTAGGTTCTCCTACTTAAGTGGGGGACTGGACTAGAAGACCTCCAAGATCCCTTCCAGCTCTATTCTATAATAATAACAATTTCCTATCAGTGCAAAATTAGTCAGTGAAATGGCTTGCTTCCAGAAGTGGGTGCTCTATCACTGAAGGTTTTTAAGAAAAGATTGGACAGTCATTTGTCTGGAATGGTATACTCTTGCTTGAGGCAAGCTGGGGGCTGGGCAGCATTGAGCAGGGCAAGCCGAGATGGTGGGATGTCTTGGCAGGCAGCAGTGCGCTCGCCACCTCCTGTACATGCGCCCAGGCAGGTTCGGCTTCTTGCCAGCTTCGCCTCACTTTGCCTGGCCCAGCCTCTCCACATTGTGAGGAGAGAGCACCGCTGCCTGCCGAAACTAGTCAGGCTGGGGGCTGGATGGCATCGCACAGGTAATATGCACTCTCACTCCTCCTGCAGCATCCCCTCCCCCGGAGCCCACAGAGCCGGGTGTGTGAAGTGGGCGAGGGCCAATTGCTAGCCACCTCCAGCTAATGCTGCCTTTCTTCATTCCTCGTCAAGGGCAACACCTCCCCAGCTGCGTTTCTTGCCTGTTTTTCACTGCCACCTGTGTGCGTGCTTAGCACAGATGGCTGCCACAAAGTTGTAGATCAGCTCCCGGCCAGCCTGTTTTATCTCCTCTCCCCTCTCCCCCCCCTCCGTCTTTTCTCTTCGGTGCAGGTCCAGCTGACTCCTCTTCCCAAAGCTGCGTCTTTTCTTTCTCTTCCTCTCCCGCCAAAACTGCCTCCTTTTATAGCCTCTCCTGTCTCCTCCCCCTTCTCCTTTCTCTTCCAGGTGTGCTCGAAGTGCCGATCCTATGCGTACCATCGGTTGAAAAGCTAGAAGACAGAAATAATATTCAAAATAACCTTGATGAGTTTGAAAACTGAACTTAAATTTAACAGGAACAAGTACAGAATTCTCTGCTAAGGTACAAGAAATCAAATGCACAACTGATTGCAAATCACATTTATGTAAGGTAATTTCCAAATTACATTAAGTAATTGATTAAGTAATTAAGTAAATTAAGTAACTGTGCTTTAGTGAGAATGACCTCAATATTGTATCCCGTTCTGGGCACCACCCTTGATGGGAACAGTTTCAAAAGCAAACAAGAGTAATTAGGTGTCAAAGCTAAATCCCATAAAGAAAGATTGAGGGTTATGGGTATGTTTTCTCCTGAAAATATTAGATTTACTTAGTACTTAAAAAAAGAATATCACAGTCAGGTAGCATCAAGACCTGTTCTGTCATGTTTTACACCAGGAGTGTCAAACTCAATTTCATTGAGGGCCACATCAGCATTCTGGTTTCCGTAAAAGGGCCAAGTGGGTGTGGCTGGGTGGGCGTGGCCAGCTTGACATGGCTGGATTGATGTCGCTCACTTTGAGGGGCACGTGTGCTCGGCTGGGTTGCAGGGTTCCACTGCCCAGCGGCTCGAGGGCCAGGCTGGGTGCTTGCCCTCTGCTGTCCAGAGCTCTGGGCAGCCCAGGGAACCAGCAACACTAACCGGGCACCCGGATCCTCCTCCAGGCAGTTCTGCGCCCGCCCTCCTCTCTGCTCGGGCCGTGGTGTTCCGCTGGCACCATACCCCAGGGGCTCAGGTGTCACAAGGCATCCGGCCGTTCGAGACCGGGGCTCAGCATCTGGCATGAGTGCCACGTTCTCTTCTCCGGCCCTGCCATGCATTGGAGAGGGTGACCTGGAGGTGGCCCCTACCAATACTCAGCTTGTGCCGCTCTGCGCTCCTGGTGGATACAAGATATAAGATACAAAAGAGGGGGGCAGCACACCACCAGGCAGAGAAAGGGACGAGGGCGAGACCTGGCGAGGGGAAGAAAGGTCCGGTAAGGTGAGGGAAGGGCGAGGGGAGGAGACGCCAGGTGAAGAGAGGAGAGGCATGGCAAGGAGAGGTGTGGGTAAGGAAAGGAGAGGCCCGGCAAAGCAAGGGCTGGGCGTGGGGAGGAGAAGTCCAGCAAGACGAGGGCTGGGAGACGAGAGGCCTGGCAATGCGAGGGGCGGGAGATGAAAAGCTCGGCAATGCGAGGCCCGGGTGAGTAGGGGAGAGGGCCAGCAAGGAGAGGGCCAAACAAGGGCCGGAGATGCCCGGCAAGGACAGGCACGGGCAAGGGGAGGAGACATCTGGCAAGACAAGGGCCAAACATGAGGAGAGGAGTGGCCCAGCAAGGCGAAGGCTGGGCCAGGAGAGGACCGGCAATTTGAGGGCCGGGAGAAGAGGCCCAGCAATGCGAGGCTAGGGGAGGGGAGGGGAGGCCTGGCAATGCAAGAGATGTGCAAGGAGAGGCCTGGCTAGGCAAGGGCCGGGTGAGGGGAGGAGGCCTGGGAAGGGGAGGGCCTGGTGAGGGGAGGACAGGACCGTCAAGGCAAGGGCCAAGTGAGGGGAGGAAAGGCCCATCAAGGCAAGAGCCAGGCAAGGGGAGGGTAGGCCTGGCAAGGTGTGATATGGGCGTGGGGAGGAGAGGAGGTCCCACAAGGCAAGGGCCGAGTGAGGAGAGGTCCGGCAAGTCGAGGCCCGGGTGAGAGCAGGAGAGGCCTGGCAAGGAGACGGCCAGGCGAGGGCCGGAGAGGCCTAGCAAGGCGAGGGCCGGAGAGGCCTAGCAAGGCGAGGGCCGGACATGGGGAGAGGAGTGGCCCAGCAAGGCGAGGGCCGGGGAGGCCTGGCAAGCTGAGGGCCAGGCGAGGGGAAGGGAGGCCCGGCAAAGTGAGGCCCGGGTGAGAGGAGTAGAGGCCTGGCAAGGAAAGGGCCAGGCGAGGGCGAGAGAGGCCCAGCAAGGTGAGGGCCAAACATGGGGAGGAGAGGCGTGACCCAGCAAGGCGAGGGCCAGGCGAGGAGAGGACCGGCAATTTGAGGGCTGGGATACAAGAGGCCCAGCAACGCGAGGCCAGGGGAGGGGAGGGGGTCCTGGCAATGCAAGAGCTACGCAAGGAGAGGAGAGGCCTGGCTAGGCGAGGGGGCCGGGCAAGGGGAGGAGGCCTGGGAAAGGGAGGGCCTGGTGAGAGGAGGACAGGACTGGCAAGGCAAGGGCTGGGTGAGGGGAGGAAAGGCCCATCAAGGCAAGGGCCAGGCAAGGGGAGGATAGGCCTGGCAAGGTGTGATATGGGCTTGGGGAGGAGAGGAGTGGCCCCGCAAGGCAAGAGCCAGGCGAGCAGAGGAGAAGAGGTCCCACAAGGCAAGGGCCGAGTGAGGAGAGGTCCGGCAAGGCGAGGTCTGGGGTAGGTGAGGGAAGGAGGCCTGGAAAGGCAAGGGTGGAGAAAAGGCCTGTGGGGAGAAAAGGCCTGGCAAGGCGAGGGCTGGACATGGGGAGGAGAGGAGTGGCCCAGCAAGGCGAGGGCTGGGCGAGGAGAGGAGAAGGGAGGCCCGGCAAGGCGAGGAAGGTGAGGGGATGTGAGACCCAGCAAGACAAGGGACAAGCGTTGGGAGGAGAGGGCCGGGCAGGTAGAATAGAATAGAACAGAACAGAACAGAACTGGAAGGGACCTTGGAGGTCTTCTAGTCCAGCCCTCTGCTCAAGCAGGAGAACCTATACCATCTCAGACAAGTGACTGTCCAGTCTCTTCTTAAAAACCTCCAGTGATGGAGCACCCACAATTTCTGAAGGCAAGCTGTTCACTGGTTGATTGTCCTCACTGTCAGGAAGTTTCTCCTTAATTCCAGGTTGCTTCTCTCTTTGATCAGTTTCCAACCATTGTTTCTTGTCTTGCCCTCTGGTGGTTTGGAGAATAATTTGACCCTCTCTTCTTTGTGGCAGCCCCTCAGATGCTGGAATACTGCTATCATGTCAGCCCTATTTCTTCTTTTCTTTTGACTAGTCAAAGCCAAGTCCCGTAGCCGTTCTTTGTATGTTTTAGTCTCCAGGCCTTTGATCATCTTAGTTGCTCTTCTCTGAATTTCTTCCAAACTCTAAACATCTTTTTTGTGATATGTTGACCAAAATTGGCTACAGTATTCTAGGTGTTGTCTTACTAGGGTTTTATAAAGCGGTAATCGTACTTTGCGTGATCTTGATTCTATGCCTCTGTTTATACAACCCAGGATTATATTAGCTTTTTTTGGTTGCTGCTGCACACTGCTGGCTCATACTCAAGTGATCATCTACTAGGACTCCAAGGTTTCTCTCACAGTTACTGTTTTTAAGCCAGGTCTCGCCCAATCTGTATTTGTACCTTTGGTTTTTCCTGCCTAAATGTAAGACTTTTATTTTTTCCACATTGAAACTAATTTTGTTGGATAGGGCCCATTGTTCAAGTTTGTCAAGATCTTTTTGGATCCTGTGTTTGTCTTCTGGGATGTTGGCTATTCCTGTCAGTTTGGTGTCATCTCTTGATTTCTTACTTTTTCCTTCAGTAGTTTACATAGTTTACATCTAATGCATATATAGTTCATATAGTTTAGAGGAAAGGCTTGGCAAAGCGACAGCCGGGTGAGGAGATGAGAGGCTCAGCAAGGCTGGGTGAAGAGAGGAGAGGCCCAGCACGGCGAGAACCAGGTGAGAGGCCCGGCAAGGCGAGGCCTAGGCAAGGAGATGAGAGGCCCAGCAAGGTGAGGAATGGGCGAGAGGAGGAGAGGCCCAGAAAGGCGAGGGCCGGGTGAAAAGAGGACTGGCAATGCCAGGAGTCAAGAGGCACCGCAATGTGAGGGCCAGGCGAGGGGAGGGGAGGCCTGGCAATGGGAGAGATGTGTGAGGAGAGGATAGGCCGGCAAGGCGAGGGCTGGGTGAAGGGAGGAGGCCTGGGAACGTGAGAGCCTGGCGAGGGGAGGACAGGACTGGCAAGGGGAGGACCGGGTGAGGGGAGGAAAGGCCCGTCAAGGCAAGGGCCAGGCAAGGGGCGGCTAGGCCTAGCAAGGCGAGATCTGGGCGTGGGGAAGAGAGGCCCGGCAAGGTGAGGGCCGGGCATGGGGAGGAGAGGAGTGGCTCAGCAAGATGAGGGCCAGGCGAGGATAGGAGAAGGGAGGCCTGGCAAGGCGAGGAAGGTGAGGGCCAGGTGAGGGGACATGATACTCAGCAAGACGAGGGACAAGCGATGGGAGGAGAGGGCTGGCAAGGTGAGGGCATGGCAGGGAAAGGAGAAGAGAGGCCTGGCAAGGTGAGAGCTGGGCGAAGAGAGGTCCAGCAAGCCTGGGTGAAGAGAGGAGAGGCCCAGCAAGCCTGGGTGAAGAATGGAGAGACCCAGCATGGCAAGAGCCGGGCAAGAGGCCTGGCAAGGCAAGGTCCGGGTGAGGGGAGGAGTGGCCCCACAAGGCAAAGGACAAGTGAGGAGAGGTCCGGCAAGGTGAGTTCCGGGCGAGGAGAGGGGAGGCCTGGCAAGGCAAGGGCCAGGCGAGGGGAGGATGCCTGGCAAGGCAAGGGCCGAGCAAGGAGAGGCCCGGCAAGGGGAGGGCCGGGCGAGGGGAGGCCCGTTAAGGAGAGGCCTGGGGGAGGGGAGGAGAGGCCTGGCAAGGTAAGGGCCAGGCAAAGAGAGGAGAGGACCAGCAATGTGAGGGCCGGGAGACAAGAGGCCCAGCAATGCAAGGCCAGGTGAGGGGTAGGGAGGCCTAGCAATGCAAGAGCTGTGCAAGGAGAGGAGAGGCCTGGCAAGGCAAGGGCTGGGCGAGGGGAGGACAGGACTGGCAAGGCAAGGGCCGGAGGAGGGGAGGAAAGGCCTGGCAAGGTGAGGGCTGGGCATGGGAAGGAGAGTAGACCAGCAAGGTTAGGGCCAGGTAAGGAGAGGAGAAGGGAGGCCTGGGAAGGTGAGGAAGGCAAGGTCCAGGCGAGGGGATGTGAGACCCAGTAATGCGAGGGACAAGCGATGGGAGGAGAGGGCCAGCAAGGCGAGGGCTGGGCAGAGAGAGGAGAGACCCAGCATGGCAAGAGCTGGGTGAGAGGCCCGGCAAGGCGAGGGCCGGGTGAGGGGAGGAGAGGCCCCACAAGGCAAGGGCTGGGCAAGGGGAGGAGACCTGGCAAGGTGAGGGCCAGGTGTGGGGAGGAGAGGAGTAGCCCAGCAAGGCGAGGGCCAGGCGAGGAGAGAAGGAAGGCCCGGCAAGGCGAGGAAGGTGAGGGGATGTGAGACCCAGCAAGGCAAGGGACAAGCGATGGGAGGAGAGGGCCGGCAAGGGGAGGGCCGGGCGAGGGGAGGGGAGGCCCGGCAAGGCGAAGGCCAGGCAAGGGGAGGAGGCCTGGCAAGGCGAGGGCCGGGCATGGGGAGGAGACGAGTGGCCCAGCAAGGCGAGGGCCGGGCGAGAAGAGAAGGAAGGCCCAGCAAGGTGACAGCCAGGCAAGGGGAGGAGGCCTGGCAAGGCATGAGCCGGGCATGGGGAGGAGAGGGCCGGCAAGGCGAGGGCAGGGCAGGGAGAGGAGAGGCCTGGCAAGGCGAGAGCCGGGCGAGGAGACGAAAGGCCCAGCAAGGCTGGATGAAGAGAGGAGAGGCCCAGCCCAGCGAGAGCCGGAAGAGAGGCCTGGCAAGGCGAGGGCGGGGTGAGAGGAAGAGAGGCCCGGCAAGGGAAGGGCCGATTGAGGAGAGGTTCGGCAAGGCGAGTGCTGGGCGAGGGGAGGAGAGGCCCAGTAATGCGTGGGCTGGATGAGTGGAGGCCTGGCAAGGCGAGAGCTGGGCATGGGGAAGAAAGGCCTGGCAAGGCGAGGAAGCCGTGGGCCAGTCAAGAGGAGGAGAGGCCCGGTAATGCGAGGACCAAGCGAGGGGAGGTGTCAGAATCCAATTATATCTTATTTCTAGCTATCTACTCTGAGAAAACCCAATTCTTACTCTCTTTTGGATTCTGTCATACTACAAAGGGGGGGGGGAGTAAACACGGGTGTTTATGACTGGCATTCCTCCTATCAACTACAAAGCAACATCCTCTGTGGATTCCCTCTCTGGAGTACTAACAATAACAATGCGGCCATCAGCCTTTGATCTCACTCCCTATGAAGCCTCCTTTTACCGGCAGCAAGGAAAAAGGGGGGAAAGATTGCAACGTTTGGGATTCTGATGGATTTAACACCCAGCCATCTGCCAATTTGAATTGACTGGAAGGAATGTGGGGTGGGACTGCCTGGGAACACTTTAAAACATTGAATGGTCAATGGGGTTCCTCAGATCCTGTCTAGCATGCCTTCAATCAGTTTTTCTTAATAAAGATTCCTGTTGGAAGAACCGTTCCAAGAGTTCTGTCTTCTTAAGATGTAAATTGAGATGGGTCCTTACAGGAGGAGACGCCCGGCATTGTGAGGGCCAGGCAAGGGGAGGAAGGCGAGGGCCAGGAGACAAGAGGGCCAGCAATGTGAGGGCTGGGAGACAAGGCCTGGCAATGGGAGGGCAAGGTGAGGGGCGGGGAGGCCTGGCAAGGCGAGAGCTGGACAAAAAGAAGAGAGACCCCACAAGGTGAGGAAGCCGAGGGTCACGCGAGGAGAGGAGAGCCCCGGTAAGGCTAGGGCTGGGAGACAAGAGGCCCTGCAATGCGAGGATCAGGCAAGGGGAATGGAGGCCTGGCATGGCGAGAGCCAGGCAAGGAGAGGAAGGCCCCGCAACGCGAGGAAGGTGTGTGCCGGGCGAGGAGGGGCCCAGCAAGGCAAGGGCTGTGCGAGTAGAAGAGAGGCCCAGCAAAGCGAGAGGAGGAGAGGCCCAGCAAGGTGAGGGCCGGGCGAGTGGAGGAGGAGGCTGGGAGGGGTGTGGTGAGGAGGGACGAGGTGAACAAGCTGCAGCTGCTGCCTGGCACCGCCAACCCCCATTGTGCTTTTGGGCTTCTGCCCATGCGTCGGGGGAGTGCTGGGCCGGGTTGGAGTGGGCCAGAGCCGGGGCAGCTGGGGCCGGTCCCTCGTTGTCTCCAAGGCAGCCCTTTAGCCAAATCTGGGCCTTGTGTTTGACATATCTGTTTTAGAGTAATGTAAAGTTGGATTTAAATTAAAGGTATTTAATTTTATTTTATTATTCTAGATATTTTCTATTTGTGCAAAATAGATAGTCCTCAACTTACAACAGTTCATTTAGTGACTGTTCAAAGTTGCAACAGCACTGAAGATGATTTATGACTATTTCTTTTACCACTGCAGCATCTCCATGGTCACATGACCACATTTTGTGACCTTCTGACAGTAAAGTCAATAGGGAAACCAGATTCCCTGAAGTGGGATTACTAACTTAATAACTGCAGTGATTCACTTAACAACTTTGGCAAGAAAGATCATAAAATGGGGCAAAACTCCCTTAACAAACGTCCTTCTTAGCAACATAATTTTTGGGGTCATTGTGGTCGCAAGTTGAGGATTACCTCTACAAGCAACAGTATTCCTTTTATATGATAGATATTTGAAGTTTTCATATTTGTATTTATGTATACAAACACACATACATAGTTATGTGCATTTATATTTTATTCCTTTATTCGATTATGTTCAATACTGTTATTTATAATACACCAGAGTTCCTTTTGTATTTGTGATCCTGAAATACATGGAACTTACACATTGCTGAAACATGCGAATCTAGCTACTTGACTAACTTTTCATAGAGAAAACCTTAATGCTGGGAACAATCATATACCAAGATTGCATCTCAATGGTAGAACTATCGAGTTTTACATGGTACAAACGAGGTAGAAGATACCGTTACAGCACCAAAGCCATTTAGTCAAGGTGACCAGTGAATGTGGTTTCAGCTTTTACACTGTCCCTTGACTAGAAAGAGTCTAATTCAGGGATCACTCCCCTTTTCCTTCAGCACCCGAGCTCCCTGCGCTTCTTTCCACTTCTGCCTCAAAAGCTCAGTGATTCAGTTCTCTCCCCGCCTTCCCAGCATTCAATCCTAACTCCACCCCCTTCCTTCAACTACCACCTCCTCCTCATTTATTTCCCCCGCGAGAGGCAGGCTTTCTTTCTCATCGCTTGTTCTTCTCTGGGACTGTTTTCTTGCAGAGGGTCTACAAACATGGCTTTGAGGCAACAGCTGGGTGAGTTTCAGTTGCCATGTGTGGCATCTCGACGCTGCGGGTTTGCTGCACTGCAAAAATTTTGCTCGTTTACTTTCTCAGCAGCAGAAAACGCCCCACTCTGAAAGGAGAAGGGAGCACCGCCCGTTAGAGGGCTCTGCCTGGTTTGGCGATTGGCTTACGGGAGGGCTCCTCTTCGGCCTGGTATACTCTGTGTGCTGAAGTTCTATCTGATCTGTCCAGTGTTATTCAGAAGCAAGCCTCGTGACCTGCATTGACGCTTTTCCCCCATATGACTTAAATTGAAGGGAAACTGTTGCACAAAAGCTACAAAAGGCTAGAAAACAGTATCTGTATGAACTACAAGGTGATAGCGTGTTAAAAATCAATGTGCATAGTTAATCAGTGTCCTGATAGGTTAAAAGTTTTAACCCTGACCCGTCCAAATTGCAAGTTAAGGCCCATGAAGATCAGAAGCGAGTAGAGTTTCGTTCTTGGATTGAATTCCTTTCAACTATTGTTGGAAGGTTGCCTTTTTCAATGCACCTTCTTTGGCTCCCGATGAATGTAATCCGTAATTTTTCTCCCTGGTTTGGTCGTTTCTTTTTTGCATATTTTTTTCAAGAGGAGCTTGCAAATACGCAGGGATAATTTGTAGTCTAAAACGTAAAGTGCAACGCGATCTTCGCCATTTGATTCTTATGACTGCGGTGCAGATTCACAAACTTCGAATTAAATAAAATCCTTCGAATCCTATTGAAGAACAGAGTACAAAACCAACGTGTTACATCACATTCACAGTGCACTTTGCCCTCTTATTTATGGCCAATACATTTTCTCTTGTGGAATTCCTGAGAAATGTATATGAAATAATTTGGGTAGGAATAAATTAACAAAAGGAAGAGCTATAGCAGCTGCCCCATTATTCTGTTATCCCAAGCATTACATCAGTTGGGAGGCAGAAGGAAAATTGAAAATGTTTTGTAAAATACATTTTGTAAAAGCTCCAAGATTATTATACAAGCCCTCTTTATTCTGATAGTAAACAAAATTTATTCTGGGCTAGCTCCCTCCACCAGTGATGCCTTCCTCATGTGAATTACAACACCAGCAACACTGAAAGTGATTGACATTGTAATTCAACACCTATTGGAAAGGCTGAATTATAGAAGATTGTTGTTGAGTTATGCTGAGAAGTGGCAATGTTTCCATTTAGTGGTAGCAGGAAAGGCAATGCATGATTGCAACCTACTTGGTACATCAGTTTTTAAAAACAAATATTTTTTCATTGGTGATTACCAGTTCTTATAATAGAACTATAGTGAGTTTAGCTATATAACTGGTCCTGTATGAATGGGGTTTTCCTGTATATCAATATTCTCATTCAAGATTTCTTTTGTTTCAGCTTTATTTAGTGTCTCAGATAAAACCGGCCTGGTGGAATTTGCAAAATGTCTGACTTCCTTGGGTTTGACTTTGGTTGCCTCAGGAGGAACAGCAAAAGTTCTTCGGGATGCAGGTTTGAATGTCAGGTAAAATAAAAGATTGGACTTGATTGGATCTTGCTGTGTTGTCTCTGGGCTTGGGCTGACAACTGGGGTGACAAAGCCTCACTTTGCTTCTTCTATTACATCACAAATAGAGCTTTCTGACATCAGTTCTGAGAAATGTTATTGTATAACTCAGAATTCTGCTATGTTAAAATTTGCAAGGTGTTATGATAAAATTACTCATGCTTCCATTATTAATTGTTTAATTTTCATCCAGTGGAATACTTACTTTGAAGGATAATGAGGTTCTAATAGTGGTAGATTCCCAGCTGTGCAAGGCTTGGATAAAGCAGATTATCTAGACCAGGGGTCCCCAACCCCCGATCCATGGACCGGCACTGGGCTGCGGCATACCAGCAACTGGGCTATGCAAACAAGTGAAGCCCCATCCGCTGGATCCAGGCAGCACACAAAACCATGCCTTCTCTGATCTGCAGAAAAATCTTTCTCCACAGAATCGGTCCCTGGTGCCCAAAAGGTTGGGGGCCTCTGACCTAGACCAGGGGTGTCTAACTGCTGGCCCGTGGGCTGGTTGCATCATGCGGAGGCCATACCCACTCCAGCTCCGGCAATGCGAAAAAAGTTGTGATATGTCACGACACGTCACATGACGCAGCGAGGTTTGACATCCATGATCTAGACCCTCTTCAGTCAGGCCAGGCTACATAATACTGAGACAACATTGGTCATGCTGGTCATTGAACTTTGGAGGGCACAGGATGAAGGTGGCCAGTCTGTTCTGCTCTCCTAGATCTCTTGGTGACTTTTTTTTTTATATATAACAAGTTTTATTGAATTTTTTAGTTTTACAACCAAGTGCTTAGGACTCATCATGGAGATAGGGCACTCCATAGAACAAAATAGAAAATATAATCATACATAAACAATTTAAGTTACTTCTTTAAAATTTCCCTCTCTATTTTATCAATCAAGGAAAAAAAACAAAAAAAGCCCTATCAATAATATTTGCACCCATTTGAGCTTAATTAACTATTAACATATTCCAATTTGGCATTACATAAACATATAGTATACAATTCGGGTATCCATATAATACTGATTATTCCTAACCTATACATATTACTCCAATTATTCACTTTATACTTCTCAGTTAAATTCTATCTCTTATTCTATTCTATTTCACATACATATTTTATAAACGAACATAACTAAGTTTTTTTTTAAAAAACCATTTTACATTAGCCTAAATTATTTCTAATTATTTCTAAAGTAAACATATAATATAACTATTATATATATATATTAATATTTCTCCACTATATTCTATTTCCTATACTCTTATCAAACATTTTTATAAATCAGTCCAATCTTCAGTCATTGCAAATAAAAATATCAGTAATATTTCACCAATCTCAATACAACTCCTTTAGTTTTAACTTCCAATTTTCCATAATTGCCATTCCAGACCATAATCAAATCCATAATTCACATCAATATTAACTCAGACTAAAATCTTAGACCTTAGAAATCTCAAAAATATTAGCTCACTTGAAGTCTCTAAAAACCATTTTACCCGTCAAATAAAGTTTTAACACTCATGTTTAAACCTAATTCTAGCTTTCTTTTTATGCCAAGCAGG
Organism: Azemiops feae; assembly: GCA_023970755.1. NCBI lineage: Eukaryota > Metazoa > Chordata > Lepidosauria > Squamata > Viperidae > Azemiops > Azemiops feae. The sequence continues at coordinate 530,313 of JALGBA010000018.1, forward strand.
TTTCCACAATAGGGCCTTTAGCTTCTCCCATCTTAATATTTGACTATACACATTTTCCCACAGTTGCGTCTGATCATAGTCTTCTTCTCTTTTTCCCAATATTGTCTGCACTATGTAGTCAGTCTTAATCAGTATGGTGATTATTCATTGTTTGTATATATTGTCAGCATTTTTAATATCTCGTAATTGAAAGTCCATTTCTGTTGTTAAAGCTATAGATGTTTTAGGTGAATTCTGCCTTTGGTCCTCAGAAATCTCCATCATTTGTATATAAGGTGTAACATCCTCTTCAGTAGGTTGTAGATATAAATCCTCCATCTCATTAAGTTGTAAATCTAGTTGTGTATCATGATCAGTTAAAGTTTGAAATTAAATTTTTAACTCTGAAACATCCTCTTTCCTGAGTGTCCTGAAATGCTCTCTTAATTCTTCTTTCATTTCCAAAAATTTTTCTAGTATGAGTCCATAGTTAAGCTGTGAGTGGGATTCCATTCTTCTTCTCTTTTTTTTTTTTTTTAATAGTGAAAGTTCAGCAGTGTCTGGGCGTGACGCCAAGTTCAGCAGTTCAGCTGCAAATGGTTACATTGTCACGATAAGGCTTTCTGGGTTTCATGCCAAGTTCCGGGATACATTGTAACCATACAATCCACATAAATCCACCCAGAGAGCCAGAGAGGTTTTTTTTCTTTTTAAAGTAGATAAAAATGTTCAGAAGGGGGGGGGGAGAAAAAAAACACTCCACCCCCCTCCCTAAAAATTTCCACTTAAGCTGAAAACAAGCAGGCAGAGAGAGAGAGTCACAGTAAGGCTTTTTCTTCTTCTTTTTCTTTTTCTTTTTTTTTCAGGATCCCCCGAATTCCAACAGTTCAAATACACAATAAAAATTAGTTATTTTTTCCCCCAAGTATTCGAACGCTGCTTTTTCAAGGGAGGGAATAGTTTCTAGAAGCTTTTCACAGGGAAGTAAATAAGATAACAAGAGGGAAGGAAAGATCTCACCCGGATCTTCCACGGTGGTTCTTTATGCTTAGATGTTGCTGTGACGTTCGGCTGGAGCAGCTAAGTGATTGGCCATGTTACTGGCCGATCTTTTCCCCGTCGGCCCAAAGGTGATTTCTCGGATCGCAGAGGGAGCTGCCGCTCCCTCCGCGATCAGACGAGTGTCCTCCTCCACGGTGGTCGCCTCTCCGGGGCGACTTTCAACCCTGTCCAGGGTCTACCGGCGGGGGGAAATCGGTCGGCAAAGAGAACATACTCTTTGCCTGACCGCAGGCGCTGCAACAGGAACCGGAAGTCCTCTTGGTGGCTTTTGATACCATTGCTTGGTATCTTACTGGACCAGGTCCAGGGATTGAGAGTGGGAGGTGCTATTTTGCAATAGTTTTCCTTTTTGTCCCCCTATGGCTGATACCAGTCAGTTATGGTGGAAGAGAAGTCCAACCCTAGGCCCTGTTATGTGGGGTTACTCAGAGATCAGGTCTCTCTCCCCTCCTCTTTAACATCTATATGAAGTCTCTGGGAGAGTTCATCATCATCAGTATCTCGTTATACATACCCATGTTGGACAAAGTATGCTATTTAGGTACTAGCTCATTGCCTGGAGAACTGAAAGGACCTGGAGAGAGAGAAATTCAATCTTAGCAAGATAGAGTGGTTATGGATCTTTGTCCCCCTGGAGTTAGGAGAATTGACATCTCTCTCTGTAACATTTCCCCTGACTGATCTGGTATGCAGTTTGAGGTTCCTCTTGGACACAAGTCTCCTTCCGGAAGTGTGGTTTTGTTTTCTTGTTTTTATCAATTGTTGTGAGCTGCCTAGAATCATGTGAAATAGATGAGAACATAAGTCCAGAAAATAAATAATGGTACCCTCATTGGTGTCTTTCAACAATATTTTTTTAATCTAGATTTGTTTCAAGTTTTAGACTAATGGTTGAAATTAACTCGAGTCACCTTAATGACTGACCCATATTGGAAAACCCTAATAAAGTCTCGGATGCAGTCATTACAGGAGTTGAACAGGATACCACCAGTATGTTGATGATATTGAGTATTATCTTACTGTGATAACTGTGTTTAGGAATGCTTATATCAGCTGCAACTGTTTCTGGAAGACCCAACTAAAGCAAAATCTAGCTATTAATTGAAATACTATATGGATTATTATACCTTCTGTGTGCTAAAAGCTCTTAGAGTGACACCAAACATGGTTGCTGATATTAAATAAGAAAGCTGTGAGCAATCCAAGATCAGGCCACATCAAAGTATGTCTTCAGTTGTTCTGGCCAGTTGCAGTCGTCAAGGAAAGTTCTTCTATTGTCCCACAGGTTAGAGATTTTGTTTGCTCATCTTACAGATGCACTTAAATCAATAAAAATCAAGAACAAATCAATTAACTAAAATAAACCAGGGCATGGTACTTAGTTGTCACATGTAATGCTTGTATTCTCTGTCTGAAAACAGTTCAACATATATTTGCAGCAAGTCCAAGCTTACAGTAATGTTTGAACAAAAAGTACAAAAAAATGGAAGCAATGAGTAGCCATAACTAAACTGATGTGATCAAATTAAAAAATGTAAATATCTCCAGGATGCAAAAACAATGGATAAGAGAAAACCAGAAACAAGTGGTAAAAAAGATACTTTGTACCACTGGAATTCAGAAATTGCTTGTAGATATTTGCAAAAGATAGTTATACTTTCCTGTGATCCTGGGTGTGCACAATTATTAGGCAAGTATTTTGACCATATCATCATTTTCATGCATATTTTCCACCTCCAAGCTGTATAAACCTGAATGCTTAGAGGATATAAGTATATCAGGTGATGTGTATTTGTGTAATGAGGGAGGGTGTGGCCTAAGGCAGAGTTCCCCAACCTTTCAGGGTTAGCGGCCCGGAGGGGAGGGAGGGGGAAAGGGGGTTGTTTTGTGAGAGGGGCATGAGCACGGGCGCGTATGAGCACCCATTGCTCGAGTGAGTGAGACTGAGAACCTGTGACAAGCAAGTGAGGCTCTGAGCACTCGTGCGAGTGTGGCTACAAGCGCCGGCAACACTTGTGTGAGCGGGGCCGTGAGTCCCTTTGACGCTTGTGCAAGTGGGACCCCAAGCGCTCGTAACTCTTGTGTGTGTAGGGGCGCACCTGTGCGCCCCAGACAGCCACTCATATGGCCCGGTTGCAAATAGGCCATGGACCTGTAGTGGGCCACGGCCCACAGGTTGGGGACCCCTGACCTAAGGAGATCAACACCCTATATCAAGGTGTGCATAATTATTAGGCAACTTCTTTTCCTCAGGCAAAATGGGCCCAAAAAGAGATTTAACTCTTTTTGAAAAATCAAAAATTATAAAAAGTCTTTCAGAGGGATGCAGCACTCTTGAAATTGCTAAGATATTGGGGCGTGATCACAGAACCATCAAATGTTTTGTTGCAAATAGTCAACAGGATCGCAAGAAATGTATTGAGAAAAAAAGACGCACATTTACTGCCAAAGATTTGAGAAGACTCAAATGTGAAGCTACCAGGGACCCATTATCCTCCAGTGCTGTCATATTCCAGAAATGCAACTTACCTGGAGTGTCCAGAAGTACAAGGTGTACAGTGCTCAGAGAAATGGCTACGGTAAGGAAGGCTGAAACCGGACCACTGAATAAGACACATAAATTGAAACGGCAAAACAGGGCCAAGAAATATCTGAAAACAGATTTTTCAAATGTTTTATGGACTGATAAGATGAGAGTGACTCTTGACGGACCAGAGGGATGGGCCTGTGGCTTGATCAGTAATGGGCACAAAGCTTCACTTCTATTCAAATGCCAGCAAGGTGGAGGTGGGGTACTGGTATGCGCTGGCATTATTAAAGATGAGCTAGGTGGACCTTTTTGGGTTGAAGATGGACTCAAAATCAACTCCCAAAGCTACTGCCAGTTTTTAGAAGACACTTTCTTCAAGCAGTGGTACAGGAAAAAGTCTGCATCTTTCAAGAAGATCATGATTTTAATGCAGGACAATGCTCTATTGCATGCATCAAAGTACTCCACTGCGTGGTTAGCTAGTAAAGGCCTTAAAGGTGAAAGAATAATGACATCTGACCTAAACCCTATTGAGAACTTGTGGGCCCTTCTTAAACGAGAGATTTACGGTGAAGGAAAACAGTACACCCCTCTGAGCAGTGCCTGGGAGGCTGTGGTTGCTGCTGCACAAAACATTGATGGTCAACAGATCAGGAAACTGACAGATTCCATGAATGAAAGGCTTATGACTTTTATTGACAAGAAATGTGGCTATATTGGTCACTGATTTTTTTTTTAAATGTCAGAAATGTTTATTTGTACATTTTGAGTTGTTTGTTTATTATTCTCACTTTAACAGATGCAACTAAATGAGTGACATGGGGCAAATTTCATTTTTCATTTAGTTGCATAATAATTCTGCACACCAATAATTGTGCACACATAGATATTCTCCTAAAACAGCCAAAATCTCACTTTTACTTTCTTAAATATTCAGGTTTGAGGTTTATTAACATTTTGGATTGACCAAGAGCACTATAGTTGTTCAATAAAAAAAAATATCCTCCAAAATACAAGTTGCCTAATAATTGTGCCCATAGTGTATACTTCTATGAGCAACTACAGCCCAGTCATCTTGGATTTTGAAGATAAAGGAAGTTCAAGATACTGGGAGCTCACGAAGTCTACTTCAATCCTTTTCCCCAGTCTTGAAGAGGATGGGGAAGGAATATAAGAATTCAGGGAATTACTGGTTATACAAATGGGGTTGCAGGAAATACTTGGTTTCTGTGTCAAAAGTCTGGATGATGATAGACTGCTGGCATGAAATGGGTTGAACCCTTACAGGGACTACAAAAATATGTGTAACTGAAATATAGATTTGCTTAAAAGATTAAAATTGAAACTTGAGGGGTTTGAAGATGAAAAACGTGATTGGAAGTTAAATATCCCAAACAATAGTTTCATGCCTCAATATAGTAAAGAATTTTCATGTAATTTGTGTATCTCCACTAATACTCAGAATGGGAAATAATTAAGAAGAGCTTGAGCTCTTAGCACAGGAAGGCTAATATAATTTAATAGATATATCTGAATGGATCCTGTGATTAGAATAAAATAGTTGAAATATGTTATGAATGTTATGATCAAAGACCAAAACAAACATTTCAGAAAACATCAAATCATTGCTATACAGATAACCAAAAATTACAAATGCTTACATTAAAAATGTAATGAAAGGACATAAAACATTTTATTTCCTTTCTTTCCACAGTTGTTAAGTGAATCACTGCAGTTACTGTAAGTTAGCAACACAGTTGTTAAGTGAATGGCTTCCCTATTTAGTCTGCTTGTCAGAAGGTCGCAAAAGGTGATTACATGACCCTGGGACACTGCAACCACCATAAGTTTCCTCTTTCTGCTATGTATTCAAAATGGACAGTGATTAATATTTATATGTATATATATATGTATGGGTGTAGGTATAAAATGCAGAAATAAGAAGAGGGGTCAGACAGGGATGTATTCTGTCTCCACTGTTGTTCAATATCTACTCTGAGTCAATCTTCAACGAGGCACTGGAGAACATCGATGCTAGCATCAAAGTAAACGGTGTTTGGATCAACAACTTAAGATATGCTGACGATACAGTTCTGCTTGCCAATAAGTATGAAGACCTTCAGCTCCTCATCAACAGAGTCACCGAAATATCTGGAAAATACGGCTTGAAGCTTAACACCTCAAAAACCAAGATCATGGTCGTCAGCAAACAACCCGTTAACTTACCACCAATAAATTCAGAAGGAATACCACTAGAAAAAGTTGAAAGGATCACGCACCTCGGTTCTAATTTACATGAAAGCTGGGACATGACCGCTGAAGTAAAGACAAGGATAGAGAAAGCTCGAACAGCATTCTTCAAAATGAGAAAGGTCTTCTGCAGTCACAACATAAGCCTAAGACTGAAAACCAGGCTTGTCAGATGCTATATTTTTTCTATCCTGCTCTATGGAGTAGAGAGTTGGTCTCTGACAGAAGGCCACCTGAAGAGACTAGAAGCATTTGAAATGTGGATTTACAGGCGGCTGTTACGTATAAGCTGGGTGGACAAGATCAGAAATGAGGTTTTAAGCCACCTGGGAAAGCCAAGGGAAATCATCAAAACAATTAAAAAACGAAAGTTAGAATATTTCGGACATGTGATGCGATACCCAGAAAAATACGGCATACTCCATTTAATCCTCCAGGGAAAGATTGAAGGCAAATGAGGTCCAGGCAGAAGAAGAACATCATGGCTTCAAAATCTAAGGGACTGGTTTGGACAAAACTCAGCAGCACTTTTTCGTGCGGCTGCTGATAAAAACAGGATCGCCAACATTATCGCCAACGTCCGATAACGGATATGGCACAAGAAGAAGAAGAAGTAGGTATAAAAGAAAAAGAGAAAGAAAGGAAAGAAAGATAGATAGATAGATAGATAGATAGATAGATAGATAGATAGATAGATAGATAGATAGATAGATAGATAGATAGATAGATAGATAGATAGATAGATAGATAGATAGATGTATATAACATGTGTATATGTGTGTTATGTACCAGTATGTGTATGGGTAGATGTATACTTTCTTTTGAGAGCAGGCAACAAGACTTCATTTTTAATGTGGGCCAGTGAGTTCATAGCAAAAAATGACAATAAAGGTTATCTTATCTTAAAAATATATGCCAGTTGCCAAGTGTCTGAATATTGATCACATGACCATGGGAATGCTGCATTGGTTGTAAGTGTGAAATTAGGATCATAAGTCTCTTTTTTCAACTTTGAACGGTTATTAAATGAATGGTTGTAAGTTGAGGACTATCTGTAGACAAGTGAGGTAAATTGATGCAGATAACAGTATCTCTTACATGTGCTAAAAATTACATCAGTGACATAAAGAAATACCCTTTCTCTCCAAAATGGTCCATTACATCAACATTGTATTGTATTAAGTATTATTCTAAGAGTAAGCATTATATATCTCCCATGGGTACTTGTTTCCTTTAAAGTTGGGGTTTGTTAACCAACTGGAGGCTGTAATTCTATGCCCTAGTAATATTATGTAATGCATACACCATCTTAAAAAGTATCAGAAAAGAACAAAAAAGGAAAATTACAATGTTGTGGAAAGTGCAAAAGAAGTGTAGATATCAATAATGGCATCCACTTTGAGATATATGTTAGGAGCAACTTTAGTTTTTCAAAATCAGACATTGTACCATTAATTATTCCTTAAAAGATACGTATTTCTGTATCCAAGCCAGTTTCTATAAGATTGGACTTCACTACTTGCATTCAGTTTCTCACACATTGAATTATAAGACTAGCTTGGAATAAATAATTTTCTTTTAACTTTTGTCTTTCATCTGAAAAAGAAAATAGGAATTCCTCACTGCATCTTGGAAAAATCACTTTTATGTACAGGTAGTCCTCGACTTATAACACACTTGGTGACCGTTCAAAGTTACAACATCACTGAAAAAAGTGACAATTTTTCATACGACCATTGCAGCCTCTCCATGGTCATGTCATCAAAATTCAGATGTTTGGCAACTGATTCATATTTATGACGGTTGCAATGTCCTGGGGTCATGTGATCACCTTTTGTGACCTTCTGACAAGCAAAGTCAATGGGGAAGCCAGATTCACTTAATAGCCTTGTTACTAAGTTAACCACTACAGTGATTAACAACTGGGGCAAGAAAGGTCATAAAATGGAGCAAAATTACTTAAATGTCTCATTTAGCAACAGAAATATTTATTTATTTACTAGATTCGTATCCTGCCTTTAACTCAAGATGACCAATAATACTTGTCCCTACAATATATTATTATACTTGTACAATATATATATATATTGTATATATATATATATATATGCTTCTAGCTTGCCAACAGTGCGAAAGGGAAAGAGGGGAAAGTTTTGAATCCACAGGTGCTCTTTATTAAGGTGAGAGCTGAAGAGTTGTTTTGGCTAACTAAAGTTTCTTCTCATAACGATTAATGGAAGATATATTGGACAATGTGACCTGAACTGTCAGAGAGGGGAGGGAAAGTTTTACTCTTAATTATCTGTTTCCCACCATAGTTTCCGAGTTAGCTTTTCTTCAAACTTGCCGGATTGTTTTATGCCTAATAAAGTTAACATTGGAGTTCATCATGCCTCTAGTGTTTTGCTTGGCTGGGCTTTTCAGCTGGAATATGACAGCAGGAGCCTTAATACCATTCCAGGGAAATAGTTGTCCAGTCTATTTTTGAAAACCTCCTGTGATGGAGCATCTACAACCCCAGGAGGCAACCTGTTCCATTGATTAATTGCTCTCATAGTCAGAAATTTTCTCCTTATTTCTCAGTTGGATCTTTCTTTAACAAACTTCCACTCATTATTTCTTGTTCTGCCTTCTGATGCCCTAGAGCAGAGGTCCCCAACCTTTTGAGCACCAGGGACCGTTTCCGTGGAGAGAGGTTTTTCTGCGGACCGAAGGGGGCATGGTTTCATGTACTGTCTGCCTCCCGCAGATGGGGCTTTGCTTGTTTGTGCGGACCGGTTTCTGGCATGCCACGGACTGGTACTGGTCCACGGACCGGGGGTTGGGGACCCCTGCCCTAGAGAATAAGTCAATCCTTCTTTGTGTCAACTATCATGTCCCCCCAATCCTTCTCTTCGATAAGCTAGACATATCTAGCTCTCTCAATTGTTCATCATGCAGTTTAGCCTCTGGGCCCTTCATCATCTTTGTTGCTCTTTTCTGGATGCTTTCAACATTTTTTTGTATTGTGATAACCAGAACGGGACACAGTATTTCAAGTGTGGTCTCACTAGCATGGTGTAAAGTGGTACTACTCGATGCTATCCCTTTGTCTGACGCTATCTGATTTGTGGTTTAGTCCTATAAGTTGGTCACCCTCCCCCACCAGTTTTAATTCAAATCCTTCAAATGAGCTGAGCAAGTTGTTTCCAAACATATGCTTTCTTGTCCTTGTCAGATGCAGTCTATCTCTTACTAGAAGCCCTTCCTGTAGGTAGTGGATCCATGGTCAAGAAAGCCAAAGTTCCCATGGTGGCACCATCCTTTGAACCAGCAATTTACTTCTAAAATCCTCTGTTCCCTCATTGGATATTGACCTTCAATTGGAAGTACAGTATAGATGAAATGTCCACCTGTGCTCCTAATTCTTTGGCTATCCTGCTTAGTTGCTCATAGTCCATTGGAATTGCCTTCAGAGTCTTAGAAGTATTATTTGTCCCAACATGAAAGAGGAGAAAGCAACAATAATTGACAGGCTGGATTATTTTGGTGAGCCTTTCCATCACATCTTTAATCTTTGCACTTGGAAGACAACACATTTCCCTTAAGAATTTGTCTAGTCTACAGATTGTTGTCTCTGTTCCTTTAAATAGGGAATCTCCAATCATGCCTTTTTTTCTTTGGGAAAGTCTGAGCTACTTTACTTCTTGTCACTGGTACATTTGGCAAAGTCAGGTGCCTGCCTGTTTCCTTCCTGGGGGAGGATATAAATATGAATATTTAATTAATTGTTAATTAAGAAAATTATTTAAAAAATCTGATTACATATGCTAATATGCTATATCTAGACCCATGTAATAGACTTCAAAGATGCATCAATAATTGCTTAGTAAAGGAAGGAATCTATCACGGTTAATGTATTTCCAAACAGCTAAAAAAAATCTTAGGCAATCTTGGAGAAGGAGGAGAGATCCTAAGAAAAACGGCAGAATTTGAAATATTTATACAGAATCAATAATTTATTAGGCTGCATTTACAAACAATACAGACACAACAAATAAAAAATTGATAAAATAGATGCAAAATTTCAAAGAAAAAACCCAGTAGAACAACCTATGGAGCAAATCAATAAAATTTACACCAAGCTACAATCTGAAGGAAAACAGAACATAGTACAAAATGTTCTGAGGTGGTTCCAACATGGCCAAAAGTATTAACCCCTCCACTTTCCCCCAAGAATCCCAATTTGACATGAAATAAGTTAACACAAGTAAATGGTATCCACCATTCATTATTTCATAGAGCAGACATTTTGCTTTTGATGCACGACTTAACGTATTCTTGTAAATAATAAAACAGCAGTCTAAAAAGGCAGCAAAACTGAAGCCTAGATGCTAACCCTTTTGTTATATGAATGCTGTAGGTGCTACATAATGTTTTTGACTCCTCCTTTCTTTTTGGAACAGAGATGTTTCCGATCTTACTGGCTTTCCAGAAATGCTTGGAGGACGTGTGAAAACTCTTCATCCTGCTGTGCATGCAGGTATGTTACTCTGTTGTGAATGAATTTGTACTTTATTAGGGTCCTAGAACAGCTAATAATAAAAAACAGATTCTCTTACATAAAATTGATACTGTAATTTGCATGAAGCTGCAAAAAGATGGATTGATTGGAGTTTCAGTTAATCTATAGCAGCCTTCCTCAACCTGTTGCCTTTAGCATCTCATCATTTAAATCAAAATAGGAATGATGAAGGGATTCAGATTTGAAGTCCAGGGCATTTCAAAAACAGCTATCTAAAACTGCTGTTATTCAGACAGCTAACTTGTGTCCCAGCTGCATCCAGACTGCAAGCTGGGAACTTGTCGTCAAGGATTCTTCCATATGAATGCATTTTTCAGCATGATAGATGTGCGTGACAGGAGAAGGCATTTTATCTCCGATACCTTGTTTCACACATCAAAGGCTGAAAATAAATCTTCTATAGAATAATTTAAAATAGTGTGAATTGCAGATACTGTTTCTCAGGTAACATTTTTAATATATTTACAACTTCTTGGCTTGTTTCAAAGCAATATTGGGATAGCTAGGGTTAAAAAAAAAGAAGCCAGCTTACTTTCAAGAGTAAAACCTTTACAAGAGAATGTGATGGTACTTTTTTTCCTTCATACACCAACTGTTTTCATATGATTTTCTTAGTATAGGTCCTATTGCTATTTCCCATTGGCAATCTTTAGCAAGGGCTTGAAGGGACTGGACTGTCTTTTACATTTTCTGAGCCTCTCCTTTTCCTCACACAAAAACTAGGCATCCTGGCTCGTGACATTCCACAAGATAAAGCTGACATGGAGAAATTGGATTTCAGCCTTGTAAGGTAAAAAGGGTGGTTGGGGGTTAATAAATAATTATGAAGTCAACCTTTGATATCAATTGATGGAAGTTAACTTGCATAGAGATTAAAGTTTGTTTTTCACTATAAAGTACCCCCCCTCTCTCTGTGAGTGCACATTTTCAGAATTGATGCCTTTTTTTTGTGAAAGGAGGGAGGGATTTGTAATTGTGCAAGAAATGGACAAATCTTGACTTCTCATCATTTACTTTGAAGCATTGGCAAATATGCCCTTTTAAGATTTACTTAGCTTTATTTGAATTTCAACATGTAAGTCAACCTCAGACGTGAGAGGGCAAAGAGTCAGGGCCAGTTTTGATGCTGAGATTTTGATCTCCCACTCTTCTTAGTCTGCCACTGGGTAACTTTTGCCCCTTTCTTTAATCAAATATTGAAAGAAAACTTATACATGGTGAATTCAGTATTGGAGTCACAAATATTCCAGAAAGATATGCAAATAGAATGCTTGGTGTTTTTTTTATTTATTAAATGTTTATGCACCCATCTCACTAATACAGCAATTCTGGGTGGTTTTCGGTATAATAAAAATAAAAAAGGCAAAGAATGCAATTAAAATTAGGAGAGTTAAATAGAAAAACTAAAAAACAAAAAAGGTGATGGGTAGCTTCAGGCTGGGGATCTTCTCTACCTGGTCAGTTACCCCCAACACAGTATGCAGAGCCTAGTTTTCAGATTCTTCCAGAAGGCCAGGAGTGTGGAGACTTATAACTGAAGGCTGCCATGGTGAAAGTAAAAGTTAGAGTATGGCTTTTCTAACCTTTCAATATTTTCAATATTCTGAAAAACTTCTTTCAATATTCAAAGTCAAATTAATTTGCAGCCAAAAGGCTCAAAATGCTTTTCAATATGGTGTATGAATAGCATCCTCTTTGGAAGTGCACTGTGTCTGATAAATTATCATTACTGGGACTATTCCCTCTTTATTTATTTTTCCCTAGTTGGCAAACATTCTAGAAACAGCATATAATGGAGGCAGTCTGTTGGTATGATGTAGGCAAGTTCCAAAAGATCCCATTAGTGAAATCTGAAGGATGTAATAATGTTAGCAGCATGTATTAGTCAGCAGGAAACCCATGCTCACAGAAATGTGCTCTTACCTTGATTTATTGTAATGCTCTTCCTTTAGCCATACTTGATAGAAACTAGGAAGATCCCCATCACCAGAGCACCAGTGTCGAACTGCCTGAAAGCAATTTTCAGGTGATGATTCAGGAACGTCTAACTAGCATAAGATTCTTCATGGGCCACAGCAGGGATAAAATAACAGTTGCATTACATTGAGACAAGATAAAAAAATATTTTGTTGGCAAATGACACTTATGTCTTTTGAATTTAATTTAAAGTTACTCCATGCTTCTTTTTTTAGAATTGTAGTTTGCAATCTCTACCCGTTTGTCAAAACGGTGGCCTCCCCAAATGTTACTATAGAAGAAGCTGTTGAACAGATTGATATTGGTAAGTCAGTATGGACTATGTATTGTAAACATATTTTGCTTTGAGGATACCATCACCTCTTAAGTGAAATCAGTCTTCACATATTGTGTTCATATATACTTTCTCCCATTGACCTTCCCACTTTTGTTGCATGATATTCTGCTAAGGAAAGATTTAGAATTATTAAGTTGAAAGGGGCCATGTAGGCCACTGAGTCCTAGCCTCTGCTCATTAATGCTCTGCTCAAATCAGAGCATGCCCAATACATGGTTTTATTAAGGTAAAATAGTTCTGCTATTGAACAACTTTTGCTGTTATAATTGTTTTCTAGCATTTAATTGGAATCTGCCTTCTTGGAACTTAAATCCATAATTTTGCATCCTGCACTGTGGAGCAGAATTTTGGTCTTGATCATCCAGTATTTGAAGAGCACCGTCATGTCCCTCCTCGGCTTTCTCTTCTCAAGGCTAAACATTCCTGGTTCCTCCAGTCTGTCCTCATTAGTTTTCTGGGTCTCTTTTTCTCCATTTGAATATAGGAGATTTAAATTCATTCAGAGTCAAGAGAGATAGTCAGTGGTTATATGTAAGTCCTATTATTGCACCTTGCTCTTTCCCTGGTGAAACGGATAGAAGTGAACAAAAATGAAGTTAAAAAGTGCTAACATTTCTTCCATACTTGACAACATTTTGCCATATTCAGCTCCTCTCCTTATTAACTTCGCCTGCCTACTTATTACTCTTGGAATTCACTTTGTTAATATCCAGGATACCTGTTTACACTCAGTTTTCCTTGAAATAAAGAATTAAGCATTACATGATATTCTTCTTCCTGGTACTTTCCTAATGGTCAGTAAGAAGTGAAGGGTAGCTAAACCTCTTGTGCCTTCTTCCATCTTATGAAAGAGAAAGTTATCAGCAACTTTCCTAAAAGAACCACATACAGTGAGGGAAAAACGTATTTGATGCCCAACTGAATTTGTACGTTCTCCCACTGACAAAGAAATGATCAGTCTATAATTTTAATGGTAGGTTTATTTTAACAGTGAGAGACAGAATAACAACAAACAAAATCCAGAAAAAAACATTTCAAAAAAGTTATAAATTGATTTCAATTTTAATGAGTGAAATAAGAATTTGATCCTCTATTAACCAGCAAGATTTCTGGCTCCCAGATGTCTTTTATACAGGTAACTAGCTGAGATTAGGAACACTCTCTTCAAGAGAGTGCTCCTAATCTCAGCTTGTTACCTGTATAAAAGACACTTGTCCACAGAAGCAATCAATTGATCAGATTCCAAACTCTCCACCATGGCCAATATCAAAGAGTTGTCCAAGGATGTCAGGGACAAGATTGTAGACCTAAACAAGACTGGAATGGGCTACAAGGCTATCGCCAAGCAGCTTCACACAAAAAGAAACTATAGCCCAACATACCAAAAGAAATACTGCAAAAGACAAATTAGAAACAAAAATTAAAATAAGCAAGAAAATGGAAAGAGAACACCTATCTGACCCCAGCAGATTATATCCCAGAGTTCTGAAGGAGCTGACAGATGTTATCTCAGAACCATTGCACCACATCTTTCAAAAATCCTGGAGCACCGGGAAAGTACCTGAGGATTGGAAAAAGGGGGATGTGGTTCCCATCTTCAGGAAAGTGGGAAAAAACGGACCCAGGAAACTACAGGCTAATCAGTTTAACATCAATGCCTGGGAAGATCCTAGAAAAGATAATCAAAAAACAGATCTGCGAACAACTAGAAGCAAACAAAGTTATAACTAGTAGCCAGCATGGGTTTGTTAAAAACAGATCATGCCAAACCAATCTTATTTCATTCTTCGACAAAGTGACTAAACTAATAGACTAGCGAAATACTGTGGATGTAGTATACTTAGACTTCAGTAAGGTATTTGATAAAGTAGACCACAACCTACTCCTTGGTAAACTAGAAAAAGGTGGAATATAGACAACATTACCACCAGATGGATTTGTAGCTGGCTGGCAAACCGTACTGAACGAGTGGTCCTCAATGGCATTACATCCACATGGAAAGAAGTAAGTAGTGGGGTACCACAAGGTTCCGTCTTAGGCCCAGTACTCTTCAATATCTTCATCAATGACTTAGATGAGGGAATTGAAGTAGAACTCATCAAATGTGCAGATGACACCAAACTGGCAGGAGTATCCAACACCCCAGAAGACAAACTCAAGATCCAAAAAGAACTTGACAAACTTGAACAATGGGCCCTATCCAACAAAATGAGTTTCAATGTGGAGAAAAGCAAAGATTTACATTTAGTAGCAAAAATCAAAGGTACAAGTACAGATTGGGCAAGACCTGGTTTAAAAACAGTAACTGTGAGAGGGACCTTGGAGTCCTAGTGGACGATTACTTAACCATGAACCAGCAGTGTGCAGCAGTAGCCAAAAAAGCTAATATAATCCTGGGTTGTATAAACAGAGGCATAGAATCAAGGTCATGTGAGGTATTAGTACCGCTTATAAAACCCTAGTAAGACAACACCAGGAATACTGCAGCCAATTTTGGCTACCATATCACAAAAAAGATGTTGAGAGTTTGGAAAAAATTCAGAGAAGAGCAACTAAGATGATCAAAGGCTGGAGACCATATGAAGAACGGCTGCAGGACTTGGGTTTGGCTAGTCTAAAGAAAAGAAGAAATAGGAGAGACAAGATAGCAGTATTCCAGTACTTGAGGGCTGCCACAAAGAAGAGGGGGTCACGTTATTGACCAAAGCACCAGAGGGCAGGACAAGAAACAATGGTTGGAAACTGATCAAAGAGAGAAGCAACCTGGAATTAAGGAGAAACTTCCTGACAGTGAGGACAATTAACCAGTGGAACAGCTTACCCCCAGAAATCGTGGGCGCTCCATCACTGGAGATTTTTAAAAAGAGACTAGACCAGTGATGGCAAACCTTTTAGAGACTGAGTGCCCAAACTGCAACCCAAACCCCAGTTATTTATCGTCAGGTGCTGGGTGGGCGTGACCACTGGGTGGGCGTGGCTGCAGTGGTTCATGACAGACTGGGTGGGCGTGGCCGGGGTGGGCATGGCCACCTTGATGTTGCTCGTGGGGAGGGACGCCTGTGGGGGCCGGGCAGGGTTGGGGGAGATCCAGGGGGTCTCTGGTTGGCGGGACGGTGGGCAGGAGGCTTGTCCTGCGGGGTGAGGCGAGACCAGGCAGGGGGCAAGGCAGGGGTGCCATTGCTGCAGGACAAGGCAAGGCAGCGGCTGCTGCCTGATACCATCGGCCCCTGCATACAGCGAGCGCATGGGGGCCAACTGTGTCCGTCAGCAGCCACAGCCTGCCGGCCCCTTGACCGGCGCACTCTGAGGCTCCGCAGCTCGCTGCAAATACTGGGCCAGCCCTCCAGCAGCAGGCGGAGTAGGGGAGGGGGGATCCGGTATACCAGCTCCTTACCTCCTCCCGGCTTGTTCCGCGGCCTTATGGCAGTGGCATTGGGAGCGACGCGCCAGGCAGCAAATGGCCGGTTTCGGCGTGACGTGGCTGTTTGCTGCCGGCCACGGCCATTTGCCGCCTCGCGCGTCGCACCCAATGCCGCTGCCATGAGGCCGCGGAACAAGCCGGGCAGAGGTAAGGAACCGGTATACCAGTTTCTTACCGCCGCCCGGCTTATTCCACGGCCTCATGCCAGCGGCATTGCGCAGGAGGCGGCAAACGGCTGGTTTCGGCATGGCACGGCTGTTTGCCGCCTCGCGTATTGTGCCCAATGCAGCTCGGCCGAAAGTGGCTGTGGAACGTTCAAGTGGGGCAGGTTCCCCCCTCACCTGCCCATTCAGCTACAGCTTTGGTGGCTCTGTAGGCAGAGCTGCGAAGTTCTCTGACAGAGAAGAGAACTTCGCAGCTCTGCTTACAGAGCCACCAAAGCAGCAGGTGGATCGCCGGAGGCTCAGGGAGGGAGGGTGCTGAAGAGGGCAGTCGGGCCATTGGCAAGAGCAATGCGGTTGAGCAGAAAGCGGCCTCAGAACAAGTGGGGCAGGTAAGGAAAGAAATCCTCGCTCCCCCCCAGAAATTGCCTTTCTTTCCTTACCTGACTCCCAGGCCCGTGCCGTTTCTCCTTTGCGATCCGCCGCCGCCGCTTGCAAGGACAAAGGAAGGTTTTTTTGGGGGGGGGGAAAGGTCAATCAATTCCAACTTCTCGTGAAAGATCACGAAGTTGGAATTGATTGATTGACCTTTTTCCCCTCCCCCAAAAAATCTTCCTTTGTTTCCTTGCACGCTTCAGCACCCTCTCTCCCCAAGCTTCTGGTGCTCCACCTGCTGCTTTGGTCGGCCTGCCAGCCCCCACCTCAACGCCCTAGCACGGCCGCCCCAGGGCTGCAGGGGCTGGCCTAGCATGGGAAAGGCACGCGCCCCACCCTCCTGCCACCATGCAGCGTAAGGTTTCCGCACCTGTCTCCACCCAGATGCCCTTGCCTCCCCCAAGCGTTTTTTTACTAACCTGCCTTTCAGCTGCATTCCGTTTCTCTCTTCGTTTCTCAGCCTTTGCCGCGTGTTTGTGGGACTATCGGTAAAAAAAAAAAAAATTCCCTCAGACTTTCTAACTTCTCGCGAGATCTCGTGAGAAGTTAGAAAGTCTGATGAAACTTTTAGTCCTACAAACACGCGGCGAAGGCTGAGAAGCGAACGGAGAAATGGAATGCAGCTGAAAGGCAGGTTAGTAAAAAAAACGCTTGGGGGAGGTGAGGGCATCTGGCAGGGGGAGGGAAGCAACTGGTCTACCACCATGCTAGTGCCTCCGCGTTGCTTCTCTACCCCATGCACAGGCCCCGCCCCACCCCTTGCATGGAGTGCCCTCCTACTGCTCCCCCCACCCCACGCGGCACCTTCTTTCCAGCTTCGACGCATCACTTCCTCGGCCGCTGTGTGGGACTAAAAATAAAGTTCAATCAATCAATTCCAACTTTGCGAGATCTTTTTTTTCCACGTGAGAAGTTAAAATTGATTGATTGATCGAACTTTTTTTTTTTTTTTGCACAGGGCGGCGGAGGCCTAAAGCGAAAAGGTTTTATAAAACCCAGCTTAAAAAGCCACTTGCCCGGGGAGATTTTGATGGACAGGACTTAAGGCCTTGGACTGGGGCGACGGCGCGCATGCCTACAGAGAGGGCTCTGCGTGCCACATGTGGCACGCGTGCCATAGGTTCGCCACCACAGGACTAGACAGTCACTTGTCTGAGATTGTATAGGTTCTCCTGCTTGAGCAGGGGGCTGGACTAGAAGATCCTCAAGGTCCCTTCCAGTTTCTATTCTATTCTATTCTATTCTATTCTATTCTATTCTATTCTATTCTATTCTATTCTATTCTATTCTATTCTATTCTATTCTATTCTATTCTATTCTATTCTATTCTATTCTATTCTATTCTATTCTAATTCTAATTCTAATTCTAATTCTAATTCTATTCTATTCTATTCTATTTCTAATTCTATTCTATTCTAATTCTATTCTATTTCTATTCTATTCTATTCTATTCTATTCTATTCTATTCTATTCTATTCTATTCTATTCTATTCTATTCTATTCTATTCTATTCTATTCTATTCTATTCTATTCTATTCTATTCTATTCTAGTGACAACAGTTGGTGCAATTATTTGCAAATGGAAGAAACACAAAATAACTGTCAATCTCCCTCGGTCTGGGCTCCATGCAAGATCTCACCTCGTGGAGATCATGAGAATGGTGAGGAATCAAATCTTGGGTGAGAACCTCCTTCCCTCAGCCAGGGCATTGAAAATGAGTCATGGATGGGTATTCCAGTATGGCAATGACCCAAAACACATGGCCAAGGCCACAAAGGAGTGGCTCAAGAAGAAGCACATAAAGGTCCTGGAGTGGCCTAGCCAGTCTCCAGACCTTAATCCCATAGAAAATCTGTGGAGGGAGCTGAAGGTTCGAGCTGCCAAACTTCAGCCTCAAAACCTTAATGACTTGGAGAGGATCTGCAAAGAGGAGTGGGACAAAATCCCTCCTGAGATGTGTGCAAACCTGGTGGCCAACTACAAGAAACGTCTGACCTCTGTGATTGCCAACAAGGGTTTTGCCACCAAGTACTAAGTCATGTTTTGCCAAGGGGTCAAATACTTACTTCACTCATTAAAATGCAGATCAATTTATAACTTTTTGAAATGCGTTTTTCTGGATTTTTTTGTTATTATTCTGTCTCACTGTTAAAATAAACCTACCATTTAAATTATAGACTGATCATTTCATTGTCAGTGGGCATATGTACAAAATCAGCAGGGGATCAAATATTTTTTTTCCCTCAGTGTATTGCAGTTTGTCTTCCAAAGTATGTTATGGAAATTAGAATCATTACTATTTTGTATCTTTTTCAAATATATGCTGATAGTAAAGTATTGCAACAACAATATGAACTCCAGTGGTGCAAAATATCTTTTATATCTCAATTTTGGTTTACACTTTTAATCCTTTGCTTGGGTATCATAGAGAATTGTTTTCTTTTTTCTTTGATCTGGTAAATCCTCTCTCATCAGTTGAGAGAGTAATTCCTTTGACTTTTTCAGTAACTTCTACAAGCTTGCACATGCTACAAATGTATGCCAGATTGTTTCATGCAGGAACAGATCTGTGCCACAAGCACTGTAGGCATAACAACAGATTCCCATATCTTCACAGTTGTTATTTCAGGTTCCACTAGTAGAAGGATTTTGTTTGTTCTTGTTTCCTTACCAGGTTAGCCAAGTGCATGCAGTTAAATTAGAGGAAAATACCTTCAGGAATTTTCTTGCCAGTTTGCTTTGACAAACTGCAGTTAGTGCACCCCTGTTTGCTTGGCAAGTTATTGTAGTATGGAGATATATTAAATAAAGAAATAAATATATGCATTGCTGTGATTTGCATTTAATAGCATTAAAATGCCTGTGAAGACTTTTGATTGAGGCAGATTACTTGATATCAAATGTCATGAATCACTGTTTTCATGGGATCAGATTTTGTGAGATTGATTTGTTTTTAAAGGGGTACTTTTTGAAATAGTTGCTTACCTTGACAGAATTGGATTTGTCTGAAGTCTTCTTTCCAAAGTCTGAGTTTTCTGAGACTAAGTATTCATTTGTATGTTTCCTGTATAATAACGCAGTTTACACAGTTCCCATAATAACATGGTTCAGATATCAATGAGTGATATTTGTGTTCCAACAGTATTCTTTCCTCTTCATTTTCCTCTCATTGACATGTTTAGGCCTCAGTTCCACTGAGATAGTCAGCTTGTGATTGGTATATGTGCATAGACTACAAGTGGAAGTTAATGTGCAGGTAATTCCCCCCCCCCCCCATTATATGTGCACATTTTTTGCAAATCAGAAATTTAATGAAAGAACATTTAAGCATGATTTTATAGTATTGCACAAACATTGATGAACATTTTAATGGGAGGCAGGAGAAAACTTTTATCACATTTTTTCTTCCTTAGAGACAGGAGGCAGTCACAACTTTCCTTCCTTGTGCTTCAGTTTGACAGAAAGGGATTCAAACACATCTTTATAGTTCTTTGTCCTGTTTCCTCGACTTAGCCATGGATCAATCGGCCCTGCCAGGCTTGTATTCTTTTTCAACCTTCTATAAAATGCCGGGTCCTCACAGACTAACGGCTTGACAGTTCCAGTGTCATAGCTTAGCTGTTGGCTTTCTTTCTCTTTTGTCACTCTTCCTGGGACATCTATGATGACCATAGCTGCATCTTAGTCAGGATGCTCTGGCGTTGGCATGGTTTGCTTTTGAAATGTTGCTCGCTCTTATGAGGGGAAGGCAGAATTCCTTCATCCCCATGAAAGTATAATTCAGACAAAATGATTCCTCTGGAAACCATGAAACAAATATTTATGGTAGACTTTTTACAAAAGTTATTAGCATTATTTTGAGAAGACAATTCAGAAATGGTTGCAGATATATTTGTGTGGGTTCTACTAATAATGCAGTCTTTTGAATTACTGGGAGGCTGACTGCAATACAGGTAGTCCTAGCTTTGTGTTTAAGGACTGTTCAAAGTTACAACAGTCTCAAGAGAGGGTGCTTTATGGTCTGTAAAACACTTCTGGCCATCTTAAAATGTCATACCAGCCACTCCACAATCTCATGGCCACATTTTTGGTGTTTGATAACCTGTTTGCACTTATGACTGGTTGCCAAGTGCCCCATGATCATGTAAACCATTTGCAAATTTCTCTGCTGGCTTCCCTAGAAAATCAATGAGGAAACTGGCAGAGAATGTTGCAAACCACTGCCACCTGCCAAGAGAACTGCTTGACCCCTCTATTGAGCTGCAGAAAAGGGGCTTGAATTCTGAAAATCTGAGTCCCTTTTCTGCAGCACAGCGAAGGCGTTCTCTTCCACACACACAGGAGAGTTCAGCCCCTCTGAAGCTTTCTAGCCATCTTTCCAGTGAACGCTGTTCTCAAGGCTACAAAGATTTGTAGACTTCAGAAAGATGACATTCTCTAGCTTTCTAGCCCTTGGAAAGACTAGAAAGCTAGTGAACACCACCATTCTGAAGACTAGGAGGATTTCTAGCCTTTAGAACGATCGTGTTTGCTAATTTTCTAGACTTCCTAGGCTCAGAACACTAGCAAATGTGATCATTCTCCTGATAGTTTGGAAGGTACCCTATCCAAAACGCACATTCATAAAAGAAGCCTTCCAAGATTGTGAGAATGGGACTTGCCTGCAGAAAAAGGCAAAGGTAAGTGGACCTAGCATATTGGGGTGGGGAGAGGATCCGGCCCTCCCAAACATGGTAGAGCAGGCAGAGGGCTCTCTCCCTGGAGCTCAGCTTAGCAACCTGTGCAATTGCTTAATACTGCAACTGGGAGAGCCGGGATTGCAGTTGTTGAGTGAAGCAGTCACGTGTCACTTAACTGCTTCTTACAATGTCTGAGATTCTGATCTAGTCGTGGTCAGAAGTTGAGGACTATCTGTACTTGAGCTATAAATTGTAGATGTGAAAGGTAGTGAGTTCTATATAATAAATGCTGAATATGATGTTTTCTGTGCTTCCATTTTTATCACAGGAGGTGTTGCTTTACTGAGAGCTGCAGCAAAGAATCATGCCCGGGTGACAGTTGTTTGTGATCCTGGAGATTATACTAATATAGCAAAAGAAATGAAAAGCTTCTCTGATGATACCAGTTTGGAAACCAGGCGTCAGTTGGCTTTAAAGGTAAAGTATGCTTATGATCACCTATATAATGTGCCTGTTACACGGAGAATTTTCATATTTTCATAGTTTTTAAACTACTTTCATGACAGCTGCATCTCTCTCACACTTTTTGTAGGCCTTTACTCACACTGCTCAATACGATACAGCAATTTCTGACTACTTTAGGAAAGAGTACAGCAAAGGAGTATCTCAACTTCCACTGAGATATGGCATGAATCCCCATCAGATTCCTGCTCAACTCTATACTTCAAGGCCTCAACTTCCTCTCTCAGGTAGGAGGCACTCAAAATCCACTCTGAAGGCACTCCAGCAGGATCATTAATAAATAGCAATATTGTTCAAAAATATTATGTTGCTATAGTCATAACAATAATTTTATCAGCTAGGTCAGACCCATTATTTTCATTTTCCTAATAGCTTAAGCTTAAAACTGCCTATGTTTTTGAGTTTATATCTCCAGCACTTGATGAGTAAGCACTATATTGATGATCTGGCTAAAATTTTGTTACGTGAAGAACAGAACAAATGCCCAGAGGACCCCCATTTTCAAAAGGGCAGGGGAAAGAAGAATTCCAGGAGCTAAAGGCCAGTCTGACCTCAGTAACCAGGAGGATTTTAGAGCAGATCATAAAGAGCTCAGCCTGTAAGCACCTTCAAAGCAATGTCATTATGAAAGCAAAGCATCTGACAGAATTTTCCATGATATTCTGATGAGCAAGCTAGTGAAATGTGTGCTAGATTGCAGATGTGTACATAGCCAAGTAGAAAATTGTACTCAAGAAATGCTTATTTGTCAAGCTAATGTGAAATATCAAATGCAGAGCCACAAAGTTCAGTCTTGGATTCTGTGCCCTTTGACAATTATTAACAACATGGATGAGGACATTGAGAGAAGTTTATCAGATTTGCAGATGACCCAAAATTAATTGGGATAACTAGTGCCCTAAAAAAAAAAAAAATTCAAGTAATCTTGAGAAGTTAGAAAAATGAAGTAAGAAAATGAGATTTAAGAGAGGCAAATGCAGAGGTTTTCACATAGGAAACAGAAATCAGATGCACTGGCATAGGATAGGCCACCTGAAGGCAGGACAAGAAGCAATGGACAGAAACTAATCAAGGAGAGAAGCAACGTAGAGCTAAGGAGAAATTTCCTGACAGAACAATTCAGTAGTGGAACAACTTGCCTCCAGAAATGGTGGAAGCTCTAACACTGGAGGTTTTTAAGCGATTGGACAACAATATATCTAAAATGGTATAGGGTTTCCTGCTTGAACAGGGGTTGGACTAGAAGACCTCCCAAGGTCCCTTCCAATTGTTATTTTGTTATACTGTTGTGATTCTGTTTAATAAAAGCAAATATGTTGTTGGTGGTAGGATTAGAGCTGATTCTAAAATCTGTTTCCTAGTTCTTTGTACCAGTAAAGACAACACAATCTAGTTGCTAATGTTGGACTATGACTGAGTAGACACAGGTTCAGATTCAAGTTTACTGAAATACTTTTTCCCAATAAGTGTCTCTAGTGTCTTCTGAATTATGTATGAAAATGGTATTGCTTATTCTCAGCTGCTGTAAAAAATCTTGATAACTAGATTTAGATTTCACTTGTATTTTTCTTCTCTGATTTTATATATCAGAACATTGGAAAAAAGCTTCTTGGAACTCTGGAATGTAAAGTTTATATATGTACTTTTAAATCTTAGTTTTACATAGAAGTATTTTAAATCAAGAAAACTTCAGTCCTCATAAAATATAGAATAAATTTATAGATGCATTTAACATTTAGCTCTTTTTCCATACCCAACTGTTCATATACTTTTTTGAACTCTAATGATATTACTGTAGCTCTACCCTTATTCTCATCCCTACCTCTTTTTTTCTTTCACCATCCCCTCAGATAGTAACTTTCAGATTTCAATCCCAAGAGAGATATCTGCATTTGAATTATACTGTATGTTTGTTAGTTAAATAATCCTATTCTGGAGTTTGTTACTGAATGAATAAAGAGGCTAATGGGAACATAACTTGGGAGCCCTGTTCTACTTATGCTGGTAATATTCCCAAGCCAATGTGTAATTGCCTTAACCTGAAGCAAGCTAGACACAATTCCTATTCCTCTTTATAAAACTCTACAGGGGTGAGAGTAATTTTCTTCAGGTACCTAGAAATGTCATAGAGCAGGGGTGTCAAACTGCTGACCCGTGGGCCGGACACGTCACACGGAAGCCGCGCCCACCCCATTGCCGGCAATAGCAAAACTGTCCCGATACATCGCGCAACGTCACGTAACGTCACGAGTTTGACATGTCTGTCATAGAGTGTCTCAAGAGGGCAGAAAAAGTTCTCCACATTTCAGCTGGCTCCTTTTTATGTTGGATACCTTCTGTAAAGATAAAAAAATGAGCTTAATCAGTTAGCTGACATAACTTAGCTAAGCAGAAGTAAGAACCATCACTATCTTATAGCCAGTAGGATTAATATATGGAGCTTATGTGGAGAACCTGTATTCTTTTTTGAATGTAATTTTTAGTAAAAATTTAAAAGAAGAAAGTAAAAGCTAACATCAACTAATAGATAGTAAGAAAGAAAAAAGAAAAAAAGACAGCAAAGAGAAACCAAAAAGACAAGAAAAGAAAAAAAGTTGAAAGAAAAATATAAAGTGGTTTCCAATATTCTTCACAGCAGTTATATAAGTACAAATATACTTTGACCTCTCTCGCTAAAGTTACATAGTATTGCTCTTCTTTCTATAATCTATCCTGTTTAATCATCAAAACCACAAGTCAAAAGTTCATTTTTTTATTTTTATGCAAATTCCATAAGAGACTTTCAGTCAGCAATAAATGCAGATAATGTCTTTTCTCTAATCAAAGAAGTTAATTTATCCATTTCAGCAAAATCTGTCAAATTTCACCAATCATTCCTCCATAGTAGACAGTGTGGAATCTTTCCATCTCTGTGTATACAGTACTGCTGTGATTATATATTGAAATAATCTTCCAATACATGGCTATCTATTAATCCTACAAAGATTCAGTAGAATATTTATTTTTAAAATTCTCTGTATCAAAGTATGTGTTTGGATCTATTTTTTTTTAGCTTTTTACACCAGGAGTGATAAAATGTATCTTCATGTTGTTCACATTTCAAAATACATTTGAAGTATCTTTATACATTCTAGAAAATTTCTCGGGCATCGTGTGCCAATGATGCATGCTTTTATAAAAAAATCTCTTTTAACCACATCCTCTCCCATTGATCCATCTATATATTATAACCAAAATTGATAGTCCATTTTATTATACATTCTCTAACATCCTGTTCTCTCTCTGTTTCAAGTTTTAACAAAAGCTTGTACATTTTAGCAATTACATGTTCATCAGCACAATTGTACTTCAAATTCTGATTTACTTTGCTTTATACCATAAGTCTTTCTATCCATTTAAAATCTTTCAGATAACTGTAAATGAGAGAACCATTGACAACTACAGGTAATCCTTGACTTACAACAATTCGTTTAGTGACCATTCAAAGTTATAACGGAACTGAAAAAGTGATTTACGACCATCTTTCACACTTATGACCCTTGCAGCATCCCCATGGTCTTGTGATTTGCATTTGGATGCTTGACAAGTGGTTCATATTTATGGCCGTTGCTGTGTCCCAAGGTCATGTGATCACTTTTTGCAACCTTCTGACAAACAATGGGGAAGCCAGATTCATTTAACAACCGTGTTACTAATTTAACAACTGCAGTGATTCATTTAACAAATGTGGCAAGAAAAGTTGCAAAAATGGGACAAAATTCACTTAACAAATTTCTCACTTAGCAGCATAAATTCTGGGCTCAATTTTGGTTGTAAGTCAAGGACTACCTGTATATCCTTGTGCTATAATTGTTCTTTCAATTTGATTTTAAATTCCCTTTGATAAATTTCCAATAAGTCCTGATATGTCAACCATTTATCTTTATTGCCACTTCTTTTTTACAATATGCTTCTTGAGCTAAGATCCATAAAGGGATTTTAGGACAGTCTGAGTTTACAGCTATTCACAAATGGTGTTCTGAACCTGAATTGATGGCAGATGTAGTCTACACGTGCTTGTGGTGCCTTCTTGCAAGAATGGCTTTTATAGCTGAGTGAGCCTTTTCATCTCTTCACAGTTCTGAATGGTTCCCCAGGGTTTATAAATCTGTGTGATGCTCTGAATGCCTGGCAGTTGGTCAGGGAGCTGAAGCAAGCATTGGGCATTTCCGCTGCCACTTCATTCAAGCACGTCAGTCCAGCAGGTAATACTGAATTTCCAAGTTCTTGTCTGGTTGCTTACTGGTGTATTTTCTTCAGAGAGCATGTTGGCTCACATTTGAAGAGATGCTCCATTTCTGAGATGGTCCTGTAAAAAACATATCAGGGTTTTAGCTAAAGAAATTGACTTTCTAACCAAGTTGTGTATAATGTTATGAAAAATAATGATGTGCATTATTTAAGTGGAATAGAAACAATCGTTATGGGCCTCAGGACAACATGTGAAATAACGTTACACCTTTGTAACTTGAGAAGTCACTTTCAGACTTCTGAAAAGTGGCTCTTACTGTCTTTCAATTATTAGGTGCCGCTGTTGGTGTGCCCCTCACTGAGGAAGAAGCTGAGGTCTGCATGGTGCGTGACTTGTACCCAACTCTAACACCCTTGGCAGCCGCATATGCCAGAGCAAGAGGTGAGTGGGGTCTCAAAAGAGGGCCATGTTTTCATTTAACATTCTGGTTAGAATTACTGCTCTTCCTGTCTGTATAATGATGGCCAAACTGTTTAAGGCTTACTTGCATTTTCTCACATCTGTCTTATAGAAATGACTGACAACCTCATCCTGTTCAGTTACTTTATAAATGCCAGTTGCTATGAAGTAGTTGAAAGATACCTGATTTGTCAAGCAGCAAATAGAGAAACAGCATCTACATATTTTAAAGTTCTACAATGAATGGATCCGGCCTGGCACGGGTTCCATCCAGTTGCTATGTTCTTTCTTCTATATATAAAACATGGGTCTTACTCAATGAGAGTGTCTCAGTTTGGAAACATTACTTTTTTCCAGGTGCTGATAGGATGTCATCTTTTGGAGATTTCATTGCTTTATCTGATATCTGTGATGTTCCTACAGCTAAGATCATTTCCAGGGAGGTCAGTAACTAGCATTTTCTCCTGCAGTCATAATTGCAGTTGAAAATAACTCTTATCAATGTATGACTGCCCAGAGTCACCTTGTAATTAATAAAATAAATAAATAAATAATGACAATGCATTTGGGGATAGTTGGGGGACTTCATGGGTCAAAAGGGTATCTTAGCCTTTGTGAAACATTAAGAGATTGATTTCCTCCTCCCCCGTCCCTCAAATAAGGCTAGTTTTTGTCCATCCCCCCCCCAACAACCAATACACAAGCTGTAAACTTGCATGAGATCAGAACATCATGGCTACATACTCTGTTGCTCTAATAATGATCCTAGCCACAGTAATTATGTGTTCCTGCACTAGACGATTGATCTTATCCTGCTTCTAGTATTTATAACAAAGTAGAAATTGGGAAAGTAGTGCTTTCAAAGATGAAACTGAAAAAGGACTTTATGAAAGTGAAAAGAAACTCACAGAATGCTGAGAAGAGTTTACTTCTGCAGTGCTGGTTAAGGGCTTCCAGAGTACGGAACTCCAGTATGGGTCGAGGGAGCATTTTAGGCTCTTTCTGGTTGGATGACTCCAGTGCAGATTGCAGGGAATTGTATAGCACACTTAGAAGGCAAGAAATCTATTTAGAAGGCAAGAAATCTACAGCCAGCCCAAAGGCTTCTCAGCGCTCACAGAACTTCTAGGTTGTGAGAAACCCCACAGTGTATGCCAAGATGGGACTTCGGGTCCACAGCTAGCAGCAAAGGAATGACTTTGCATGGAATATAGCTACTGAACACACACACATACACACACATTTCTATTTTGCAAATCTTGTTGCCTCCACTGTTCAAACTATTGTGATGAAGTGAATCTGTGCCATACATTTAAGCAAAATGTTGCCTGACAA
The DNA here is from genome assembly GCA_023970755.1 of Azemiops feae. Taxonomy (NCBI): domain Eukaryota; kingdom Metazoa; phylum Chordata; class Lepidosauria; order Squamata; family Viperidae; genus Azemiops; species Azemiops feae. The sequence goes on from JALGBA010000018.1 coordinate 558,256, forward strand.
AATGTTCAGAGTACTAGTCAGTCAAACCTCCAAATTCTTCATTCTATTTCCCCTCCTCTGATTTTTCTCCCCCTCTCTTTCCAAATTCAGTCCTTACTGGTTCTTTTGAGTTCCTCCTTAATTAGTGTAATTCTGGTTGCTCCTTTGTAGTGTACACAAATATTGCTGTTTCTGCTATGTAAAAACCAGCACTCAAACTTTGTCTTCTTGTCCCACTTGATGGTTTAACCTTTATTTGTGTAGGTGTCTGATGGGATTGTGGCTCCAGGCTTTGATGAAGAAGCCCTCAAAATTCTATCCAAAAAAAAAAATGGCAATTACTGTGTACTCCAGGTCAGTGTTTTATTCTTGATAATTGATTTAAATCTGTATCTATTTCCATTGTGCTTCCCAATCTAAAATCTGATTTCTTGATTTGCCTGTTCCAAATGTTTTCGTACAAACTAAGCTAAAAAGATGAATTCTCATTCTTAAACCTCTTTAAACTGCTTGCAATGGTTTTTATATTAGAGCTTCCATTTTTTTTATTGTTAGTATAGTACATTTGAATAGCTATCAGTCCTGATTGATCATCTCTTGGCTGCATGTTCCTTCTCCCAGTACCTCACTTAAGCTCTGTAAAACCCCATGTCTCTAGCCTCCTCTCTGTCCTCATAGTTGAGTTTCGGGCCTTTTGGCAAATCTGAATTGCCCCTCCTCTGCCTGTAAGCTGGCAAATTTTTCCTTTTTATTTTTCCCTTTCCTTTTGGTGGGTTTAACGGGCAAAATAGGTCCTTTAAGCTTCTGCATAAACAAAAAATTGAGGCTGAAAATTTCAGCCTCATCCATTCTGAAGTCCAGTTGGAGCCCAGAAACAAAAAAAAGCTGCTCATCACTCTTGCAGATCAGCATGAAACTTTTAGCAGTACCTGCTTTCTGGAATAAGGTACACCACTAAGATCCAGATGAGTCCCACTGCTGTTATTTGGAAGAGCTGTGGAGACCTGACTCTTCACCCAGACCTTTGGTGAAAGAGAGTGAGATCCCTTGTGTTATTCTGATTGGTCAGTGGACTTTGCCATTTTTTTTATCTTTTACTCTATTTTATTGTAATTTCTTCGTTCGCTGTGAGCCACCCAAAGTCATTGGAAGTTATGTAGCACACAGCTTTAAAAAGTTATGGTTTAGACTGCATTTGACATTTTTATCTACCTATGGGGCCCTTCCCAAGGACCTGGGAATAAGCAGATGTTGTTTCATGTGTTTATTATTATTATAACATTTAATAATGAAATAAGAATGTCCTTGATGTGTAATAAATATATTTTAAGATTCATTCTTGAAGTTTTTGAATGAAACAATAATAAAAAGTTAATCCTGGTGATTAGAAATTTAACAGTTTGGGGTTGACCAAGTGAGTTTGGTTTCCAAGTGAGTAATTGGTCTCAAAAGAATAAAGTATAGCTACAGTTGTTACATATATACATCTTCCCAATATTGCAAATTCTGAGCAGAGCAGTCCAACTCACCTTTACTCAAAAGGATTCCTTGTGTGTTCATGTGGTTTCTTTTCCAGTTAGAGAAGTTAGAGTTATAAACAAATATTAAGGAGCAGAAGGTTGCAATTCTGAACATCCTGAATACCAAACAAATGCCACTTCAGTATTTTGAACTGTATCTTATTATTGTAAGGACCACCATTTCCTGGCCATCTTTTAACTATTTGAAATAATGGGAGTTAGATATTTCAATAACTCTCTCACTGACACTAAACCTCATTGGCTATGATACTGCTACTGCACAAAGATATTCCAATACATAAAATATTAGACTCTCTACCTCTCACCAGGTTTAATTATAGGAAACCAATTTGGAATAACATACCACAGTCTTATAATCTAGATGAAGAATGGCAGTTAAGATGGGCTACTTTTAATAAGCACAACCAAACAGATCACACAGATCCAACAAAACCACTTCCAGGAATGCAGTTGCCCTGAAAAATATGGAGCCACCTGAATTGAAGCAGGACAGAATATGCCAGAACTAAGGCAAAACTCTTTAAATGGGGAATGGCCGAGAGCTGGGAGTGCAACTGGTGCACCTGAACAAACTATAACACATATAGTTCAAGAATGTACCCTCAGGAAATTTCAAGGCACCAGGGATGATCTCACTGCAGCCACACCAGAAGCAGTTAGATCACGGGTGTCAAACTTGCCATGTCACGTGACGTGTTGCGACGTATCGGGACTCTTTTTGCATTGCCGGCAATGGGGTGGGCGCGGCTTCAGTAGGATGAAACCGGCCCACAGGCCGGCAGTTTCACGCTAAATAAATAATAATTGATACCAAATAACGAGTCAAGAATGTGCAATCTTTTTCTGATTTTAGATGGATCCAACTTTTGAGCCAGAGCAAAATGAAATCCGTACTCTCTTTGGATTGCATTTAATGCAGAAGAGGAATGACGGTGTGATTGATCGATCACTATTCAAAAACATTGTTACTAAAAATAAAAATGTAAGTAGGAAAAAGCATGTTTTGACATCAGGGCTATCTGCAAGTTAGGTATCTAATTGGTATGTCATCTTGAATGAAAATGGGATTAGTTCCAATAGTAATGCTTAGTCCTATTGCATCTGCTGTTAAAAGGATCTCTTATCAACAGGGCTGTTAACAATCACTTTTGAAAACCCTGGGTAAGATTGCTTATGAACCAGATGGTGAAAATTGCTCTGTTTGTGCAAGTTCTGTATAGACAGAAAGCATGGAGAAGGAACAGAAGATTGGAAATATTAGATATGAAATTCAATTTATGTTTGAACTGGATTGCAAATACAAGAGAGGGAGTTTTTTCTTTAAAGAACCAGCCCCAGAAGAATGTAGCTAGCAGAATTTGCTCTAATATCTCTCTAGAACACACACTGACAAATCTGTTGCTACTACAGATATGGCAGGTTCAAGAACAAGTAGTTACTGAAAAAAAGTTTTGGATTTTCTGCTTTATGAATCTGGATTAGGAAAGGGGAAAGGATTTATGGTAAGTTTGGTTTAGTCTTTATGCTGCTGTTTTGGGGCACTTTTTGCTTGCTTTAGAATAGCCAAAAACTATCCTAGTGATTTCCTACTATTGATCATAGGTGGAGAATCTTCTCTGCCATTGACACAGACCATTAGCTATGAGAATGATTTGTGAAACAGTTTACTCTTTCTGATACAAGCTAGATGTCTTAAAAAACCTCTAAAAGTCAACACTCCTTATTTTGCCCCTTTGAATCTCAAATTTTGCCTTCTCTGGTGATCAAGGTCCAGTTGCAACAACAGCAACTTTGGGTTGGCTAGATAAGGCAAGATGGCTCAAAGAACAGCAAAAACTTTAACACTGATTATGGCTAGGAAGCAACCTTCCTGTTTAGCTCAATACTGGCAAATTTTATTCAAAATATTTTTTTAGGATTTCTTTGGTAGCCATGATTGGAGACACCAGGTTTGAACTGGGATTATCTGCAAACAGAGGGTCTAGTCACTTGTGGAGCTACATCAGATGTTTAAATCCAGGTAGCATTCAACAGAATCACTTAATCACACCTTTGCAGCTCTACCTGACTAAAATACATGGCATGCAGGCAATGAATATTAGGAAATAGTGTGGTTATGCAGGAGATGAAAAGTGTGTTGCTGAAACATATAACAAATAAAAAGCCCCAACAGTGCTTTTCCAAAAGGCAATTGGACTTTCTTGGTTTTTTTTCTTGAAAACATTTCGCTTCTCATCAGTTCTGAAGAACCTTTCTTGGATGAGAAGCGAAATGTTTTCAAGGAAAAAACCAAGAAAGTCCAGTTGCCTTTTAGAAAAAACACCTTTGGGACAACCATGACCTGGATGATTTGTTTGATAGACATCAAACAAAGAGATATTGGTAAGCTTTTTAAACTGGAATTCATAACTCTGATATTTTAAGAAATTCCCTTCCATTAAAAAAACATTTTTATTGTAATTCAACCATCCAACTTTTTGTATTTGGAATAATAATTTGGGCATGCTGATGAATAATACAATTCAAAGTCAGGGATCAGAACAGCCCCTAATTAATTGCCCATTAGCAGAATAACTAACTGATCTGTCCATCAGCAGGATAACTCTCTGAAAAATGAACAGAATGGGACCTCATTTGGTGTGCAGAGAAACCAACAAAAGAAAAGGTCAAATTTGAAAATGGTGTGGGTCCAGCTAGGACTGAAGACAAAAAAAATGGGAAAAGAAAAATTAGTGTAATCCTAGGTGACTTAGAATGTTGCTGATATTCATAATAGTGCTGAGTCTTCCATTTTAAACCTTCCCCTTCCTGGTCATGTGACCAGAGAAGAGCTATTATTAAGGAGTTGGAAAGAATTCCAGAAACCAGGCCAGCATGTTACTTCTTCAAGAATTCCTGATTTTGACAGTTTTTGACTTACAACCACAATTGGGACTAGAATCCTGGTTGTTTAGTGAAACAGTCATTAAGCAAGATATTCATGTGACTGCTTCCTCAATGACTGCAATCCTGGTGCTCCCAATTATTAAGTGATCTCCTGGGTCATTAAATGGACAGAATGAAAGCTGCCTGCTGAAGGATTTTAGCTATTTCTGCCACCTGCCAAAGAATTTCAGCTCCCCTCCACTTGGCAACCTTCCCTCCAACTTCCTTTTGATTTTCTGAGAAAGCTGGCAGAGAAGATTAGGTGATCACATGATCATGGGGTGCTTGGCATGGCAACTAGTTGTAAACAGGAGTTGGTTGCTAAACACCTGAAATGCAGTTACGGGATGCGGATGGGGGGAGCAAAATTTTTTGATGGTTGGAAGTGCTTCATGGCCTTAATAAATCCTCTTTCCAAGGCCATTGTAACTTTGAAAAGTTGTTAACTGACTAATTGTAAGTTGAGGACTATCTGTAGCCAGGTGGTGTTTTCATTTCCCTTTAAAGACCCAAGATGCCTTTATAATAATCTCTTCTTTGTTTCAGTTGCCTGATTCAGCTATCAGAGATCTCATTGTTGCCACTATTGCTGTTAAATATACTCAGTCTAATTCTGTTTGCTATGCCAAGAATGGGCAGGTATGTACATGGGGACATTTAGAGGAGAGTGTTTCATTGTTCTTCCTGATTTACTGTTCAATTTTAGAACTGATTGCTGTCAAAACAGATCTTACTGTTATAAAATTGTTCCTAATGTTTCTAACATGTAAATTGTTCTCCTGGACAATAACAGTTTTCATCTTATTGTGTGAGATGGTCTTTCAAGAATATGAAGAGTGCTATGATATCAAGCAGTGATAAGGGCATTTAAAGATTCTATCAAAGCTCATAATTTAATTTAACAAAATGTAATCCATGCAGGTTCTAACTAGCATGCTCTATAGTCAGTTGTTGATTGTTCAACAACATCTCACCAACATCAGATTCTCAGATCTGATATAAACATTTTTTCACATACATTAAGTTAAATATTGTGTAAAAGTACAAGGCTGTCTTTCAGTTACAAGGCTTCGTTCATATTTTGAATTACTGAATCATCGGTGACCCTACCCAGTCTGTATATTCTGATGTTGTGGACTTCTGGGCTTTCAGTAGCTCAAATCAGAATTCTTGCTGCACTCATTAATCTTAGTTTTCTCACCATCTTTATATAGAGATCCTGGGAAATCAACTAGGCAAATGAAAGGAGTTTAGTTTTATCTGTCAAAGCTAAAGCTGGTAGATGGCCGTTTCTGTTTAGAAAATGCAGTTGTATACATCATGGAAGATTATGTGAAGTTAAGCCTTTCTTGGTTTAAAGAGTGATTTCATGAATGTATTGAAATAATTGAGAAATAATTGGCTTGCTTCATTTATTGAAATGAAAATAAAATTATTCTTAAGAGAGGCTGAAGTGCCATATTGCAAAGCAGGGGAAAGGGGGATATGAGGAACTACCGACTTCTGACATTTCTAGGAAGATTCTGTGTCAGATTATGTAGGAGTTGTTGATGTACAAGCCCCTCGAACACAGTAATTACTACTAGACAGCAAAGGTGGAACAAGAATAAGATTTAGATTAGAATCGTATCTATATTTTTAATAAGAAAACTTATTTAATAAATAGTGGGTATACTGTATCTTTATCAGCAAAAATGATTGACAAAAGAACCTGCAGTTCTTTAATTAACAAGTTAATTGAGCACTGAATTGAGTGGGTGTCAATCAAGAAGATACATAGTTGGCTTGAAAATCATATTCATACTCAAAAAGCATTCCTTTCAAATTAGAGAAAAATATTAAGTGACTGACATTAAGTCCAAAAATAAAGTACCGGTATGTAATGTGGAATATTGTGCTTGACAATCATATTTGTGAAAAAGATCTTAAAATACTAGCTGATTGCATATTGAATTATAATAGTGTACATATCTCAAAAAGAACACAAATGCAATTTTAAAGTGCATTTAACAGAAGTACAGTGTATAGAATGTAATCAGTTCAGTTTATTCTACTTGATCGAACCCCAGCTTGAGTATTGAGTCCAGTTTGTAGGAGAGCAGATCTTGATTGAAAGGAAATATTTCTTAACAATATGAGCAGTTTGACCACGGAGCCAACTACTCAGAAAGGTGGTGATTCTTCCCTACACAAGGTGTATTCAATCAGCAGAAAACAGTCATCTGTCAGGGTTGCTTAATTTAGAATAATTTAGATAATTCAATAGGTTGGGCTGAATGGGATAAATAGCTCTTTCCACCTGATTCTATTAAAGGAAAGTTGAAGGACTCCAAATATTTTGAAAGGAAATAGAAAAGCAAGCTTTCATAACTATAAAGTTTGGTCCTTTGCATGTTTACTTTATATAAATGGCAGGGCTGCATGATGGGATCTTCTTTCAAATAAAGGCATCAAGTGGCATCTTACTGTTTTTATTTATTTTTAAAGAAGCCATGTAGCTTCTTTGTCATGCCAAGCTCGTGTTCTTCATGAGGTTTAATAAAACTTGACTTTTAAAAACATGTTCTTATTCAAGCATTTTCATTTCTTCACCTTAATGTGTTCTGTGCAGGAGCCTCTTTGGGTCTTTGTAGAAATAACACTATAATAAGGGAATTTGCAGCTATGATTTGGCAAAAGGTAGACTCCAGACAAATTAAAATAAAAGAAGTACTAGCTGGCAAATAACACATATGTTCATTCTGTTTTAGCACATCATGTTATGTAAGCACAACTTTATTTATTTAGAGTTATAAACTCTATATTTTTATTTAAAAATAAAATTATTTTTATGCCAATAGTTTTTTCAAACTTGTTAAAAACATGCATATTTTTCCTCAATCAAAACCTTCAATTCACTGCATCCTATGATTTGTTTGTGCTCTCAAAGGGTTATTCAAGAGCTGAGCTGGACGGGATAGGTAGTATACATCTAGGAATATATTGCCAATTCAGTTTATTGGTATGAGAGTAGTTGCTGCCCTTTGCCTTATGTAGTACTTAATGAAAATGTACTAAAGGAATCATCCAGAACAGACTAAGCTCTTTTGCTGATGTACACTCTTTCAATTTGAAATGACAGATCTCAGGTCATTTTAGACACTCATATACTTGATTAGTATATTTGGGTTATACACATATATACTGAGGCTTGAGCTAATTTCTTGTTTTGTCTGTACCTAGATCAGCGGCTCCCAACCTTTTCTATATCGTGCACCCCTAGAACGCTTCTGATATATTCTTGCACCCCTTACAAAAGTTCGAAATAACGGCAACGAATTATGCATATACACTATAATTTTGAAAACCCAAGTTTTCGCAGCCCCTGGAAAATTGTTTCACATCCCCAGGGGGTGCGAGCACCCCCAGTTGGGAACCCCTGACCTAGATTAACAACGTTTTAATAGTTTTATGCATAGGCAGAGATTTGCCTGCTAGACTATAGAATTAAAGAGTGATGATGGTTAATGAGCACATGCATGTTAGTGCCAGTGGCCCGTTTGTGCATGCGCGCAGGCGTTAGCGGCCTGTTTGCGCATGTGCACGGGTGCCAGCCCCACAGGTGCATGTGGCCCACTTGCGCCTGCGTGCAAATGCTAGCGCCCCTGCTGTGCACACGTCTGCATGTGCGCACGCGGGGGGAGTGCACACATTTCCCTGCTCCTCCCTTTCCCTTCGGGTTGCCAACCTAGAAAGGTTGGGGAGCTCTGGTCTAAGGGATTAGGTATGGGGTGAAAAGGTATCCCTGGATTTCCTTTTCATTGCAAGAGGTGAATCCTGAGACTTGTTTTGCATTGTGAATAATTGATTGCTTCTTGTTGAATCTCCTGCAGTGCCTATAGAACAAGTAAAAGGCAGTCAGTTTCCAGAGAGTCAGTTAATGTGACATCAGTGGAGAAACTCAGGCAGGAGCTCCCTAAAAAATGCTCCCTTTAAATCAGGGGTGTCAAACTGCTGGCCCACAGGCCGGATGCGTCATGCTGAAACCGCGCCCACCCCAGCTCCGGCAATGGGGGAAAAGTCACGATACGTTACGACACATCATGTGACGTGATGTGGAGAGTTTGACACCCTGCTTTAAGTGGTATGTAGTATTTATTCTAAAAGGCCTGAGAGAGGATTGCAAAGTGAGACAACTGAATAATTATTTTCTGCTGAGTAAGCAGAGGCTGCTGCTGCTACTGCTGCAGACACTGGAGGAGAAATGTAGCTTATCGGAAATAAGATAATTTTACAAATAAAAGGACCGAGCAACAAAAGTTGAATAGTGAAAAGGTCCTAAGTTTCTAGTTTGTACTATTAACTTGAAAACCTGTGATTTGAAATAATAAAACTCTGTCTACTAGTAATGCTGTAAGGAAAACAAAATATGATTCTACTGTCATGACCTGTAGTGATACTAACATAATGAAGTATATACAAAATTTTTCATATGCCTTTTAATTATATTGTTTCATGTGTTTTAGGTGATTGGAATTGGGGCAGGGCAGCAATCCCGTATCCACTGTACCCGCCTGGCTGGAGACAAGGCAAAATTCTGGTGGTTCAGACATCACCCACGAGTGCTTTCCATGAAGTTCAAAACTGGAGTAAAAAGAGCAGAGATCTCCAATGCTATTGATCAATATGTTACTGGGACCATTGGTGAGGTAAAGCAATCAGGCACATCACTGGAAACAACTCTAAAATCATATGTGGACTTCAACCCAGAATCGTGAGAAGCTCAGCTCCAATTCTGGGAATTGAAGTCCACTCATCAGAGTTGTCAAATTTGAAAAACAGTGATCCATATCATTATCGTTTGTTCCTAATGAACTATGATTCAAAACAAGAGTTTCAACCATTGAAATTTATCCTTGCTTTATTCAAAAATATGGTATGCATATCCAAAACGAGCTTAGGGATCTCTCATCCCTAATGGTTGTGCTAGATTAGGATCATATCAGAATGAGTATTGTTGAAGTTAGTTTGTTTTTTCAAAGATTTGGGACACTATCGGCTACTATTTTTTTCTACATTTTGGGGGAGAGTCTAGAATAGAACACAAGGTCATTATTTTGTGTTGGTTCTGGTCCTTCATAGCAGCTAAATTCCAGAAGTGATGGGTAACTTTGATAACATTTGTGATATCTCTATAGTCAGTCGTAAGGGCGACAGTATGATGCAACATACATAACTTTGGGACCAGGAAGTACATTTGGCAGGGATGTCATAACTTTGAATATGTATATTGCAACATGCATAACTTCGAGACCAGGTAGTACTTTTGGCAGGGATGTCATAACTTTGAACCATCGCTAAGTGAATTGTTATAACTCAAGGACTACCTGTACCAATTACTTAAACTAGTTAAACTTCCTTTGAGAAGGGAACCCTTTTGTAGAACCGTCACTAATGATTGAGGGCAAAAACATTCTGCCTGGATTAGCCTTAGACCAATAAAGGTACCTATTTATGTGAAATCTAATTTGACTATAGCAGATGCAAATTATTCTAAGACCCATATTTGTGGGACTCTTGAAAAATATTTGGGAAACCCATAGATATTCCAAAGGCTTTTGATCAACATTATCCTTCCCCATTAGTACCTACTACCATATCCCTTCCTTCCTTACTAGCCCTGTCCTCAGTGGCCTGGTGCAGAAATATTGTGCTTCCTAGTGTATATATATTCCAAATATATTCTCTTCCAAAGAAGGCATTGGGGTACCTGGCATGGCTTATGGAATAGCAACTCATTCTTAAGGACTCAACAGAGTGATCCACCTGAAAGAGCCATGTCTTCATTTTTAGGAATCCTCCTGTAAGGCAGTGGCACATCTAATCACCAAAGATGACAACTTGACTCACTGCTTAATATATTTTGTTGTCACTGTATTTGCCATGTTTATATGAATGAGATTTCCTCCATCTAGCAGATGATTAAAAATACATTTTTACAGGGTGAAGATTTTGCGAAGTGGAAGGCACAATTTGAGGAAGTCCCCAGTTTGCTTACTGAAGCAGAAAAAAGGGCCTGGATTGGAAAATTAAATGGTGTCTCACTAAGCTCTGATGCATTTTTCCCTTTTAGGGATAATGTAGATAGAGCAAATCAGGTAAGATGGTGACATTGTGATCTCTTGTTTGAGTCACATAATAAAAGATGCTCTTGTTTAATCAGCTACCCCTACGTTAATGGAAATGTTTGGCTCTTTGAAACATAAAGTAGCAAGCAAGCTAGATTACCATACTGAGGTGATTGTGGACAAGCATTAATTAGAGAATGAACAGTAACATGTATCTCAGGCTGATACCTACATTGCTTCCTGTAATTCCAAATCAGGCTCCCTTAATAGTCTCTCTCTTGGCAATTTAGCACTAACACAAAATACAAGTTTCATCTCATCTTCTGAATCTCCAAATTCACAGTTCCTTGATTTACTAACTTAAGACATTAGTGCAGTTTAAAAAAAACAAAAAACCTCATGTTACCAACTTGGAGTGCATCCCCCAAAGAGATAAAAGAAAAAATGTCTTGTTAGTCATTGTCAGTTCAATAAATCAGGACTCGCTCCAAAACAGGAGTTTCTTCTCTACCATGAATTGCAAAAGAAGAACTTGAGAGTCTGCTATATTACACCTGCTATATTACAGTGAGGGTGGTAAAAAGGACTTTCTTGAAGCTTTATTGCATTCTCAAGTAACAAATCTACAGAGCTTTTTAAAGTTACATGTAGATTAGTATTATACCTATCAAAGGCCCACTGTGTTATGTGATATGTGGAGATTTGCAAGACATGCCAAGGTAAAGTAATCCATAATTAGTAAGTGCTACCATCACATTCAAATGGAGTGTCTGAGGCATCCTCTTGTCTAGTTTTGTGGGAACAGTCTAAATTTTGTAAGCTGAGGATCCAGACTGCAAATGTTGACTCTTGTCCAATAAGATAGTCATCTTGACCAATTAAACTATCTCGAGGAGGGGGTTGAATGCTTCATTGTACAAAGAGGTAGTTCTTCTTGCCCATAGTAGGGCAAGAAGTAGGCAATACTTTGACTACTCTTTTCAGGAAGTTGCTTGTTCTGGGCCAAAAAGGCAAATATCTCTTTCTGGGTAAAGGAATCCAGAGGAGGGTGGTGATCCAACTGAAAGTATTCTTAGCAATGACTGTGTTTCATCTGGGTTATGTGAAAAAATTGGCCTTGATTTGGCTGACTTTTACAGGAGAGAAACAGTGTGTTTCTCATTTGGTTTTCCTCTGGCCTTTGAGTCAATTGACAGAAGTATTGTCCTTGATCAGCTGTATGAATTGGGGGTACTTTTATGTAATACTTGTGCTTTTAATAGTATGTTTCCAAGATTTGTACTAAGAGACTGTGGGTTGGTCCTCTGGAGTCTTACTATGGCATGCCCCAAGATGCTGTCTTTCTTTGATAGTATTCAATGTTTATATGAAACTACTGGGTGAAATCATTAGGGGATATGGGCTGAGATGTAATTGGTATACTGATCCTACATCCCTGTTTCTCTGTATTGTCTGAAGGGGGAGAGAAGTATATCACCCAACAAGTTTGGTTAATGAATGTTTGAAGTTGTAATGGCACTGAAAAAGTGACTTATGACAATTTTTTACACTTACAACCATTGCATCTTCACCATGGTCATGTAATCAAAATCCAGACACTTGGCAACTGACTCATATTTATGATGGTTGCAGTGACTCTTATGTGATCACCTTTTGCAACCTTCTGACAAAGTCAATGGGGAAGCCAGATTCACTTAACAACCATGTTACTAACTTAACAATTGAAGTGATTCACTAAACAATTGTGTCTTTCTTTCTCAGAGTGGAGTCCAGTTCATTGTTTCCCCATCTGGTTCTGCTGCTGACCAAGTTGTGATTGAAGCCTGTGATGAACTGGGAATAACTCTTATTCATACCAACCTTCGCCTATTTCACCACTGATATTTAAAAATCAGTATTTCAGAGCATATTCTTTACACAATCTGCTAAAATCTACATATAACATGTTGAGAGTACTAAAGTAAGATAAAAAGTTATGAAAATTTCTTGAAAAATAAAAACGCAAAACTATCAATAGTAAATCTGAATTCTTTAAGAACTTGGCATGGATGTGATTTCCATCAACACATAAAATCAATCACTTACTGCTTTTATCATTCTCAGCTAAGAATTGTACATACTGGAAATGTGTTCTTTTAAATTAGTGAACCTGACTGAGATGTTCATTAACAGTAGAATGGCAGTTTCTTCTGAAATTGATTCCACGTGGATAGAAATATAGTGATTTCTGGATGGAACAATTGTGCAGGGAACCAGCATAAGAAATGGGGAAGGACGATGTTGACATCACTTTAGTATTATTTGTAGATGTATCCATCTCATCTGAAATTGATGCCAGAAAACTGCAGGGATTTGTCCGAGTCAACACTGACCTGAAGGCACGCACACACACAAACACAAAAATGACCTCTCATTAATCGAAGCTGTATGATGGGAGCCTTTTCACATATGTGTCAGCATACAAAGTTACATTACTTTTAGCTCTTCCCTTCCTGCAATCCCATCTCTGGTTTTAGCTTTCCATAATATATGCACAAGTCTTATTTATATATATCTGTATATTGTTCTATATATTAGTTGTCCTGGAACTTCTTTATTCTTTCTAAAATGGTGAGACAATAAAGGGCTACAAGACGAATGTGAATGATACCAATTGTTAAATTAATACAAGTGATAGAAGTATCTTTTGCCTTTTTGACTGTGATAGTGATAGTACTTGGAAAAAGGTTTGTATGTTGTATTAATTTTTTGTCTTGCTTTTAAAATCTCCATTGTGCTTTCTTGTCCTTTGATTAGTTAAAACAATGTTTTAATAAATGTTTCAATGAATAGCTGACACTTTGGAAGATGGACTCAAGATCCAGAAGCACCTTGACAGAGTTGAATACTGGGCCTTAAGTAATAAGATGCAGTTCAGTAGTAAGAAAAACATGTTTCTGCACTTAGGCAGGAAAAACCAAATGCATAAGTACAGAATAGGTGGTACCTGGCTCATTAGTAGTTGTGAAGGATTTATTCCTAGTGGACCACCACGTATGTATGAGCCAGCAGTGTGCTGCAACTTCCTCAAAAGCCAGTGCAGTCCCAAATTGCATCAACAGGGATAGCATCAAGATCACAAGAAGTGATAGTACTGGTTTATATTGCATTAATGAGGGTACACTTGGAATACTGCATCCATTTCACTACAATACAAAAAGATGTTGATATTCTGGAAAGTGTGCAGAAAAGAGCAACGATGATAAAGGATCTGGATCCTAAGTCATACGGTGAACGGTTGAAGGAGCTAGGTATGTTTACCTAGCTATCAAAGAGAAGGATTGGGGGGATATAATTGTTTTCCAGTATTTGAGAGGCTATCACAAATAAGAGGGTTGGGGGTGTTTTTCTGCTAAGGGGACAGGACAACTTCACCACATCAAAGGGATGATGGATGGGGCCATGTACCGTCAAATCTTGGGTGAGAACCTCCTTCCCTCAGCCAGGGCATTGAAAATGGGTCATGGATGGGTATTCTAGCATGGCAATGACCCAAAACACACGAGCAAGGCAACAAATGGTTCAAGAAGAAGCACATTAAGGTCCTGGAGTGGTCTAGCCAGTCTCCAGACCTTAATCCCATAGAAAATCTGTGGAGGGAGCTGAAGGTTCGAGCTGCCAAATGTCAGCCTCGAAACCTTAATGACTTGGAGAGGATCTGCAAAGAGGAGTGGGACAAAATCCCTCCTGAGATGTGTGCAAACCTGGTGGCCAACTACAAGAAACGTCTGACCTCTGATTGCCAACAAGGGTTTTGCCACCAAGTATTAAGTGATGTTTTGTGAAGGGGTCAAATACTTATTTCACTCATTAAAATGCAGATCAATTTATAACTTTTTTGAAATGTGTTTTTTTGGGATTTTTTTGTTATTTGTTGTCTCTGTTAAAATAAACCTATTAAAATTATAGACTGGTCATTTCTTTGTCAGTGGGGTAAAGTACAAAATCAGCAGGGGATCAAATAATTTTTTCCTCACTGTAAGTCATTGGCTTTGTAACTTTGAACAGTCACTAAACAAAGCATTGTAAGTTTGTCTACCTGCAGTCCTCTCCTGTTGTACGAAATGAGCAGGCTGACCTTGAGGGAGGGGTCATGAGTCTCGAGTCCCTCCAGGGCCACAAGAGAGCTAAGTCCACCCACCTTGAATTTCATTGACTTTTCTACTGCCAATTTGCTTTGACCGTTAGTTCAGATTCTTGTAGAGAGCTTAAGCTTACAATAAACCTTTATGTTCATTTGAGCTGCCTGATTTTCCTTATTTCTCACGCTTGACACCTGTATAGACCAGTCAAGTACAACTACAGTATGTACTGTTAATTGGGTAGGATATATGTACACGAGTCACAAGATCTGAAGTCTCTACCACCCTTTCAGTTGATAAAACTCTGTAGCCTGACCTGCTGATGGTGAGTCAAAATGTTTTGACTCCCTCACCTTACACAGAAATGGGAAAAGATACTGAAATATAATGGCCTAAGCAACTTCTTCAATTTGATATATTGCTCCCAAGAGATATTTGTTGTACCAGGGTGCTTTGGACTGAGCATTCACATGTACACTGCTCCTGTTAAGACCTCTCTTAAAGAGACCTGTGTCTTTGCCTTCGTAACTGCACAGCGGGCTCAAGCTCTTGAAGGCTGCTCACAACCAAGAAAGAAAGGTTGTCATAGTCGCATCTAGTGCAAGGAAAAGGGCTAGTTAACAGAACCTTGGGAACTGGATTGTCAAGGTTGAATCGCTAAGATGCCTACTAACTTCTATCGCTACTCAGTTTGCCATAGAAACGGGGGAGAGGTTGGTAAGCGTAGGGAGGAAACGGGATTAAGAAGCCGTCCACAGATCGTGAGAGCCTACAAGAATGCTAAGGTCACTAACACAGGTGTCTGGTGGAGAAGTGGACCTTTCTAATAACAAACCAAAGATATATGATTGGGCAATGTGAACACCCAGTGGGTGGGGGTTAAGGGAAGCTAATGTTAACTAGGCAAATTTTCGTGCAGGAAAACCAGAGCTGGTTTTGCTTCTTCAGTTCCGAGATATGTACTCAATAAAGTTTTATCTTTTATGGCACTTCAAAGCCTTGAAGATTCCTTGATTTTAAGTTTGTTAATCAGACAGTTGACATGGTTATGCATACTTTTATCTCCCATTTATAGGCGAATATGATAGCCGTATCAGACTATGATCCCAGAAGCCTAATAATTCCTAATAATTTACTTGCAGAAATTTACTTTTCCATTCTGGTTCCTATGTTGATGGACCAAAATGTGAATGTTTAAAAAGACAGTTAAAACTTCCACTCAGGTAGAAAGTTCACTAGGCAATAATGGGGAAATAATCTACTATCAATCTAATTTCCTTCAGAGCTTTATTTTGAGAAAAAAATAGGGAATTAAAGAATTTAGCAAACTTTCTATGGCTAACTATAATACCTAATATCGGTTCTCTATAGTTCTATTCTGTTTCTGTGTGCTGCTAAAAATAACTGGTGTCAGAGGTAATTACAGATTGCTGAGCTCAGAGTAATCAGAAAAATTCAGACAACAATTCTAAGAAACAGTTTGGTGAAAAAACCTTTTATTAAAAGAATTGTCTCACAGCAGAAAGCTTTGGCACTTACAGTATAAAAAATAATCACTGACCAATTATTATACCAAATTTTTCTGTCAACGATATACTAAATGTCTTTAATGTATTTTCTTGTAGAAAAATATAAAGACATTTAGAGATGGAGGGGGGAGGTATAAAAGGAAATTGATGTTGATAAATAACAGTACAAGATACATATATACCGCTAGGGCAAAAAATTAGGATCATTTATAAAGATTAAGGCTGTGAATATTATAAATATCACAGTAATAGGATATGCAGTTCCTATTGAAGTCTGCATGGTTAGCAGAACATATTTCTTTTTTGGATTTTCATTTGAATTTTCATTTTCTCTCTCCAACTTTTATGGGCCTCGGGGTGTTTATGAATTGCTGAGCGTTTATTATTAGCAATAGTTGCTTTAAGGAAAATATGGAACAATACTGAAAGTCTTTGAGAAAAGAATGGACAGCATATCTGCTTCCTTGCTGAAAAGATGATTTGAAATGCACCAGGACTGTTCTCCTTTGGACAAGCTGTGAATTGAGCAAAAGTGAAGTGCAGCTGTTGTAAGGCTATCAGGCCTGGGATAGGAAAATCCAGATGACCACCAGAGGGCAGAAAAGAATCTAAAGTGTTTTGTATCTCTGCTACAAACTTGTGGTCATCCAGATTTTTTGAAGCTCAAATATGATAGCTGAATGCTTTCATTACCACAAGATAAGATAGATCTGCTTTCTCCTAGTAGCATTTATAGTATAGTGTTGGCTGCAACTTCTTCTTGCTTGATGTTAAAATCTTGATAATTAATCTCCACGTCGGTTCTGTGCATCTGAGTGTGGATGTAAGGGATAGAAGCATTCAATTGGACAATGGATGTTCTGCTGGAGGAAACATGGATAAATATAATTAGCAGTTATAATGTTAAAAGGCAGCAAGTATCTTACTGAAAGTGTAGACAATCTGAACAATATTTATATTGTAGGCCTGTCAGAATCCAGTTATATTTCTTTTCTATCTATCTCCTCTAATCTAAAATCAAGTATTCTTTCCTGGATTTTGTCATACTTCCAAGGGGGAGGGGGGATATGCAAAGGGGTTTTATGACTTTCACTTCCTGCACTACAAAGTAACCTTTTGTTGATTCGAGAGTACTAACCATAACAATGCGGCCATCTGCCTTTCATCCTACTCCCTCTGAATTTCTCCCCTTTACCGGCAGCGAGGGAAAAGGGGGGGAAAATGCAAAGCCTGGGATCTGGGTAGAGAGAGAATGAATGATCGTGCCGACGGAGCGGACTGACGATATGTTTCCTGGACATACCTAGAAATTTGCCGGATTGAATCAACCGGAAGAACTGTGGGGTGGGGGCTGCTTGGGAACACTTTAAAACATTGAATGGTGGGGGGGGGGATCCCTCAGATCCTGTCTAGCATGCCTGCAGTCAATTTCTCTTAATAAAAATTCCTGTTGGAAGAGACGTTCCAAGAGTTCTGTTTTCTTAAGATGTAAATTGAGGTGGGTCCAGAGCTTTCTGGTTTGGCGGCCTGGAAGGAAAGGGAGGAGCAGGGAAATGTGCGTGTGTGCAGCCCGTAAGTGCATACACAAATGGGCATGTGCATGGTGGTGGCATAGCATGCGCATGTAGGCCGCATGCATGCACACGCATACGCAAATGGGCCACTGGAGCCCACACACATGCGCAAACGGGCCATTGGCACCCACACGCATGCGCTAACGGGCCGCTAGCACCCGCATGACGCTGGTGGTAGTGTTAGCACCCTTGCACATGTGCAAGTGGGGGGGCCTCGCCAACTATTCCTGTAGGCTCTTCATGAAAAATCTTAAAATAACTATTCGATTTCAGAATAAAAGTTCAGTGTGCCTCACCATCTGCAGCAATCTGAGATTAGATCAAAAGACATGTGACATTATAGGATGCAAATTCTGCCCTTCTGTACTTAGATCCTGATATTTGACCCAAATACATAATCACAGACTTTGCTTTTTAAATGCACTTTTGACACCTATGCTAATGTAATTGATGCTTACATTACATAGAAAAGTGCTTTGCATAAAGTGTTTTATATTTTGTTTAAGCTTTACCTTTTCTTGTTTATATTACTATAATTCTATCATGTAGAATGCAAATAGATCCATATAATTTACCAAACAAAGTGAAAATATTTGAAATCTAACATAGCTATTTTTTTCTTAATATTTTCCCACAACTGCAGGGTCCACTTTTTTTGATAAGTGTTAATCTACTGGTTGGGACAGGAGTTGACCTACCTATGACTTGCCCAAGGTCACCCAGCTGGTTTTCATTTTTAAGGCAGGACTAGAACTCAACAGTCTCCTTGTTTCTAGCCTGGTTCCTTAAATACTAGACCAAACTTTATTCAACTAGTTGAATTCTAATACAACCATCTTTCAAGTATCAGTCTCCTCCTTCAAGTAAAAAATCTTGAAATCCTAAATATAGCGGAAATCTATCACAGACAAAGGCTGCCAGATTATACAACAGAGTTTACTTACTAATATGTACTTCCTATAAATCACGTTAGGAAGCTGTGAAATTTGCTTTAGAATGGTTAATATATATGCTCCAGTATTTTGGCCAATGGATAAGGCAAAGGGACTCTGAGCACCAAAGACAGAGTTTCATATTTACTCTTATACAGTAGAACGCTCCCATTTCACAGAAGGCAAATGGGTGAAATTGTGAGAAAGACACAGTAATATTCACCCATCATCCAAGGACAAAATATACAAACGTAGTTCCTGCAGAATCAATTAGTGGGAAAATACTCTATTCTTAGTATTGATTAAAATTTAAGAGCCACATATGATCCTATAGATGGCAAATGTTCACTTACGGTGTTTGTGCTTTGTTGCTCTCTCTGTGAATAGGTTTGACTAGGAGAACCTTCAGATGCACCAGGTCTATGGCAATTGTCACAACGCCAGCCCTGTACAAATTTTAAAAAAAAACAAACCTGAATGTTCTTGAGGGTATTTTCAAATGTTGTTAGACTTCACCTCCTTCTTGAACTGGTTCTTTGGGCTGGGGGTCTTAGTCATTAGATTCCAAAAGCATTTGAAGAACAGAAAGAAACCTGCTTTCATGTACAGATTTAAATGAGGTGGCTATACAATGGATTATGGAAATAATATAATTTCAACAACTCCAAGATTTAATTTAAAGTTTTTATAGCTGCCCACTCAGATATGTCTTATGGGCTGTTCTTATTAAACATTGCTGCAAATAACAACTTATGAAAATAATGAAAGTTATATATATATATATAATGGAAATACCTACCTGTTGTCCTCCGTAGCAAGTACAAGAGCAGATGGCCCCAAGATATTCTTTCTGCCACTGCTCTCCTACGTGATACATCTTGCCATCATCATAACAAGTTGCTTCATCTGCAATCAATTAATAAATCTTTCAAAAATTGGAGGACTACCAATGTTTTGTTAACTGATGCGTGCATTGTCATTATCTCATCATCCTAAAACACTGCCAAACTATTCTTAAATAATTAACTGTATAGTTTTCTAGTATGAGCACATTTTTGCAGATTCTTTCCCCATGATTATCTACGAAGAAACATTTCACTGAGTTGAAAATAATTACAGAAATCATTGTATCTACCCCCTGCTCAGTTTGAAAATATCTAGCAAAGAATTCATCACTTCATGTGGAAGCCTATTCTATTGGCTGACAGTTCACACAGTTCCTTTTGGTGTCTATCCTGAACCTCCTCCCTTGTAGTTTGAACCCACTGGTGCTGGGCCTGCCCTTTAGAGCAAGAAAGAAGTTCCCTCCCTCTTAGAAAGTTAGACGGAAAAGAAAACCCAATTCCAGAACTCTTCAAGTTTGTCAATAGTGTCCAGTCTGGTACTCCAAAGCCATATGTGGATCTCAAAATCCTCCAATCCTGATTACATCTACCTTTCTGGAAGGGCCCTGGTCCACAATCCACAGGCCAAGTGGCAGCCTTTAGTCTGTCATAAAAAATTGGGAATCTGCATTCCACAAAAACGTTGGACTCCTGCTGCAATTCAAGGGTGAAGGAACTGTAGCTCCATAATGGCTGGGAGGATAGTTGCAGGGACTCTACAAGTGTATCAGGGCATGAACTGCTAACTGTTCTTCTATTACAGTAGGAATTGTATCTTAATTTTTTATATTTAACTATTTGAATTCTGAAAAATAATCTATATATTTCTATTTAATACAATATAAGTTAGAGACACTATTCATGAAAAATACATACGAGGGTCACATTTGAATTCTCCTTTTCCATTTCCAAGGCAAGTGCAGCTCATCACCTGGCCATTCTCTCCATGCCTATCCCACTTCTCACCGATTTTATAGTTCATCCCATTGTCATGACACCACTCTGAACGAACCAAAGTAATAAGTGGAAGTTGAATCATTTGCAATTGCAGCATCTTTTAATACAAGCTGATTATTGTACTGCCTGTGCCCTGAAACTGGTTTATTGGTGATAGGAAACTACACAGAGCAACATCTTAGTTGAAAAAGCAAGAGCTCTGCTCCAGGGCCATTGAAATGAAATGACAACTTAATCATAGTTGGACATCTTAAGAAAGCTTGGCTGCACATCCTGACTGGCTCAAGGTTGACTCAGCCTTCCATCCTTCCGAGGTCGGTAAAATGAGGACCCAGATTATTGAGGGCAATTTGCTGACTCTGTAAACCGCTTAGAGAGCAAGCTGTAAAGCACTATGAAGTGGGATATCAATCTAAACACTATTGCTATTGCTATTTATTATCAACAACAGTCCTTCCCAAGTAAATTTCAGACAATATTTCCTACCTTTGCAAATGTGAATTCTTGCTTTAAGGTCAAACCGACTTAGTAGTGGTGTTGAAGGACCCTGATTCAATTACCAGTGTCTTTGGATGCACAATGCCTAGAAAATCCCTGTTTGAGCCCCAGAACAGCTCCTTCCAGTGAGCTCAGTGACTCACTGTGGATAAGAGTCCCATTATGACCTCTACTCAAATGTGTAGCAATTTACATATCCACATTACAGGGTCAGCCAAAATTTCTTATTAAAAGTTCATCTCAATACCTGATTTTACTATTGTAATATAAAATACATCATATGTGATACATAATTCAAGATTATTGTTGTTGTCTTAGCAAGCTTTTTGACTCCACAGGGTTGGAAATCCAGGGGAATAACTGCTCAGTGTAATCCATAGTATGGTTGAATCAATCAATTAAGGTTCCAAGTTGGATTCTAACAATGTCTGCAAATGCTTACAGTTTGCATTGTGTGATTGTCTGGATATAGTGATGGAGTAGGGCCCTACGATGACACTAAATCATAATTAGGCAAAGGTAATTTTCTGGCTAGGACCATAGTACCCTCAAGAGCAGCAACATAATCTGAGAGTTCTGATAAAATTATAATGTTGGTGGAATTGCATGTGAGAGTCATGAATGGGTAGGTTGAGTGATAGGACAATGACTGGCTCAAAATTCCCCCAGTGAATGACTAGAAGCTTGAGTCATTCTCCCTATACCTTTAAAAAGACATAATCCTGACTCTCAGCATGCAAGTTGCACCATGTTTGTACATTCCCTGTTTCTGAATGTCTTCGGAAGAATAATCGGACCTTTATTTACTATATTTATGATTAACTGCCAACTAAGAACTATGCTTTCAAAATAACTTGTCGATTGCCAGTAATAAAGAGTCACTAATAAAATAAAATATAGGAATACAAATGTGTAACAAAATAATTTCAAGTTAGATGACAAAAAAAAAGGGAACTTATGAACAAAGTATGGGCAGTATTCTGGTGTAGAAAGATTATTTAAATTAATTCTTAGAGTTCAGTATGTCTTAACTATTAGAAAAAGAGATGCACAAGAAGGTACTCACTTGAAGAATCACATCTGAAATGTCCACTACCAAGGCCTAAACACTGGCACCACAATTTGAATCCCGTTTCAGACATCCTTTCCCATTCATCCCCAATGGAATAGAAAGAACCAGTGAAGGTATCATAACACGCATCATCAGTGGGTGGGCTTAATCTTTCAGAAACTGAAAAGCAAAATAAATAAACATTGTTACATCTTTCAAGTTCTTCCTTCCCTACATTCTGCAGGTAATGATGAAACCTCTCTACACTCCTTACAACAGATGCCTCATCATAATTACATGCCATGGAATTCTCACTCAGATTCCCTTGTTATTTCCAAAATAAATCAGTACTTCCCACTGTAAGAGGCAGCATATTTAAGAACTGAAATGCACATTCAAGGATTAGGTTCAGACTGTAACCCAGAAAGGGGAACTGAACTTGCCAAAGGACTAGCTGTTTCCTTCAAATGGTCTAACAAGCCAGCTCTCAGTAGCTCAACTTCCTTATCTTTGCACAATCTCATCTCTGTACAGAGGAAAAAAAGAGAGATCATCAATCTGCATTTCAGAAAAAAAAATGCTTTCTTTTGTAGAGGACATGGAAAAGGGAGAATGGTGAGACCTGCCCTAAAATTCATTATTCTTGCTTGTATCCAAGGCTCTCCAATGGAGACATCTTTTCTTAACTGACTGTAATGCAGTTATGTTCCCATGTTGAACTCTGTTTCTCGTATGTAAAGTTTCTATGACCCTTGCAGCTCCTAAGGCTTTTTGCTCCTTGAAGAGAATCCCTGGAAAGAAGAAGATTTCAAGTTCCACATGCCAAGGCTACAGGGAAGAAAAACACCCACATTCAGTGGCAGAGAGACTCCTGTACGTGCAAAATGTTCTAACCTTCTAGAGAAAACTCCCAGAAGACATTTTGGGAAGCTGCTGCTAGCCAGGGCAAATGCTGAGAGGAGCATTTAGTGTTATAGGAAGAATTTAGACTGTGGATGTCTGCCTTTTTTAGATACTCAGACCAACTATGAAGAGGTTGTAGTGTCCATATCATTTCAGATTGGGGGTGAGGATTCTTCTTATCATTAAGACTTTTCCCTTTAAATACATTTTTTTTCTTAATGAGTTTTTTTTAAACAGAGAAAAGCTTTCAGTTGTGTGGGTGCTCCCATCTGCAAATGAAACAGCAACCCCAAATATTGAGAGGTAGTCAGGGAAAAATAAAGTATTCTGAACAGGTTATTTTAACTAGCCTACATGAGAACTGAAACGCTATGGTAGTTAGGATCCCGGACTAAGAACAAGACGCATTCCCCCCTCAGACTAAATTCCCTTCATGGGGCTATTGTATAGGTAAACGAGACTATGTGTGTGTATAAGACTCTCTAAAGGATGTGTGTGCTCTCTAAAGCAGGGTTTCCCTACCCCCGGTCCGTGGACCGGTACCGGGCTGCGACATGCCAGCAACCGGCCACACAAACAAGCAAAACCTCATCTGCGGGTTGCAGGCAGCACACAAAACCACGCCCCCTCCGGTCCACGGAAAAACCTCTCTCCACGTAACCGGTCCCTGGTGCCCAAATGGTTGGGGACTTCTGCTCTAAAGGACTAGGAAGATAACACGAAATCAGTGCAATCATTAACTAGTAAAAGATAAAAAAAAGGAGTCCCTGTAGGTTTTACTCCATTAATCATAGCTGACTTTAGGGGGCAGTGCACATCTCTGTCTCTAGGCCATTCTGCCAGAAGTTTCCATGGTCATGTGGCCAGCATGACAACATGCTGCAGCACGGAGTGTGTGGCAAAACATGGAGCGTTGTTGCCTTCCCACCGAAGTGATACCTGTTTATCTATTTGCATTTACATGTTTTTGAACTGCTAGATTGGCAGGAGCTGGGGCAAATGATAAGAGCTCACTTTGTCACACGGTGGTAGGACTTGAACCACCGGAGTAGACCTTCTCCAGCATATTTTAAACCACTAAGCCACCGCACCTCTCCATCAACTAGTAAACAAATCAAAAAAATGCCAATGATTGTGAAATAAAATTAGCATAAACATAAAAGTAGAATCTTCTCATTTCCACTCACCATTATTGCCCACTGTGACCATCTCTTCAAGAATTCTGTGTCTTCTCTGATTTTTAACTGCTTCTACTACGATGTTGTAGGTTGCCCCTCTAGTAAGACCCGTAAGAGTAGCACTAGAATATACACCAGGAACTTTGATCTGTGGTTTGAGAAATTTTTTTAAAGTTTTTAAAACTTTCTTGCTTTCTAGCAATATAGGAAACTGATTCTTTTTTTTTTCCAGGCAGTGATACAAGCTCTACTGAGGTGGCAGCACTCAGCAGACTTTAGCTGAATTCAGAAGGGCAGTCCTAATTAAATACACAGATAGGATAGGATCAGGTGATCCATATCTCCAGATTAAACTGGGAAATTGAACAAACTTTAGAAGCTATTTTGACATTTTTTGCTAAGAAAATTACATAGCCCTGTTTATGTAGTCACCAGAAGTCATTTTTAAGCAAATTTTGCTCTTATCAGCTATTTTTCTATTTAAAGCCTACTCTCTCTAATATTATGTTCAATTAACTGGCTCACTTTTTTCATTGCACTGCTTTATTTTTTTCAGCACAGATCCTTCTTCGTGTTACACTTTAATCTTTTAATCCAGTTATTGTTAGGCAGCATGGTAACAGAACAAGTGCTACTATTTACAGGACAGATATACAACAGGAATCCCAAGTACAAAGGCCCTACAGGTGGCCCCTGGAGCTTCTGCAAAAGTGGTCACCAAATTGTAATTTTCAGTCTCAGCAGGAAGACAACAAAATAGATGGGGAATAATTCTCTTATCTATTTTCATTTATCTTTAATCTTGATCCTACCAACCTCTTGGTCTTAATCATGTCTGATTTGGAATCTCCAATCTTTCACTTAACATGCAGCCATTGGCACAAAAAAGGTTATACGGCACTGCTTTAGAGCTTACCTAAGTAAGCTGTATTCACAGAACATACTTAACCAGAACACTTCCCCATTTATAGTGTTCATCATCTTGGCCAGAGTCTTTTTTTCTGACTTAGGCTATTGTACAAACCCATCTTATTGGGTTAATTTAGATTCACTTTATTGTGTAAAATGAGAAAATAAATAAATTCAATAGCTTATTAATAAGCATGTGATGTGAATGCAGCAATCAACTCAACTTGTTTTTGATGTACACTTTGCCAATTTCTAGCTCTTTCCATTCTAGCCTCTAAAATACTGGTTTCTTATCAGATTTACCTGGCTTTCCTATTCATCTCCCTTCCAAACTCTGCTGCGAATAGTTTCCATGTGAAGTTGCTCTATACAAATCCCTATTTCAGGTTTTTTTTGTCTGATTCCATACTTAGAGCTGTTGGTCTTCCAATCTTGCCATTTCTGGTCTCCTGAGGAGACTTCAACCTGTATTGCAGACATTTCAAACTCGTGACGTCACGTGACATCACACAACGTATCGGGACGGTTTCACCATTGCCGGCAATGGGGTGGCCGCGGCTTCCGGATGACGCGTCTGGCCTGCGGGCCGGCAGTTTGACACCCCTGCTATATTGGATTGTGGTTTCTCAAACTTACAACTCTCTCCTTAAGAAACACATTTAATGCTCAATCACAGGCAGCACTATTGCTTACCATCTTAAATCTTCATTGTTAAATGATAACTTCATCATATGTAAATTTCATTGTTGCCCTTAGTGGACACACATCAACACAGCTGGTTCAGCTTACCAGATCTTATACTGAAGCTATTATTAAAGTAAAAGCAATATGGGCACATTGTTTCATCACCAACAGTTCATCTAAGTTACCTCAGTAGGTTCTTCTTCATCACTAACAGGCTGGCAAGAAATAATGTATTCGGAGCTATCTGTATAAGGTGTCCATGAGATAGTTGTCTGAGAAAGTGCTTCCTGGGGCCTTGTGTAATTATCCTTGGATAGAAGGGTATGATGATAAGAAGGTTTGTCAACATCAGGAACTTGAATGGGATGACGGATCACCACCACTGGCTGTTCTTCCCTATTTGGTTTAGCCCTTGCTGGAGTTGCTGGAGTTGTGGGTGTTCGAGACCCAAATTCTTCTACAAGGACTTGTTGACCTGGGTTGCTCAGGATGGAGTGCTGACCAGAAGAACCTGGAATTGGGATACCATTTCCATTGTCATAGGGGTTGTTTGTGAGGTAAGGTACATTCTCCAGAACAGAAGGCACATCCAAGATCTCTGTCACCCTTTTACCAGGATGCGGTGGAGTTACCAGCCGGGGTAGCTCATCTAGCCAAAGAAAGGTTAGAAGCAGTGAAAGCCAGGTGCTGAAAGCTCCAGCAAGGGTTCCATTTGACATGGAGGAAATCTGCCCCATAATATCTTAATTCAAGCAATTAAATTTTAGCAATATTCTCAAAAAAGCGACATTATTCTGCAAAGCCTGGTTAAATTACTCTCATAGCACTTGAATCAAAAGGCAAAAGAAAGCATTGGAATTTGGAACTAAAGCCAAATTAGAATGACAACCAAAGAGCTTTGAAAGATCCATAAAAAGCAAAAGTCCCATTTGCCAAACTACTGAATTACTTCGATATCTATAAATAAATGAATTTAACATCTTAACCACCTTTATTGCTATATTGCTTTTCCCAAAAAAAATTTCTTAAGGGAGAAATATTATATATTGCATTATACTTGGGACATATTTACAAAATTAGTTCTCCTAAGATATCAACCCTTGGATCCCCATCTATGCTTCAACACTGAATCTACAGTGTCAACTGGAGAGCCAACAAATTATTCATACAAGTTTTATGGATCCACTTCCTGCCCTTTGGTTATGAGATCATATATAAAACAGCAGTTCTCTTTCACCAATGAATGCATAGTTTCATGAAACATGGATTAATTTATTTGTTATAAATCATTATTTTTCTTAAAATATAAAGTAGCTGATTTAGACCTAATGAAAGCACTAAAAATAATGAAACAGGGAGAGAGCAGGAGAGATATTTTTAACCCACTGGAAACAATGATCCAAACCAAATTATCTCCTTTTTTGATTTTACTGATTTGATGGAAATAAGGAAATATTAAACTGTAGCTGAAATCTAATTCAACACTATAATATAAAATTTTCTATTTACCTGGAGTTAAATACTCTTGAACAGAGAGAATTTTCATTCTGAATAAACTAGTATAGCAGGAGTGGTCAATTTTTAAAATAATAGAATAGGTTTTTTTTAAAATAAATAAATAAAAATAATTCTCAGAGGTTTTTGATATCATAGTAAGAAAGGCTGATTTTGTAGTTAATTTTGGGTGAAATAGTATGTTTTTGAGATTTTAGCACTCAAAAGTCCTTCATCTTGCAGAGGGTGAGTGGAGAAACTGATCCAACTTCTTTTGGGATGTATGTGGACATTTGAAGTGAACTAAAGCAATTCATCTGGAATACATATATCATACCTTCTGCCAAATTCAGAGGCTAGACAGCACTTTAATTCAATCATTTTCAAAGAAAATTCAGCCGAAAGGTTAACTAAATCCATGAAATGATAATAAGCTAGAATTCTATTATATTTTGCATAAATTAACATCTAAGTAATGACAGGTTATAAACAATGTTTATATATGTTACAAAAATATACCATGCAATGCTATGTAATATTTCTCACTGAATTGCATAGGGTTTATTTGAAGATACAGGAATGAAATCTAGATTAATATTACCTGTTCTTTTCCTTCCAATTAATGGTTCACTCTTCTGATTATTCTTCACACCAGTTATATAAATGATATATTCTGTCCCTGGCTCCAGACCTGATGGAAGAAAAATTTAAAAGGACACTGCAGCCAGTTCAGGATTTAAGATGTTCAGAAAGGCAAAGCCTGCTCACCTTTTAATAATCAAACTATAAGTTTTATCTATTTCTGTAGCTTTATTGCTTTACCTTTTATTACTTTTGTCTAATATATGTTATGTTATCTTAAATATTTTATGTTGGTGGTATACAGCGTTATAGTATTATAAGTGCTATAAAGCATTACAAATCACTTTTTAAAAAAACCAAATTTTCATCTGCCTTCAATCCCCAGGATATATTGTAGCGTATCATGCAATAAGTACCCATGTGGACTATTCTATTTCAGATCTAAGACAAGAAAGATTAGTTATAATCGGAAAGCATGTTAGGACAGGATCAAAATCTAGCCTTCAAAAATTAATCACTAGGTCGAGAACACATCCTAGTTTTGAAAAGCAATGCTTTACTTCATCTCCTAATAATGTATTGTTACTACACAATACACCAAATCCAATTTGATTAGACTTCAAAAAAACGTCTTCACAATATTTAGAAGCAAAAAGACTCCAAATCCAATCCTCACAATATTAAAGTGCAGCTGAGGAAATCTTTCCTGTAAACCCAGGGAGCCAATGCTATTCCTTGTACTCCAGCAGTTAATAGCAGTTTCAAAGGCTCATTGTTATTCCCTCTGAGTGCAGAGATTCTAAATGCTGCCAAATTACATTTCCTCAATACTGTTTGATGTTCCAGCTTCATTATGAAAAGTTCATACCTGTGATAGTGGCCTCAGTAATACCAGGATGAGGACGAGGAAGTAGTTCCCTGGCTGGGCCGCCAACTTGCTCATATTTGATTATGTAGCCCGTGATCTTGGCCCGTGGTGGCTGCCAACTGATCAACAAGGAGTTGCTTGTAGTTGTGAGGAAGCGCAGATTGGACGGCGCATCAATGGCTAAGGAACAAAAACATTTAAATAAATGTTAGTTATTGCAATTTCCATGTATTTCAGACACTGTCATATTTTTTTTTTCCATTCTCAGAAGTTGGCTGGAGACAGAAACCAGTCACAAAGGATTGTAAAGAACAAAGATCAAAGAACAAAGCTGTATATTCAGCCCATAGGAATTTTTGCTCAGTATCATTACCAGTGAAAGCATCAAGTTCTGCTGGGGAGCTGCGAGCATTCTCATTCAGCGCATAGATATAAATCTTGTAGTCAGTGCCAGGTTGCAAGCCTGTAAATCAAATAAAGCATTAAAAATAAATCAATGGTGCTTTATGTAAAGTTCTGATTGGAGGAAGCCTACATACTAAAATTCATTAAAAATAGGTAGCAAGGAGTTAAAGAAATTCAGTTTACAAGGCTTAGAGTAGAAAAACTGAGGTAACCTCTGTTGCTTTGTTTTGACAGTATTATAGATATCTGTCTTCAAATCCCTGCACAATTCTGAAATGAAGAAACAATAATTAAGGGCACTATGGAAACTGAAGGAAGGAAAATCGAACTAGATTATAACGATCATCTGGAGCCTAGGGCAGAAGATATGATGGCAGGAAAGAAATGAACAGGCAGGGAAGCTCTAAAACCTGAACCTCCACAATCACAAAAGACAAGAGGGGAAACCAAACTGTTTCCTGGACCTTTATCAGTTGCACAAAAAAGAAAATTCCACCAATGATTGCTTTTCTCCTACCTACTACATGGTAATGAGATGGGGGAAATAATTTATTAAATGCCCATAGGAAATGTGACCCTTAATATTTGCACTCTGAAGAAATTATCCCAGGGGAGGAATTATAAATACTGAAAACCATACAAGATTTGGTCTTTCAGCTGCAGCAAAATCAATGTTTTCTGAATTCTCCTTGGAGCTGCCCAGCTGCTTAAAGTATTCTAAATGTGGTAATAAAAAAATGGACAAAATACCCTAGTT
This sequence comes from Azemiops feae, assembly GCA_023970755.1. Classification (NCBI taxonomy): domain Eukaryota; kingdom Metazoa; phylum Chordata; class Lepidosauria; order Squamata; family Viperidae; genus Azemiops; species Azemiops feae. The sequence goes on from JALGBA010000018.1 coordinate 588,134, forward strand.
AAGGTTTAAGAGCTAGAAAGTTACCGGAATTTTGTTTTGTTTTGTTTTGTTCTGCATGATATCCTTAAGCAATATCCTTCCTGCAAAATATTATCATAGAACTTTTCAAGGTACAGAAATGATGCTCACATACCAGTAATTGTGTAGGTTCTAACATCAGGACTAATTGTTCTTTGAACTGGATTTTGACCACCTGCGGGGACGGCATCTATCTGGAAACCTGTGATTGCCTCTGTCTTGGTGCGCCAGGTAATTGTGATGGTTCGCTCTGTGACATCTGTGACACGAGCTCTACGGGGAGCACCAACATCTGCACCAAAAAGGTGGAATGTCCATCATTAATATAATGGTCATAGTGAGCTTAGAAGTTTCCAAGAAAAATAGATTAAAATAAATTGCAGTCTACAGCCCAGAGATTGATTGATTTGATTTCATATAACTGCCCATCTCAATTAATAGATTCAATATTCAATAGATAGAATCTATGTTCTATGTTCTATGTTCAATCCAACTGATTCTGAATGACAAACAGCATCACAATAATTAAATCCAAAGAAACACAAAATCAGTTACAAATTATATGTAGGGGCAACTAAAAATTATCATAATAATTACATATAAATTAGCAGTGCAAGCAGGTAATGGAGCCCCTAACATTTTCAGGACCCCAGGCTCAGGCACATAGGCAGGTCTTTAAAATCTTATGAAAGGCTAATAGGGTTGGGTCCATCCTGAGCAGTGAAAGAAGATTGTTCCAAGGGGCTGGGGCTATTGCCAAGAAGGCAATCCCCCTGGTCTCCACCAACTAACAGCATCCCCAATCTATTAGACCAAATTGGATGGGTAGAAATTATTGGGAGAAGATGGTCCCTTTGGGAACTAGATGCCAAGCCATGTAGCACTTTAAAGGTGACAATCAGAACCTTGAATTGCATCTGGAAACACAATGGAGCAGCTCCCAAAGTAGTGCTATTACATATATGAGGTAAAAGGCACCATTAATTAACTGTGCAGGCGAATTTTGTATCAATTTCAAATGCTTTTCAATGGCAGCTCCATGCAGAGCTCGTCACAATAATCCAAATGAGAGGTAACAATGGCATGAGTGACTGAACAAAGCTCCCCGCACCAGGAATAGGGCACAATTGGCACACAATCTGAAGATGTGCGAAGGCCCTCCTATCAAAGCTGTCACTTGCTTTTCAAGCAGGAGCCACAAGTCCAAGAGTACCCCCAGATTGTGCACAAAGCCTGTCTAAGGCAGTGCTACCTCATCCAGTACCAAAGATGGAAGAACCCTGTTCCCAAGAGAACTAAATAACCAAAGCCAGTCTGTTTTGCTTGGAATGAGTCGGTGCCTATTGCACCTCATCCAGGCCCTTAGAGCCTCCAGATACTGGGATAGAATATCCACAGCATCACTCAATGTGTCTGGGGTGCAGATCTATAGCTAGGTATCATCTGCATATTGATAATACCTCACCCCAAATGATCATCTCATCTCAGCCAATAGCTTCATGTAGATGTTAAATAGGAGAAGAGAGAACTGACCCCTGGGGCACCCCACACAACAGGTGCCGTGGGTTGGATCTCTCCTCTTCTATTAACACTGACTGAAATTGGCCAAGAAGGAAAGAGGAAACCAGGATAGCTGTTTCTTTCTTGATAATTCCACAACCCTGAGTTCCAAATATTCTCCTTCTTTAATTCCACAAGAATGTAACAGTAGTCTTATTCAATTAGTAAAAGCCTAGCTCTGTGGTGGTGAACCTGTGGCACGCAGAGCCCTCTCTGTGGGCACGTGCGCCGTCGCCCCAGTCCAAGACCTTAAGTCCCGTCCATGAGCAACCTGCATCAAAATCTCCCCGGGCAAGTGGCTTTTTAAGCTGGGTTTTATAAAACCTTTTTGCTTTAGGCCTCCGCCGCCCTGTGCAAAAAAAAAAAAAAAGTTCGATCAATCAATCAATTTTAACTTCTCGCGGGGAAAAAAAAGATCTCGCAAAGTTGGAATTGATTGATTGAACTTTATTTTTAGTCCCACACAGCGGCGGAGGAAGTGATGCGTCGGAGCTGGAAAGAAGGTGCCGCGTGGGCTTGGGGGGAGCGGTAGGAGCAGGGCACTCCATGCGAGGGGTGTGGTGGGGCCTGTGCATGGGGTAGAGAAGCAACGTGGCGGCACTAGCATGGTGGTAGACCAGTTGCTTCCCTCCCCCTGCCAGACACCTGCCAAAGCCGCACAGGGTAAGGTTGCCGGGGCCGCCCCTGCCTAGATGCCCTCACCTCCCCCAAGCGTTTTTTTTACTAACCTGTGGGACTAACGGTAAAAAAAAAAGTTTCATCAGACTTTCTAACTTCTCACGAGATCTCGCGAGAAGTTAGAAAGTCTGATGGAATTTTTTTTTTTTTTAACCGATAGTCCCACAAACACGCAGCAAAGGCTGAGAAGCGAAGAGAGAAATGGAATGCAGCTGAAAGGCAGGTTAGTAAAAAAACGCTTGGGGGAGGCAAGGGCATCTGGGTGGAGACAGGTGCGGAAACCTTACGCTGCATGGTGGCAGGAGGGTGGGGCGCGTGCCCTTCCCATGCTAGGCCAGCCCCTGCAGCCCTGGGGCGGCCGTGCTAGGGCGTTGAGGTAGGGGCTGGCAGGCCGACCAAAGCAGCAGGTGGAGCACCAGAAGCTCGGGGAGAGAGGGTGCTGAAGCGTGCAAGGAAACAAAGGAAGATTTTTTTGGGGAGGGGAAAAAGGTCAATCAATCAATTCCAACTTCGCGATCTTTCACAAGAAGTTGGAATTGATTGACCTTTCCCCCCCCCCAAAAAAACCTTCCTTTGTCCTTGCAAGCGGCGGCAGCGGATCGCGAAGGAGAAACGGCACGGGGCTGGGAGTCAGGTAAGGAAAGAAAGGCAATTTCTGGGGGGAGCGAGGATTTCTTTCCTTACCTGCCCCACTTGTTCTGAGGCTGCTTTCTGCTCAACCACATTGCTCTTGCCAATGGCCCGACTGCCCTCTTCAGCACCCTCCCTCCCTGAGCCTCCGGCGATCCACCTGCTGCTTTGGTGGCTCTGTAAGCAGAGCTGTGAAGTTCTCTTCTGTCAGAGAACTTCGCAGCTCTGCCTACAGAGCCACCAAAGCTGTAGCTGAATGGGCAGGTGAGGGGGGAACCTGCCCCACTTGTTCCACGGCCACTTTCGGCCGAGCTGAATTGCAGCAACATTGGGCGCAATACGCGAGGCAGCAAACAGCCGCGCCATGCCGAAACCAGCCGTTTGCCGCCCCCCTGCGCAATGCCACTGGCACGAGGCCGTGGAATAAGCCGGGCGGCGGTAAGAAACCAGTATACCGGTTCCTTACCTCTGCCCGGCTTGTTCTGCGGCCTCATGCCAGCGGCATTGGGTGCAACGCGCAAGGCGGCAAATGGCCGTGGCCGGCAGCAAACAGCCACGTCGCGCCGAAACCGGCCATTTATCGCCTGGCGCATCGCGCCCAATGCCACTGCCATAAGGCCGCAGAACAAGCCGGGAGGAGGTAAGGAACTGGTATACCGGATCTCCCCTCCCCTACTCCGCCTGCTGCTGGAGGGCTGGCCCGGTATTCGCAGCGAGCTGCGGAGCCTCAGAGTGCGCCAGTCAAGGGGCCAGCAGGCTGTGGCTGCTGACAGACACAGTTGGCCCCCATGCGCTCGCTGTATGCAGGGGCCGATGGTGTCACTGCCTTGCCTTGCCCTGCAGCAATGGCACCCCTACCCTGCCCCCTGCCTGATCTCGCCTCACCCCGCAGGACGAGCCTCCTGCCCACCATCCCGCCAGCCAGAGACCCCCTGGATCTCCCCCAACCCTGCCCAGCCCCCACAGGCGTCCCTCCCCACGAGCAACATAGAGGTGGCCATGCCCACCCCGGCCACGCCCACCCAGTCTGTCATGACCACTGCAGCCACGCCCACCCAGTGGTTACGCCCACCCAGTACCCGACGATAAATAAGTGGGGTTTGGGTTGCAGTTTGGGCACTCGGTCTCTAAAAGGTTCACCATCACTGGCCTAGCTCCTTGTCCACTGTCTCATAATGCATAATGAAATGACTACATAGAAGCCTAGAGAAGAATATGAGGACAATAGTCATATCATGCCAAGATCCCTACATGACTATATTTTAGTGTCTCTGAATCTCAAGATAGTGCACAGCCATCCTCCTTAGCTATTGATAAACACAGACTTATTTATTTGTTGAATCCCCTTTTAACATCTTTAATGCTGACCACATCACATCTTGTAGTAATTCAGTTATTTGTGCTGTGTGAAGTGGCATTTCCTTTATCTGTCTTGAATTTTGTACCAGTTAACTTCACTGAATGACATACAATTTTGTTATGTCAAAGATAGAAAATGACTTTATGTATTTTGACAATGCTCCCTTCTTTGTACTTATAGCCTAAAAAGCCAGTGTTTCGCTTTTCAGCTCAGTGATTTATGGCAATTTTCATTATGTGGGATCACTTACTTTCCAGAGTATTAACTACACCTTGGGTAGGTCTGCTGGTCAAAGAGTCCTTCAGTGCATAGATACTAACTTCATATTTAGTTGCCACCTAGATATTAAAAAGAACATGTGAAGTTAGTAAATTTGCTTTCTTCAAAGAAGCTGACACACAAGCCATTTCAGTAAAGAACCTCAGTTCCTAACATCGTTGTGTATCTACTGTATTCATGTCTAAAGTGGGATGAGGATTTTTTTTTACCAAATGGTTCTCTACTTCTGCTCCATCAACCCAAACATTAATACCCAAGCCTAATGCGGATATGGCTTCTATTAATGGATTAGGAGGGAAGACAACACCTTCTCTCCTTACTGCAGTCTCTTGGTCTTCAAATGTTGCTTTTAAGGTTTTAAAGTTATGGGGAATGCCTGAAATGGAGAAGAACAAGCAAAGGAATTCCTATTTCACCATCCTTATTTCTCCTTCAGTATCTTAGACGCTCTACCAAGAGAAAAAAGCCTAAAGCTTGGATAATTACCCTATACAACATGCTACATATGTGAATGTCTTTATACTACCTTTAAAAGATGGGTAATCTTTTCCTTCAAAAGATTAATGCTAATTATGAAGGATGAAAAACAAGAGGGGAAGTTCATGTATAATTTATGTCTTCTAAATAATTACCTTCTAGTCCAACTGATTTTCTAAATATATATAAAACTGTATATGAGTTATATTTTTCTCCCACTATATTTTAAATTGCTGCAAAATAAGTACATAAAATCAACAATAATAAAAAGCATTACCATTAGTCCAGAGATAACAGCAGATGTGCTATCTGGAGCAAGATTAATTTCTTTCATTGGGCCATTCTTTTCCTTGGGATTTACTCTCACTCGATATCCAGTAAGCTTCACATTTGGTGCAGTCCAAGTTAGTGTGAGACTTGTTGGAGCAACCTGAATAAATTTCAGATTTGTAGGAGGTGGGATTGCTGTTAAATTTAGAATTACAAATTGAGATTATATGGAAAGAACTCAGTAATACAAAAAGCCATCTAAATCTTTTAATTACTATCAATTCAGTATTTTAATTTTATGTTACAGTTACAACAGTTTTTTGAAAGTTTTCATGCATTGTAAATGAAAGCTAGAAACTAGTTTAAACCTTCTTTCCTATTGAATATAGGGCAGTAAATTTCAAAACTACATTTATCTCTTTTGAGATCATAAAACAGTGTCCCACAACGCAAAATAACAAGTGAGCCATTACACCACAACTTAATCTGGACATGGACATATACATGCTCCAAAAATGACAAGGTAAATTGGCACAGTAGAGGTAGTAGATCAGTGTTCCCCAACCCTTCCGGCTTGGCAGAAATGTGCCGATGCGCAGCCCCACGGACGCATGAGGCAAATGGGTGTGTACACGGCAGCGGCACTAGCGCCCACGTGCATGCACAAGTGGGCCACTAGCGCCCGCGTGCATGAGCAAACGGGCCGCTAGCACCCACGCACATGCGCAAACAGGCTGCTAGCACCCGCGTGATGCTGGCGACTGTTCTAGCGCCCCACGCATGCACAAATGGGGCCGCTAGCACCTGCGCAGTGGCACTAGCGTGAGTGGGGGTTGCGTACACACATGCGCACACTCGCCAGCCATTCCCACGGCCCAATGGCCAATAGGTGGCCCATAGATTAGGGATCCCTGTAGTAGACTAAAGATGAAAGTGCAAAGTAACCCACCCATTTTCTTCCTGGAAAATGAAAGTTTTGAGACTGGTCACAGTCAATGTTACGATTAGATTAAAATTCATAGTAATAGCCATTTTGGGAGATCACTGCAAAAATGTTTTCAAAATTCCAAAAATTCCAACAATTGCATATAACATTTGGTTTAAGAAAAGGAAATATAAAGTATCCTGTCCCAATTATTGTGATCAGGATTTGAACCAGAGGAAATTCTTACAAAAATTAAAACAAAATGCTCACACAAATGTCATAAATCCAGATCTATTCCTTGTTGCACCATCTATGTCCCTTCAAATGTATACTACAGCTGAAATAATTATTATATATATATAGACACATATATTACATATAGATATATAACATCTGAGTTATTGTATCAGCTGCAGAAAGAGGGAAGCTGTGAAAACTGAGAGAAGGAACAAAAAAAAATATCTGCCCCTAAAAACATTTTTCTTTTGTTTGTGCATGGATGTGGAAGTTTATGTGTGATTCCATATCTCCCATGTTGCACAGTAATGTTTTGGTTCTATTAATCCTCCTTATAATCATCCACTGATGTTTCTCCAGTCCCATACCTCAGCACTGCACTTCATAGATAATTAGTTGCAACTGGATTCCTTCACAAGAAGGGACAGCTATCATGGCCACCAGGTGACATTATTTCATGTGTACCTGTGGTCTGGGTCCCAATCAAAGGTAGGCTTTCCAAGTCATTGTGCAAGGCAACAATGTAAACAGTATACTCAGAACCCGGCCTGAGGCCATGCAGCACCGCAGTATCGTCTTCACCATCTGAAGCAGGGAATAGTTCCTGGATTCCATCCTCAGGGGTTGAGTAGGTCACCCTGTATCCAGTGACTTGCCCCTGTGGGCTTTCCCAAGCAACTTTGATGGAATCAACATCCACTGCAGTGAATGCCAGTCCTTTAGGACGGTCAATGTCTGTTAGGCAAATTAATGGTGAAAGGTTAAAGCAGAGGAGGACGCAAAGCAGATTTGGGGTAGCACAAAGCGCTCTTGTTATAAGCAAAGCATTCTTGTTTCTGCACATCAAGAAATATAATTCATTTTTCTCCTGCCTAGAATACCACAAAAGACTCTTACATCACAGCTATCACAGCTAATTGATTACAGGGTGATTTTACAGTTACCTTGAATGGAAGTTCCCTTTCGTTCAGTGGGCTTATTTCCAGTTAAGTAAGAATAAGACTGCAACCTATTGCTACTGCTCACATACCTATTTATTTGTGAGATGACAGCTTCAGTGTGAGTAGCAATAAATCCCAAACAGGTTATTTTATTTGATTTTGTGTCAAACAAAGGCAAAGTTTGGTTTAAAAAAAACCCTTAATACTCCTATTTTAAATCCTGGATTTAAATTTCTTCGTATTTTCTAATGCAAAGGCCCCTTTTATTACTTATTTGCTGCTCCTGAGAAGAATAAAAAAGTTAAGACATATGACCTATATAGTATTTTATTTTGTAAGATGTCGAGTCTACTGGAATGAGCAGCTGTATTAAATTTGATAAATACAAAAATAAAAAATGTTGCACTGTAAATAAATAGTACATAAAGAACTGTTTTTTTCAGTCAGATTATCTTTTTCCAAATTATTTATCAATTAATAATTTTTAACACTTATAATTTTAGTTTTAATTTTAATGTTAAGCACAGTTTGTGGTAAAAATGACTTAACTGTGAGAATAGTATTGTTTTTGCCATTTTCTCAAAATTTTGATAATAAACATGTCCCAAAAGATTTAGATATTTGTAGACATTGTTCTCCTACTATGAAATGTGGGAAATGTGAATTTACATACTTGTAATAACTTTCTCAACCAAAGGCTGGCTTTCTCCATTTGGCCCTTGGGCATAGACGCTAACCACATACTCAACTGTAGGTTGTAGTTCATCAATTGTGACTTCTGTTTGTTCTGCAAAAAATAAAAAATATATTTATATATGGTCTCTTTTTGTCTTAACCATCTCAGCTATTCAGTTTTCCATCAAGAAGAAAGACAAGTAGTTCTAAATAATCCTAGGATAGGATAATTTTCCATAGAAACTGTTTCAAAGCAAAAGAAACAATTTAAACAGATTTCACAGTCACAAATATTTTGACAGTGTAAATGCAGAAATACTTTTCTGTAGAAATAGTCAATGGTATCCATTGTGTTTCAGTGTTTTTAAAAATAGATTGTCATCAGAAGTTTTAATCATGTATAAATTACATGATTAACAAGACCTACATTTTTGGCAAGCATTCTTTTAGTGCGTGTTGAAACAACAATTCCTGTTTTAGAACATCTCAAAATCTGCCCAATGTTGGGAAGCTGCACCAAATATTGGACTAGCTTGCTTATATATAATCCATGACTTCAGTCTTTATGACCTTTAGGTAGATGGTAGCAACTGCTGGTATTCCAAGTTTCAAATATAGTAAGACGTATTTCCCTTTTTTCCCCTTTAAAGAGTGGGTCCCCATGCCTAACATACATTACTTTTTAAATTCTCTAGGTGGAGATTAAAAAAAAATGTGTTACTAGAGATACACAGTCTTCATATTAAGCAACTTATTTGTTTAGTGAATCAAAACCACCACAATTTGTGTACTAAAACTGGATATGCAAAATACATTCCTTCCTCAAATGCTGGTCAATGTGGTTGTCTATCATCAAAGGCTATGGGTTCAAACAATCCAAATAGCTATCATTTCAAAAAATGCAAAGTAGAATGATAATGACATAATTAATAATACAATTATTAACTTCTTTATAAAATATTCAAAATGTCTGTATAAAGAGATACTCATTTCTTCTAACACTGAGGGTATGAGGATAACTCAAGAATTCATGGACTGCCACATTTTATATTCCACAGGAGCAGATCTTCCTCTACATATCAAGATCACAGTAAATGGCTGTCAAACTATCTCTCTTCTCCCAAGCATTTTTATATAGGATTTTATATTTACAGTACCATGTAACAACTGCATTTTATTGTTTTACCAGTTCTCTTCTCCTTTTTAATGTTCTTTAATATCTTAATCAAATCAAATATTTTATGGTGCTAGACCAACATAAGTAATGTTTTAGTAATATTATATTCTACTCAGTAAATTTTGGTCTCTATGTAGATATAAAAACAGTACTTTGAAAGTACAGGAACTGACTTGCAGACCTTGATGTCTTGAGAAGCAAGGAGAGAAAACAATCACTCAGGTATGAGGTGGTTTGAGTTTTAAAGATTAAACTCAGCACCTTTGAACTATGAAAAAAATGGGCAGAGTAGATTTTTTCAGCAAAGTGTGGTAACATTTTGTCTAATGCTCTGATTACCTGTCTAGTTCCCACATTCTTCATCAATGCAAATTTTTAGACATTCTTAAAGAGTAGTCCTACACAAATCACATTATATCATCTAATTACATTATGATTAAGGCATCAATGACTGTATTGTAATCAGACCAGCTCAGAAACAAACTATAATATGCAAGCATGTTCCTTGCTACTGCCACAATTCAGAAATCTAACCCAATTTTCTAATGACTAATTGCACCTCTCTCTTATCTCAGGGCATAGTTCCAGCTTATTCATACTCATCTATTCCATTGTTAAGTATAAGCCACTATCCAGGGAACTAAATGCTTCCACAGTTACACACTAAACAGAAGTAGATCAGGGGGGCTTTGGGATATAGTGGAATTTTATATCAACATTTTTCATGACAATGAAACGTAACTTCATTAAATATAAACAACGTAAGGGATAAAATAGGACTCTGTGGAAAGCCAACAGTAATCCCTCAGCAATGTTATCTGGATGTGGCCCAAGACTGCAAAACACTCCCCCCAGCATAACTACTAATTCAGCACTTCATCAAGATAGCCTCCCCAAAAAATCTTGTTATATTACAAGTACAATTACAAGTACTTTCACCAGTAATTAAATGTTTAATATTGGCTATGGCTTTCTAATTCTTAGCTGTCTTGCTTAAGCAGGAGAGAAGTCACATCTCTCACAAGAAGAACTTGTTCACTTCCCAGAAGCACATGTTTAATCCTGTTATGGCTGATTTAATTGAGAATTGAGTAACAAGTAGTAAAGCCCATATTTGCATTTCCTCAAAATCTACAAACTGTAAAGAATCCAAAATTAAAAGCAGTTGCTAAGGCTGCATTCTATGGCCCACCTCAAGATAAGCCGAACAATTGATCCGGAAAGAATCATGTAAATTCCCGCTAGCAAGCCTTTCCTTGAAAAGAAAAAGATTGAGGAGCTGAGGAGAAAGCCCACGCTTTAAGCTAATTGGGGAATGTGCTTTAGGACAGTTTATTGGGGGCGGGAACTGTACTTTGTTACTTTGTATCCGGGGGAAGGGAATTTAGTTTTTGGGTTCAACTATGTAGTGCCGATACTTTGTTTCCTGAATAAATGTTCTTTAAGGAAGAATTTTGCCTCAAAGTTCTTTTGATGGGTTTCATCTATCGGAACCATGACATTAACCCCAAACTGACTTTTCTACCTTAACCACCTTGGGGTCCTGAGCTCCAGTCACCGTCCCTAAGTCGAGTGATAGGCTGACAAAAGACTCGGGGAAGATCTCAACATGGAGAAGGAAGAAATGCCTGGAACCAGCACCCCGGCCATGGCTGCCGCCTCAACGGAGGGAGCGCAAGCCAGCGCACCAGCAGAGAAGGAATCTTCTCAGGCCTTACAGGTGAGGGTGAGACCCAAAATGCGAGACAGAGGCGATACGCTTAGAAATAGGTGAACATTGGGAGTTCATTCGCTTCATGGTGGCTCCGAAGATGACTGAGGCTGTGGTTCTAGGGCTAGCCTGGTTGGACAAATGGAAATCGTTTATTTGGTGGGAAAAGGGGATGAGGACAGTGAGATTACCTATAGGGCCCAAGCCCCCCTTAATTCGGCCGATGTTAATGGAGAATTTAGGCCGTCTACCGAGCTACCAAAGATAGCCACCCTGTCTCAACCAGGCGAGCCACTCATCCCCAGCGAATACCGGGATCTAGCGGAGGTGTTTAGTGAGAAAGAATGTGACATCCTGTCTTCCCATCGGCCCAATGATTGCACCATTGTTACCAGGAGCTAAACTCCCACAGCCGAGGATGTACGCCATGACCCCCCTCGAAATGGATGGATGCAGCAGTATGTGAACAAGAACCTAGCAAGAGGATTTATTGAGTGGGCCAAATCTCAGGTGGGAGCTCCAGTGTTATTTAAAGAGAAAAAAGACGGGTTGCTTCATCTCTGCGTAGACTATAAAGGGTTAAACGCTGTGAGTGTAGAAAACAAATACCCCCTCCCCCTCCTGAAGGACCTACTAACCCACCTGGCGAAGGGGAGCGTCTTCACTAAATTGGACATGAGAGAGGCATATTACCAAGTAAGAATAAGAGAAGGAGATGAATGGAAAACTGCTTTTAACTGTCCCATGGGGAGCTATCAATTCAAAGTCATGCCGTTTGGACTACAGGGGGCTACAGCTGTCTTCATGCAGCTGATCAACCAGGTACTACATGATCATTTATACAAAGGAGCTTTGGTGTATCTTGATGATATCCTGATATACAGCATGAATATGGCTGACCACGTAAAACTAGTGCGAGAAATACTAAAGAAATTGTTGAATGCCAAACTATATGTTAAACTATCAAAGTGTGAGTTCCATCAGACCCGACTGGATTACCTAGGCTACAGAATTTCCAGTGAGGGCATTGAAATGGATCCTGCTAAAGTGAAAGCCGTAATCGAATGGCAACCCCCAAAGACTCGCAAACAGCTTCAGAGCTTCTGGGATTTGCTGAAATTGCTTTGCCCCTCACGGACTTATTGAAAACAGGCAAAGAGGAGGGAAAGCTGCGACCGGGCCAGCCGCTAACATGGACTATGAACTGTCAAACTGCTTTTGAGAATTTGAAGACTATTTGCGGTTGAGCCAGTCCTAAAGCATCCTTGTCCGGGGAAACCCTTTGTGATTCAAGCCGATGCCAGCGACGTGGCTGTTGGAGCTGTACTATTGCAAAAGAACCATGACGGAGTCCTACAGCCCTGTGCCTACACCTCGAAAAAGTTCACCGATTGCGAGAGAAGATGGGCAGTGTGGGAGAAGGAAGCCTTCGCAATTCGTTGGGCTCTATTAAACTGGCGACACTACCTAGAAGGGAGCAAGGTGCCTTTCGAGGTATGGACTGATCACAAAAACCTAGAGGCACTGAAAACTCCCCATAAGCTGTCCCCGAAACAAGTACGGTGGGCGCAATACTTTAACCGATTTAACTTCACCCTGAAGTACATACCAGGGGGGGGGGGACTTTTTAGCTGACGCTTTATCCAGATTACTTCAATACAAGAGCCAGCATGAAGGGGTTAATGAAGCAATTATATCTACACTGCAAGCTGCTTCTTAACTAACACCACGAAGAGCCCCATCTTCAAAAGTTCGAAACCCCGATGAACCTGGGGCGAGGAAATTAAAACAGGAACTCCTCAACGATCGATGGTTCAAGGAAAATCAAACCTCCTTGACGTGCAGGGATGGTTTGGCTTACAAAGGGGGGAAGTTGTATTTGCCTGAAACCCTCCTCCTTAACGCTCTCCAGCACGGTCACAATGTGAAACAAGCTGGACACTTTGGCTATTTGAAAACACTGCATCTAGTACGTCGACAATTATGGTGGCCAGGTTTGAAACAGGACGTAGAGAACTACGTCAAGAGCTGTGCTGTATGTGCCACCCTGAAAAGAATTCCGGGAAAAACCCCTGGACTATTAAAACCGGTTGCGGACCCTTCCCAGCTTTGGGAAGAAATTGCTATGGATTTTATAGTGGAATTACCTGAAAGTAGGGGGAATATGGTGATTTGGACTGTGATAGATCTATTTTCAAAGCAGGCTGATTTCATTGCCTGCAAAGGACTCCCATCAGCCCAAAGACTAACAAAGATGTTTCTGAAGCACATTTACAGGCTGCACGGCGCGCCAAAGCGGATAATCTCAGACCGAGGAGTACAGTTTATGGCCAAGTTCTGGAGGAGTTTCCTTAAATTAATTGGCTCATCGCAAGGACTGTCATCAGCTTTTCACCAATCTACTAATGGGGCGGCTGAAAAGCGAACTCAATGGTGGAGCAGTACCTCAGATGCTATGTGGATTATCAGCAAACGAACTGGACTGACCTCCCTTTCGCAGAGGTGGCTTACAATAACTCTGTTCACAGCAGCACCGGTTTTACGCCTTTTAAAGTTGCCACAGGAAAAGAGTTCAACCCAATACCCGAGTATCCTCAGGGACCTTCTGCTTCCCAAATGCTTGACCAGTGGGTGAGGGGGTGGGAGGAGGTATGGAAGACCACGAAAATCTCTCTGAAAAAGGCTTCCGAGACGTATAAAAAGCAAGCAGATAAAAAGAGGGCTCCCCAAAGATCATTCCAAGTTGGGGAAAAAGTTTATTTATGCACAAAATATTTACGACTTAAGTTGCCTAGTAAGTAGTTAGGACCAAAGTACCTGGGTCCCTTCCCCATAGTAAGAATCATTAACCCAGTCATGGTAGAATTAAAGCTTCCCAAACCCCTAGGGAAAGTCCACTCTGTGTTCCACTGTAGATTACTGAAATCTTTTCGGGGTTCCACCTTACGACCTCCCCCTAAGAAGGCACCTGGGCCTCTCGTAGTAGCCGGACAGACTCATTATGAAGTGAAGCATATTCTTGATTCTAGACTTTTTAAGGGAAAGCCCCAGTACTTAGTGCAGTGGAAAGGATAGTCATTGTCTGAAGCCACATGGGTAAAATCTAGTGATGTAAAAGCCGACAGGCTCCTTAGTAAATTCTATGAGAAACATCCTAACAAACCAAGGGGCAATCCCTAACCTATGATTTTGTTTGAATTGCAGGATTTGTCCTTTTTGTAAGGCAGGCTGAATGTCAACGCTGCTAACATTGGATGTTCCTGCTCTGACAACTGATGAAAATGCAGCCATTTTCTCTTCTCCTTTAACATGCTTTTTCTTGCTTTTAGAAATCAGGTGCAGCGGGGGGGGTTGGGATGTAAGCTCAGCTAGCCATAATAATAATGCTGCTGTGGGAACCCAAGGACAAGCTGATAACGTTTTGGCGGGCTGAGGAGAAAGCCCGCGCTTTAAGCTAATTGGGGAATGTGCTTTAGGACAGTTTATTGGGGGTGGGAATTGTACTTTGTTACTTTGTATCCAGAAGGGAATTTAGTTTTTGGATTCAACTATGTAGTGCCGATACTTTGTTTCCCGAATACATGTTCTTTAAGGAAGAATTTTGCCTCGAAGTTCTTTTGATGGGTTTCATCTATCGGAACCATGACACATAATCCCACATTATACTTGCAAGCAAGTCAAATTAAAATGAGAGTTTCCTTACTTTATTTGAAATACTCAGATTGCCTCCTGCTTTCTGTGATTTCTTTGTGCTTACCTGCAGAAAGAACTCTAGTTTTTGTGGGGCTATGGCCATCCTTGGGAGTAGCTGTCACTCTATAACCAGTCACTGGGGAAGAAGAAGGCTGCCACCGCACAGTAAGGCTGTTGTCTTGAACATCAGTAACTTGTAGCTGCGATGGTGTATCAACCTCTGCACATGAAAATTTAACTTTCTATATTAGATTTTGTCCTTCAGGCTCCAATGTTCTTAAATCCTAACATATTCTTATTCTTATTCATATCTTTGGTCAGAATGCCTCTTGGTGAAGCACAAAAAACAGATTAAGAATCACAATTTCAATATAACAAGACTCAGTGAAGCACAAAATTAAGCTCATTAAAAATTATGAAAGAATGCAATTTCAAAACAGAGAACTAGAAGTGAAAACTATCAGTGCAATTATTCAATAAAACTGATATCCAAAGGAATATATAGCATCATGTTACTCTGTATTAATTCCTGGTTGTATCAACTGAATCTTCCTACCAATTTAAAATACTCAATATGCCCCACCATGAGAGATTATGCAGAAAGCTAATATAGAGAACAAATGTTCTTCATACAGTTTTTTTCCAGATCCCTTATGGCAGCTCTGTAAAGGTGCCATCTTAAAATGTATTGTTTTTATTAAACATTGTTTATTAAAAAAAATTAAAGTTAACATATTTTTCTTTTGTGTTTTGGTTAATGCTTTCTTTGCACATTTTTACAGTTTATTTCCCTGTATTTCATGCCATTTTAATTTGATGTGCAAAAATATATGTTAACTACAAGCAATATTACTTTATTGCTAGTACTTCAGTTATTTCAGTTACACCTAACATTGCTGTCATTCAGCTTAGGATAATGTGGTAGCAATTTTGGGAGCCAATGGTGTTAGTTTCCTTTTACCTACTCCATCTTATGGAAGTCTCTCTATGCAGCTCCAGCAGATAAATGGAATATTATTAGATCTTGTTGATCTAAATTCCAGATGCTAGAAAAAAATCAACAAGGTAATACTGATGCTCTGATTACAAATTCCATTTTTTTTTAATTTGGTTTACAGTGTTACCTTACTCATTACCTTTCTTGGCAACTGGTTCTACTAAAGTTTACCATTAGGAACACTTATCATCCTTCTTGCCTTTCCTATTCTACTTTGTCTGTATCTCTCTTAGGTGCCTGTTTCAATTTCTTTGGATCCTTTCAAATGATAATGAAACTTTTAAAAATTAAAATAATTATCAACCATTCTGATCTAATTAAAAAGACCCACAAAGAAAAACATGTTTTCATTTACTGTTGCAAAACATTTCAGTACAACTTTCAATAAGTTGCAAATGATCAGAGCAAATAGAAAAAACTCTTGAGCATGTAACAGATTAAATTAGGCAATAGACTGTTTATCTCTTTAATCTAAAAAGAAACCAGATTTACCTATTCGGTAATTTATGCTGACAGGTTTGCTGCTGGCAGGACTGTCCCCTCGCCCAGTGACAGCATACACAGTAATGGTATAATCTACTCCAGGCTTAAGACCAGGAATCGTAGCAGTGGAGACATGACCAGGAACAGTGAACTCTTGAACAGGCGCACTGCCACCTGGGGGTAATAGTGCAAAACAATTAGAGATTCATCTTCCTCCTCATCATCATCTTGAAATGCTTTCCAGTTTTTTCCCCTCTGTTCAATTCTCTGACACTGCTTGGACAAGTCCCTCCAGTTTTCTTGGCAAGGTTTTTCCCAAAGTGTCTTGTCATTGCCTGCTTACTAGTGCTGAGAGAGAGTAACTGGCCCAAATTTACCCAGCTGGCTTTGTGCCCAAGTGGAACTAGAACTCAGTTTCCCAGTTTCAAGCCTAATGTCTTAACCATTACACCAAAGTGGCTCTCGCTTTCCATTAACTTCCTATAAAAGGAAAAATGTATATACTGTTATGACCCAGCCACAGCAATTAATGCTTTAGTGGCATCTTCTAACTAAACTATAAAATATCTGAAAAACCAGAATGAATAATTTAACCAAGTCCTTGGCTCTTGTAAAATAACTTGCATCAAAGATACCTCAAAATTTATTTCAAAAGTTTCCTTAAAATTCCACGAGTTCAGCTCTAAATGTATCTTTAAACTAATAATCTGCCTTAGTTATTGAAATCCATGAATTATACCCAGAAGATATCCAAAGTAATTACTGCTATTTTCTAACACTGAAGCGCCATTTCTGGCTGAAGGAGAGGGAACCCTTCTATGGGGAGTAAAGAGACATTCCAGCTTGGAATGGGTTCAAGAGAGGAACCATCTGAAGTTAAACCTTGGGTCTCCATCTGCCATTTCTCAAGAGAGGGCAGACAGTCTGCTGAGATTCTAGTAATATAGGTGATCAACAATTAAATATCTATTTGGGCCTGTGGTTCTTGGTTGCTTGCACCTGACATCTACAGTTTAAAATGTAAATGTGTGAAGTCATCCATTAACTGCTTCTGTATTTGTATTACATTATGATCAAACAATATGAATCTGTACATTATAATTATACTAAGATTGAGTCATAATTTCAAATCATATTAGATTCAGATTTGCTATGTGTTACTGATATTTAAAAAAAAATGGAAAGGACGATGTTCTTGAAAGAAAAAACACCCTTTATCACCTTTCTAACTCATATTCCACTGCCAGGTATCATTGATTTTTATGCATTGCTGTTACCATCCCTTTATTTTTTTCAGCTGAAGGCTAATCTTTTCTTACATATATCAGCATCCAACAGTGCTCACCTGTTTCTCCATATGTGATCCTGTAGTATCGAACTGTAACAGCAGGTGCATCCCAGGAGATGACTAGACTAGTGGGGCCAGTAGCAGTCACATGTAGATCTCTTGGATCCATCAGAAACTAGGGATGTGTTTTTTAAAAAAGCAGGTGATTAATATTTATCTCATTCATGTTTTAATTGTTAGTATTATACACAGTTGTCTAGTAGATCTCTTGGGACATCAGAAACTAGGGATGTTTTTTTAAAAAAGCAATGATTAATATTTATCTCATTCATGTTTTAATTGTTATATTATACACAGTTGTCTAGATCCATTTTTGCAGACTTCAAAGTTCCCCAAATCACACTGCCAAAATTCAGTGGCAAAGGGGTAATTTTCAGATATGGGAATCCTCCTCCTCTTTGTAAAGCAATTAAGATGCAAATAAGTATGGGTAGGCTTTGCATACCTAGTTGAGGAAGCCCAAATGGGCTGAACTTTCAACTCTGCCAATTTCAAGGTACATCATTGCTTCTTTAGTGCCTTTGGGGTCCAATTTATCCCCCACCCTCCAAAATAGTACAGTTGCCTTGTCCTGCACAAAACTGTACCGCATAATGATCACTAAAGTCTTACTGCACAATTAGGGAATGCATGCTTTAAAATTATTTATGGAAGGTGTCACATACAGTACATGCAGCACCCAAGTGTCTTACAACATATGCTGCAGCATCAAAACACAAGCCTGGCCCTTTTCTAAGTGCAATACAAGGTTACACACATGCCCATAGAGTCTGAATGGGAGTTGGCAGCACCTCTCAACTTTCATTCTCTCATCTCACTCGCAGCACCTTTCTACTATTGATTAATGAGTCTGGGGGAAAAAAACACTGCAACATTAAGAGCAGAGAGGTCCTGTGTTCACATGAGATCCAAAATACTTCATCTGAATCATTTTCAGTATCTGCACAGTCTCAATATTTTAAACTGGTATTCCACAAATAGATTCAGATATTCCTTATCGCAGTGATGGCAAACCTTTTAGAGACTGAGTGCCCAAACTGCAACCCAAAACCCACTTATGCACCGTCGAGTGCCGGGTGGGTGTGGCCATTGGCTGGGTGTGGCCCATTGGGTGGGCATGGCCCATTGGGTGGGCGTGGCTGCGGTAACGGCAGACTGGGTGGGACTAAAAAGTTCAATCAATCAATTCCAACTTTGCAAGATCTTTTTTTTTCCCGTGAGAAGTTGAAATTGACTGATTGAACCTTTTTTTTTTTTGCACACGACGGCGGAGGCCTAAAGCGAAAGGGTTTTATAAAACCCAGCTGAAGGCCTAGGAGTGGGGCGACGACGCGCGTGCCCAGAGAGGGCTCTGAGTGCCGCCTCTGGCACCCGTGCCATAGGTTCGCCACCACTGCCTTATCTTATTCACACCCTTCACAACCACTTAAAGAACCTTCTTCTTCTTGTTGTTGTGTTTAATGTCACTAGAGTATGTTTCAAGTTTCTCTGGCTCATTGGCTGCAGATGCTGCCACATTTTTCATCTTTATGTTGAACAGAGAGCAAGCAGACATATAGGGCTGGATCTCTGCTTGTAGATACAGAAGAAACTTGAAGAAGTTTCTGTCCCTATATAAATTAAGCTGTTACAATGTATCTTTTCATTTTTCAAAAAGTCATTTTTAAACATTTAGGTTCTTGTGTTTTTATACCACATCCAAACCCATTAAAGTGAGGTTTCTGATTCAACTTGTTAATTCAATTTTTGGAAAGAGATTTTTTTTTTTCAAAAGTGGAATCTGATTCAGCAGGTGAAGACAGTAATAATTTGCAATTATTTTTCTTATTTAGCTCTTACCTGTACTTTGCTGTCCAATTAAGGGCAAACTCTCTTCTTTGCCATAGAAGGCAGATACACTAACCACATACTCTGACCCTGGAATCAGATCTGTGAGAGTGATGGAGTTGCGAGATGGTGCAACACGGACTTCTTTGGGTCTACTTCCACCTTGTTCAAGGTGATGGCGTATTTTATAGCCAGAGATGGGGGCGCGAGGGGCAATCCAATGGACAGTGAAAGAATGGGCTGTTATCTCTGAAAAATCCAGTCCAGTGGGGGAATCAAGACCTGTTTCACAAGGAAATACAATAGAAACCCAAACTTCAATAACTGGTTTATGTCTTTTTGCAAAAAGAAAACTACATATACCTACAACCATTGTAAACAGGAATAATTTAACCCACGCTAGATTGCTGAAAGATTGAAACCATGTTCATTTTGGAAAAGGACTTATTTCTGTAAATCTAATTCCGGTATTGTCTGAAGGCCCCTGCTTAGTTTCCAGCTGAAACCTTGCTAATTATGGTCTAAGTCCCATATTTTACAATATCTAAATAGAAATCATATCGAGGGAGAGATACTTACTCTAGCTAAAATGATGGTACAATCATAAAAGGTATATGTGTGTATCATCTATCTATCTATCTATCTATCTATCTATCTATCTATCTATCTATCTATCTATCTATCTATCTATCTATCTATCTATCTCTGTCTGTCTGTCTGTCTGTCTGTCTGTCTGTCTCTCTCTCTCTCTCTCTTTCTATGTGTGTGTGTATAATGGTTTTATTTCCAAGCAAAAATTAAAGAAACACTTATTTTGTATTTGTTGTTTCACAGACCTGTTTTCTGCTCTCCACTCAGAGGTTTACTCTCATGTTGTTCATATACACTGTAGACCTTTATCAAGTATGCTGTGCCAGAAAGGAGATCTGAAAGATTACAACCACAATGATATACAAGTATTAGCCAAAATCATTTTCATTCCTAACCCCAAATCTCTCCATACACTTCTGTTTCTTGGGATTATGATACCTAGCCATTGCCTTAAGGTGCTTTACCTATAAGAATTTCCTTAAACTCAATTGAATTTGAATAGAATTTATAATTCTTTCCATCATTCATTTAATACTGCATAAAATAAATAGTTAAATTATAAAAAGATTCAAACATTGTTTTTTGAACTTGCTAGCACCTGCAGTGATGGAAATTTAAACACACCATTACTCAGCTGCCAGCCTACCACTTCTCTATTATTTCAAACAAAAAACATGGGCTGTGCAGGTGAAATGTGAATTGTATTGTATTGTGAAGGCTTTGTATTCTTTGCCATTTTTATGAAAGGGTTCCCCGAGTCCTGAATATAATTTTATTGCAGGGTCAAACGGTTAAGAAAGGCAGTAGCCAAACAACCTCTGAGAAATTATGTTATTAATGAAAAATGCTATCATAAGCTAATTATCAAAGGCAAGTCAGTATCTCAACAAACTGAATTGGAAACTTTTGAAGTGGAAACTTTTCAATTATTTTTAATCCATCATATCAAGTAAAAGAGGAAGGCAAAAAATAGTTAACTGCTCACTTTCCAGATTTTTCTGAATTATATGGCCAATCATGAAGAAAGATGAGAACTTTGGCTCAGTGACTGATAAACCAATTTCTCTATTTTGAAAAAAAAAGATATCTGAAGGCTAGATAAACCCTATAGAAATAAATATATGTAGAGAGCTCTACAATAGCTATGTTACCTTATAATTCAATATGTTATCTCCTCTAATTTATAGTGCCATAAATTCTCTCAGGAAATTCAACTATTTCTATAGAATGTTACAGCTGATTATAAAAAGTGGAAGAAAATGCATGGTAACTAAAGTCAGGCACCTAGCCTTTCATACATCTCCCAAAAGATCAACATTATAAGATCGAGTGGTTTCAATTTGAAGAAGCTTCTTACTTGTTAAAACAACGGCACTGTCCGAAGGTGAAATGGAAAGTTCTGCAACATCCTCTTTGTTCTTCATGGGTGAGAAGCGAACCAAGAAGCTGCTCAAGTCAATAGATGCTGGTGGAGTCCAGGTTACTCTTATAGTATCAGGTCCCACATTGGTGAAACGGAGATCCGTTGGTGGAGGAACAGCTGAATTTAAAAAATAATGACTTATATATTTTCAGAAGAAGCAGAGACAGATTCAATACTGATTCAAAAAAATGCAAGCTCATGCACAAAGAAAATCCACTATTGAGCCAAACACATGCAAATATAACCTTCTATCTTTAATTCCACTTAAACCAAAACACATTGTAAAGCATCTTTAACCTCTCATTTCAGCCTTTATAGATTCTAATTATGCCTTATATTATTACTATTATTTTGCTTTTCTTCACAGAAAGGCACTGAGATCCTTTGCATCTATATAATGCAGTTTTTGAGAGTATCAAATGAGAGGCTCAATTTACTTTACAGCAGCACCATGAAGGAAACAGTACATACCTTCTGTTATAACATTTGACACACATGCAGGAGAGGAGGCTAAACAACTTTTCTGAAGTCTCTAGGACTTTACAATGACTTCATCATGATAAAGTATCCATTCAAATAGAATAAACACTAGTCTGCCATGCATAATGAATTCTCAGGTCATGTTTGGTACATGCACTACCGAGAATCTTCCCATACTGCCATAGTTGTCACTAGCATGAGTTTGGAGGAAGATTTTTTTCCCCACATCATTTGGGGGATTTATTTCAACATTTTGGCCATGCTAAAATTTTGCACACATATCAAACTGATATAGCAAGGAATATTGTGTTGTATAGTTTACCCTCTCTGATAGGGAAGTTATGAGAATGAAAGTTACATGTTTCCATAAAACTAGGTACAAATATCAGAGCTTAGTAATATAGGATCTGATGAAAACAGAGACTTCCAATTGCAGATTCACAAGTTAAATAAGACAAATTCAGATGATTGTAAATGGGTGGTAATGCAGAGTATTCTGATTTTCATCTACTATCTAAAATAAAAAATTACCTACTGGTCATCCCCACTGCAAAATAGCAGTAAAGGAGCTATTTCTACTTGTCATCCAAGCAGCTAGTGACATCATGAAACAGCACTTTAATTCAGTAGTTTTTCATTAATCACCCGTTTGTTGAATCAGCGTAGTAGGGACACTCTCTCCGCCATTAATGAGTGTGATTACACTGATTTCATAATCAATGCCTGGCTCCAAGCCTGTAACCATGTAGTATCCTACTGAAGAATCCACAAAATCTTCAAATATGGGGACAGTTTCTCCTGTGGCAATTACTTTGATGCGGTAACCAATAATGGCAGAAGTATTTATTGGGGTCCACTTTAGGCCGATGCTTGTATCACTTATGTCAACAAAGCTTAAGTCAGTAAGCTGGGGTACCTCTATTGCATTAGAGAGCAAAATAGGGAGGTAATAACAAACAGAGGCAAAACATGACAAAGAACAAGAGGAAAAAAAACAATGATCATCAGGTTACTTCAACTAAAAATGAAAAAAAGAGTAAAGTACCTATGGTGATATTGTAATATGGTTATAGTAATAACACCATGATTTACAATGACTAGTATTTAGCGAGGTATCTAGCTCATCTTCCAGTTTTCAAAACTGTTTTATGTATCATAAAGGGAATAATATTTAGAGCTCAATCCTACAAAAATAAGCAAAGATAAAAAAGGACCATCATAGGACTTCTCAGAAATCTTTCAGAAAAATTACCATCTTGGCCAGATGGAAGTGCTCTCAAGGTGGAGGAGTTAAGGTGTTGCACCTGGAGTAGGACCAGGATGAGGAGAACCAATGTTATCTACCTTCACTGGGTGATTTTAGCCCAGCCTGCCTCACAGGATTTTAGGAAAAATCTGGAGGAGGAACACTATATATTCCACCTTGAACTTCTAAAGAAAAGGCAGGATATAAATTTAAAAAAATAATCTTTCACTCTCTTGTCTTGCTATTTCATTCTTCAACTGTAGCACATATGCTTGCCAGAATCAAGTTTGCTTTGTAAAAGCCATCAATATGATACTTGATTTCTTCTCTATATAAAAAAGAGAAGACATACTACCATATGCAACAAAGGCTCAAAGGTATTTTACCAGAAGGTAAAATACACTCCTCTAAGGTCTGAAATTTCCTCTGATGGTCTGTAGAATTGTTTCTTCATCTGGCTCTTGGTCTTAGAATTCTTGTGTTAAATATGATTGGTCTTCTAGGAATTAAGAGACTGTAACTGAGAGTGTGTGTGTGCATGCGCCCATGTGCGCGTGTGTGTATGAATGATGCCTACTCTGAGCCTCTTTACTGCAATGTTAGATTTCTTATCTTGTCTCCCTGGTTCTTTCCAAGTCCAGCTTTTTCTAAATTTGGGGAAGAATCTGGCAGGAATGAGCAGGTCTAGGAAAAACAAGTGTCTTGAAGCCAGAGGCAAAACTTCTTTCATATATAAAACAGATATGATGAACCTCTTGAACCCACTTGTTCTGTAGAATAGTAATATACAATCGGGTTCCACCGTCTGTTGTTGAATTCTGGCACCACACTCTTGGAGAAGAGGAGCTAAAGGGGCCTGGGAAGAGGCTTCATGCCACTTCTCCAAATTCAGAGACTCTTGAAAATGATCACCTTTTATCACCTACACCTCCTTTGAGCACAAACATCTCCTTCTGACCCATCAGTGCTACTGGAGGGTATTTTGTAGGCTTTATTCTTATGATTCAGTAACATCACACTGAATTAAGAACTGTCTAACAGAGCTGCTCATGAAACTCTGAAAGCCTACTCTTGTTTCTTTTACCAACTGTATTTGAAAACCTTTCATGACCTGACAATATAAGGATGGGAAGATAAAGGAGACAGAATATTTGATGACTGCAGCAAAAAAACAACCTCTTTTATTTGCACTAATGAAAGTATTAAGAAAGGGAATCTGGATACTAACAAATCATTAAAGCAAAATTTGGAAAGGATGTAATATATCAAAGGGGATCTATATGTGCTGCATCTACATATGCCAAACACTTTTTATTTTGTAAAGGAAACCTACCAATTATATTGTAAAGAATTGGCTAAATTAAAACTTTTTTCTAAGAGATGTGCTTACTGTATCATCTTTAAAAAGCACCAAAAGAAACATTATCTTTGTAAAAGTTATTTCTTTAAAAGAGTAGTTTTGGATTAAGCCCTTGGAATAATACTAGGGTATTGCAAGATTCTAACAAATTCAATGTACGTATAGAAATGCCAAGGAGTGTTAACAGCAAGCATCTGTGAAGTCTAGCACCTGGAGCCATCTTCAGATTAAAAATAAAACAAAACAAAACAAAATCCCTTAATTATACTGATTACCCCATAGTTATATAGCCCCCACATTCAAGCAATATAGACTATATGTTCAACTCTGAAATAGTCCTTTGCTCACAGCAAAACAACAGAGAAATAATAACTGCATCTACATGCAAATTTCTCAACAGTAAGAAATTTCTCAAAAAGCCAGACTGCCAAGCACAATAAGGTGCATTTTTGAATAAAGAAGGCTGACAATGATTAAATGGATCAGTTGGATCACCTTTTGTATTTTAGGGTCTTTTATCTCATTGAGCAGTATTTTGATCTAAGACAAGCAGGAAAGATTTTCTTCAGCAGAAGTCGTCTTGATATAATAGCTAAATACATGTTCCCGTACTATGCTTTGCAAATTTCAATCATTCAGTTTGCAATGTTTATCAAGAATGCCTTAATATATGTTCTAAATATTAGACAATCATCAAATAGCAGTGTCAATAACTAAATCTCACAAATGAATTGACTCTGGCAGTCTGCAGCAAGAATTCTCTACCAGCTTCCATTCTCCTATACATCAAAGATCAGAAGAGCTGAGTTTACTGATGCTAACAGTTAATAGTTGGAAGGGACCTGGGAGATCATCTAATCCAACCCCGTTTTCTCACTCATTAGTGAACAATGGTTAAACCTTGGATGAACCCTAAGTTTTCACTGCACCTAGAGTCTCCTTCCCATTTGCCCCTGAAAATTAGGGGCAAAATCTTTTTCCATCTAAGTAGGCCACAACCTACTGCTTGGTAAGTTAGAAAAAGGTGGAATAGACAACATCACCACCAGATGGATTTGAAGCTGGTTGACAAACCGTACTCAATGAGTAGTCCTCAATGGTACTACATCCACATGGAGAGAAATAAGCAGTGGGGTACCACAAGGCTCCGTCTTAGGCCCAGTATGATGTCAGAACCCATTCTTTCCCTGGGGGAGGATCTATTTCATTTCTTCTTCATTTCTTTCTGAAGGTTCTGCCATTCTCCTGAGGGGGAGGGGGGAAGGCTCTGTGGTATGTTTCTCTGCTTTGCCACAATGTATTGTTTCAGCTGTTTCTACAAACTTACTCTTTAAACTGTCTCTCCCTTGATGTTACCTTGGGGTGAGAAAAGAATGTGCCTCCGACCATATGGCTTATCTCTCGCTGCGGAAGGGAAGGTGCAAAGACCCAGCAACATCTTACAAGCATGGGAACGGACCCCATTATCGGCTCCTTTCCCACAGTGGACTTAACACCTGAGGATTGGCCTATTCAAACTGACCGGATGAACTATTGGGGTGGGGTTTGCTTGGGACTCTTTTAACCTATTGATCTGATTGAGAAACCCTCAGATCCTGCCTATTATGCCTGCTATCAGCTTCTCCTAATAAAAGTTCCTTTTGGAATGAAACTGTTCCAAGAATCCTGCTTTCTTGGGATGAGGGTTTGAAGTGGGCCCTGACATATTCTTCAATATCTTCATAAATGACTTAGATGAGGGAATAGATGGGGAACTCATCAAATTTGCAGATGACACTAAACTGACAGGAATAGCCAGCATCCCAGAAGACAAGCTCAGGATCCAAAAAGATTTTGACAAACTTGAACAATGGGCCCTATCCAACAAAATGAATTGTAATGTGGAGAAAAACAAATTTTTACATTTAGAAAGGAAAAATCAAAGCTTTTAGGAACAGATTAGGCGAGACTTGGCTCAAAAACAGTAACTGTGAGAGGGACCTTGGAGTCCTAGTGGATGGTCACTTGAATATGAGCCAGCAGTGTGAGGCAGCAGCCAAAAAAAGCTAATACAATCCTGGGCTTTATAAATAGAGGCATAGAATCAAGATCATGCAAAGTATTAGTGCCACTTTATAAAACCTTAGTAAGACCACACCTGGAATACTGCAACCAATTTTCATCACCATACTACAAAAAAGATGAGACTTTGGAAAACGTTCAGAGAAGAGCAACTAAAATGATCAAAGACCTGGAGACTAAAACATATGAAGAATGACTGCAGGACTTGGGTTTGGCTAGTCTAAAGAAATGAAGAAACAGGCATGACACGATAGCAGTATTCCAGTATTTGAGGGGCTGCCTCAAAGAAAAGGGGGTCAAACTAGTCTTCAACGCACCAGAGGGCATGACAAGAAACAATGGTTGGAAACTGATCAAAGAGAGAAGCAACCTGGAATTAAGGAGAAACTTCCTAATAGTGAGCACAATTAACCAGTGGAACAGCCTGCCTTCAGAAATCGTGGGCGCTCCATCACTGGAGGTTTTTAAGAAGAGACTAGACCAATGATGGCAAACCTTTTAGAAACCGAGTGCCCAAACTGCAACCCATACCCCACTTATTTATCGTTGGGTGCCAGGTGGGCGTGGCTGCAGTGGGCATGGCGAGGGTAGGCGTGGCCACCTCGATGTTGCTTGTGGGGAGGGATGCCTGTGGGGCCTGGCAAGGTTGAGGGAGATCCAGGGGGTCTTTGGTGGGTGGACGGTGGGCAGGAGGCTCGTCCCGCGGGGTGAGGTGAGGCAAGGCAAGGCAGGGGGCAGGTCAGGGGTGCCATTGCCACAAGGCAAGGCAAGGTGAGGCAGGGGCCGGGGCGGCTGGTGCCTGACACCGTACACAGCAAGCGCATGGGGGCCAACAGTGTCCGTCAGCAGCCACAGCCTGCCCGCCCCTTGAACGACACACTCTGGGGCTCCGCAGCCCACTGCGAATACTGGGCCAGCCCTCCAGCAGCAGGCGGAGTAGGGAGGGGGAAAGCGTGTGATGCAGACCGCCGGATGTACCTACTCTGTCCCATCTGTTTTTGCTTGCGGTTGGAGAGCAGGTTGCTGCTCGTCATCTCCTTGGCCCCCTCGCAGATCTTGCCCTTGGCCCGCATGTGGAGTGTTCCCCTCGCACACCCGACGCACCTCAGCCCCGCCGCCACCAGCAGCTCATGCAGGTCCATTAGGCTACCACCACTGCCTGGAGCACCTGGCCCGCCCAGCACCAAGGAGGTGAAATGGCCAGCTAGTAAGCTCGAGTAGAGGTGGTAGAGCACGCCCACGCCCAGCAAGTCAAAGGCCACCCCAAGTGGGGAAAGCCGGATCTCCATCGGCGCTATGGCCCCCCAGTCCCAGTTAGGCTTGTGTGCCTCCCCCTCTCTCTGCTGGGCCTGGGCGGCCATGACGCCGATGGGGATCCGGCTTTCCCCGCTCGGGGTGGCCTTTTGCCTGCTGGCCCTGGGCGCGCTCTACCTCTACGCGGGGCTTCCTAGCTGACCGCTTCACCTCCTTCATGCTGGGCGGGCCTGCAGCTCTGGACGGCGGCCTAGTGGACTGCGCGAGTGGCTGGCGGCCACAGTAGGTACTGAGGTGTGCGAGGGGAATGCACTCCCCCACGGGCCAAGGGCAAGACCCTAGAGGGGGCTGAGATGACCAGTGGCGACCAGCTATCCAACCAAAAAGCCATTTCAGTGTTGCTAAGGATGGAAGAAGGTAAGTGCTACAGTACTTCCAACTCAGACGGATTACAATAATCCTAAATGGAAAGATTAAAATGGTCTCACAATCAAGAGTTCTTCTCTTTTAAGCTGATCTGTTCAGAGGAATAATAAAAAAATACTTCCATTGCTCAAATTTCAACAAGGGAGCCACAAGGCGACAACATGAAAGACAATTAGGGTTGTTGGTTAAGTACTAGGCTAGAAACAGGGAGATTGCGAGTTCTAGTCCCGCTTTAGGCATGAACTTTAGGTCAGTCACTCTGAGCGGCTTTAGGTCAGTCACTCCCTCACAACCGAACTCATCTCACAGGGTTGTCGTTGCTGTGGGGAAAATAGGTCGAGGAAAGAGTATTAGGCTTGAATTATTTATAAAGGCAGGATAAACATGAATAAACATGAACCAAGATGTACCTCAGCAGAAGTGATGGGGGGGGGAGTGAGGGGATGGGAGCCAACAGCGTAAAATTATTAAACAGACCATGATGTTAACAGCGCTATGAAGGCTAGCACCAATGGCTTAATAAAATAACCAAACACCTTCATGGGATTAAAAACGGAGGGAACGCAAGTATGAGAAAAGCTACGGTCCAAAGAATTTCACCCTCCCCTCCCCCCCACCTTCGTTTAAAAGGCAGCTCTCATCCACTCCCGAAGCTCCGCGTGTGGCGAACCCTTGGCCGCTCACCTTGGGGCGGCGGGGGCAACTTTCTGATTAAGCGTCGGCTTCAGAGGCGCGCAGGTCGTGTTTTTAGGGAGAAAGGTGGGGTTGTTACTTTAAAACGGGGAACACCCATCTTAGTTATTGTTAGTGGGAAAGGGTTTGCTCTGACGTGCAGTAAGATGGTAAGTTCAAGGAGGCCGTCATATTCCATTCAGCCATGGGTTGGCTTTTCCGTGATACATACAACTCTTGTTGTGTTTTTAAAAATGGTTTAAAGTTCCGGGGGAAAAAAATGCATTGAGAAGCGCCCCGCTGCCAGCCACTACTTTCCCCCAACGGAACGCTCCATCGCCGCCACCGCTCCGACCCAACCCTCGCAGAGCGCCGTTCTCCCGCCACTCCAACCCAATCCTCGCGGAGCGCCCTGCTCCCGCCACTCCGACCTAACCCTCGCAGAGCGCCCTGCTCCCATTGCCCCGACCCAACCCTCGCAGAGCGCCCTGTTCCTGCTGCTCCCCCCCACTCCCATGCGGCACCTTCTTTCCAGCTTTGACACGCCCCCGTCACTTCCTCCACCACTGTGTGGGACTAAAAATAAAGTTCAATCAATCAATTCCAACTTTGCGAGATCTTTTTTTTTTCCGCGAGAAGTTGAAATTGATTGATTGGTTGAACGTGGTTTTTTTGCACACGGCGGCAGAGGCCTAAAGCGAAAAAGTTTTATAAAACCCAGCTTAAAAAGCCACATGCCCGAGATTTTGATGCAGGTTGCTCATGGACGGGACTGAAGGCTTAGGACTGGGGCGACGGTGCGTGTGCCCACAGAGAAGGCTCTGCGTGCAGCCTATGACACGTGTGCCATAGGTTCGCCACCACGGGACTAGACAGTCACTTGTCTGAAATGATATAGGTTCTCCTGCTTGAGCAGGGGGCTGGACTAGAAGACCTCCAAGGTCCCTTCCAGATTCTATTCTATTCTATTCTATTCTATTCTATTCTATTCTATTCTATTCTATTCTATTCTATTCTATTCTATTCTATTATCTCTGATAATCAATCTAGAAACTATGTAAAGAGTTCTAAAAAAAGAGTAATAATTTATTTAAATAAAAGGATATATTACAGTAAACCTCAAACATACTTTGATTTTTTTCTTTTATATTGCATCTTTTCAAATGTTCCACCTGATTACAATATGGTTGGGACTGTACCTGATTCTGTAATATTAAACGGTAATAAAAATATATAAGACTGACATGTTTCTTAAAGTATTCACCTCCATCTTTTGGCTTCTTTTAAGAGGACAAAGGATAAGTATTTTATTTATTTATGTAAGGTACTGATTATTATTTTATACCTGATATTTTTACTCTGTCCTCATACTTATTTATGAAGTACAGTCCCCTTTCCCTCAAACAAAATTGAATGTGGCCCTCAATTCAAAATTGGTTGCCCATTCATAAGCAAAACAGATAAAACCTTTGTTTTACAAGACTCTTCTGCCTCGTTTCTTAAATTAACAGTGTTTAATATGACTTCTCTAGATGTAGCACATCTAGGCAGAGAATAACAGAGAAACAATCAGTTAACAATTTCTTCTGACTGAATCACACTGCCAAGACAATCTGAACTGAGGAATGATCCGTTTCCTATGTAACTTACACAAAACATATATCTGGATATCTGATTATTGATTCAATCAATTTAAAGAGGTTTACGATATGAAAATAGTCCAAAGAAACTAAATCTTGTTTTCGAAGTCCAGAGTTTTCTATTTTTATGCATATTTATTTGGAGGTTAATTTTAGTGAAGGGTTTATCTATGAACATCCATACCACACACACACACATGCATGCATACACACACACACATATGCAAATCAGAAGAAAATAATAGAAACACAGCTTTCATATAGAGGCCTAATAGGACTAATTTACCAGATCTATTGCTCATTTTTTAATTTACCTTGTGTGGTGGTTTCAGAGACGGGCAAACTCTCTTGATTATCTTTGAGTGTGTAAACACTGACATTGTATTCCACACCAGGACTCAGATTTTCAAAAATACAGGATGTATCTTCTGCTTGCACTTGCTCCTCCAGAGTGTAGCCTTCTTGCCCATTTGTAGGGACTGTTGTAATTCTGTATCCAGTGATGTCTAATACAAAATGATAAATAACCACACATAATGTAATCTTTAAAATACAGGAATCAGTGTACTTATTTTAAGATATACAATTATTTTAACACTCTAAATCAAGCAACCATAATTGTCTATATACCTTTTCAAATATTGATTTAGTACCATTCAATATTTACTAACCTTATTCTGGTCACTATTGAAGTAATATTTAATTATTAGATCATAGATTAAGAGGATTGTTTCTAGATTAGAGTATGGTTTTTCTGGCTATCAAACATCAGTTTTTTATTCTACCACATACTGTATTATTTTTCATTAATTTTAAATGCCTGAAGCTCAAAACTCAGCAGAGTATCTCAAAATGTGCAAAATGCTCTAGAAAATGGAGCCACTTCCTGTTAGGAAAGCTACCTGCTAGAAGCTATCCCATACCAATAACCTGATTACCAGCAGCATTAGAAACATCGGCTCAGTTGGCATAAGCCTCAGGTGAGCTATTCCAGAGAGCTGGAGTGCTCTAATCAAAAGGGGATTCGTGGGCAAGGATAAGGTACCTGGAGTAGTGCTTTTTTTCCAAGAAACAGTAAGGATTCCAGTGTCAGGGTTAGAATCAAGGTTCAAGTTTGTGGGAGGAGATGGTGCTGAGAAATAAAAGCAAAATGTTAGCAATGTTAGGTCTGATGTTGATATTCTATTTTACTGCACCAAAGGAAATCAGAAGTCAATGCCTTTTTTCCCCCTTTTTTTCTCCCTACCCTCACTTTTCTATTCCCCTTTCCCTTCCCTATCCTTCCTGCTATTTACTTTTGTATTTTCATTGTATTGTATACTATAAACTAATAAAAACTTTAAAGGAGAAATAAAAGCAAAATGTTAGATTTGTAGAAAAATGCAACTCTCATTTCTTTGTGCTTTAAAGACACAAAATCGAATCTCAGGAAAAGTTTTCAACAAGTGCTCTTTCCATTTGCAATGTTTTTTATGTCACAGATATGGTAAAATAATTGTCTAAACTCAGTTCTAGAAACTTATTGATAGCTTAGTAGTATTTTTTCCAACAGCAGCTGATCTCTGTGAGTTGATCTATATAGGACAGGGTAGGCAACTAAAGCCCCAAGGTTCCTTCTAAATTGATAAGACCAATCTGCATTTAGATAATGCACCTTGTATGCAATTGTGGCAGTTTTAAACACTATTTACAAATATGTTACAAGAAAACATAGTTATGAAGTTACATCATTACTCCCAATTTTCTTATCTCAAATTATATCAGATTTTTTTCTTAATATGTTTTATTAAGAAAATAATTTGGCCCAAAATATTTACACTGAAGTTTGTGGGGACACACTCAGAGACTAAGTAACTTTGGTGTCTTTGCCTCAGCATATAATGAGATACTTAAATGACCCATACGTGTGACTACTGTCTTGACGATAGGTGTTGTTCTTTCTTGACCATCCTTAATAACATTAATGCTGTAGATATATTCTACACCAGGAGTTAGGCCAGATATAACAATGCTTCCAGATTCTGAGATGACCTCCCTTGGAGCTTCTCCACCTTGGCTTGGTCTCACCCCTAGCTGTAATATGAAAAGAATAAACAATCATTTGCTGATATATATTAGTTTCTGTCCTGTGCTAGGACAAGAATGATGAGAATCTGGTCAACTTTCAGGAAATACACATTAGAAATGCATATGGAATTAAAGCTGCCAATGTAAGGGTTGAGAAAGATATGGATAGGAGAAGAGATAAGGTATTTTATGGTTTTAATAATATACTAAAAATTAACTTAAATAATTTTAAACAGCAGCGAATCTAATAGTTTTCAACCTTGCCAATTTTAAGATGTCTGGACTTCAACTCCCAGAATTTCCCCAGTCAGCATGGTCCACTCCCTCTTCTGGACCATGCACAATTTTGCACAATTTTGCTACGCAAGTATAAGTATGTTACTAACATTCCTTTTCATCAAGTTGAAAATTGTTCCATAGCTTATGTGTTAAAAATTTAGAACCTAAGGTTTCTGTCCTGTTGTATATATTTGGGGGGGGGGGAGCTATTCTTTATCTTACTTCTTACTTTCTCTCTTGTCTTGGGAACTCCAAAGGAGTATTACAAAACTCTGAAATATCAACAATTAGTTTTTCATTTTTGTTAAATATTACTGTAGAATTGTTCATTCTGGATCCAGAATATGATTTTTCCTGGAATACCATCTGGATTATTTTTTGCTTAAGCACTACAAAATACATAAATAATTAACAAATGCCATCGTCAAAAAAGAAGAATCTTGCACATGAAACAAAGTGCCAGTTTTAACTGCAAGGGCATATGAAGAGGACATCACATGCTGGCAGTATTTTTCAATCTCATTTCATCAAGCAGTTTTGTTTTCTTTTGATTTTTTACTATTTCTTATTTAAACACAGTTTTGCAAATTTATTTCTAGAATAGTCCTTAGCTAGAAAGCAGTATGGCATTTTTATTTAATATAATTAATCAGGATGGCTACTAAAAATTTATCAGGAAAATAGTAAGACTGGGAGCTTTATGAACATTATTCTCTTCCTCTATCACATTAATATTTAAATGTACGTATAGCTTTTGATCAATTTACCAAAAGCTACTATATGTTGTTAAACAATTACTAGCTATGTGTAATTAAGCAAAGACCCAGAACACTTTCCCAAACAAAGTTAACCAAAATTGTTGTGAGCAAGCAATTCATGAATAGCTGGGTGGAGATAGCGAGAGCCTATTTTCCTACCTTAAAACCAAGTCTAGGTGCAGGTATCCAGGTAACAACAATGGATGCCTCTGTCACTTCAGTGTTATAGGGAGGAATTGAGCCTTTGGATTGCACTGTCAAATCAAATGTAAAGCCAGGCTTAGAGATAGCAGCTTATATATGTATTATTTATTAATAGTCTGCTTTCCTACTTAAAAAGCATGTTAAAGTGGCTGGCAAGATAATTTAAAATTAAACAGAATTAAATTGTAACTAAAATTTAAAACCACAGATTTAAAAAATGTTTATCATCGTACATTACACATACTAATCATCAGTTATGTTAGTCTTGTTTGGTGCAAAAAACCAGAAGAGCTCCAAGAATAGATCAAATAGATTTCTTTATTGTTGATCACCAGTTTATAAGAATCTTGCCAGACTAACTGCCTTTACTTGTGAAACTGCAGATTCTAAGGAACCTAAAAATCTAAGGGTTTGACTTCAAATGCTTCCTCCTCCAATGGACTTTAAGCTGGAATGTCTTTTACCCTTCCCTGTTGGAGCCTCCTCTCCTGCAGCTGGTGGTTCCACCACGGTACTGTGATAATTAGAGACCATCCATTCCAATACAACATTTTACATCTAGGAGTAATTCTAATATATACTTCGTTTTAGTTATTTCACATTTGTAAATGGTTTTCATTATTTATTTCAAGCCAGTTGAGGAAATTGAGCAAAACCGCAGCTTAGGAATCAAAAACTACTTTAAAAAATCTCTACATATCCATGTCTACTATGTAGCAACTGTGATAAAAAATATTTTAGAGTTCCTTCAGTTTTTATTTTGAATATTTGATACCACATATGAATCACAGCCTAGAATGACCTTGGAATATAAATGGGCATGCATCTTAGATCTTAGTCACCAGGAACATTTAATTTGGAACACATACAAGCCAGAAAACAACCAGTAACAGATTCAAGCCAAGTCTGATATGAACTAACCTTTCTAAATTGGAAATGTTTACATCTATCAGCCAAACACAACTTGTATATAATAGCTAATTCACTGATCTAGTGGTTCCTTCTGATTTAGCCATACTGTTGATCAACTATCTGCAATTAACTAGGGGGTCTGCTTAGGTCTGTATACCCACCAAGAAAAAAACAGCTTATCAGGCACAAATCCTGACACCCGTCTGGATGGCAAGAAAAGTAGATTTTCTGAGTTTCTGAAAGGCTGCTATTCACAATACTGCCACGGTCAGTTTATTAAATTAACAGTTATGCAGCAATCTGTGTTTTCACTCAAAGCAGTATCAAAATTAAGCATGGATATGACCTCAAATAGATCTTTTAAGTTGTACCTCATTAAAGAAAATGACTTCACTGGAAAAATACAAGAACTGTCGAGTATGACTGAAGACAGTCAAATCATCTTTGCACAATAAGAAAGAAAGAAACAATTCCCCCAAATAAAGCAACAAAGCTGTTCCTGGTACAATGGAATTATAATCTTTTTTTATGCCTTCCTGATGGCTTTTAAGTTTTGCCAAAAAACTAGAAATACGTTTTTACTAAGATACATGATTGAGAGACATGCCATAAAACTTAGTATTTTCTTTAAGTAAAACTAATAATAGATATTTTACAGGCGTATTAGGCAGGAAATGTGCTGAAATTACAGGGTTCCAGAGGAAGTCTGTTCCATTTTTTTCCCCATAGCCTGAACCTATTTTTCATTCCCTAGGCTCTGGGAGGGAAGGTGCTAACATTAAAGGAAGTCAAATAAGAAATCTGTGGTTTTCTTTAAAGACTTTGCAACCTTACGCTGCCTCTCAAGCTAAGTCGTGGGCATTGATAAATTTCCCAATTAAAAAAAATCCATTGATGGTACAAAATTAGATTTAATCTGAACACCTTGCTAATGAAATCTCAAATGTCCAATTATGGTCATTTTTTTCTTTATTAAGCTGTTAAGTAGTTCTGAGACTCATTTTTGGGAGGTGGCAAACAAAGTCTACTTCATACTTACATGTTGTGAAGGTTCCCATTTCTGGATTGCTCTTTTGGTTATCCTTAAAAGCCACTAAAGACACAGTATACTCAGAGCCAGGCTGCAAATTCCTCAGCAGATACTTGGTGGCTGATGGCCCCACAGTGTATTGCTTTGGATGACCACCTGTGGTAGGCTGCACAGTAAGTTGGTATCCTGCAATATGAGCTCGCGGGGGCTTCCATGTGACTAGTGCAGTAGAAGGTGTCTCATTGACAAGCTGCAAATTGGCTGGGCCATCAAGTTCTAGAAAGGTAAGTCAAAAAAATTTATATAATATTATAATAAAATATAAGTTTATTATTTATTGTATATAGACATCCATCTACCCAAATACTCTAGCTAGTGAACAAGAGATTCTATTAAGCCACAATTAAATTACATACATATATACGCATACTTACTTTCTTCTCCTTCATAATACATTATACTTTGGATTAGAATTTAGATTATCATTACTACTAATACTGGAAACAATTAGTAATACTAATAATAGGAACCTGACATTGACTTTTTACAACCTCTAAATTATCTATAGTTAAATGACTTTTACAAAATATTGCATGTCCAATCTTTTCCTTCATTCTGCTTATTTCATATCACTCTCACTTTGTCCACGTCTAGGAAAGTGGCCTCTAGAATAAAATAGCTTGCTACATCATTGCATGACATATGCCATTAAGTTTTCAATCTAGTCAAATGCTGCATATTGGGTATACAGTATATAGTTCCTGAAGAATACTGTACAGAGCTATTTTTCACTGAGGTATAAACATGCACCTGAGGTGAACTACATTACAATCTAGAGTTTGAATTACAGCTGTATTCAGCTGCAGAAGTTATAAAAAAGTTGTCAATGAATATTGGGAACGGGGGGAGATAAAACGGAAAACTATTGAATATATGGGACATAATTATATTAGAATAGAATAGAGCTGGAAGGGACCTTGGAGGTCTTCTAGTCCAGCCCCCTGCTCAAGCAGGAGGACCTATACCACGGGTCGGCAACCCGCGGCTCCGGAGCCGCATGCGGCTCTTTGAGGCCTTACCTGCGGCTCCGGAGCCTCCTCCGCCATTTTGGCGAGCGCATGCGCGGGCGGGTGCGGGGGTGTGCGCGCGCGAACGGGGCACGCGCGCATGCGCGAACGGGGCGCGCGCGCATGCGCGAACGGGGCCGCGCGCATGCGCAAACGGCGCGCGCACATGCGCGAACAGGGCCGCGCGCATGCGCGAACGCGCGGCTCCCAGGGTTTTTTTTTTTAGGCCAAACGGGTCCGTGCGGCTCATCCGACCCCTGACCTATACCATCTCAGACAAGTGACTGTCTAGCCTCTTCTTAAAAATCTCCAGTGATGGAGCGCCCACAGGCAAGCTGTTCCACTGGTTAATTGTCCTCACTGTCAGGAAGTTCCTCCTTAATTCCAGGTTGCTTCTCTCTTTGATCAGTTTCCAACCATTGTTTCTTGTCCTTCCTTCTGGATGCTAGCTACAAACAGGATTTCTCAAACGTTGTTCAATAAAAGAACAGCATTTTTAAAATAACTTAAGGCAGGGGTCCCCAACCCCCAGACCGTGGACCGGTACCGGGCCGCGGCATGCCAGCAACCGGTCTGCACAAACAAGCCAAGCGCCATCCAC
The DNA here is from genome assembly GCA_023970755.1 of Azemiops feae. Taxonomy (NCBI): domain Eukaryota; kingdom Metazoa; phylum Chordata; class Lepidosauria; order Squamata; family Viperidae; genus Azemiops; species Azemiops feae. Next base: position 625,491 of record JALGBA010000018.1, read on the forward strand.
GGGATGCAGGCAGCACACAAAACCATGCACTTTCCGGTCCATGGAAAAACCTTTCTCCATGGAACCGGTCCCTGGTGCCCTAAAGGTTGGGGACCTCTGACTTAAGGTATCCCATAAGCTGATTCCAAGGTATATTTTGTTGTCATGGTTTATATCTTCAGTTTTGCTTATCAAACAAATACCCTATTAATGAATGAAAAAAGAAGTTGGCATTCTCTCTTCAGATGCCCACTCTACAATTAAGAAAAAAATAATCGCTAAAAGAGTTTTGGATGACTATTCAACATACGAATATGAACTTTCAGATGTAAAGATGCTGAAGGTCTTTTAGCATTCATTACAACCAAAATCAGCATGCTGAATGTAAAGGTGATTTTAAAATTTTATTCTGGGCATTGATGACACTTATACATGTGATTAAGATAGAGATAGAAACAAACATTGCTTGGTGTTCTATGATATTAAATTTTAAGTTTTAAGGAGGTACTGCTAAAGAAAAACAATTAATTCAGTCTAATCTAATTTGTATGTCCTGCCCACCAAACAGTTCAAAAGCATGCAAACACAAGTGGATTTATAGGTACCATTTCAGTGGGATGGTAACAGAGTTCCGTACATCTTTGGCATATAGCCATGTTGGTTACATGACTATGGAAAATGTCTTCGGACAATGATGGCTCCCTCAGCCAAGAAACACAGATTAGTACCACGTCCTAATTGGACAGGGAAACCTACACAGATGTGCACTGCTTCAGTGAGAAATAGATTCTAAAGCTATTATTCAAAATGACACAAGTCATGAGTTAATCTTAAATTAGCCTATGATCCCTATTCTAGTAAACTGATAATTCAAACTAAATGAGCATAATATACTTACCCTAAGTTTTTTTAAACCTCTGGCATGTTCCTTATAGTAATACACATTCACTTCTATACTGTTTCCTCATGCACAATATTTTAATTATTCTACGCCATGCTGTTTATAAGATTATCAACTGAAAATGATCACGTATACGTGCAGTGGAAGTACAGGGAATCTTATGCAGATTTCACAAGCAAGGTTTTAAATGTTTGAAGAATGATTTTTCTTCAGCATTGAAAACAGTCTGGCTTCCTCACAGGGAAAAAAGCGATAAAAGAATAACTGATCCCCTTTTCACAGTAGTAATGGGAGACTAAACTGAAATTCAGTGTAGAGAAAAGTAAGGTTTTATACTTAAGGTAGGAAAAACCAAATGTACAAGTACAGATTATGTGAAATCTGGCTCAAAAGCAGTAACTGTGAGAGGGATCTTGGAAAGCTAGTGGACAATCACTTAAATATGAGCCAACAGTGTGCAGCAGCTGCCAAAAAAAGCTAATGCAATCCTTGGTTGCATAAACAGAGGGATAGAATCAATAGAGGAGAATATTTGTAGCTCAGGGTTGAAATGAGGGGCACTTGGTGCTCTCTGAGCTTGCTTGTTTTCTTGCAGACGTTTCTAGGTAATATCATCAGTGCCAGTAAAGAGTGTCATTTGCTGCCAGTTTATATTCTGGTGGCTTGCCTGTCAATGTTGGCGGGGATGGTCTTAGATTCTTTGATTGGGCTGTTTATTGTTGGCTCTTTGGCAGTTTCTTGTCTGGGGTATTGCTTACTTGATTGTTGGTCTGATGTTAACCTAGGAGTTAATCTATGCTGATCTGGGTGCTGATTGCTGGTGGAGAGGTGCTTGGGTCTTTTTGTTCTCTTTTGGGCTGGTTGATTATCTCTTTTGCATAGTCCATAGATGTTGTTAATGTCTATGTGTCTATTGATGGCTAATTTGACAGAGGGCCAGGCTTCTAAAAATTCCCTGGCATTTTTGGACTTGGCCTGGTCTAGGATTGTCACGTTTTTCCCAATTGAAACTATGGTTAAATCTGTCTATATCTTGTGAAATTAAAGAATTTTCACCATATCTTCTGACTGCTAGTGGGTATTTATGGATGCATTCTGCCAGTTTTTTGCCTGTTTGTCCTACATAGTGGTTGTTGCAGTTTTTACATTGTATGTTGTAGATGACTCCTGTTTTATCTTCTGTGGTTGCTGGGTCTTTTGGTTTGCTTAGGACATTTTGAAGAGCTTTAGTTGGCTTCTGTGCTATGCTCATTCCATGTGGTTGTAGTAGTCTGTTGGTGGTTTCTGAGATATCCTTGATGTATGACAGTGTAATTCTTTCTAGGGTTTGTGTTGGTTGTGCTGTATTGGTAGAGTGGTCAGGGGCTTATAAAATCAAGACCATGTGAAGTATTAGTACCATTTTACAAAACCTTAGTAAAACCACACTTACAATACTGCATCCAGTTTTGGTCACATTATAAAAAAGATGTTGAGATTGTGGAAAGAGTGCAGAGAAGACCAACTAAGATGATTAAGGGACTGGAGATTAAAACATATGAAGAATAGTTGCAGGAATTGGGTAGCTCTATTCTAGAGAAAAGAAGGACTAGGGATGATGTGATAGCAATGTTCCAATATTTGAGGGGCTACCACAAAGAAGAGGGGGTTAACCTATTTTCCAAAGCACCAAAGGGCAAGACAAAAACAATGGATGCAAACTAATCAAGCAGAGAACCAACCTAGAACTAAGGAGAAACTTCCTAACAGTGAGAACAATTAATCAGCGGAACAGTTTGCCTTCAGACGTTGTGTGTGCTTCATCACTGGAGGCTTTTAGAACAGACTGAACAGCCACTTGCCTGAAATGGTATAGAGTCTCCTGCTTGAGCAGGGGGTTGGATTAGAAGACCTCCAAGATCCCAACTCTATTATTCTGTATTCTCAGATAAATACAGTGCCAGAAATCTATTATTAGCTCTAACCAAGATTTTTTTCTTTTAAAATAGCATTTGGTATCCAATTCATTATTATCCGCTTGCAACTTGCTCTCAAGTATACAAATCAACTTACATGGGAGCACAGAAAGTTACTAAATTTTCTTCAAAGTCATACTAATTCTGCCCCTTAATTAATCTATTGAAGTGATCATGAATAATTAAATAAGAATTTGATGTGAATTCCTGATTTAATTTGACCTGTAGGTTTTATAACAGCACAATTTAAAATAGCAGATTAGTTTATTCTTTAGGGGGGGGAAATCTCAAACCAGAAAGGCAGCCAGTGCCTTACAAATGGAATGCCTTCCAATGATGGGCTCCTGTCAATCAAAATACACTAGGCCATTGCTCTTTCTTTTTCTCTCATCATGACTTGTGGTGGAAAGTAGAGATGGGAGAAGTGGCGGGATAATTAGAAATGAAAGAAAAGGCACTATGAAATTCTGTGAATGAGGAATTTTACAGTCTCAGTGAAAGTACCCCAAAAGTATGGATTATTTTGTTTTTTCCAATAGTGCTGCCAGAGTCAAAGGCGCTGCAGATCCTTATTCCTTTGCTACCTTTGAACTCCCCAACACTATTTTCAGGTATATCTTTTACTGTATCCAAGAGGAAACCAAATTGCAGCTAATTTTCTTTCTTAAATCCTCTCTCTCAGCTGAAGATTCCATTTTCTTTTATTTGTTTGAATGCAATATTTAGGAAGAAGGTGGTGGTATGGGAAGTGAAATTTTGAAAGTATTAAATGATCTAGCAACAAGATTCGGACAAGACTTTATTTAAGGTTGCAGTCTTAGACAGCTTCCATTTAGGCTTTCTTGTAAGTAGACTGAACTGTTTCTCTTTCTCTCACACACGCACACACACACACACACACACACAAACAGTACACATTAACTTGCTAATAACAGCTTAAAGAAGATAAGAACATTCAAAAGACCAGAAACAAAGAGGAGGAAGAGGTATGTTGGGAGTGGGAAGGGAAGAACGGTAAAAAAGATTTCTTATTTCAAGGAAAGGAGGGAGGGAGGACAAACGCATGTACACGTGTACATACTTTTCTCCTTTCTTGCCACAAAGAATCAGGCATGCAAAGATAGACCATGCCCTACATTGACTTTCCTCCCTTCTCCTCCAAGACAAATGGAGACAAGGGAGAGAGTAGAGGTGTCAAGCTTGAAGCGTGCACACGATGTTGCCACCCTTACTGCTTCTTAGCTTGCCAACGCACTTGGGGGAGGGGAGGAGGGAAAATGCAATACAGGCTCCAGACAAGAAATTTGACTGTGTGAACCAAGGACATTTCAGCAGGTGTTTATCAATTCACAGACACTTTCTCATAACAAACTTTTGACACTTGATTTGACAATGTGAAATGCACTAATAGGGGGAGGGAGAATTGTGTGTTTTAATTATAGCGATTTGCATGGGAAATAACCAGTGCTGGTTTTGCTTTTAATCGTGCTGAAATGATGTACTCAATGAAGTTTTACATAGAGAGATTGGATCATCTCGTCAGTGCTTACTTGGTTGGGTTCATTAGTCGGAACCTTGACATTAAACCAGCTCCGAACTAAAACAATTATAACCCAGGTGTCCTGAGCTCCTACAGCCTGTCCAGTTGCCTCCGGAAGAGCTATGAAGACTCAGGGGAAGATGGCCGGGGTGGAACATAAGGGAGAGCAGGCGGCTAAGTCTGGGATGGGACTGGTGAAGGAGACCCCGATCACAGGACAAGTGGACTCCAGTACCCAGACGAAGGTGACCTGCCTGAAGGAGCGAGTGGAGAAGACCGGGAAACCAGCAGTGCGGGAAGAGACCGAAGCAGCAAGGGGCTTCTGGCAGACAGGCAGCTGAGGTTGAATTCCCTCTGATCTCCCCGGGGGTGACATTCACCCAGGAATTTAGACGGACAGGAAAGAAAGCAGTGGAATGGGAAGAACCGGTAGAGTGGCGGTATCTGGTGGCTTACAGTAGCCCATCGAACAGCTGCGGGAGAGGTTCAGTGGATTGGAGGTGCAGGGAATGGAGCCAATATGGAGGAAGGAGAAGCCTTCCAGAATAGTGTCCAGCCAACCTTCGGCAATCATCCCGGCTCCGTTACTGCAACCTCAACAGAGGACAGGGGCCGCTGCAACCAAAGGAGCGGCCAGCCCCCTGCGGATCACCAGCCCCCAGCCTGGCCCAGCTCCAGGGCAGGGAGCCATTGGACCCCAGCGGGTGGCAGCCCAGTCATGGCCTTTCCCTCACAGAGTCGGGTAGCTGCAGGGACATTGGGCCATCCCGGGGGTCCTGGAGCTCCTGCCGATCAAGGCCACATTTGATGGGAGTCCGGAGAAATTAGCGTTCTTCTTGAACCAGGTGTGGGTACACATGGATCGATACAGACTGGCATACGTCGACGACGCGACCTGTGTGAATGCCATCGTGGCAAATCTTAGGGGAGAAGCAGCAGAGTGGGTGACGGCCCTCCACAATGAAGGAGACCCCAAGCTGGGAGAAACTGACACCTTCCTAAGGGAGCTCAGAGCCAGGTTTGGAGACGACACACAGGTCCGAAATCTGCACCATCAAACAAGGGAGCAGGCTGGTGATGGAGTACATTCGTGAATTTCGGAGACTGGCAGGGAAGACTTAGTACCTGATGCTTAGCTTACAAACAGTACGAAACCTAGGATTGCAAGTGAGGAAGCTGCACCACCCCATGAAGTTCGAGCAAGTCAACAGCTCCCTAGTGGGTGGGCTACCCGCTTCCTACCTAACTGAGCCAGTGCATCTAAGGCTGGGGAACTACAAAGAAACCATTCGGTTCGTGGTGGCCCCAAAGATGGCAGAGGCTATGATACTGGGGTTATCCTAGCTGTCCAAGTGGAACCCTGCTGTGCACTGGGGGAAAGATGCGAGGCATGTGGTGATGGTGGGAACGAGCCCCCCCAAAGAGCCTAAGCAGCATAGAGATAAGGGGAAAGGGAGTGAGCGCATGAAAGCGGCATCCAAGCGGTTGCCGAAGACACAGGGAGAAATACCGGGACCTAGCGGAGGTGTTCAGTAAAAGGGAATGTGACACCCTATCCTCCCATCACCCCACGGACTATGCAATCGAGATCCTACCAGGAGCAAAACTCCCCAAGCCTAAAATGTACTCTATGATGCCTAGAGAGATGGGAGAGCTAAGGGAATACATTGACAAGAACCTAGCCAGAGGTTTCATCCAAGCCGCTAAGTCTTGGGTGGTGGCCCCCATGCTGTTTAAAGAAAAGAAAGATGGGTTTCTTAAGATTATGTGTGGATTTTCATGGGATAAACAGTGTGTGCGTGGAAAATATGTACTCCCTCCCCCTTATGAAAGACATGTTGGGTCACTTGGCAAAGGGGAAGATATTCACAAAGTTTGATCTGAGAGAGGCATATTACCAGGTAAGAATCAAGGAAGGCAATGAATGGAAAACTGCCTTTAAATGCCCGCTGGGATGCTACCAGTTCAAAGTAATATGCTACATGAGTACCTATACCAAGGTACTATATCTTGATGACATCCTCATCTATTCTGAGACAATGGAGGAACACGTAAAATTAGTGCTGAAAAAACTTTTGAAGTTTAAACTGTATGCCAAGTTGTCAAAATGCAATTTTCATAAGACCAGCTTAGACTACCTTGGTTATAGGATATCTTGCGAAGGGGTAGAAATGGACTGATGCATGGTTCAGTGCCCACCAAGGAGAATTAACTGAAAGCTTACAAAGGTTTAAGAGGCTTACATAGCAGTTGTAGATATCTCGTTCACTTTTTTTGTTACCACTCTGAGGAGTGCCATTACTTTCCTGGAGCTTCAGGCCCACCTTCTAGACTTGTGCATTGTATAAAAACAAAAAAGTGCCCTGATATAGCTGCTTAGATGCTGGAAATGCTTGGAAATTCATCCCCCTCTTCTTGCTGACTCCTTTAGAAAAATTTGCTGAGGGGAAGGCTTGGGCTACAGGATTGTAGACCTCTCGCTGCTTAATAATAATAATAAAGTTGGAAGGGACCTTGGTGGTCTAGTCCAACCCCCTGCTCAGGCAGGAAACCCTATACCATTTCGGACAAATGGCTGTCCAGTCTCTTCTTAAAAACTTCCAGTGTTGGAACATTCACTGCTTCTGGAGGCAGGTTGTTCCACTGGTTAATTGATCTAACTGTCTTTGTTACTCTTCTCTGTACTCTTTCTAGAGTCTCAACGTCTTTTTTACATCGTGGTGACCAAAACTGGATGCAGTATTCCAAGTGTGGCCTTACCAAGGCATTGTAAAGTGGTATTAATACTTCACATGATTTTGATTCTATCCCTCTGTTAATGCAGCCCAGCACTGTGTTGGCTTTTTTGGCAGCTGCAGCACACTGCTGGCTCATATTTAAGTGATTGTCCACTAGGACTCCGAGATCATCCTAATTTTTTTATTACAGGCTTTGTGAAATGATGGAATTTCTGACAGGGTGAATTTGTGGAAAATCGATACACTGAATTAGAGGAAACAGACTTACTTGTTGTTTGTTCTCCAGTTAATGGTTCACTTTCTGTGTTTTGTCCTATAGCGTAGATCTTGAAAATATATGTTGTTCCAGGCAAAAGTTCCATGACCTCAGCAAATGTATATCTGCTAACGGGTAGTCTCTGACCATGTTCCCCAGGGCGGTTAACTGGAATAACCTCTACACGATAGCCAATCACTGCACAGTCAGGGGGGCTCCACATGATGGTGATTTTGTCACTGGTAACTTCCAGAAATTGAAGTTGCTGTGGAGGATGAATCTCATCTAGCCAAACAGATGTACAAGATAAAATGTTTAATGAATGGTAAGACTATATACTGGAAAACAACAATTTTGACAATGCATCATCACAACTACCCTCTTCCTTCTGTCCCACTTCAAAATTAATCTCTCAGCAAAAACTGCCGCTGATCCTGTTTTCAATGTTCCTTGAAATCCCATAGAGACAATCCATGAAAAGTGCTCTTACTGATGACAAATCCAGCCTATAGCTTTCTATCTTGCCAAGAAATCTTCGTCACTGAGATGCAGACAGTGATATAAAATAAAACAGTGGAAAACTTAAGTGTTCCGTTACATAGTTCTATTCTCCAAGATTGACTGACTACCAGATAAAAAGTAGAAGCAAATATATTTCATTTTCTGAATCACTCAAAACTAGAAAAGCAAACATTTGCTATATCAAAAACTAGAAATTATTATTATTTAAATCAATTCAATTTTAGTTCTTGAAAGCCAGTTTGTTTTAGTGGTTAAGGCACAGGCTACACAAACAGGAGACTGTAAGTTCTAGTCCCGCCTTAGGCAGGAAAGCTGGCTGGCTGGGTGACCTTGAGACAGTCATTCTCTCTCTCAGCCCACAAAGTCAGGCTCAGATAACAAGCCAAAGTCCCTGTTGCAACCAAATGGATAAACACTCAATTGATCTGAAAAGAGTGGACTTTGCATTTGCGGGAAAACACTAGGAAAAATAAACAATCTGTTCTTGTAATGTATGTAGCCTTTTTAAGATGACTCCATCATTCTTAATAATTACTTTCCCCTGTGCCTAGTAGTTTGTATTTTTAATTATAGGTTGTTTTATATATTTAATAAGGCTTGTTTTTAAATATTTGTTGTCTTATTAGATCATTGTACATTATCAAGAGTCACTTTTTGCAAATGGGCAACTATATAAATTTGTTAAATAAAATGAATAAATAGATCAGGGGTTCCCAACCAGGGGTGCGAGATGATATTCCAGGGGGTGCGAAAACTTGGGTTTTCAAAATTATAGTGTATATGCATAATTTGTTGCTGTTATTTTGAACTTTTGTAAGTGGTGCGAGAATATATCAGAAGCGTTTTCGGGGTGCAGGGTATAGAAAAGGTTGGGAGCCGCTGAAATAGATAAATGCAATAAATAAATACTGCCTTCAAGAGAACAATTCTGGAATCCAAGAAGGAAAAAAGAGGACATACCCCCCAAAAAATCACAAAAGTAGAGAAATACATTAATACCTGCCCTTGGCACTCCTGTGGTTTTCTGCTGAATGAAAATAGGAGTGCTTTCCTGGTTCTCTTCCACAGCATAAATACTGATATTGTACTGAACACCAGGCATCAAGTCACTGAGTGTCACAGATGTTGCAGATTCAGGGAGATTGAGTTCTGTACTGCTACCTTCCAGCGAAGGAGTATAAATAATCCGGTAACCTTGTATAGCAAAAACATGCAGTCAGCCCACAGCACAGTCAAAACAGATTTGGTGTTCGTCCATATGCTAAACTACCCATCTTTGTTCAGACCATCCTTTTTTGGTAAATCATAGTTTTGCGATGTAGTGAGTCTACATCAAGTATAATTTATAAACAAGAAAAAGGCCGCTTTATAAATCAAATTCTAAATTGTCCCCTTTCAACCAGACAGACAGTAAGGCCAGTCCAGCTTCAGATGTATAATTTTCTTTGGCTGTCAGATATGCTTAACACACTTTCCTCTTACAAATGGAAGAAATCCACCCAGGCCCCCCAAGTTCCGAAACAGATATAGGCTGACAATTCAGACCTGTGATTGGAGCTTCTGGTCTGCTCCAGCTGACAAGAATTGAAGTATCATCAACATTTTCTACAAGATGATCAGGAGGAGCATCAGGTGCTGTGTAAAGACATAATAATTAAGAAAGTTGATTGACCAGCTTTCAGCTTTCAGAGAGAAAATGCCCATATCCATCTGTTCCTGTCTGTGAACAAACATACCTGTGGTCTGTGTTGTTGAAAGAATTAGATTTTGCTCTCCTTCCTCTGAAATTTGATAGACTTTGATAATGTAGCTACGACCCGGAAGCAAGTTGGGAATGCTAACCGAATTGACTGTGTTTGGAAGATCTTTAGATAAAAGAAAAAAATAGTAGGGCATAGGTTACATTCTTTAGTGAAAATGAATACAAATTTCAATCAATTAATAAACTTACAGTAGCAGAAAATTGAATGGCATTAGAATTTTCCTTGTTTATCTCACAAAATTTCAGATCAGAATACTTCCATGAGTTCATATGAATTTCTTCAGAATGTCTTATTTTGGATAACCATTGTGAGAGAAATTCTGAAAGTAGCAACTGCCCAAGATTGTCCAGCTGAAGCCCCTTTATTGCCCACATGTAAAGGGATGTGGCGCTTCAAGGGGCAATCCTGAAGGGGGCTCTCCCTTAGGCAAGCCAAGCAGTTGATCTTTATGTATGAGCATCAGGAGATAAACAGGAAAGAGACGCTTTCATTTGTAGGCTTTATCAAATATTGATACCAACTCTTGTTGTAAGATGTGCCATATGTGCCGTGGACAGGGATTACAATGTTGGAGCTGGTCATAGGGAGATAACTCTGACAACTGCACCTTCTGAACTTATTGTATGCATTACTTGCAGCCAGTATATCTCAGGAAGTGGAAGAAGATAAGGGCTACTGCCGTTTTTCAACCTTTGCTTCTTCTGGCTGATTACACTGGACAGTAGCCCCATAGTAAAGAGAGCTTAATTAATGTCTCTTTGGACTTGCAACACATTTCCACTTTCTTAAAAAATTAAAAGGATTCTATTTAAATAAGCTCTCCCTTGGCCCAGATTTCTCTAATTATAGGGCAGTTTGTACTGTTCCATTCTTATGTAAAGTGATTGAGAAAGCAGCTCCAGATCTATTTTGATGAAACTGTATGGACTCACTTTAATTATTCTTTTCCCTGGGTTATGATATTGAGACTTCTTTGGGGAATATGTTATATTGTATATTTTGTCAGACTTGGGTGACTGCTTCCATTACATCCATGGAGTATCTTTGAAAGTAGACACATAACAATAGCAATAGCACCTAGGTTTCTATACCACTCCACAATGTTTTACAACACTCTCCGAGCATATTGCCCCCAACAATCTGGGTCCTCATTTTACCAATCTCGGAAGGACGGAAGGCTGAGTCAACCTTGAGCCCCATCAGAATCAAATTCCAGGCTGTGGGCAGTACTGCAGTACTGCATTCTAACCATTGCGATACATGAGCACCAAATCCTTTTAATGATTAAGAAAGAGATGCATTGATTGTGGATTTACATATTCTGAAACACTGCTTTTGAAGGAAATTTTCAATAGAGATTTGCCTGACTGCAGGCTATAAATGTATTTGAATATACATTCAAGAAGTTCTATGAACTTTCAGATTCAGGCTTATGGGGTTTGGAGTCTGAATAGCAGATACTATCCAGGCTAGTTATACAAGATAAGAATTTTAGGATATGAGAGATTAACTTTATTTATGCCATCTGATTCTGTGACTCGTTAGATTGGGTATCTTCTTACCAAGATGTTTAGGTTCATCACCATCTTCACTCAGTTCATATTCCACACGAAATCCTGACACAGTGTCTGAGGCAGAAACCCAAGAGACTACAAAGCTATTAGCTGTGATTTCTGTGACAGATTCAGAAATAGAGACGACAGAGGGAAGGGCTGTTGTTTCTCCCGCCACACGACTAGCTGCAAAGTAAAGATCAAAGTATAAAATGGCAGTATTTTTTATGGAGACTTGACTCTTTGGTTCTCTTTCTGTTCATGAAAAAATTCAGTACGATTTCTATAACTTTTTAACTGATAAAATAAACTGTACAGTTAAACTGATAGTAAAAAATAAATAACACGTTCAAAAACAGAGAGGTATTTCCATCCGTGATTGGATGGGCAGAAAATAGTAACCCTGTATGACAGGCAAGTCTGACTTTCAGCCACAAAAAAGTAATTAATATCTGCAAATGTGGGGACAGATACTCAGCTGATAATATATTGTGAAAAAACACTATGTAAGCTAAAAATGAATGCAGATTTATCCTCATTACTACTGCTGCTATAGGTAGTACTTTAATATTGGCATTAATTCAGGATTAGCACCAATGACACATACGTATCTATATCATTCATTATAATAAGAAATTTTAACTGAATCACGTTCTTTAGGAAGAGGGAGATAATGGAGAATTATTAAGGGCAATGGAGGTTAAGACAACTCCTACAGCTATTAGCACTCCATTTAGAATAGCAGAATTTATATTTTAGTTTCAAGACAAGAGTAATCTTGGTTGAAAACAGCAACACAGAGAAAGTGCCAGAAGCCAGCAACGTAATTACAAAAGCAGTAAATTATGTCTTCATTCTCTCTTAGAGCCAGAAGGGATAGAAACTAAACAGAGCTAAAAGATGTAACAAAGGTACATTGCTTTGCCCTGCAGGTTAATGTTCACTTTCAAAATCTTACTTATTTGTTTATTTATGTATTATGTATTATACTTCCATAAGTGTGTAAACTTCAATGTTTACATTAACATATACAGTTGAAACAATATAAAAGGTAGTCCTCAACTTACAACCCAAAGTTATAATGACATTGAAAAAGTGACTTATGACCATTTTTCATACTTACAATGTTGCAGCATTCCCATGGTCATGTGATCAAAATTCAGATGCTTGGCAACTGACTCATATTTATGCTAGTTGAGTGTACTGGGGTTATATGATCATCTTTTGCGATCTTCTGACAAGCAAAGTCAATGGGGAAGCCAGATTCACTTAACAACTGTGTCACTAACAACTGCAGTGATTCACTTAAAAACTGTGGCAAGAAAAGTCATAAAATGGGGCAAAGCTCCTTTAACAACTGTCTCACTTAGCAACAGAAATTTTGGGCTCAATTGTAGTTGTAAGTCGAGGACTACCTGTAATGCAAATAAACAGTCCAGGGTAATAAAATGCAATAAAGACAAATCAGAACACTTACATGAAATAGCTGTTGTACTAGAGGTAGTGAATTCAAAACGGGTGATTTCTCTCTGACCATAATGCTGCACACTTATAAGCTGTCCCTCATAAAGGACACCAGGTTTCAGACCTGAGATTGTGTAGGAATTTAAATAGCCTGGAATTCTAGCTTCTTTCCATTGCACTCCAGAAGTTTTCTAATAGAATTAAACATAATGGATATCAGCATGAGACTACTCAGTAACAGAATTCTGCAATTTTCTTTCTACTATGGTTATTGTTACTGGCTTTAATTTCTATCAGATTATTTTAGCAATAATGTTTGGAAAAGAACAAAAATCATCTGCAAAAACACAGAGCAAATACTAATTTTTGTCTTCAAACAAATGTGCATTTCAGTGGAAGGGGAGAAATGGATTTCTGGGACTGCAATGTGAGTTATTTGGAAGAAGGACAAGTTGTTGGCATCTCACAAAGATGGGTAACAAAGAGTTTGGCCAGAGATAACAAACTTGTGCAGGAAAGCTTTCAACTGAATCCTGGGAGAACTGAAACAGCCCTAAAGTCTGACTGCAGACAAGCATTCTTCTATCCTAAAATAATACAGGAATATGACTGAAATAGAGCTTATTAAACCATCCAATGAAAAGCCAATGAAGAATTCATTCACACATTCATTAACAGTCAAAAATGAGGAAATGAATAAAATGAATTTATACTCATGTAAAGGATGCAAATGTGACAATAGTTGAAAATGAGATCTGATAATTTCTCAATTAGAATACAATGCACAATTTGATCAAAAGAAAAACAAAAAAGAAAAGGAAGAGATATGCTCTAAGATAAAAATATGCACAGCTCAAATGTCAAAAATTAAAAATCCAGAAGGAGAAGGGAAGATAAACATAATACCCAATCCTGACGCAATTAAACACAGCATCTATTACTATTCCAGCCAAATGGCTTTGTTTAAAATAAATTATGTATTTTATTTTATTGCACACAATGTCAGGGAAATCTACAAATGCTAGACACCATGTAGTTCTGACAGCCTAGATTGCTAGTTCATTCTATTTGGCATTTGCGTGCCTATCCTTGGCACACCGCAGGGGGCGAATAACTTATACCAAGCTGACTACCGATGCTCACTCGGTTTGCTGGCTCTTCCAGGCATCTCTGCCAATCTCACTTTGCCTCGGGTTACATTGCCTTGTATCTAGCCAGGTTCAGAGCGCCAGCTTCCGCTCTCCGCACACATGAACACAATTAGTTTTTCCCACCAAAGTGGTACCCATTTATCTACTTGCAATATTGCATGCTTTCGAACTGCTCGGGGAACAGGAGCGAGCAGTGGGAGCTCACCTTGTTTCACACACTGGCCGGCAATTCCAGCGTCATTAAGCCACTGAGCCACTGTGCCACCACTATAAATAATGTAGGCTGTACTTTATAAATCCTGTTACCTGCTTTAAGAAGCAAACTTCTAAAGAGAACACACACAAGTCCAGAAAAAGCGGTGTTTCTTTTAAGGCATCTATCTATCAATCCTGACACACTGCTCAATCTCTTGCAGCACTGTTCAATCTCTTGTCCTTAGCCAAGTTACAAAGCACTGCCAAGTATTAACATAAATCTAAACTTAGAAATAATTTTTTTTTTTATGATCTAGCTGAATTGTAATTATAAATCTGTAAGAAATTCTGAATGTATGAATGAAGAAAATGTTGATCAGTATATGACAAAAAGACTTACCGGTTTCCAGCGAAGAATATAATTGGAAATGTGAGAGGACTCGGGTGCAATCCACTGGATAGGATGAGAATCAGGCTGAATTGGAACGTCTGTGATAATCACCTGAACAGGATGACCAGGGGAACCTAAAATTAAGATTATCTTTATTAGTTTAGTTTGCTACCTGTTAATAGTCCTTCCGATTTGGGCTACATGTAGAATATCATATTTTCATGAACTATTTTTCACAAAATGTTTCACTTTTAGTTACCTTTGCAATGAGATCTGTAGCCAAACTGATTAAGGGAGGGGTGCAAATAAAAGGTGTATCTTCTTTCCTATCAATGAGTCTAGGTAGGACTTTTAAACATTATTCTTTTCTCTTTTGTTTTAGGAACTGGTCCCCTAGACCAGGGCTTTTCAACCTGTGGCACGCGTACCAGTGGTGGTACTTCGGCACCTGGCAGGTAGTACGTGTACGACGGATTGAAAAGCACTGTAAAACAAAAGTGTAAAAGTGGATGAGTTGAAGCGGCGGCAGCACCAGAGAGGCCTCGGGGACAGTCAGCTGGAGCTGCAATGTTGCCGGGGCTCTGCTGAGAGCCCAGGAGCGGTGCGCACAGCTCCAGCTGATTAGTGCATGGGGTGGCCGGCAGCCACACACAGTCTTCGGGCGAAGATTCAGCTGGAGCTGCGGTGTTGCCGGAGCTCTGCTTAGAGCCCAGGATCAGCGCACGCAACTCCAGCTGATCAGCGCTTCCAGCGCACCCAGAAGAGGAAAGGAGGAGGGGGGAGAGAGGAGAGGATATAGAAGGAGGAGGGGGAGATATAAAATAAGGAAGGGGGAGAGAAGAGAGGATATAAAAGGAGGAGGGGAGAGAGGAGAAGATATAAAAGCAGGAGTAAAACCGGTACTTTTTTCCTTTTTTATGGTTTGTAATATTTTATTAGATTATAGAATAAAATACAAAAATACAAAAGCAAATAGTAGGACACAATGTGGAGGAAGAAGGGAAAAAAAGTGAGGGGGAGAATGGAGAAAGAAAAGACATTGACTTCCGACTTCCTCTATTGCAGTAGAATGAAGCATTAACATCGAACCTCAATTTTTTATTTTTCCATAATGGTATAAACTAGCTATTTCTATAACAAATCAATCTAATCAGTAAAAGCCCAAAAGCCCCCCCCCCTTTTTTTTAGTCATCAAGTTTTTGACACCTTGCTAAGCACTGGTGGTACTTGAATATTGTCATGTCCTAAAAGTGGTACAATCTGTGAAAAGGTTGAAAAGCCCTGCCCTAGATAACGGACAGGAAAGTAGGATGAAAGGAAAACAGGTGTTTACTTAAACTATGTACTAATATTTGTTTAAAACTAAGGCTCTATGGGTAGGAGGGAAGCTGTACTTGAGTAAAAATACTAAGAACTGGCGCCCAGTTGAGAGCTGCTGCCACATAAGGACACACAAGTAAATGCTTTTCAAAGGTACTGTGTTTTTTATAAATTAGTCATCAGAACAGAGCTTTTCTGGCATTGGGGCTTATAGATTTGGATTGTAAAAAACCAAGGGATGGCGAGATGGTAGCACTTTTCTGTATCTCTTTGCTGCCATCTGGAGATACTGTAGACTTATTTGTGCATCTTTCTGTAATGTATTTATTTATTTGGATCTCATCTTTATGATTTTTACAAATAACTCAACTCAATTCAACATACCTTCCTCCTCCTGTTTCCCCCACAACAACCACTCTGTGAGGTGGGTTGGGCTGAGATACAGTGACTAATCACCTAGCTGGCTTTCATGGCTAACATGGGAACAGAACTCACAATCTTTCTCATTCTATCCTGGTGCCTTAATCCAGGGGTCCCCAACCTGTGGGCCGCAGCCCACCACCGGGCCTTGTGAGTGGCTGACCAGTGCACTCGTGTGTGTGCGCACACACACCCTGCTAGCGCTAGTGTCGCTGCCACATCACGTGGGCACTAGCGTCACAGGCAGTGTTGCGTGAGTGCACACAGCCCCATTTGCATGAGCGCACAAGGACACATCCCCCTCCCTTTCACTCTGGGCCGCCAATCCAGAAAGGTTGGGGACCTCTGCCTTAACCAACCGACCAAATTTATTCCATTATTTATTTATTCTTGAAAGCTTTCTGGGTTTCTATTTTATGTTCCTTACATCCAGGTGAAAAAAATGAGACTGAATCTCTTTTATGTTATATTCATATGGGAAACCAGCAGCTATACCTAAGGTTTTTCACAGTGAAGTGATGCTTCATTGCAATTCCTACCAAAATCACTCCCTCACGTGCAACCTTAAGCACTGAGAAAAAATACTCCCCCATAAGTGGGAAAGGAAGGAAGTGAAAAGTAGAAGCTTGGGAAGGAAAGCCCCAATCAAACCCCTCTCTTCCATTTTTTTTCCAATCTAAAAGCCCCATCCTAGTTGCCATTGGCTGTAGAATATAAACTTCTGTGTTTACACCATATGGCTATCTCTGGTCTATTGATTTGTTTATAGCATTTTTACAGCCAGGGTGAGTAATAAACTAAAAGACAGAGAACAAAATAAGACTCTTGCAATCAGGGACTCTCATACCCTCCCCAAGGCAGTGGGGCAGAGTGACAGAGAGGATGACCATTTAGCCTTCCTCTCAAAAGAATTCAAATGTGGCCATTTGTTTTTTAAAATTAATTTTTCTAAAAAATATTGCATTCTCTCCCTTTTTAGGAGCTCCTATTTTGTTTTCATGTTACTTTTTATTTTCAGCAAGAATAGGGTCCTCAAAGGCTGGACATAGCCAGACTCCATGGAATTCTAATGTGAACTCTATTAACAATTGTAGTTTGGTCAATTAGGTTAATTTCCTGGGTTTTCATGATACAAAGTACCATAATATAATTACATGCTTAATTAAAATGAGTCTGCTTACTCTGCAGTTCAACAGCTTTACTGATTAGCTGACATCACTCAAAAGTAGTCAAGGTCACTAAATCCCCAGCTCCTGTTTTTAGTTTATTTACTTTTTATAACCACCTGCATGAATTTTCCAGTTAGATGCTGATTAATTTAATTACTGAATGAGCCTACAGAATTTTGTGAATAAGGCAGAAATTCCCATAGCACATCACCAAACAACTTACTCTGCAAAAACATCTCTTATTTTAGCAATTAAACTCTTCCTTTTAAAAAAAGTTCCCCATTTTACGTATTGGTTTGGATAAGTGCATAACACAAATACCTGTGGAATGTTTAAAAAGTTTCCATAAAAACAACCCCCATTTCAAAAGTATTCCAACTCCCAAAGCAACACTCAGTTATTTGATTATGTATATATATGTTTCATCGAACAAGGTATATGTAAGGAAAGGCATTGACCAACACTCTGAGAGTACACATATTTCACATAACTTCATTAGAAGTTTATTTTAACAGTTGGGTAAGTCTTCTGGGGCTCATTTCAAAAGCCAATGGAAGGAATCTAAGAGTTTGATTTTACTGTTTCACTTCAACATTCACCAGAACGTACTATTCATCTCAACACAAAGTTGTATGTGGCTGCACATATAATATTTCAGCACAGATGCAAAACCACGCTGCTTAACTCCCCCATCCCCTATACTTCACTATTTTAAACTTGCTGTCCTAGGTGCTTACTGGTACTTAGATGCCACTCTCATCCAGTAGGATGCTGAAGTGACTTACCCTCCCTTCTTACAATAAAAGTGCCTAAAATACAAAAATGGTACCTGCTTGGGTGAGATGTCCTTGCTCTTTGAGGGCAAGAAGAATCTTTTTTACATTTGCAAACCTTCATAAATATTATTCCAAACCAAACAAGGACATTTACTTGTCAAACAGACTAAATTATTGTAACTAAAAATGAATTAAAAATAATTTAAAACTTGATTACAAACAATCAAAATCAACTAGTATTCATCCAAACAAAAAATAACTGGCTTTAGAGGGCTTCTTTCCTAAAAGCAAGAAAAGAGGGCACTGAGTGCAATGGCTAAAAGAGAATTTTCGACAGCATCATTATTGATATAAAGATAGCACCTAGCTTTTCAGGTAAGTTCCATGGAATTTGAATCTGTAACATTTCATAGATCTGCCATAGTTTTATAAGAAATAAAGATCACCCAACCCTAAATCATATCTTGTTACTTTAGGAAGCACTAGAGCACGGGTGTCAAACTCGCCACGTCACCTGACATGTCGCGACATATTGCGACTCTTTTTGCATTGCTGGCAATGGGGTGGGCGCGGCTTCGGTATGATGAAACCAGCCCATGGGCCAGCAGTTTGACACCCCTGCACTAGAGCTACAGGAAGGAAAAAAATCAGAAAGCTAACTTTTCCCTTATATTACTTCTTCAAGCCAAAGTACTGCCTTTTATTTTTCCTTACTGAAAAGTGTTTATGCATCAACTTGGAAAAGCTGAAATAAAGAAAGGTCTGCTTGTGGTAAGATTTGAATATGCACTGGAAACTCGTCACTAAAACTTCAGCTACAGAGGCAATAATGGATACCATACCTTGCATTAACCATTAGTTTTACCAGGATTAATTGAATAAATTATCATTTCCTGGGTTTACCCAACACAAAGTCATAAACCAAGGTTTTACTATAGATATTTTATTTATTGGTTTGTTTGATTTCTGTAGCCACCTATCTTAATAAGTAAATCTGGATGGATATACTGTATGTATGTGTATGTATGTATATGTATATATAAAAAAATTTAAAATCCCTTCTCATCCTTTTGGGTGGTTTGTGTCTTCTTCAATCTCAGGCCCTCTATCAGAGGCCTGGGAGTTTCAGAGTTTTGCGTAGAATCTTAGCTGTTCCTAGCATTACAACCTTTTGGACCAAGAGCTCTGATGTCATTCCAGGGAACTGTTGGAGCCACTCTCCCAGCTTAGGAATCATAGCCCCAAGTACTCCTACCACTACTGAGATCATTTCAACCTTTACTTTTCACATTCTCTCCAGTTCCTCCTTCAGGTTCTAGTATTTCTCCAGTTTCTCATACTTCTTCCTGATGTTGCTGTCACTTGGCACCGCTACATTTATCACTATTACTATCTTCTAGTCTTTGTCTATTACATTGTCTGGTTGACTGCCCAGTATCTGTCTGTCCATCCGGATTTGTAAGTCCCTCAGGTTCTTAGCCCTCTGTATTTCCACAACCTTCTCTGGGACCTCCCATCTAAAGTTAGAATGGTCTAGCCTATACTCTGTACAGATGTTCCTATACACAATGCAACTACTTAGTTGTGCCATTTAGTGTATGTTGTTCCTGCCAGTATCCTATACCCTGCCACTATGTGTTGGACTATGTCTGAGGCCTCTGCATCTTGGATCCTACCTACTGTGGTAGATCCCTGCTTCTATGGATCTGGTGCTTAGTGTCTGTTCTTGGGCTGCTATGATTGGTGCCTCAGTGCTGTCTTTTAGTCCAGCCCTTTCCAGTCACTGATAGGATTTCCCAATGTCTGCCACCTCAGCTATCAATGGTACATTCCATGCACAGTCTTGTCTTGCCATAGCACTTCCTCTGCTTGATCTTTCTCTATTTCTCAATAGCCTTGTATGAACTAAATACATGAGAGCAAAAACAGCATGCATACTTGAATATATCGCTGGCACATATTCACCTTGTAATAGGTGGGATACAGACAGAAGTATGCTGGTAAGTTGTGTTTCTATATAACTAAGAGAAATGGAAGGATGTAATAAAAGAGAATGAAGATAGCCTGACTTTGCGGAATGGAATTAATGAATATTTGCAGGGAAATAAATGAAAGGTCTAAAATCTCTCAAAATGTATGAATTAGTACCAATTAGATTGTTCTGGATGCTCATGAAAATAGGTATCTATAGACCATGCCCTTAGCTTTATTTGAAAGGAGATTCTGTAAGCTCCCTGTTGAACAATGCCTATGTCCTTGTGATGTTGGTCAAGCAGAGGACATTATCCATTATGTCCTCCTCTGCCCCATTTATAATGAGATCATGGCCAAATTACTAATTGCAAATGAATTATGTCCTTTAGATTAGTTGCATATTATGTCCTTTAGATTAGTTGCATATTAAGTTCCAGTCAATGGTGATATTGGAAGATATTGGAAGATCAACTACACAGATGTTCTGGGAAAAATTAAGTATTCTGAATGAATGTATTGAAGGTTAAAAAAAACTTGTTGTTAGGTGACAAAAATGGATGAGTGGGAATGAGATGAGAGAGTACAGAAAAACTGATTGGGCCGTTTGGCAACCCAAGAATGAATTAGAGTGGTGACCGTTGAGCAACTGCTTCAAAAACAGTCTGCTTTTTTCAGATGCTTAAGTATGTTTATTACTATAAACATACAAAAAAAGGATGATTGATTGTTTATGATGAAAGACTGACAGAATTTCTAAGAATAACAGGTCAGGAGAAATTCTGAATGCAGGATAGGCCAGTATTTTAGAAATGAGTGAAAAGGCCTCAAAACAAGGTACCTCCAACAGAGACAACTGAATAAATGTGGTAAGATTTGGAATGAGACTAAGTGAGGGAATGCTTAGAAAAATATTTTAAATATTTGTATGGAAAGTATAAAAATACGTGAAGAAGCAAAACTTAAGTGAATTCTTTGTTAATCTCCAAGATAAATCTGATGAAGAGTCATAAATGATGGAGGAAATCTTTGAAAATGATGAGGCTGCAGGCATGAAACTGGAGGCCATGTTAATTATGAGTGAAGTTTATTCAATGACTGGTTGTGCAACTTATGTGTATGAAGACTGCATCTATAGCCGAGGATTAGAATGCCATTACTGTTCCTCTTTCTGCAAACAGAAAGGTAGCAAAATTGAATGTAAAAACTACAGGGGATTGACTTGTTAGATGTCTGGCAGATGTCTGACTGAAAGGGTATGAGATGTGATAACAAGCAACACTAGGGAAGTACAACACAGATTTGAGTTTTACTTTTCAGATCACTGAGAAACGTATTGAATATGCAAAACAGAATGTATTTTACATTTGTTAATTCAGAGAAAGCATATGATAGGTTTGAATTACAGAACATTCTGGGTGAATATGAAGTCAAAGGTTGATTGCTAAATGTAATTAAAACAATATAGGAGGGAAGTAAAGCAAGTGTGAACAGTTCAACAATGATTCAAAATTGATCAGGAGGTGAGACAAGAAGGTGTGATGTCCTCTTGTTTTTTTTAATATATTTATGGATAAACATATAAGTAATGCTGCTGATGCTATGCTATTGTTGGCTGAGAACCTAAATGATTTGCAGCAAATGTTAGATGCAATAAGGAGAATGGTCTGAAAATTAATGTATCAAAGGTCAAAGCAATTGTCTGATAAGAAACAACTGCAAGTTACTAAAGATGGGGAAATGGATGGAGAAATTTGCAAATGATGCTAAAAAGTATCAGTAGTACGTGATGTTGTTTGTAGAAAGAAGTGGAAATGATTGCATATGAGTTTGTTTCTGCCCACTTTGTTAAATAGAAATGAGAGTTGTATGTGCCAGAAGAGAAATAATAGTTCAGTGTAATAGGCATCAGTGTGTAAAAATTACATGAAAAAATGATCAAGAAAGATTAATTAAATTAAATTGAATTAATTCAAGAATGCTGACTGAATGTGGACTAAGTACAAAAGTGAGTGACCAGTACAAATAAGTTACATTGAGCTGGTTGGGCCACATAAGGAGAATGAAAGAGGCTCAAACTGCAAAACAAATATTTGAAGTAGAGTGAATACGTCAAAAGGAAAGGGAAGAGAGGAAAATATGTAGAGTTCGTCACAAACAAAAGCATGAGAATTTTAAAGAACACAGGGCAATGGATAGATTGTTATATGGACACAGTGGAAACATCAAGTTCTTTGACTATTTCTTATTTCTTTTCTGTACTTTGTGTAACATTACTTATTTTTAAAGGAGTGGTCATACATCTGATTAGCACAGCCAATGATGTAATTATGGGATCTTTATGTCTGACTCAATGACTTCTGAATTTTTTCTTTCTCTCTACTTAAAATGGTGATTTAAAAGTCATATTATAAGGTACTCAGAAACCATACCATAAGTCATGTGAAAATAAGTCATGTGGTCTCTCTCATTCATAATTTGGATTCTTACCTGTGTTCAAAGGCTGGCAGTGCCATTCTCCAATACCCCGGCCATAACAGTAGCACTGATATCTCACTCCATGGGCATGCTTCTCCCATGAATCCCCAATCTGGTAAAAGGTCTGGCTTTCTGAATCTTGACACTGGTCTAAAAACGGAACACCAAACAGTTATTTCAGGCCCATTACAAGGGTTGAGTTCTGCTGGCTTAGAGAATAAGCAGGTCTTTGGATGGCTGCTGAAAGTTCCATACAAATTTGATCCCAATCCGTTACTTTTGAACTTATTGAAAGAAAATATTGTGTGAGTTATTTTATTTTCTGACTTGACCAGAACAGATTCAGCAAGAATCTTTCCTCATCAAAAAAAACCCCTCCAATGCCCAAGGAAATATTGTATTAAAGCGTATCGCCTATTGTACAACCCCCATATGTAGCCTGATGTATTTTGGATATAATTCTCAGCCAAAGGCACTGCAGAATATATTTGTGTGAAACAAACAGCTCATAAAACCTTATCATACAAAATATTCTAATTTAGACAAAATACACCAGAACAAAAAATACAATTTAAGAATGTAGTGACTTATAATGCAATGTAGTGACTTATAGTGCATTATTTGCAATGCACCTGGATGTGGTGCATCAATCTTATGCACTAAACAAAGAAATCCTCTTTGGAAAAGAAGAGGAAAACTTATAAATTCATAAAAAACCCTAAACTGTATACTTTTGTATATACAAACTTCCTCATAATTTTACTGATTCCTCAATATCTCAGAAAATTAAAAGCTGAAAAGGGAAATAGGTTGAAAAATATCTCCCTACCATTATATTAAGATGTTATATATAGAAGCACAATGGTTGGGCTTACAGATCCATGCTGCAAAACTGCAGAAAACAGTCAGAATTTGCATCATTAGGCCATCCTGGTTTTTGCAACCCAGATCTGTTTTCCATAGAAACTATTGCTATTATAAATCATAGTTTCCATTTTAGTGCAATGGGTGAAATAAACTATTGTGGCTCACTCAATGAGTGAGTTAAACAAACTCACTCACTCAATTAGTGGTTAAACAAACCACTAATGAGTAGGTGAACCAGATAATCTAATCAACAGCAGATGAAAGGAGTCTCAGAAAATAACTCTGTAATTTTAAAAATGCCTTGATCTGGAAAGTCAGTATGCTAGAGCAAAGGCAACAGTGCTTAGCGGCGCTTATTTTCAACAGTACAGCCATTGGCAAAGCAAAAGTTGCTTCCAATCCCCCACCCCAGGTCTGGCCTTGACAGTGGCTGGGAGAGAAGGAAGGCACTGCATTCCAGAGACTTCTATCAGTTCAACAGCTTTGAGGTGCTGGGAAAGAAGGAGGACAGGCTGTAAAAAGCCTGGATTTATGGACCTTCTCAACATTCCTTCCTGTAATTAAGAGAAAAGCTTTGCCAAGGAATTGATTCAAACGCTGCAGAAGAAATAGCTAAAATAACACTTCCCAGGAACAGACACATCATTCTCATTCCCCATGTAGCATTGTTTATTTCTCTCTGCTGCCTTTACACTATATTACAGCCTTTGATAAGAAGAGAAGTTTTTGTCCTAATTTGTCAGTACTTCCTGCACAAGGTGGAAAAATTGTTGTTTACATATGTTTTAAATCCTAAACAATGCCTTATGCAGACTCACTTTATATGGTTCTAACTGGAGTTGTGTCCATTCAGTATGAAGCGAATTGACTGTGTAGTTAAACACTGACCCATTTAAAGTTTCCGGCATCTAAGAAGCTAACCTAGTGAAATCTGGATCTTTTTAAATCCCAGAAACACCCCCCCCCCAAAAGATAAACAGTTTCAAGGAGAACATTCAGACATGTTTAATCCTAATCTGCAGCCTAAAATGATATAGTTGATATTCATAGAAATTTGATATGTCACTCTGTTATAAAGAAGGATTAAGGGTGATATGATAGCAGTGTTCCAATATTTGAGGGGCTGCCACAAAGAAGGGGGGGGGTCAACCTTTTCTCCAAAGCACCTGAGAAGCAATGGATGAAAACTTATCAAGCAGAGACCCAATCTAGAACTAAGGAGAAATTTCCTGAAAGTGAGAACAATTAACCAGTGGAACAGCTTGCCTCCAGAAATTATGGGTGCTCCCATCACTGGAGGTTTTTAAGAAGAGATTGGACAGCCATTTGTCTGAAATGGTATAGGGTCTCCTGCTTGGGTAGGGGGTTGGACTAGAAGGCCTCCAAGGTCCCTTCCAACTGGTATTCTGTTAGTCCCAGAAAAGTGTGGGAATTCACAGCAAGTTCCCAAATGAAGTGGTACTCAAAGCTCTACCTCACTTAGCCTTGTTTTTAACATGTCTCTTCATCCTATCCTAAGGCGAATAGAATAGAATAGAATAGAATAGAATAGAATAGAATAGAATAGAATAGAATAGAATAGAATAGAATAGAATAGAATAGAATAGAATAGAATAGAATAGAATCTGGAAGGGACCTTGGAGGTCTTCAAGTCCAGCCCACCGCTCAAGCAGGAGAACCTATACCATCTCAGACAAGTGACTGTCCAGTCTCTTCTTAAACCTCCAGTGATGGAGCACCCACGATTTCTGAAGGCAAGCTGTTCCACTGGTTAATTGTCCTCACTGTTAGGAAGTTTCTCCTTAATTCCAGGTTGCTTCTCTCTTTGATCAGTTTCCAACCATTGTTTCTTGTCCTTCCCTCTGGTCTTTTGGAGAATAATTTGACCACCTCTTCTTTGTGGCAGTCTCTCAAATACTGGAATACTGCTATCATGTCACCTCTATTTCTTCTTTTCTTTAGACTAGCCAAACCCAAGTCCTGCAGCTGTTCTTCATGTTTTAGTCTCCAGGCCTTGGATCATCTTAGTTGCTCTACTCCAATTTATACCCTTCTTATCTTACCAGGCATGAAAGGGGAATGATAAAAATTAGTGTGACAAATGCAGCAAACAGCTAAGGAAAAAAATATTTTGTTGAGATCAGGCAAGGAATGGCCAACAAATACTTAGGAACATAAATGGGTGAGCTTTTTAGAAGCGGCATTTTCCTGGAATCAGAGGTATTTAGTTAAATGCACATGCCTTTATTTTGGAAATGCCAAAGAATGTTACTGAAAAGATGCAGAATACATTTGCCAGAATATATTTGAAAGAAGAAGGATATCCAATTTAATAATATGATTTTCAGCCTGCTTTAAAAACTGAGAACTGCAGGATAAATTAATCATGGAATATAGATGAAGGGGATGGAAATGAGATCTAATCTTGAGAAAGAAGGGAGTAAAAGGAGAGTACACAACTATTTAAGAGTTCCGACTGTCTTTATCACTAAAGGTAAAATAACTCTTAGTTTGCACAATGCACTGAATCAGAAATTAATTAACCGTATAAGCCTAATGTGTTATATAAATATAGCTTGTGTGTTTGATTTATGCTCCTGCAAACTTAGAAAACTAGATTTGAGAAAACATGATTAAATACGGTCTGCAAACCATAAACATTGTCTGTATTCCATGCTGAGTGGATTCATACAAGCTAAATACAGTATTAGATATTTCTTCAAAGGATACAGTGTGTGAACCTACATCCTGTAATGTTTTATTCAACCAACCATGGCTACAATAATGGCTTAATATAATGGTTAGACCTGCCAATATTTTAAATAAGAAAAAAACTTAGTATCTATGATAACATATTATCTGACCATAGTTTCCTCAATTCAGTTTTCTGGTTGACACAGACTAAGAACACAGACCGGGTTCAAACAACATACTAGTCTAAATCTGAGCTGACCAATTTGTAGTTGAAATCATACAGTCACAAAACACTAGTGGTGGTCTGAGAGCTTGTTGTGGACATATTAAAAGCTCAGAAATCAAATATATCATTTTATTGTTGAACCAGAGTTTATGGATATTTTTAAAACAACTTTATTAAATTTAAAAAAAGACAAAATATAAAATAACAAAAAAGGGGAAAGGGACTCAAAAAAGGAAAGTTTATGGGCATTTTTGACTAAAAAAGTAGCAATTTTATTCTTAGGAAATTAGATTAGATCTGATTCTAGACCATTGAAGGATGATCTTCCAACACTTGCTTTATACTCCCGCCCATTCGCACCAGAAAAAAAGTGCAGAGGGGGCTGGATTCTTTACAAAACCGTAAAGCTGCCATTTTTGATGGCATGTACCTGCACTGCTGAAGAACTGTGGGCCAGCAACTAAATGTTGGCTTGCTTCTTTTTTAGTTCTATACTATACTCAGGATGGCTGCCTCCTATATTCAGGAAGACCAGAATTACTGCAATTTTGAAACCAGGGAAGGATCCAAACCTTCCCCAAGTTACAAGCCAATTGCTCTTCTCTGTGTCACCTACAAACTTTTAGAAAAACTTGTGTCAAACAGAATAGTTCTAGCAATAGAAACTTTAATCCAAGTAGAACAAGCTGGATTTTGCCCAAAATGTGATTGTAGCGATCAACTAATTTCCTATCTGGAGAATGGATTCCAAAGGAAAATGAAAAATACCTCCGATTTTCTTGATCTCTGTCTGGAGAGAAGGACTTCTCAAACTAATCAAGGTTATAACTTGTCATAACACCATTGCCTTGACTGACAACATGTTGACTAACGGGTTATTTCACGTTTTCACAGAATAGAAGCACGTATTGTAAGTTGAATAATGGATTACCACAAGGATCAGTGCTATTCCCTGCTCTTTTAAATTTGTATATCCATGACCTGCCTGAAGCTGTTTTTAAGAAGAGATAGGACAACCATTTGTCTGAAATGGTATAGGGTCTCTTGCTTGGGTGGAGGGTTGGACTGGAGGACTTCCGGCATCCCTTCCAACTCTATTCTGTTCTTTTATTCTATGATCATGTGTATTCATCCCATCAAGCTCAAAGAAAGTCTGGAATGGTATAGGATCTCCTGCCACGGGCAGGGGCTTGGAATAGAAGACCTCCAAGGTCCCTCCCAACCCTATTATTCTATGTTCTATGTTTCTCAGAAATATATCTTTGCTGATGTTATCAATCTCACAACCCAAGGAACCAACTTCAGTGATGCATAGGATATCCTTTCTCAAGATCTCCAGAAGCTCAATGACTTCAAAAATGGCGCCTCCAAGCAAGCCTAACAAAAACAGAAATAGCTACATTCCACCTCAGCAATAGGTACACAAATTACCAGCCTTCAGTGAAGTTCCAGAATCATATTTTATAATGTAATAACTCTAACGAAGTACACTGGACAGATCACTAACTTTCTGAAAACACCTGGGAAAAGCAGGTGCAAAACTGAAAAGCTACAACTATTTACTGAACAGCCTGGCTGGAACATCTTGGAGTGCTGATACTAACAACACACAGACAACAGCCTTGGCTTTGGTTTATTCCACAGCTGAATATTGTATCCACACGCAAATGGTCAATGTCCAACTCCACCAGACAATGTGTATCATGTCTGTCACATTGCATCCCACTCCTGTGCACTGGCTATCAGTACTTAGCAATATCACAGTGCCCGCACATTAGAAGACAACAAGCTCATTTGGCTATGGTCAAGAATGCTGAACAAGGCCCTCCCTATTTACCAGGACAATGTGCAGCCCATCACAGGATTGAAATCCTGTAGGCCAGCTTGGAAAACAGCTATTCACTTAACATCTACCACCCAGTTTAACCCTGAGAATGCCTGTGTCAGGTCCCTTCAGAACGCTGCCATCAGGGAGTACACAATTGTGGATTGAGGCTGTTTCTGCATTTCCTGCATTGTTTCTACTTTCGCTTTGATGTATCTACATGGGAATTAGGGAGGGGGAATACCCACGGGCCATTTTCAGCTCAAAGTTCTCACAAAACCTTCAGGCCAGCGGATTGGCTCCTGATGGATTTTGGGCATTGGGGTGGGGCTGAAGAAATGGGACTTTTAGCTTAACGCATTTGAGTGGGAATTTTTTCTCTGCAATCACTTTCTCTCAGTAAAAGAGCCTCTTTGAAACAATGCCTGTTTCCTGAGCTGTGCTTTCCTGAGGGGACAGCTGGGGCAGGTCCTTACATTAGGCGGAATCTGCATAGTGGTCAACCCGGAGAGATACCTGCCCTACCACGGGGACTGTGCAAGAGATGTCTAACCAAGGCAGAGACCAAGAAGAAGTGGAGTGCTGAGGGGAAGACGATTCCAAAACTCACCCCAGTACAAGCCCCGTCAAAGAGACGGAGAAAGCTGCCAGCCTGGAGCACTCCTCAAAACCGAGTTGGTCTATTGGCGTGGGGAAGAAGGAAGACTGGGAGAGGAGGACGAAGGGAGTCACCCTCACCCGAGGCAGCTGCCAGCATGGATGGAGAAGAGTTAAGAGGCACTTGACAACAACGAGGAACCTGACTGTGCTGATGCCCTCATGAATCAAGTGATGTGTTTCATGATGGAAGCATTTCAAGACCTAAAAGCGAGAGGCGCTCAAACCAGAGCAATGAGGGAGGGATGACCAATGAGACCGAACCGCAAATGGGAGGGAGAACTTCTCCCCGGAGCACCACAGCAGGCACGGGCGAAGCTTCAGATGGAGTGGCAGCTGCCGCCGCCAGGACCCCAATGCCAGGGGGCTCTGGGAGAGTGAATGCTCTGAGAGCTGGAGATGGGTGGTCACCAACGCGAACACAAAACACCCCTCCTCGGAGTGAAATTCAACAGAAACCCCCAGCAATGCAGGTTCTTCCTAGCCCATGTCCTCACCTACATGCAGGAGTACGGCTATGAGATCCCCACCGAGGGGGGCAAAGTCAGGGTAGTCACTCTGGCACTGGAAGGCATCGCTGCCAGGTAGATGGTGACCCTGCACAATGCAAATGCCCAGAGCTGTGCAATTTCAACCACTTCATGACAGCCATAAGACGGCTCTTCGAAGATCCACTGGCCAATCGCAAAACTCAAGATTGCATTAAAACGATGAGACAGGGGGGTTGCCCAGTAGCCAAGTACACCAAGGAATTTAAGGATCTGGCCTGTCGGCTCAACTGGCTGGAGGACATCCTCGTGAGCTGTTTCAAGGATGGCCTGAACGTCAATGTACAATGCCTGTATTGCAAGGGGGGGGCTGCACACCTCCATGACTGGTGTGTGCTAGCTGAGGAAGCTAAAATCGACCAAGCCCATAATAAGTAGCACTCCAACAGTTTGGAAAAGGTTGCCCCCAGAGAGGAAGAGGAAAGCACCCAGACCTCAATCCCAGCTGGTACATTTCACTGCCTACTTGAAGTGCTGGAAGGAAGGCCATCGAGTGACCAAATGCAGAGCAAGAATCCCAGCCGAGAAGGGAGAGCAAGCACCAAGCAGGAAAACCACCAAACCACAGCCGTGAGCGAAGGAGATGGCCCTGAACAGCACCGAGATCATGGAATTCGACCCTTCACCCAAATGGAGGGAGGGAACTCTGACCCCACCAGAGGAAGACCAAGGGTTCTCGGACATTGACAATGAGGACGAGCCCTTGGTAAGTGGGCCGCTCGCGCCTGTGACTATGCACCTCCTGATGCTGGGAAAAGCATTTCCCTAAAAGTCCTGCTAGACTTGGGTGTACCAGATGCTTGGTTAGCCCCACTTTAGTGGAGAAGTTGGGGATCTGCTTGAGAAGGCTAAAACACCCCATCGCCTTCTGCCAACTACATGAATCAGTCGCAGGAGGCATCCTGGCCACTTTCGCCACTGTAACCCTGGGGATGAAAATGGGAGCCCACTCTGAGACTTTAAGCTTCACAGTAGCCCTGGGAATGGAAAGACCCCTCGTTCTAGGGTTGGCCTGGCTAAAGAAATGGAACCCACAGGTGGACTGGAGGAAAGGGCTCTTGAAATTCCCGGGGAGGGGGAACACCCCACAGGGTGCTGAGCATTGAGCCCCTCCCCCAAGGGGTCCTCAGTGGGAAGCAGTGGCAACTGCAAGAGGAGAGCAAATGCCAGATATACCAAAAGAATACCAAGACCTGAGAGATGTGTTTAGTGAGCGTGGGTCAGACGAACTCCCTCCCCACCGACTGCGCTATTGAGATTGTTCCAGGGACCAAGTTGCCGAAGCTCAAACTTTACTCAATGACCCCAAGGGAGCTAGATGAACTGCATGCTTTCATTGATAAAAATCTAGCCCGGGGGTTTATCCAACCAGTCTGACCTAGGGTGGCGGCCCCCGTTTTATTCCAAGAGAAGAAAGATCTCTTTGTGTCTGCGTTGATTATAGGGGATTAAACGCAGTGTGTGTGGAAAATGTGTACCCCCTCCCCCTCATGACGGACATGTTAGCCCACTTGGCCAAAGGTTTTGTTCCCCCCCCCCAAAACTAGACTTGCGGGAGGCTTATTACCGCATCAGAATCAAGGAAGGGGACAAATGGAAAACTGCTTTCAACTGCCTGCTAGGCTGTTTCAAGTTCAAAGTACTGCCCTTTGGCCTGCAAGGAGCATCAGCGGTGTTCATGCAGCTGATAAACAAGGTGCTCCATGAACATTTGTACAAGGAGGTCCTAGTGTATCTTGTTGACATTCTTATTAACACAGAAACAAAAGCGGAGCATGTAAAACTGGTCAGAGCCGTACTGAAAAAACTCCTTGCAGCCAAATTATATGCCAAATTATCCAAATGTGAGTTTCACAAAGAAAAAATCAACTACCTGGGCTATCAGATCTCCCACAAGGGGGTTGAGATGGATCCAGAGAAGGTGCAGACGGTGCTGGAGTGGGCACCTCCCTGGACCAGGAAACAATTGCAAAGCTTCCTGGGATTTGCTAATTTTTACCAGCAGCTCATTCCCTCATTTGCTCAAATAGCACTACCCATCACCAACTTGCTAAAAATGAAAGGAGGGGACAAACCAAAACCCTGCCAACCCTTGAAATGGACTATGGAATGCCAGGCAGCATTCGAAAAGAGACTTTTCTCTGCTGAGCCAGTGCTAAAATATCTAGACCCAGGAAAACCTTTTGTCATTCAGGCCGACACCAACGATATCGCGGTGGGGACTGTGCTGTTGCAAGAAAATGAGGAGGGGAAATTGCAACCATGTGCGTACACATCATGGAAACTGACCCAAGCGGAGCAACAATGGGCAGTGGGACTTATGCGGCTAGATGGGCCTTCCTCATGTGGAGGCACTTCTTAGAAGGGAGCAAAATCCCATTCCAGGTCTGGACTGATCACAAAAACCTGGAAGCTTTAAAAAAACAACAACCAGAAACTATCTTCAAAGTATTGGGCTCAATACTTCCAGCATTTCAACTCCACCTTGCACTACTTACCAGGAGAAAAAAATTTCCTGGCTGACGCTTTGTCAAGGATGCTGCAATACAACAGCTCCAAGGCAGAGATAGTAAAGCCTCTTCTTCCCTCATATCAGCTGGCGGCCCAAGTAACCACTAGAGCGCAACAGAAGGGAAAAACGCCTATAGACAATGCTATCACAGCCAATTTTAAAAAGGACTTGGAAATGGATGAGTGGTTTTGCAGACACAAAAATCTCTGTTCCATGCAGGATGGACTAGTGTGAGTAGATGGGAAATTGTATGTGCCTGCCAGCCAGAGACTAAAAACCATGCAAATGTGCCACAATTCAAAGATAGCGGGACATTTTGAGTTTGTGAAAACCTTACACTTTTTCAAAAGACAGTTTTAGTGGCCCTCACTCAAAAAAGATATTGAAAGTTATGTTTTCAGCTGCCCCATATGTGCTTCCGGCAAATAGAGGCAGGGAAAAACACCAGGGTTCCTCCAAACAGTAGCCAAACCATCAGCACCCTGAAGACAAATTTCTATGGACTACATTGTAGACCTCCCCGAGAGCTCGGGAAACACTGTAATTTGGGTCATGACTGACTTATTCTCCAAGCAAGTCCATTTTATCCCTTGCCAGAAAATTCCCATGGCTAAAGCATTGGCAAAGATGTTCCTACACCACATTTACCACTTACATGGAGCACCACAACGAATTATCTCTGACAGAGGGGTCCAGTTCACATCAAAGTTCTGGAGAGCCTTCCTGGACCTCCTAGGAACCGATCAAGGACTCAGTTTTAGTCATCATCCATAGACAAATGGTGGGACAGAATGATCGAACTCAGCATTGGAGCAATACCTGCGTTGTTTTATTATCAACAACATGACTGGACGGACGTCTTGCCATTTCCATTAGTAACTTATAACAATGCTGTGCATACCAGCACAGGTTTCACACCATTTCAAGTGGCAACTGGACAGGACTTTAACACAATGCCGGAGCTACCAGCCCAAGAACCCACAATCCCCTCTTTAAAAGAGTGGATCAGACTTCCAGTTAGGTGTCGCGGTGTGACAGACGCAGGAAGATGGGGGTCCATCTTCCATGTTTGATTTTGCCCCGCTGGGGACCCTAAAAAGGCTAGAAAGTCACCCCGGAGAGGCGACGAAGGAGGGGACCCTCGTTGATCACGGAGGGGTGGCAGCCCTTCCGCTGGATCCGAGGAAGCCCTCCAAACCGGTGGAGGAAAGACTGGCTACATTTGTGTGGCCAGTCAGAAGCTGCTGACAACCAAAGATAAGCACTAACTAGCAATTTTTGAGCAACATGGATGGAACTGGGTGAGACTTTAACCTCTTTTTATGACCTTAATACTAGTTTCTTGTAAAAAAGAATGCCCAAAGCAAAGACTCCTCCCCGATGAGAGAGGAAGGGAAGTTTTTGCCCTGCTCCCTCAGGAAAAGAAAAGCGGCGAATTAATTGCTTTGGGGGAAAATAGAGAAAACTACAAGATTAACTTGGAATTAATACAGATATATAGCTTTGAAATTTGGGGACTAAAAGTACCTTTAAGACTTTTTTTTAAGAAAAGATATTTGAAAGTCTGTAAAATAGGCTTGGATTTGGAAAGCTGGAAGATGGTGTCAAATCATGGAAGATAGTGGTGAATCATGGCACTACAATTTATTATGCTTAAAGGAAACTTAGCTTGAAGCCCGGACTTAGATAAGACTCTTTGTTGTTCCTGGAGACTTTCATTTTTGCAGACTGCAGCTGGGAAAAGGGAAAAAAAACTCTTGGGCTGCTTATCTGTGTTGGGGACCCTATTGGACCATAAAGACTACATACAAAAACAAAATGGGTGTTCCATACTTAGCCTTAAATGGTAAAAAACTATATTTAACACTTGTCTCTGTAGCCCCCAGCTTGATATACCAAGAAGAAAATGTTAATGAATCTCAGAAATTCTTTCTATGTTGAAATCAATCCAAGAGACAATTGTTTTATTTCATGATGAGACTAAAAATAACGCAAATGAGCTAAAAGAACAATTTTCTAACCTAAACTTACAAATCCAGACAATGACTACCAAGAAGGGACTAGTAACCCAGAAAACAGAAGGAAAATTAGAAGAAACAGATCCAAAGATGGAGGACCTAAAGGAAGGAATTAACAGGCAGATACAGACAAATGAAAAATTAGAAGATACAGTGATAACACCGGAAATGGAAAAGATAACTTACTTGTCAAGATCTCAGAACACATTTGAGAATAAAGAAGAACTGATCGAACGGATGATAAAGCTGTTAGGAGAAATGCTGAATATTGGCAAACAAGAAATGAAAAGAAAAACTGAAGGAGAAGGATGAAGGCTGTTTAATGAATATAAATGGGTTGAGCGTTCTTCCAAAAATACTTCAAATTCTCTTCCTCATTCCAAACAATATGTACAAAAACAGAGGAAGAATTACTTGATGATTCAAATGCACTGACTTGGAAAGTTATTTGGCAAAGGAAGAAAGCTAGAGTAAGACTGAAGAAAATAGAGGTTTTGACCTATTAGATGGGATATTATACCATTAAACAGATGTTTGAATATAGTTAAGAAAATAGATAACTGTTAGAAATAAAAGTATTATTATAATTAGAAGGATAGGATTTGTAACTAGAATATTATACTTTGTTATGAGATGGGAAATATGAAAACTCTAAAGGGTTTGAATAAGGGAAGCTTTTGGTTACCCAAATATAATTTACTATGAGAAAATTATAAGCAATAGATATTTTGAACATTGATGGGAAATTAAAAATTTTAAAAAGCGGGAAAAACAGGATATTTATAGAACAAATGGATTTTAAGTGCAAATGCAATTGAGATATGTTTTGGCTAGAAAAGATATTATAAACTGACACTATCGATATTATGTATAATACCAGAAAAATGTGATGAAGATGTCTATATTTAATTGTATATGTATTAACAGTAACAAGAATTGTATTTGCCCAGTGTGGAAAAATGCATACCACCGGAAGAAGAGAGGATCAAGGAAGCATTGGATGGTGTAGTATTGGAACTAGACTGAGAAAGTTAATATGTACCACTGAATTATCAATGGACCCAGACAACACATTGTTTATTAAGTACTCATGATTGTAAAATTAGAAAATTAATAA
The DNA here is from genome assembly GCA_023970755.1 of Azemiops feae. Classification (NCBI taxonomy): domain Eukaryota; kingdom Metazoa; phylum Chordata; class Lepidosauria; order Squamata; family Viperidae; genus Azemiops; species Azemiops feae. The sequence goes on from JALGBA010000018.1 coordinate 660,497, forward strand.
AATATTTATATATAAAAAAAAAGAGTGGATCAATCAATTGAAAGGTACGTGGCCCATTGTGCGTAAAGCCCTGGCGGATGCCCAGGTGGCTTATAAAGCCCAGGCTGACAAAAAGAGAGTGGAACCTAAACCGTTCCATATTGGGGACTGTGTATATCTGTCCACCTGGTTCCTACAGTCCTTGCAACAGTCAAAAAAGTTGGGACCAAAATATATAGGGCCCTTATCCCTAAAAAGAATCATTAACCCAGTCACAGTGGAATTAGAATTACCAAAACCATTGAGAAAAGTTCACTCGGTATTCCATTGCAGTCTTCTTAAACCAGAGGTGGTCTCGCCTTTAAGGCCGGCACCCCCTTCAATCCCCAAACCTATTACGGTGGTGAACAACATTTCAAAATTAAGGAAATCTTAGACTCACAAACACACCAGGGAGTCACCTAATACCTAGTAACATGGAAAAATCTGAGTGGGTGCAAAAGAATCATGTAAAAGCCCCTAGGTTAATTAAACGTTTTCATGACCGCTACTTCGATAAACCTAACTGAATACTTAACCACTTTTTCTTATCCCCTTTTTGTTATAATCTTCTCCAGGTGGATCTTCCCTTCTTTTAGGGGAGCAGCATGTTAGGTCCCTTCGGAACGCTGCCATCAGGAAGGGAAGGGGGAGTACACTCTATTGTAGATTGAGGATGTTTCTGCATTTCCTGCATTGTTTCTACTTTCGTTTGATTTATCTACATGGGAATTGGGGGGGGGGGAAATACCCACGGGGCCATCTGTTTAGACTCCTGTTGCCTAGCTAGAATGAGGCACCTGGGAAAACGGCCGGTTATCACCTTTTTGGCTCAAAGTTCTCACAACACCTTTAGGCCAGCAGACTGGCTCCTGATGGACTTCGGGTATTGGGGTGGGACTGAAGAAACGGGACTTTTAGCTTAACGCTTTTGAGCAGGAACTTCAGATTCCGCCTTTTTCTCTGCAATCACTTGCTCTCGGTAAAAAATCCTCTTTGAAACAATGCCTGTTTCCTGAATTGTGCTTTCCTGAGGGGACAGCTGAGGCAGGTCCCTACAGCCTGGAGAAAGGAATGATCCAAGGTACCTTCTTTTGGCTTGACCATTAGTGATCCCTCTACCAAGCCACCTGGTTTTGACGTGCCTTACTTTGTCTGGATGAAATTGAACAGAATTAGGTGTGATACTGGAAGAAGTGCCTCTGAAGGAGAATATTTGTAGCTCAGGGTTGAAATGAGGGGTTCTTGGTGCTCTCTGAGCTTGCTTGTTTTCTTGCAGACTAGTACTGATGATGTTACCTAGTTAGAGTAATGAAATGTCTGCAAGAGCACCAAGGGCCCCTCAGAAGTGCCTCTGCCCTGTATCAGTGGAGATGGTAAGATTCTCCTTGTTGCAATTGTTGTGTTAATAGGCAAACTATTATACATATTAAGATTGCCCACAACATGCATTCCCTGGTTCTCTAAAAGATCTGAATGAAGCAACAACAGAGGCAATCGCCTGGATAGCTGAATTGGACATCCAGTTATGAGGCCACTGCCATATCCCCATAGAATTTTTGTGTACAATTATGTGGATTGTGTGTATATATTTACTTCCCTTCTGTCAGGTTCTTATCATACACTAAATATTAATAATAAATTCTTAGGAAAAACTAGTTTTAAGTCAAGAATGCTGTAATCATAGAGGTACTTGTCACCAGCTATGAAAATGACAATGTGCAGCCTGATGCCATAGCTGAAGCCTGCTCCTTATGTATTTGTATCAAATGCCATAATGAAAAGAGCAGTTTCTGTTTTGATGCACATGTTGTCACTTGCCCTCCTCTTCTGTGGAAGCCTAGATCAACCCACCCCAGATTCTATTGATGAGTTTAGTAAAACTAGGTAGAAGTCACGTAAAACATGCTTACTTAGTTTCAGTTAAGATAATATTAGTTAGAGCTCTGCCTTAGTTCTCTAATTCTAGGCTTTCCAAATGGAGACACAGGGCTATCTAACTTGGATTACATGAGGGCTAGGTTAACAACCAATTAGGGGAAAAAGCAATAGTTTGATTGTCGTCCGCAATGTACAAATGGGAGGAAAATACAGGAAAAAGAATAGAAGCAAGAGTTGGAGGAGGTGGTAAGGATGTAGATAAGCATTAAGTCATAGAGATTCCTTTGTAGCCCAATTCTTACTGTTACTGACAGTTTGCAGCAGCTTAAAATTACTGGCATAGTCATGGTGGTAACCCCTTATTGTATATTGCTCTAAGCATGAAAGGTGAGGATGCTAAGCATGGTTAGGACGCTGAGTTGACGATCAGTAAACCCACGTTTGAGACCCGAGGGCTGCTGCATGATGTGGTGAGCTTCCGTCATTCACTTCAGCTCCTGCCAACCTAGAAGTTATAAAGTGTGCAATAGCAAAGTAGATAGATAACACTTCAATGGGCACATTAACAGGGATATGAAAGGAGTCCCCAATTTGGCATCTCTCTGGGCAGCGGTGATATCATTGGCTAATCCTTTCGACCCTGAAGTGCCGTGGTGCTTCCGACGTGAACACGAGCATGAAAAGGAATCAACTTACCAACAGGATCACATTTCCATCTCCCCCGACCTTGGCCAAAGCATGTACAGTTCAGCATGTGTCCTTCTTCGTGACGTTTATGAAAAGTCTGATTAACATCATATGTGACCCCATCAACTATACACTGATCTATTTAAAAAAAAGAACATATTTGTATCATTGGTTAATTTGAACAAATAATAGCTATAATTTTGCACAGCTGCATATTGTTCTCCACTCAGTTTACCAATATCTCTCATGAATGAAATAGTTTGTTTTTCCATATTCAAAAAGCTTCCAGCAAAAAAAAGCAAGAATGTCATGTAAAGTATTTAAAAAGTCAATTATGATGTGCCTTTGCTACAAACTTTTATATTCTTTATAATCTTTTAATAGATCTTGACTCACTAATATGTTATTTCTTCCTCAAATTTGTAATGACTAGTCACTCCAACCCATACCACATGCAACTCTTAATAAGTAAGCTGGCTACAAATACCTATAACATAAAGTAATTCAATTCACTCATTAGGTTAAATATGCCTTGTTTAATAATAATTTAGTGAATAAACCACAATTATATGGTGTTAACCCACAAACCTAGTTTACAGAATCATAGTTTACAAATAACAATGATTCTATTCACATATCTTGTTATGTCCTTTAATTGGTTTTGGCTCTGTTTGTGCATAATTTTCATGACAGATGAACCTAATCTGAGATTCACACTCAATAAATAAGATTTATGAATGAGATGTTGTCACAAAGGTTTTGCTTATGATTCTCTGAGGTTTCAAGGAACTGACGTTTTCACATGCACATAACTATAGTATATTCCTCATATATTTTTTCTTGCTGTAGGTCCTAGAAAACAAAGTTCTGTATATGATTACTCATTGTTGGCTGTATATGAAACAAGTTTAACAGTTAAATGAAATTGATTCTACACCATAGTCCTCTTTCCCAAATGTACTCTAATTCAGGAGAGGTAATCTGTGCCCCTTCAGAGACAGTTCTTAGCTTTCCTCACTATTGACCATGCTACTTGAGCTGTGAGTAACCACAGCATTTAGAGAACCAAGGATTTCCCAATTCCAGTATATTACCTACTGTGCTAACTCTTAACTGGCTATATCACATAATGAATAATGACAAACCAAACTAAAAATACCTCTGAGCTGGGAATATGCAATGCAGGTCCATTCTCCACGTCCATTTCCCACACAAGTGCATCTCATCATATGGCCCATATCATGCTGTTTGTCCCATTGGTCTCCAACACGATACATAACACCCTCATTTGTCGTACAAATTTCTTCATGAGCTAGTCAACATATAAAAATGAATTAGGCTTGTTTTGATTATTACATACTTCTTGTTCATGAAAATAACACTAACCCTTAGAAATTTTCTTTCTTCCATATTGATTTTATATCAGTGCCTATAGTATCCATTTTCTTCTGAGCACTTCAAATATGAATCTCCATTTGAAGCCTGTATTCTGAACGTGTGTTAAATAGATTTTCACATATTTTATTCTCATAATAAAATTGTAAAAGTTTTACTGAGGCTAATCTTTATTCAAAGTGAATGAATATTTATATCAAATAATATTTTCATAATTCCCAAGAATTAAGGAATAACATTGGGTCCTAACAGACATAAGTGCAATATACCTGCCATGGGACAAAATCCAAACTTCTGATCAACATCATAGTTTGAGGTAGTTCCACACCACTTCATGTTATCTCTTCGTCCTTCAGAAGTACAATCAGTGTAATTCCGATTATTATAAAGGAAAGGAAAGTGACACAGGGCACCATTGGAATTTCCACCACGTGTCTGAATCAACACTGCAAGAAAACAATTGTTAAATACTATAGCTTAGCTACATGCTAATTACTTTACTATCTGCTGTCCAGCATACCACACTCATGAAAATTATTTCTGAAAGTGTTTTTGCAATCATTTTTCTTCCATTAGGAAATCATTTCTCTTTTTTCTTTTGACAAATGGGAAATCACCATTTAAAGAAAATACAATAAATGTTATGAATTAAGAAATTGAGAAATGGGAAAAAGAAACAACAAAGAATGGTGATCTTTGCCATTTTTATGTGAACCACTGAGAACATAAAATGTGGAAAAGAGTGTTTTTTTTAACTGATCAACTATCTAATAAAAATTGTATTTTTCCAGGTTTTTGACTATAAATGTAAGTGGGAACATATTTATAAAGAAGTTCCAAACCACTTAAGAGACACATCAAAGTCAGCTCAGTTTGCAACTTCCATCAGCTCAAGAGCTGCACCAACCTTTGCATGTCAAGGACTGCCTTCCTAAGTGGCCACAAACAGGCCCCATTTGGTTAGGGGGCCTTCAGGAAAGTTAAGGGATGAAATGGATGTCTTAAGTATTTACAAGGCTTAAAACATCCATTTTATTTCTGCTGATTACTTCTCGCCTTGGAAAAAAAGGGCTGAATGCTTTGCTCTATCCACTGTGGGAGACTTAGCCTCTCGCACCTCTGTCTTGGTTCCAAAATGCATGAAAGCATCTACAAGTCAATAGCTAGTCTATATAGTAGCTCTCTGCCAAAAAAATCAAATTAGTTTTGTTCTACCAAGTCTGAATCAATCTCATGAAAAACTGCAGAACTGAAGAAATCTACTATCAAGAAAGTATGGACAGCAAAAGGGAGCTTCAGAATGATGGTGTTGTAGTGACAATGCTGGCCTAGAACCCAAGAGACAGTCAGTTGTTAGGCAGGTAAGCCAGCTGGGTGACTTTGGGTCAGTCCTCCTCTCTGAGTCCAACCTATCTCACAGAACGGTTGTAGTAGGAGACCAAATTATACACAGGGAGCAGAATTATTACATATGTTCACCACATATCTAAAATCGTATTTGATTTTACCAAAATATATAAAAGGCAGAATAAACATCTAACAATAATAATAAAGAACAATCACCTCCAATAAACTCAAAAATCACAAGCACTCTGAAAATATGATAAAAAAAATAGAAACCTCTGGCACAGGAAAAAAAAATCTGAGAATTTAACTGTATTTTCAGGTTGTACATCCAGTTCTCTGCAAGAACTGCCATATATATGGCAGTAAGCAGAATTATATTGTTCCCACCCTCTAAGATCAAACACTAAAATAAGGAATGTAGCTAAAGCTTTTGGTATGTTTCTTTTATATAATGAGTATTCATAAAAGTCTTTTAAAAACATTTGACAACTTCTTTTTTTAATAAAATAATATTGAATTATTAAACTACACAAATGAATCCCAGTTTTAAGGCATTTGTTCCTCCAGATCTCACAGGGTAAAAAAGTACATTAGCCCCTTGCTGGTTCTTAGTTCTGCCATATATGGCAACCTGGCTGAGAATTCCAGCTTGACTTGGGAGTGACATCAGAGCACTGCAGCCATCAGATTCAAAAGACCTCTTTCCTTCTAGCCTAATATAGACATTGGGCTTCTATCTTAAACAAAAAAAAAAAAAAAGAGGAAGAAATGCCAGCCAAACACAGGCAGAAAACCAAAGATGCAGACTACTAGCTTTATTTCTATTTAATTCATTTCCTCCTCACAAATATGAGGACACCGAAGTGAGCAAAATGGCACAAACTATTTTTATCTTTGAACATTTCTGCATACTGTATACATTTCATTGGATTAGTTAATGAGATGATGACAAAACAACAACTGTTGGCGAACACCTAACACTAATTAGCTTCAGTTATTCCTTAGTTAAAAAAATAATTGCAAAACTGACTCCAAACCATTGTTGCCCAGTTTCATTTCAGCATGGAACAAAAAACAAAGGTTATTTCAGACTTTTGGAAAGTCTAAAAGTAATCACTTAGAATAGGATCAGAAAACTACTTTTATACTGAGGGTCAAACTGAGTATTTATGGTATGTTAAAAGCCATACAGTAAAAATGGGCATGCTCAGGATAGAGATGGATAGGAGCAGAAGAGAGAAACAGTGGGATAATGACATTTTACAAAGTAAGGAATAACAAATAAATATTCTGCCTCTGGCAATAGTCAAGTAGATCCTTTTCAAGACATCTAGGGAAAGCTTGCAATCTGGTATACAATATTACTCCTTTTCATTTTACCTGATAAGACATCTGTAGAGAAGTACTATCCATTGCTATCTAGTTAACCTGTTGTGGCGTCATGATATAAATCTACCTTTCTAATGCTAATCACATTTTATGTATTGCACTGAATAGCCTTTCTGATAGATTTATGTTTGACTTCTATATTCCCTTACTCTTTCCTAGTTTTCAAGACTTTCCTTGTATGCTTTATCCAGTGCAGATCCACGTCTCCTATTCCCAGCCCAGATATTTTAAAAAGACATGTGAAAGAATGCTAAATTATAATTAATATATTCTGTACTTCCATGACCACACTTTCCCAATGCATGCTAAAATCTGCATCCTATTTCTCCCCAAGAGATTTTTTTCTCAAAAAAGTTTACCATTTTGCTCTGTACAAAAGGAGTAGCTCTTATCCTGGTCAAAGTTGGAGGTTGTACTGCACCAGAGATTCCCATCATGACGTCCTTCGGAAGTGCATGAATAGAAAGTCCTTCCATTATATGTGAATGGGAAAATGCAAGGCTCTCCATTGGAATTGCCACCGTAAGTTTGGGTCACAGCTTTAAAACATAGAATACCATTATAATTACACAAGAATTTGCTGTTATTTGGTTTCAGAAAAATATTTAATAATATTTAGTATTTATATAAAAACATTATAGTGAAACCTCAGTTTTTCAAACCAGTGGGATCATGGTTCCTGTCTTTTAAAATTTGGAGTATGTCATTTCAGTAACTGACATTGATTGATGTCATCACACAAATGTTGCAAATTATATTACTTGCATCAATGTACATCATTTGTATGATAATTTCATTACATAAATAATAAAATCCAGTGGAAATTGCTATCAAAGTCTGTTACAGTCCCCAAAACATTTCAAGATTTCACTCTGCGTGTGTGTATGTGTGTGCGTGAAGGTGTAGAAGGGGTCCGTATATAAGAAAAAGTCACAATTCTTAGTAGATGAAAAAGGCTGTCTACAATTTAAAAATGAATAAAAAAGATAATTAAGGAATATTACAAGAAACTGTATGACATAGAAGAAATTCCAAGAGAGACAACGATTCAATATCTAGAAGAAAATAATCTTCCAAAAATTCCAGAGACATTTAAGACCATGTAAGAGAAAAAAAATCACAATGATGCAAATAACAGAGGCCATAAGGCGGCAAAAAAACAAAAAAACACTGGGTCCAGATGGATTACCGGCGGAGTTATATAAAACCCTACAAGATACGTGAACCGTTGAAAGACGTTTGGAATGGACTTTTGTTGGAGGCTAAACTCCCAGCCACATGGACGGAAGCAAGTATTACTTTAATACCCAAAGAAGATTCAGATTTGACACAGATTAAAAACTACAGACCGATATCGCTGCTTAATGTGGATTATAAAATTTTTACTTCAATAATGGCAGAGATTGAAAAAATACTTAATTGAATTTATACATCCAGATCAAAATGGCTTTCTACCAAAGAGACAAATTAAAAACAACTTAAGAGTGATAATGGACGTATTAGAATACTATGAACTACATCCAGGGAAACAACTGGCACTAATATTTCTAGATGCTCAAAAGGCATTTGATAACGTTTCCTGGCAATTTATGACTCAGCAACTACAAATAATGGACTTTGGACAGAACTTTATAAATATGATAAAAACAATACATAATAAACAAATAGCGAAAGTGATCGTAAATGGAGATTATACTGAGAACTTTGAGATAAGAAAAGGTACAAGGCAAGGATATCCACTATCTCCATTATTATTCATTTTCACTCTGGAAGTCTTAAATAGAAATATTAGACAAGATACAGAAATTAAAGGACTGGAAATAAAAGGCGAAACATATAAATTACAAGCATTTGCTGATGACTTGGTATTTATCTTGGAAGAACCATTGGAGATGATTCCTAAATTATTGGGAAAGGTAGGACAGTATGGAGAAATGGCAGGACTGAAAATAAATAGAGAAAAAACTAAAGTAATAGTTAAAAATCTTACAAACAAAAAAAAACAAATGTCAGAAAAAACAGAATTACAGATAGTTAAAAAGGTTAAATATTTGGGTACACATCTAACAGCAAGATATTCAACAATAAAAGAAGATAATTACACAAAATTATTGAATCAAATAAAACTGGATTTGGAAAAATGGAAAAATTTGCAATTGTCAATACTAGGGAGAATTGCTACAGTGAAAATGAACGTATTGCCGAAAATTTTATTTTTATTTCAAACAATACCCATAAAACTTGAGAAATTTTTTTTCAAGATTTAAATTCATTAATTTTGAAATTTATTTGGCAAGGAAAGAAAGCTAGAATTAAGATGAAAACGTTACAAGATGCTAAGGAAAATGGAGGATTTGGTTTACCGGAGTGGGTTTTGTATTATCAAGCATCCGTATTAACATGGGTAAAAGAATGGACAACTCTTAGAAATAAAAGGTTGTTATATCTGGAGGGGCATGATCTACAATTGGGGCCTTTTTATGGTATGGGAAAAATAAAATTCATAAATATTTCCAAAACCACTATATAAGAAATGCATTGTTAACAGTATAGGAAAAAATAAAAAGTAAAATATATTTGAAAATTCCAGGGTGGTTGTCAACTATGGAAGCATTTTACACCCAAATTTGGCGGACTTTGAAAAAATCTGGACATATAGAGATATTCTAGATTCTGAAGGGAATTTAAAATCTAAACAAGAAATGGAAAATCAGGGCATCAACTTGTCGTGGTGGGCACATTTACAAATGCAAACTAGATATAAAAAAGAAGTTAAACTGTATGGATTTTATAAAGAACAAACGGCATTTGATAAGACTTTGTTAACTTCAGATGAGAAACTAATTTAAAAAATGTGTAATTTTTTACTAACTTTGGAAATGAAAAGTGAACAACTTAAAGAAACAATAAGATGGGCGAAAAATTTTGGATATAATATAGAATTAGAAAAATGGCAAAATTTATGGAAAAGAAATTATAAACTGACAATGTCAACTTCTTATAAAGAAAATTTATATAAAATGTTTTATAGATGGCACCTGCCACCAGCAAGATTAGCAAAAATATTTAAAAATATGTCAGATAGATGTTGGAAATGTAAACATAACTCAGGAACGTATTATCATGTTTGGTGGACATGTGATAAAGTAAAGAATTATTGGAGAAAGATACATACCTGGTTAGAAAAGATGTTGGGAGAATATGTAGATTTTAAACCTGAACTTTCTTTATTAGGTATAATGCCAGAAAAGACTAACAAACAAAGCCTATATTTAATTTTACACGTCACAACAGCGGCAAGAATAATATTTGCGCAATATTGGAAAAATGAAGGAATACCACCGGATGAAGAAATAATTAAAAAAATATTAGAATGCACAGAGATGGACAAATTGACTATGAGACTGAAAGAAAAAGAAGAAACAGAATATTATCAAACTTGGGATTTATTTTACCGATGGTTAGAGGAAAGAATAAAGGATTAGGAATTAAATATGTATTAGCGTATTTAAACTCAGACAGCACGTTGAAAAATTATTATTGTATGTATGGAAAAAACTAATAAAATCTTATTAAAAAAAAAGAAAAAGTCACAATTCTGGCTGGTTTTGGAGAGAAAAAGATAACAGTATCCCAAAATCAACCACACTAAACTAACTTCACATCAAATCCATTGACCTGGAGATCATGCTTTTATAGACTTAATCGTATGAAGGCCAGACTGATCACATGACCTTGTATAAATGATGATAACAACTTGTTTTTCACAATATAGTAGTGACCTTCAGCCCAGCCTATGCCAATCAATTAGGAACATGCGTTATCATAGGGTAAATGATTGAAACATCTTTTATATGCCAATAAATATTTAAAAATATGTCCTACCTGTTTCCTGGCAGCTGATTCCATTGCCCAGACAAGTACAAAGCATATGCTGGCTTCCCTGTGCCTTAAGCCACTGCATTCCCAGGATATACACCATACCACTGTCAGTTACACAATGCCCATAAGGAGCAGGCTGGGGCTGTGGTTGGTAGAGTGCAGTTCGTACATCTGTGATAGTTGCAGATGCACTTCCTGCATATAAAAAAAAGCAATGATGTTTTGCAACAGTCAGTAAGAACTACTGTATAGTATCATTTAATTAAGATCGGTTATGATTATTTTTACCCTGTTTTTGATCACTGTTAGCCACCCAGTCATGAATATGAAATGGGCAGCTACATAATACTAAGGATGAATGGACAGACAGAATTTTGATAGTCTCCTATGAGTCAGTTATCTGTTGTAGTTAATGTGGAACTTTGAAACTTCCAACATTAATAAAAATATTTTTACCATTTTGACTGGAACCAAAATAATCATCCAAATTGACCTCTCAACATCCTAGCAAAGCTGAATTTCTACTGGGAATGCAACAATACTTTTGATTAGTTTGTTTTATGTTTATCAGAAGATAACAAAACATTTACGCTCATGTTAGTAAGGGCCAGTTAGCTTATCAATTCCAATCCACTGCACAGTGAGAGTCCAATTTTACATATCCCCTGGAAGATCCAGCCTCTGCTTATACACAGGCAGCAAATAACTGGTTCCACTGCAAAATTATTTTTCAGAATGTTTCACTGGAATCTGCCTTCCTGTAACTTAAAGTTATATTAAGAAAAAGCCTTTTTCTCTAGAGCTGATTTCTGGGAAGGGAAAATTTTAAAAAATCAGAGGGCAACCTTTGGATTTAAAATTTAGATTAATGAACATTGTTTTTCACTGAAAAGTCCATTAAACTGTTCTACTAGATTATATTAATGGTCATGGTTTCACACTTATCTATTTTGCAGTTCCTTAAAACAAATTCCACATTGCTGCCCAAATGCCTCCTCTATTATTGATACTACAATTAGTACATCCCATTCTGTGGGTAACTAAATCTGTACTTTCAGTCTTTGGTTACGCTCTCATCATTCCAAAGGACTAAATCAAGTCAAGCCTGACAAATAGGAAGAGGCTTTGTGATGCTAGCGACTTTAGATGTGGGGATTTTTTTTAGCAGACTTCATTGGTTGGCAAGAATTTTTTTAATTACATTGATTTTATAGTTGTTTTATAGATTACACTGAGTTTTATTATCTTCAAATTCTTACAGTTTGAATACTTTGAATTTGAATGTATGATTTCCCAAGGTAGTTTTTATAAAGGCAAATAAAGAAGGAATAAATATCCAACTTCATCCAGGTATATCGCTTACCTACACCTGTGGCTTGCAAAGAGGAATGCCTTTCACATTTCCATTCCCCTCTGCCATTCCCTGTGCAGATGCACTGAAGTAGATTTCCTCTGTTATCCTTCTTGCTCCAGGTGTCTCCAATTCGGTAAGAGGTCTTGGTGTCCTGATCATTGCATCTGTCTATAGAAAAGAAGAGACCACGCACCAGAGGATCAAGCCTGTGCTATTTCAACAGTCTGCACCCATTCATGATGGTTATCCACTTGGACTGATACTGGATTTTTTAATGTAGTCAATATTTTCATCCAGTCTCATCCAAAACTACCATTGGCATATTTTAATTGCTCCAATTAAAAATGGATTTTTTTTAGTACACTTGAATGAGAAACGTTGCACATAAGAAAAGATAGATCAGAATTTTTATTAAAACTCTTAAAACTCTCAAACAACTCCCCAATATTAAAATGTCCACAAATTTTGATTCTAGTCATTCCAGAGAAACTCTGAAGCCACAAAAAGGGTGCTGGGGTTTTATGCATAATGATTTAAAAGACACAATAATTGAGATTAGGCAGCATGTTAGATCAAATCAAACAAATCACATGATGTTTTTGTTCAGTATTTAATCCCAGATATTACTGACTGTTCTGTGCCTTCCCCTAAGGCCCAAATTCCTTGGGTCAATTTTAGGTCCTTCCGGATCTGCTCAAAGGACAAGTGGCAGCCATGTCTAAGAGTTCATCTTGTGCATCAAGTGCATCTACGTCTGGATCAGGTGGTCATATTCACAATCATTCACACCCTGGTCACTCCCTGGCTGGATTACTGTGCAGTATACAAAGCTGGCTTCCAAAAGCATTCAAAAACTGCAATTGGCATTGATAGTTATGGCTCTCCTTGATACTGTCATGTAACATCTCTGTGCAGCAAGCTGCACTGGTTTCCAGAAAATTTCTCAATGCAATTCAACATGCTAATTATCCTCTATAAAGTCCTACACGGCCCAGGTTACATGTACTCTGCTCACGCCATTAGAATACTCTTAAGCGATCTTATCTCATGGGACCTAGGAGTTGCACCTCTCTGCCACACTGCCTGCCCAATGGACCAGCAGCTTCCTGGATGGCTCTGACTCAGCTAGCATTAAGGAACTGGCTATTTCCTCAGGCGTTCAAGACTGTTGGTTGGTTTTTAAGTTCTTGTCTGACCTATTGGAAGTGCAGTTTTTTTTTTAAAAAAAATCATGGATATATTTCATTTTATAGTTTTGGGGTGTTTATTTTTACAAATTATATTGCTGTTCTTGTTCTTAAACGTCTGTTCATCACCTACAATCACTGCTGTGAGATAGCTGGCTATAAAAATTCTATAAACAAAAAAAATCAACATCTATAGAGGTTCTTAGTCATCCAGGTCATGGTTGTCCCAAAAGTGCTTTTCCAAGAGGCAACTGGACTTTCTTGTTTTTCTTTGAAGACGTTTAGCTTCTCATCCAAGAACTTCTTCACCTCTGACTGGATGGTGGGGAATGGAAGGATTTATATTCCTTGCAGACAGCTGGTCATTTACATTCTTTTAGAGTCATTGAGTCATGGAGGCTTATATGTGTCTTCAAGGTCACCTGAGTGGTGCAAATGGGTGTAGAAGCTTCTTGGAACTGCTGAAAGGACTGTGTTGTAGACTGGAGATAGATGATGTCAGATTCGTCCCCTTCTATTGAGAGAGGGCTGTTCAATTTTGACACAGATGGCATCTTTGACCCCCCTCTCTGTCCAAAATGTAGACTTTGTCTTTTAAATGTAGATGGACTGCTAAATCTTGTCCTGATGGGTTTGTTCTCCTATGTTGTGCCATGTTTTGTCTCCCCAATGTACATATCTGCACATGTCTCACTGCATTTTACTGCATATATCACGTCGCTTAGTTTGAGTCTGGGTGTTTTATCCTTGGGGTAGACAAACTTCTGCCTTTAGTGTATTCTTGGGTTTAAAGTGTGCATGTATGTTGTGTTGGCTGAAGATCCTCCTGAGCTTTTCAGATATTCCTGCAAATAAGCAGCAGTCCAGCACGGCACATATGTGGTCTGGGGGTGAAGATTAGTTCTGTCACCTAAGGTGCTGTCTAGTAGCAGTCGTTTCATCCATGGTCTCATCCAGGTCCAGTTTTAGTTTCCAAACCTTGCTGGTGAAGTCCTATGAAAATAAAACTGGACCCGGATGAGACCATGGTTTCCTATGATGTGACTTCCCTCTTCACCTGCATTCCAACAATTGAAACTGTCATGGTAGTGAAGAAACAATTGCTATAAGACAGCAACTTAGGTGGCAGAACCAACCTCAGCCCAGACCACATATGTGCCATGTTGGACTACCTATTTCAAATACAATGAAGGTTTCTACAGACAAAACATGGCTATGCCATGGGTTCACCTGTGTCCCCCATTGTGGCCAATCACTACATGGAAGAGGTAGAAACCAAAGACCTAAACTCCTTCAGAGGAATTCCACCCACTCACTGGTATAGGTATGTGGATGATACTTGGGTCAAGATCAAAACACAGGAATTGGAAGCATTCATCAAACATATCAACTCTGTGGACAGATACATCAAATTCACATGGGAAAATGTTAAGGAAAATAGTCTAGCCTTCCTGGACTATGCAATACATATTAAGGAAGACACTGAAGTTTACAGAAAGCTCACAAACATATCAATATTTACATTTTGATTCTCACCACCCACTGGAGCACAAAATGGGAGTTATCAGAACCCTAAACCACCAAGCTGAAGCCCTGCCTACCAGCAAAGATGGAAAAGAAAAAGAACTAAAACACATCAAGGAAGCCCTCAGAAAGTGTGGCTATCCCAACTGGGCCTTCATCAAATCCCAAAAAAGACCCAGCAGGAACTCCTCCATAACAGAAGAGAACAATAAATGAAGCAATGTTGTCATTCCATACGTTGCAGGAATATCCGAAGAGCTCCGGATCTTCAGCCAACACAACATATATGCACACTTGACAAAGTGTGCATGTATGACAAAGACAAAGACCACTCTTTTGAAGACAGCAAAGTTCACATTTTGGACAGAGAGGACTGAAAGAGAGGTCAAAGAGGCCATCTATGTCAAAACTGCTCTCTCAATAGAAGGGGAGGGGTACGACATCATCTATCTCCAGTCTACAATACAGTCCTTTCAGCAGTTCCAAGAAGGCTCCACACCCATTTGCACCACTCAGATGACCTTGGGGACACATATAAACCTCCAAGTGGCCTCAATGACTCTCTAAAAGAATGCAAATGACCAGCTGTCTGCAAGGAATATAAATCCTTCCATTCCCTACCATCCAGTCAGAGCTGAAGAAGCTTCTTGGATGAGAAGCGAAATTTCTTCAAAGAAAAACAACAAAGTCCAGAGTTGCCTCTTTAAAAAGCACCTTTGGGACAAATAAAATCAGCTTTGAATTGAAAGACAGAAATATGAGGTCAATAATTTGTCTCCCCCTGGGATAAATTTCTCCCCTCTACCCAGAAATTCTGCTCCATTTGTTATGACACAATTCTGGAAGAAAATTGCTACGTCATCCCAGTCACTCAGCTGCTGGGTTTCAAAAAAATGAACATGAGGAAAATGTTTAAGAAAAACATGAAGTCAAACTGATGAGAGTATGTGAGTTTGCCAGGAAGTTGGTCTGTGGCTTCAGCTGTATGAATGGACAAACTTTTTAAAATATTCAAAGCTGGGAAGCAGCTGAATGATTAAGAGTTGACCATATTTACAAGGGCATCTCCACCATTTCAGTAATTATATACTTTAATAAAATGAAATAAAAATAAAAACAATGTAGTGGTAAATTTTCTAATGCAAACTTAAACATATTTACTCTGAACTAAACAGTATTAAGCTCAAAGTTCTTAGTCCCAACCAGATATATTTAGAAACTGAGTGTTAATCGGGGGTCGAAAGAAATATTACAAATTTTGGGAAAATGGAAACAAATGAATAGAAGATACCTGATAAAGGAATCTAAAACACTGAGGAAAGTTTCAGACTCTATTCCAAATCTTACATGATCCTAAACAATGCTATGCTATGTTAAGAAATTGTGGTACTGATCAATACTATTATAAAATTCAAAGAGAAAGTGCTGCACACAGAAATGCAACCTGCCCAAATGCACATCATTAAGAAATGATGGCTTACCCTATACAATGGTTTTCCTGTTACAGGTAATGAATTATTTAATATGTGTGCTGAGATAACTCTATAAAATGTTTGCATTTTGAATAAATAGTAATGTTGTACAAAGCCAAGTGTTTTAGTTTCAAACAGTATAAATAATAAATATTTAGAAATCAGAATTCCTATTGAATCCAGCAACAGATTTCTGGGCCATTTACTGTATTAAAACACTGGGCCATATACTGTATTAAAACATACTGTCAATGTCATTCATTTGATCATGCTTTTCCTGGCAGTTGAGAACATTCCATCCTTGTAACTTTCTCATTTGATACCCGGACACATATTTTCCTCCACAAGTTTCCAGTCAGAGAAAAACACTAAATAAAAGTGTTGCTTGTATGGTTTTAAAATTTAATTTCAAACTGAGGATTTACTTTATATAATTGACTGTTTATACTAAGAAAAGTTATTATCCTCACTTAAAAGCTAAACAATATCATCTCAAAATCCACCACAAAAAAGTTCTAAAAGACTAGGTATGTCCTAAAACAGCTTAAAACATGG
Organism: Azemiops feae; assembly: GCA_023970755.1. NCBI lineage: Eukaryota > Metazoa > Chordata > Lepidosauria > Squamata > Viperidae > Azemiops > Azemiops feae. Next base: position 677,188 of record JALGBA010000018.1, read on the forward strand.
CTTATACTGAACCAATGACTGTACTTTTAAATAATTGCTATGCATATCAGTGATTATCTTGCATACAATTGGATCCAAGCTGTAGTAATTTTTCATCACAAGCATCCTCATAGAAGAAAGAACATTTCTAAGGTTCATTTTAGGTTCTTTCATCTTTAATATGCCAATCTTATTTATAATGGATTAGAATTTAAGGAAATTCACCAAAGGAAAATTTCCAAATTTTTCCATTGCCATGCAGTCATCTGCCACTCAAAAAAACTGGGAGACTCACCTGAATAATGTAGAAAGGAGAAGAGCTCCTGAGAAAGAGTAACTAAGTAAGTTTATTTGTTAATTAATGGTAACTTAACTATGGAATTAAATTTTCATACTGTCTTCCTAAGTACTTCCACATTGTTTAGTGGAACCTTCTCAATGCCTTCAAAGATAGTCTGAAGAAATAATCAAAACTTTCACAAATTTCTCTTGGGATCTAAGTCAGCTTCTTCAGGATAACACCAAGACTTATTGTACTTTCTACCAATACCCAGTAGGTACAATAAATGTTAGCCTGGAATTGAAGAGGATTGAGCCCTCTAAAATTCAAAGACATATCTCTCTACGTTTTCCAAAATAAAAAGCTTGCTTTAGTTTTTCTGATAATTTTCATATTTCCATGACTGCTAGACAATCCAAGACACTATTCCTAGCACGAAGTTCAGAATAGAGAAAACAAGATATTCTATGATCTTCCATTCCATTCTTATAGACATACGTAAGTGAAAGAAAGAAAGATCAACAAGAAACAGCAAGGCTAAGACAGATCAAAAGAGCAGAATAAAATGTATCTTCTTGTATGTGTTCATACAAAACATTAATCAGGTGCAGCAATATTTCATTTGCTTTTGGGAGGGTAACATCTACATCTTGTAATGGAAAGAGAAATGATATGGTAATATCACATACACAGTTGGGAAGATTATGAGGAGACCATTGATCTCACAGAGTAAGTTGTTAAGATGAAATATGTCATGCAATTATTATTTCCAAGTAATTCAAACCAGAATTTGTTTAAAACTAACTTTTTCATTAGTATGGCCCCAAGTCATTATATTATATGCTTAGCTTTTTTTTTTTTTTTTTTTTGCAACCCCAATCCCCTCCATGATTGTTTTGCCATTATGTGACACACACACACACCCTCCCCGGTGATGTCTTTGGGCAGTTGTTATGTCCCTTGTGGCGTTACCATACTGAAAAAAATGAAAAAGGCCAGCACCCTTGATTTAAGGAAACTACTGACAGGCAACATTCTAGCCACATTACTTGGATGGAGGAGGCAGCAGCCACCAAATTGCTAATAATTTACTATGCTAATAATTTACTATAGCTTCATGGATGATGTGAATACAGTCAGCCAAACAGTGTGTGCAGAACATTCCAGACTTTGCCCCCCCCCCTCAAAATAATGGAGGAAATGAAAAAATACCCAAGAGCATCATTCATGCTGATACTTTGCATGAGCTGCTCTGCCACAAGTCCATACTTACTTCTGGAAGTGCAAGTAATCCTCCCACTGCCTTCTCCAAGGCAAGTGCAATCCACCATCATCCAGCCCTGATACGGCTTTTCCCAAACTTCTCCAACAACGTATGACGTCCCAGCTGTATTATCATAGCACCGCTCAGCTAAGGGAAATTAATTTTCAAAGGTGAAAAAGAAAAAATAACCTCACTGCACTGTTTTTTTTACAATTTCATTAAGGAAAAAACTAAATTTCTTAATTAGGGAGGAAAGAAAATGCTTCCATATTTTTTGCATTTGGATAAAAAAACAGCATGCAGAAATCTGGCAATTCAATGAAATAGAGGTTTCTAAGTGTTTACAACACTGGTGTTGCAGACAGCTTGTTTTATTTTATGCTCCTTTTGAAGGCATGGCTATACTTGAGTATATAACTATGTACAGGATTATATTTCAAAATGATCTGGAGAATTTTCTCTTATGTCAATAAAGGACATCAAACTTTGGAGCATGAATCTCTTAACCAAGTATGCCCTTCCCTATCAAAAATTCTAAAGACTAGACAGCAGGGAACAGATTAATCTTGGCATCTTCTCTATGGCATACTTGTATTCTAGGTGAATTTGTTTGTTGTCTAGCGGGATATTCAGATCAAAAGTCCAGGTAAAGTTTGATCATGTATGCATGTTTTCAGTATTTTTATATATCAACTAAGACAAAAATAAAAAAAATGTTATCACAAAGAACCAAACGTGTGCTTACAGTAACTATCGCAAACAGGTCTATTTGCAATTGAAATACCTAGCACTTTTGACCTCTGAAATGCATAAAAAACTAAATCATACCAACTGGTTTGCAAGTCCATTCACCCTTCCCGTTGCCAAGACACACACATTCTAACATGTAGCCTCCTGTCTCATGAGGCCTGCGCCAGGTATCACCAATCTTGTAGGACTGCCCACCTTCATGACATCGATCTGAAAAACAAAGCATATGAAGCTGTTTTTTCCAAGTTACATCATTAATGTATCTACTATGTTCAGTGGTTCAGCAACTCTCTAAGATTGCCCCACTTATATTATAATAAAGCCTTAGATCCCTTCATCCATTTCAGCATTGGGCCAGCTATGAAAAGCAGCTAGTTTCTTTTCCAATATGAAAGTCCCTACAGTCTAATAACTGTAACATGCCACTTTCCTGTCATATCAGAAATATCCCTAATTCATTAGGGATTAGTTGACCTTGTTGTTAAAACAATTTGGATTATAAAACTATAAGAAGGGAAGTAAAATGTTGAGTTCCACTTCCCTTCACCTCTCCTATTGACTATGATGGCGAACCTTTTAAGAGACCGAGTGCCCAAACTGCAACCCAAAAACCCAGTTATGTATCGCCGGGTGCTGGGTGGGCGTGGCCCATTGAGTGGGCATGGCTACAGTGGTCACGACAGACTGGGTGAGTGTGGCCAAGGTGGATGTGGGCACCTCGATGTTGCTCCTGGGGAGGGATGCCTGTGGGGGCCAGGCAGGGTTGGGGGAGATCCAGGGGGTCTCTGGTAGGTGGGGCAGCAGGCAGGAGGCTCATCCTGCAGGGTGAGGCGAGGGAGGGAGGGGGCAGGGCAAGGGTTAGGCCGCCGCTGCTTTCCCCCCAGGATGGAGCATTCCGCTGCTGCTCACACCCAGTGGCGAAGGTGAAGTTTGGGGGCAGTAGCAGGGCGTAGCCCAGGTGTGGCCCAGTAGCAAAGCTCGTCCTCCCCACTCAAGTGGCCACCAGCGGCTCCTCGGCTCCATCCGAGCTGAAGAAAGTGGAGGCGCAGTAGCAGGATTGCTTTCAATAAGGCGGGCGCACATGAGCGAGCAACGCACCTGGCTATTGTTTGAGAGCAATCCCGCTGCTGTGTCTCCGCTTTCAACTTGGACGGAGCCGAGGTACCCAAGCCGTTGCATTGCCTGCCCCCCCTCCCCCCCGTGCCTCGGACCGGCGCCGCCAGCAGTTTGCTCAGGTCCATTGCGCCGCCAAGGAGACGAGTGGTGAGGTTTTGTGCCAGCCGGCCAGCCAGGCAAGGAGTAGGTCGGGGATGGTGGCTGGCTGGCTGAGGAGGGGGAATCATGGCTGCTTGGGGGGGGGATCTGCCAAGCCTCAGGGCAGCGGCATTGGCAGCTCCCCCCACCCAGCCTGTTTCCCGGCTCCATTACTGATAGCAGCTCCGTCAGCGAGCGCCCAACGGCCCTCATCGTCAAGTTTCCATTGCACAAGCTTCCTGGAGCTGAGGAGAAGTGCAATTACTGAGCTGCCAAGTGGGTCTGGTGGGCGGCGTTGCCTTCCGCTTTTCCTGCTACGGCATTGGCTGCTGCTGTTGCCCTCCTGAGAGGAGGGTGCGGTGATTGGTTGGTGGCCACGCCACAAATGGGGATTGATCATCCCCCAAACCCCACCACTGTCAAAGGAGGAGGAGGAACGGGGAGAAGAAAGAGGGAAATTGGCCGAGCTGGCCAGGCACCGAAGCCCCGCTGAAAAAAGTGGAGTCTCTTTGCGAGCCTGCCTAGCCCGCATCAGCCTTGCTCTCCACAGCGCGCTGCAGCTAATCTGAGGCATGAAGAGCACGGCTGACGGGTGAGCGCATAGCAGACGCGCAGACTCCACTGTTTTTGGCGGCGCTTCTGATCAGCTGCAGCAACCCTAACCCCATTGCTGTCAAAGGAAAAAAGCAGAGTCTTTGTGCGCTCCTGCCTTGCCCGTATCAGCCAAGCTCTCCATGGTGTGCTGCAGCTGATCAGAAGCGCCGCCAAAAACAGACCCGCCTGGCAGATCAGTAACTGCACTTCTCCTCAGCTCCAGGAAGCTTGTGCAATAGAAACTTGACAGTGAGGGCCATGGGGCGCTCGCCGAGGGAGCTGCTACCGGTAACAGAGCCGGGAAAATGGGCCGGGTGGGGGGAGCTGCCAATGCCGCTGCCCTGAGGTTTGGCAAATCCCCCTCAAGCAGCCATGATTCCCCCTGCCAAGCCAGCCAGCCACCATCCCGACGTACTCCTTGCCTGGCCGGCCAGCTGGCACAAAACCTCACCATTCTTCTCCTCGGCGGCGGCAGCCTAATGGACCTGAGCAAGCTGCTGGCGGTGCCGGCCTGAGGCACGGGGGGGAGGGGGAGGATTTTCGCTGCCAGACGCTTTAACTTCTTAAAAGTTTACTTGATGCAGAATGCATATCCTTCCCTTTCTGCATCAAGTTAAACAGTCTGGTAGCGAAAATCCATTAGCAGGGAAAAAATCCCAGTCTCATGCATGGGGAATCTGCACTGCCTGCCTCCCCCTCCCCCCGTGCCGGTGCCGCCAGCAGCTCGCGCAGGTCAATTAGGCTGCCGCCGCCCCCCAGTCCCAGCCAGGATTGCATGCCTCTCCCCCATCTCTGCTGGGCCTGGGCGGTCATGACGCCGATGGGGATCCGGCTTTCCCCGCTCGGGGTGGCCTTTTGCCTGCTGGGCGTAGGCATGCACCTCTACACGGGGCTTGCTAGCCGGCTGCTTCGCCTCCTTTGTGCTGGGTGGGGCTGCCGTTCTGGGCGGCGGCGGCCTAATGGACCTGCGCGAGCTGCTGGCAGCAGCAGCTGCACGCGTGCCCACAGAAGTGGCTCTGTGTGCTGCCTGTGCTGCGCGTGCCATAGGTTCGCCACCACTGGACTATACTAACTAGGACTGCTAGAAATTGAGGTAGGACATTTGGAATCATCTGCAGAAGAGTTCATCCTTGCTGTACAATAAAGTCAAAGTTCTGACATGTGGTAATGAAAAATAATCTTTCAAGAAAAACATTCATGGAGCAGCCCCACAAAGGCCATGGCAGCTACATAGCTACAGGCTCCATTTTGTGTAGAATATATCAGAGTTGAGAACTGAAACCAGCCTCAAGGCATGAGGTTTGGAGAGGGAAATCTAGCTGTTCCTTGAATCATGTTTACTTCAGCCTTCTTCCACATTCTCCTTTTCTTCATGCAGGAGAAAATCACAGTATAACCTACACACTTATTTATAAAGTTAACATACAGCAAATATTAAATATATAAAACTTAATGCTACCTGCATATATATTCCATCAAAGAGGAAATGAATTAGTTTGTGTTTTTCTAAGTGTTGATATATTGATGATCTTGACTGCTCTATGAACTTTGCCACTGACAAATTCCTTAGGATTATGCATTATATGTTGCACCTTCTTCTTACTGTGAAAACCACTAGATTGTATGACATTCCAGCAATATGAGTATATGGATGAACACATTATCTTGGAAGACATAATCTAAGCATCTCAGTGAAGGATTTAATACATACTTGCAATAGTGCAACTGATTCTTCCACGCCCAGCCCCAATACAAGTACAGTCCCAGATCATGGAATCCTTTGGCCGTTCATAGGTTTCCCCTACTCGGTAAGTAGTCCCAGTGTATTTATCAAAACAGGTTTCTTCCGCTGTGTAGGAAGAAAAAAAAAGTCACCACAGATAAATCTACAACTTGAAGCTTCTAATCTCCTTTCCCTGCCTCATTCATAGGGGCATACACAAAAAACTAATGGTGGCATTGACTACTATTGTTATGGTAGTGACAAGCAGAAGGCTTTTTGGATAATGGTGTAGCTAAAAACAAAGAATAGGAGAAGTGCTTGGACCAATGAAAGAAGAAAGAAAGCTGAAAAATCCACATTAACAGTAGAAGGGAGTTTCCAGGCAATTGGAACATTTGTATGAAAGTTCATTTTTTTAAAAAAGTGGAGAAAACAATAAAAAAAAATGCATTTGACCAAGAGATACAGAGCAGTTCAAATATGTGTTTAAAATAAGTGGTCAACTATTTAGTCCCTCACTAGATTAGATTATAGGAACAAGTCTTGTTATCCAAAGGACTGTCACACAAGTCTTCTTAAACTTCAAGTCTGTCAAGATGAACTGAAACTGGAGGCATCTGTCAGGATTCTACTGTCATGGTTAAACAATTTCCCAGTGAAGTGTCCTTATTTGCCTACATACAAGCAAAAAGATCCATTAAGACACTTTGCCCCTAAGAGACTTTTTAGGCAATAGGGATGGTATTCTTGCCCAAGTTCTAGTCACTTTATGGAACAGAGAGACAAAATGAGATGTCATTAAAATTGTTCCGAAATACTCTATCACTGTAGAACTCAGAGGGTCACAAGTAAGTATAGAAGCAAGACTGGTAACAGCACGTTTTGCCACAGCACATTATCAAGAAGACAAGATAGGTAAACCATGTGGCAATAAAGGAACAAAAACTATTTTCTGCTACTGCCACTGCAATCTCAGGTAGCCATCAGGAAAACTATTTTTGTCAGGAAAAAAAAAGCTTTTATAAGACCGTACTGGAACCTACAGAGACATGTGTGACATATTTGCAAGGTAGGTTAATAGATAATATTATTTAGTGCTGTGCAAGTCTGTTATCTGATGCTCTGATTAATCTGGTTCTATGGAATTAGTTTCGGCTTTTAAAATCTGAATATGTCAGCAGGCTGTTAGAAGCTATGTTCCCAATAACACATCCTTTTCAGACCTTCCCATTATGGCTGACTCATTTAAATTGGATAGATTGCCTAGATCAGACATGTCAAACTCTAAGCACAAGACAGCATGAATATATTACATCTATTTTGAAAGCTTCCTATTATCACAATGTTTCTGTGGTAGCATGCAAAATGTTTGTAATCTGTTGTAATTTCCAATCATTATCTTATTCTGTAATTATATAGTTTTATTATTCTATCTTATTGTATCTCCAATTTGGTATTACTTTAACACAGGGACATGGAAACTTATAAATAATTAATAAATTTAATCTGTTTTATAGCTTTTTTCAGTAGCATGAGTAGAATTTTTTGTCTTGACAATTTTTGGAAATGTTCTTTTTCCTTTGCTTCAAAATGTTCTCCATACCAAATCTGATCTGTCAGCTTTCTTTTTCTCCTCTAGTCGTATTGCAGCATTTTCTCTAACATCCTATCTTATGTGGGAGTGTCCTTCCATGCAGAGTTATCCTGTAGAGCATTAGCACTCTGACTTCTTTCTGACAAGGCCAAGTCAAACCTTTTCAAAAAGCCAAACAGCAGAGCTTAAGGGGCCAACGAGTCCTCTTCAGTGTGGATAGCCTCTGAAGGTTCCTTTTAAAGTTATGTAAAGCAAGAAGTCCAGGGACAAAGCTTTCTTAAGAGATAGCTTATTATTGCTACTTAGCTGTAATGGGTAGAAAAATGACCTTAAAGAACAGGAGGAAGAGCAGCTACTAACAGTCAGATAAAAGAACCCTGAGTCCAAACTGGAAGCTGAGAAAGCACCTTTGACAAGATGCTCATTAGTTTTCATGATGATAAAGGGAGTGGGGGGTAGCACATTTGGACTTGTAAGATTTTGTTTTTATAATCTTATCATAAAATTAGCCTGAATGACTTTGGTTTCCTAATCTGCTCTACCTCTACATTGACAATATATGTCTGTACAATGCATAAGAATGTATCAAGGAATATAAGTCCTTCTGAATTCATCTGATTAAAAACAAGGGCACTAGAGAAGCTTGATATAAATTATCTGTGAGTCACAGAATATCCCACAGGATTTTCTACAATACCTGGGAGCTCCCAGTTGTAACCACTAAGATTTACTGATAGATTAAGCAGTTCTTGAGTCAAATTAGTGTGAAAACTACAGTAGGAATATTCCCAATCTGCAGTAGATAGGAACAGTCAGAAATTGACAGGCTTGGAGATTGAACTGTAAAAAATACAGTAACAGTAACCTGTCTCAGGAGAAATGTTAAATGTGGATGCTGCCTTTTCCAAGAGCTAAAAACAGGATATATCTATAAATGTAAATATCTACTTTTTATTTTAGAAAAAAAAGAGGTTCTTGGCCAGAGGTTTGTCAAAAGATGCCTCCAACTTACGCTCAGGCTTGCTTTCACAGCTGAATCCTCGACTGCCACCATAGCAAGTGCAGACTAGTGTGTTCCCCAAGTAAATGCGCTCCCACTGCTGGTTTATCTGATAATGTTGTCCATTGTCATAGCATCCCTCTGAGAAAGAAATAGCACTGTTTAATTACATCCTGTCATTCAGGCTGAGTGTGGCTCTCCTGGTAAGGAGAAAGCATGTGGAGAAGAGAGCAGTGTCAGCCCCTAACATGCATGGAATATACATTAACTCCTGGCCAGACATTCCTTCTACGTCTTGAAACCTCTGTATAATTTGCTGTTAAGTGCAGGCAAATCAAGACTGGAGTTAAACTCAAAACAGTTCCATCCGTCTCTTGTTTAACTGTGTTTTAAATGTACAGAATTAAACCACTAGAGATTTCACATTCTGGAGCAGCATGTTAACAGCTGGAAAAGATTGCTCAACTGGGAGGCTTAATCCAATGCTTCATGAAAGCCTATGGAAAGACCCCAAAAGGTTTGAAAGAAAGTTTGGCTATCTTCCCTAAGCAGGTTTATTCTTGCCAAGTGGAACTAGTCTCCATGTTTTTATTTCCAAACCTTTTTCCCAACTTACATTTACAGCCTTACCATTTCCCGAGATGATTGCTTTAATGAAAAATCATATTTCTAAACAATTTTAAAGTGTTCTCAGCATCTTTTCTCAATTCTCAAATTTTAAAATGAAAAAAATATGCTCTAAACTTTTCAAAATTAATTCAAGCACGTTAATTTTAAAGTCCATTTTTACAGCATGAAAAGATGAAGGATTTCCCCTCTTTTACTTTCAAGTCAATCATTTTAATATAGACATTTCTGCTATTTTAACTTCTAGCTATCTAAAAACAACACAGATACAGTCAGAAAGATGCAGAAACTTTATTTAAATGTAGGCTTGTGCAAAGCCTTTGAAAGAGGTGCTCTGGAATACTCTGGAGCACCTAGCAAGCATAACTCTTTTCTGAGCTGTTAATGCAGCTGCATCATTTTTCAAGATCATGCAGTTGCTTTGGAGGATATTTCTCATGTTTTTGTACAGTACAACAATCCTAACCCTGTAGCAGGCCCTTGTCTTTCAGTAAGTGATTTTGCTTTGAGTCCTTCTGTAAGAAAAGAGAACAAATAGAAATCTAACCATTCTAGATTATCTCATTTCTCTCTCTAGCTGGTATAACTGCAGTGAAAAAAAATTCAATGCTAACTACACCCTTCTTGAGTAATGTCTGGATTTCAGGAAAATTAATTTACCCTAAACCAGCAAATGTGTGTGAAAGAGAAATAGGCCAGAACAAGAATCCCCTGTCTTAGTAATGAAGAATACAACAGACCAGGGAGCCAAAAAATCACGATATATAAGGTTTCCACCAGCAGGCCCTGAAATACAGAATTTAACCACCAAGAGTACATCTCCAACTGGATTAAAAACCAAAACCAAAAAAAAATTGTTCTCCTAACATCTTCACACTTAATTTGTTAAATCTCATGAGATAGTTTTGCTTCTCGCTGGTGTTAATGAGAAAAATAATAAAAAATAAGAATTTCCACCCCAGCCAGAGCAAACTGGCAAAGCTTGGGAAAGTAGCAAATCTTCTACCAGACCTCCCTAAGAGTACTGTGCCCAATCTAATCAGGAGGCATTCAGTACTCAGACATAATTATCTCTGGGCTCAATGCAATATATACTCCAACAATAAATCTTAATTAGACTTGAGTGTCAAGGGAAACCCAAGCTTGAATTCCTTGGCAGAAAAACTGGATATAAATGCAATAACCAAGAGGATTCCCCTCTCAACAACATGATTCAGTTTAATTAATCTTGCAAATTCCCTGAAAAAATCTGTTTCATGATTTAACAATTTTGTGCACTAGAAATGTTCTAGCTGTCCTCGAATCCAAGAGCCATGATGGATTATCAAACTGCAATCGTCGATAGACTGCAAAACTAACTGGAGACATGAGTTACTTCACAAGGGAAGTAACTCTGGCACAATTAATAGGTTGTCCTAAATTGCTTTAATGCTCCGTAAGGAAGGCACTTGGACAGGCATCACTAAATCCCTACCTAAAGTTAAGCTCAAAAATATTTCTCCCCATCAACGGTTTTGTTTTCTGCAAAATTCTTCATCTCACTCTGATTTCATTTATTAGACCCGAGTAGACTCAAGAAAGAGGTATTAACACACTTCATGTGATAAATTCTATTCCCCCCCCCTCCCTTCACAACCATCCAAAGTTGCAACGTTCTGTATGCTCTTTAAGGTTGATTTCGGTTTTATCAAATCGTCCATGATTCGACCGTTTCCTCTCCCCTGAAAAGCCGTTATTGCCCATCCCAAATTTACTCACGTTTGTTCTGGCCGACCGGCAGAGAGGGCTGAACGATATGCTGCGTTTGCCTTTTACTTTTTCCCCCACGGGGTTGAGAACCCCAGACCCCTGCCCCCGAACAAAGGGTCAATACCAAAAGAATCGTTCGCTTCGATCGGCTATCCGGCATCTTGGAAAGCTGTCGGGAAAATAAACGGATCGTATTTGAAACCGGAGGCAAACCCAATTTTATTGGGTTGATAAAGTGGGATGAGGGAAAACTTGCAAATTCTCTTACCGCCTTTCAGCCTTCGCTCCTCCGCTTTGGCGCAAGCCTTACAGGCTGTGAGAAGGGCAAATCGCTGGGTCACATTGGATTTATATAGAGTTCCTAGCTACAGGGACCCCCGCGAGGCATTACAGGGGAGAAGAGGAAGAGGAGGAGGGCCTCGCCAGAGACACCCCTTTCGGACGTCAACGCCTTTCCAATTGGCCCAGGCGGAGTGATAGCGTCACGGCCCGGGAGTTGCATTCCAGAGCAAACAAAGATCTCTCTTCCGAAGGCTTGGAACGGGGCTAAATTTTAGAAGGTCTCTGGGGAGCGAGGGAGGGGGTTGCTGCAGTTCTTGCTGCAGCTTAGCGAATGCCTCCAGCCGGTCATATTTGGACCCTCCGGGGTCAGGCATTCACAGGAATCTTCCGAGTGTCCGAAGAGTTTCGAGTTTTAGGAGAACCGAGTGACGACTTTAGCCTCGCTTGCAGTGTTAGGACCCGTGAGGAACCGTTACGGGAACAATAACTTCTCCCTTAAATCTGCAGTTAAATCCTATACACATGCACTAAGCCTAAGGTGTAATGATCGATCATGGGTATGAACATAACTGATAGTTTTAATAGGCTTAGTTTGAACTGGGATAATATTCCCACTATCACTGCCTCCATTATGGCAATTTATTCACTCAAATCTCAGTTCATGGCCTCAAGGCCTGTTTATATAAGTTCCCAGTTCTATTTCTCTTTCTCCCCCTTTTCCATTCCTCTCTCCATGGGATTCTTTTTCCTTTGGTGAAGGTTTTTTTTCTGTCAATTTTTATTTGGTGCTGAGAAAGTAGAAGCATGAATGGATGTATAAAGGGAATAAAAGATGAATAGAATAGAATAGAAGCGTTGGAAGGGATCTTGTAGGTCATCTAGTCCAACCCCCGGCCCAAGCAGGAGTCCCTACACCATTTCTGACAGATGGCAGTCCAGTCTCTTCTTGAAAACCTCCAGTGATGAATCACCAACAACATCTGTTCCATTGGTTGATTGTTCTCACTGTCAGAAAATTTCTCCTTATTTCCAGGTTAAATTTCTCCTTGATCAGTTTCAATTCTTTATTCCTTGTCTGGCCTTCAGGTGCTTTGGAAAATAGGTTGACCCACTCCTCTCTGTGACAGCCCCTCAAATATTGGAACCCTGCTATCATGTCTACCCTGGTCCTTCTCTTCACTAGACTAGCCATGCACAGTTCCTGTAACCGTTCTTCATATGTTTTAGCCTCCAGTCCCCTAATCATCTTTGTACCCAAAGCCATTAAATTACAATGCTGGAGAAAAGATTGGGTATTTAACTGAAGGTGAGGAGTAGAAGTACTACCAAACACACTAACTTACACTTCCTTCTAAGTCCTGGTTTATCCCCAATATCATTTCAGTGCTCATCTATTCTTAAGTCAGCTGAAAACAATCTGCTGTCTCTATTATTGATCCCTCAGGTTCCAATCACTAACAAACTCAATTCCTGTGACTGAAAAAAGGACATGTATGTTGTTTGTATCTTATGATTTATTTTTATTGTTTTTATTTAGTATCCTATGACTATCACTTAGTGTTGTATCTTATGATTTATGAGGATTGTATTTTATTATTATGATCATGATTTGTTGCTTGCATGTACACTGAGAGCTTATGCATTGGAGACAAATTCCTTGTTTGTCCAATCACACTTGTCCAATAAAGAATTCTATTCTATGTATAGGAAATGAGAGGTGGGACACATAATCAAAGAAGAATTATGAAACAGTCTAGCTCAGAATGAGCTAGGCTTATGAGAAATATTGAAAACAATAAAAAAGTACTAAGGTACCTTCCAGCTTTATGAATCTGCTCATCTGTTATGTTATTAGATTTGTATACTAAAGCTAAAAATCATTAGGCTCTAAACAGGCTGGGCAAACGTGGGACAAAGAATAGCTGCCAAATTAAATGTACTTCACTGAGGAAGACAGCATTGGAAAGAAAGAAAAGATTCCTAACATTTTCTTTGCCAATTTTATTTTATTGGTCCTAATTCCTGGGGACAAAGAAACATCTCATTCACTCCCACTCTGAATTCCACCCTCTATATGTATCTCATTGGAATGGGATAGTGATTTTATCTGCAGAAAGTAACTCATATAAAATTTACTGCATAATTCACAATTTTTCTTGGTTTTAGTATTTCTACATTCAGTATTCCAACATTTAGCTACATATAGATTGCTAGAAAAATGGCTAAAATGCATTTTAACTCCTCTAAATAAAACTATAATAAGTTGTATACTTTATTAATGGTTTACAATCAAACAAAATGTAAAACATTATTTAGAAGAATCCAGTATTTTATTATCAAGATAATTTTATTATCAAGATTATTGATGTAGATGAGGAAAATGTAGTGAGGTGTGAGGTAAGAAGGAAATAAAATGAACTGCAAAAGTTGTGACTCTCAGTCATGACAATCCCAGGCTTCCAGAGCCATAATCTTTCTTCCTGTGGCCCCTCCAAGACTTTTGGACCTGATCTCCCTAAATGTGTCTTTTGAGACTGGAAAACCTGACAACAGAAAGCCCTTGCCACTGAGAAGACATGCTGAGCTATTGTATAGGGTTGAAGGAGCTCAATACCAAAGTTCCTCAACAATTTTTTGAAGCAAAATGCCACTCATTTCAAATGTGTATCGAAGGAAAGTGCAACTTTAAAAATGTTTCACTGGTAACATCTATAATGAGTGAATTACAGTACTAGAGGAAAAGATGTTACAACCTCACAGAGTTATTTTCAGCAGTTTAAAGTGTTTCATAAGCTTGGTTGATGGACACTGGAGTTTCTTTTGGAAATATGGTAAACAACAGGCAGATCTGATATAAACTGTGAAACACCAATATATGGAAAAGGCTAAATAGTTGGATTCCAATGTCAGTTAAAGGGCACTCTTAGATAGCATTGCTTGATTCCCGTGGTGCCTCCATCTCTTTGTAAGTGGTCAGTAGGCATTCTCAAATACTTTAGTTCTCTCACATCTAAATTTGATTGTTTTAATGTGAAATATAATCTAAGGTATATCCAAGTTCATGTTCATATATTTGGCTATTCCTTAAGTCACGCAGAAGAATTTCTTTTGATATTGTAATTAAAAGTTTCAATAAAAGGATAATGCTTATAAATTATAGTCCAGTAGGCCTACAGTATAGTCCTACTGGAGATCATCTACCTATTTTATCTAGCTATTTTACACATCTTTTTATTCTTGCTATTGATCAGGTAATTATGGCTGGGGATTTTAATTAAATTTTAGACCCAGCTTAACTAATCTAGATTTTTCCCATCAAAATGTAAATCTTTGCATTTGTTCCTGTTTCATTCATTCATTGTGCTGATTTCTCTCCACTATTCCAACTTGTCAAGATCCTCCTGAGTTTTGATAGAGTCCTAAATGTGCTTGATTTGTGTCCTCTCTAAATTTGCTGAATTATATTTTCTAACCCATCATCAAAATCCCTTACAGCAGTGATTCTCAACCTGTGGTCTGCAGACCCCTGGGGGGCCACAATGTCATCACAGGGGGTCTGCGAAGACTTGAAATGTTATGATTTAAATCTTGAGTTAAGTCTTGGGGGTCCATGGCCATGGTCCATGGCCACAAAAGATACATAAAGGGTCTGTGAGGAAGAAAAGATTGATAACAGTGCCTTACATCAATGAACCTTTTTTTTAATTATCTCAATTAGCCTGTTGCACTTTACTATTAGATATTGTAATATTAGCTACAGACATTGTACAGCTATTGTAATATTACGCACCAGTCCCATTGATTTTAGGAAAGTATGTTTAGAACTGCATTCTTGTTATATTTAGATTTCAGGTCAATGTCAAATTTAGATATTCACACCCATCTTACATCAACACAACTTTCCCAGAGAAAATCATGTTAACCATTACTTTGTATCAAAAGCAGTAATTAGAAGAAGAATGCTGTGGGTTGACATTAGTTTTTCCTTTTTCCTATTTCAAGATGTTTTTGGTGTCTGCTTTGGGATTCTTCCCAGTGTAAACTATGATTAATTATCCTTTTGTACCAATGAGGCTTCAGAGTAGCCACCACCTGCATTTTGGTGGTATGATTAGGTTGATGAATAATCTAAATATTTAACTGCATTTTAGTGGTTATCTCCTAACCATTAATGGAAATCATTCCTTTTTGTTTAGTTAAGAATTCTTAGCCTTGAGGCAGACTGCCATATTAATCCTTTAAAATGTTCTCTTCATCCCTTTAGAACCCTTGTTTGTTCTAGGAACCACCCCAGGCATACTTAAGATGTTCTCCTGATGTTGCCTTGCCCAATAGGATCATCTGCCAACAAAACTCTCACACAGTAGGATTCATTCTCCTCTCTTGCTCACAGTGGGCACTCTTATTTGCTTATGTGGGTGACTGGGAGAACAATTTGTTCCATTGATTAAACTACTTAGGTCTGCATTGATGCCAGTCAATATTTTAGACTAATATGAGTGGCCTACTATTTACATAGTTTTCTTCAGTAATAATCTCACTCTTTCCTCAGGAAAATTATTTAATTTTGTTTCATCCACTGTCTCTTTCATGCTTGTCATTTGCAAACATTTCCTCTTTCCTTTGCTTCTCAATAAAAAAGAATATAAATAAATACAGTAATAAGATTGAGAGCTAGCAATTTATCAAAGTAATTTAAAGAGATTCTCTAGAAGATCCAGTGATAATTTCTGTATAGTTCGCTAAAAATCTAGTTTCAGAAGGTCCCAACCAATCCCAGAAAGGAATGGAATTTGAACACTTTATTATTGGATTCTTCATATTAGATAGGATTCTTCCAAACCAAACCAAACCAGATGGATATGCAATTGGCTGACCAATCACACCCAGTGTGTAGTCTTTAAGGAAACTACATTTACATGGAGGAAAGCATGTAATGAGGTATCTCTGTCTTAGGCTCAGTGTTCTTCAGTATCATCATAAATGACCTAGATGAGAAGGGGAGCTCATCAAATTTGTAGATGACACCAAGCTGGGGGAAATTGTTAACACTTTGGAAGATAGACTAAAAATTCAAAAGGATCTTGAAAGACTTGAGCATTAGGACTTATCCAAAACATGCAGTTCAATGATGAGAAAAGTAAGATCCTGCACTTAGGCAGAAAAAAATGAATGCATAGGTATAGAATATCTGGTACCTGGCTCAACAATAATAACTGGGAAAGGGTTCTAGTGGATGACCACTTAATATGAACCAGCAGTGTACTAGTCCTGGGCTGCATCAAGAGCATGAGAAGTGACCATACCACTTTATACTAGTCAGGCTATACTTGGAATACTGTGTACACTTCTGGTCAACATGATACAAAAAAGATGTTGAGACCTGGAAAGTGTACAGAGAAGAACAAGAAAGATGATAAAGTGTTTGAAGGTCAAATCGTATAATGAACAATTAAGGGAGCTAGGTATGCTCTAGCCTATCAAAGAAAAGGATTAAGGGGACATGATAACTGTCTTCTACTACTAGAGGGGCTGTCACAGGGAAGAGAGGGTTGACATTCTCCAAAGCACCAAAGGGCCGAACAAGAAGTAATGGGTGGAAACTTGTTAAAAAGAAATACAACCTGGAAGTAAGGACTAAGAAATTTTCTGACAGTGAGAACAATTAATCAATGGAATAGCTTGTCTCTGGGAGTTGTGGGTGCTCCATCACTGCAGGTTTTCAAAAATAGACTGGACAACCATTTGACCAAGTTGTTAAAAGGTCTCCTGCCTTGAGCAACAGGTTGGACTATATAAAAGATCTTCAAGTTCCCTTCCAGCTCTATGTTCAATTACATGATTTCAGTTTCATTAAAAGTTGCTGAGAAGCAAGTCTCCTAATTTTGGTACCTAAGATTTATGGCTATGCTACAAAATAAAAGCAAAAATTCATTGGTAACATAACAAAATAAATAAAAGCAAAAAATCATTGGTAACATAACATACATTTTGAAATTGCATTATCTTTGCCTTTTGTTTATTTAGCTCATTACAGTATTTTGTTACCATAGAGAAATTTAAACTGGTAATGGGAAATTTTATCCCTGAACTCGAAAACCACAGGAAATATTGTGAAAGAGGAAATGTTTGTGTAATCGCTATTTTATCTGACTTTTCTATCTTCTCCATCATGTGATAATCCCACTAAAGAGATTTTTTTTCCTTCTTAATAGCACAGTGTGACATCTAGAAATTATGCAGAATTCTGAGATGTTGTGCAAGAGGCACTGTTGAGAGCTGGAAGTGAAACTTTGTATGACATTTGTTGTAGTTGACATTTCAGCATTGTTGGACCCTGATTAATTGAATTGAAGCTACTTTTCCTAGCCTAGACTATTGATCCATCTAGCCCTCTCCTGCCTGCTCTGCCTGGCAACGTTGCTTCTATGGTCTCAGTCAGAAGACCTAGAATCATAGGGCTGGAAGGGAACTTGGAGATTTTGTAGTCCAACCCCCAGCCCAAGGCATTGTCTTTATACCATCCCAGACAAATGGCTGTCCAATCTCTTCTTAAAACCTCAAGTGATGGAGCACCCACAACTTCTGGATGGAAGCCTTTCCACTGTCAGGAAATTTATCTCTTTTTGATGATCCAACTCTCAAGTTGGATCTCTCTTTGATGATCTTCTCTCCATTATTTCTTGTCCCGCCCTCACATGCTTTGGTCAACCCCTTCTTCTCTGTGACAGCCTCTCAAGTATTGGAAGGCTGCTATCATGTCAACCCTAGTCCTGCTCTCTGTTAGACTAGACATACTTAGTTCCCTTAACCATTCATTGTGCGGTTTAGCCTCCTTTGTTGCTCTTTCCCACACTCTTTCAAGGGGCTTTTTCATCTCTCCTTCCTGAGAACCCATCCGGTGGAGATCTTGGAAAAGGACTGAGGGACCTTGCTGCCAAGCACTTATGTTAATATTGACCTACAATTGATAACTTTCTCATTTTTTTATTGAATTTAAATGTTGTTCCTCAATTAATATAAACAGATTATATGTTTTTCTGGAACTAGAATATAAATATGTTAGAATCCTCAAAAGAAGTTTATTGTTTCTGCAACTAAATATTGCAAAGGACATTGGGGAAAGTATCAGCCTTCTGAAAAAAATTCCCTTTGCCTTGAAAATTTACTTTGTTCTTAACCTTGTTCTTTGTCATCCAGAGTCACTTGATCGTGAGCTACCATGTTTCCCTGAAAATAAGACCCGGTCTTATATTTTCTTTTGCTTTCAAAAGAGGCACTAGGTCTTATTTTTTTGGGGGGGGGGTTATTTTTTTCCCCACACCTGTCTTGCCTCATGGCAGCGGCCCACATGGCCACTGCCCCACTTCTTCTGCGTCCACTTTCGGCCACTCATGGCAGGACGGTGCTGCTGCCCTGAGGCTTGGCAGGTGATGAGGGATATGCCCCATGCACCCCGCTGATCATGCTGTAGGCTCCCATAGCCAGGCCTCCCATGCTGCCCCACTTGTTCTGCAGCCACTTTCGGCCTCTCACGGCAGGATGCTGCATCGCACGTTGCTCACACCGATGCCGCTGACATGAGGCTTGGCAGATTCCCCCCAATCTGCCCCACACACACCTGCTTTCCAGCTCCATCACATTTCTCTGCCCCTGTGGAGTTGGAGAGCTTGCCACACCACTGCCCAGATGCCCTCGCTTCCCCCAAGCATTTCTTCGCTAACCTGATTTTCAGCTCTGTCACGTTTCTCCAACGCATTTCTCCGCCGCCATGTGCAGGGAAACAAAAGAAGTTTGTGGGACTAAAAAAAAAGTTCAATCAGATCTCCCAACTTCTCGTGAAAAAAAATAAGATCTCGTGAAGTTGGAAGGTCTGATTGAACTTTTTTTTAGTCCCACAAACTTCTTTTGTTTCCCTGCATGCGATGGAGCTGGAAATCAGATTAGCGAAGAAATGCTTGGGGGAAGCAAGGGCATCTGGGCAGTGGTGCGGCAAGCTCTCCAGTTCTGCGGTGGTGGAGAAATGCAACGGAGCTGGAAACAGGTGGCAAGGCAAACCCCCCAAGGGTGCCAGTTGCTGAAACTGGCCAGAGGGAAGGCTGGCATCTACTGAAATGCGGTGGCATTCCAGCTCTGGTAGGAAAGGGGCAGCCAGCATGGGCACTGTAGGCAGGATGCCCACTCACTTCAGGATTCTCCCCCACCCTCACTTACTCACAATTGTCATTATAACGTATCCAATTTAGATAGAGGATCAGTTGTGGCAGAGTTTACAGTAGAATGCAATATAATATGGTCATTTCAGGGAGAGGTTTTGTATGGGGATTGAATGTTTTGCCCCATTTTGTTAGTGGGAAAAGAGAAGTAACTATAAGGATTTCTGTAACATTTTCACATGTTCAACTCACTTCACATTAATTTTGCTGTCATAATGTTCATAACAATAGGGTTATACACATATTTAAGCTGAGGACCTGAACCAAACAAATATGCTGTCTAAGGTAACCTATTATTTCCATAGGAGAAATTAGATTTGAAGCAGGGGCTTCTTGGTTCATAGCTCAGTCTTTGATCCACTGCATTATATGAGCTTTCTGGAGGTTGTCTTCTAATGGTCAGACGTGATACCCAAGATACCCATAAAATGAGAGTCAACATCTTCAGCCAGGCGTTAGAGCGGTATAAGGAGCTGTATAAAGCCCCCTGTCTTAATCCTCTGCCCTTCAAAAACTTTGGTTGCACCCCCTCCAATGGCATTTGGAACAAACCTTCTGACTGCTGGAGAACAGAGAAATTGCTCCATCTCTGCATTGAGCCATGGGCTTTGTTGACTTTTGGCTTAGCATTGAGTGAACTCAGCACACACTTGTGTTTTGCATATCCTGGTTTATGTCTTGCACTCTTTGTTTTATTATTTTACAGCATTTTTGTACTGCTTATTCAGGATGATAAACTGTACAATAAAATGTTATATAAAAACTGCCCTCAAAGCCATTTTAATAAGTTTATGTTATTAAAGCATACTTTTATAAGTGTACTTAGTGACAAAATCTTAGTTACATTTTGAAAAAAAGATGCTTTTATTATCTGATGCTTTTATCAAAGAATGCTTCTTTTGATATTTAAAGTAGTATTTTTTTAAAACTGACTTTTGATTGCAAGAAATGATATTTAATTACTAGTCCTTCTATTTTTACAGAGAGCCAGTTTGGTTTAATGGTCAGTCACTCTTTCTCAGCCCTAGGAAGCAGGCAAAGGCAAACCAATTCAGAAAAACCTTGCCAAGAAAACGTCAGGGACTAGTCCAGGCTGTTGCCAGGAGTCAATACTGGCACAAAGGCATGCACGTGTGTGCAGACATATATACACACAGACAAATACTTTTTATAATTAAGCTGTCATTGTAGGCAACATAATTGTCTTGAGATCAGAGAAAAAATTATTATTTAAAACATTATTTGTGAATCAGTTTGGTATAGTGTTACAATATTATGAATGAAATGGTATTGGTCTGAGATGGTATAGGTTCTCCTTGAGTGGGGGGGCTGGACTAGAAGACCTCCAAGGTCCCTTCCAATTCTATTCTATTCTATTCTATTCTTTCAAATGGGTGACTCAGTTTCTTAGCTCTGGAAGCTGACTGGATGAGAATCAAAGTAGAGCTGGAAGGGACCTTGGAGGTCTTCTAGATCTAGACCAACCCCCTGCTCAAGCAGGAGCCCCTATATCATTTCAGGCAAGTGGCTGTTTAGTCTCTTCTTAAAAACTTCCAGTGATGAAGCACCTACAACATCTGAAGGCAAGCTGTTCCACTGTTAGAAAGTTTCTCCTTAATTCCAGGTTGGTTTTTCCATCCATTGTTTCTTGTCTTGCTTTCTGGTGCTTTGGAAAATAAGCTGACCCCGTCCTCTTTGTGGCAGCCCCTCAAATACTGGAATACTGCTATCATGTCACCTCCTAGTCCTTCTTTTCTCTAGACTGGCCATACCCAATTCCTGCAACTGTTCTTCTGTTTTAGTCTCCAGGCCCTTAATCATCTTAGTTGCCCTTCTCTGCCCTTTTTTCAAACTCTCAACATGTTTTTTGTAATGTGGTGACCAAAACTGGATGCAGTATTCCAGATGTGTTCTTACTAAGGATTTATAAAGCAAGTCTAATACTTCACGTGATTTTGATTCTATGCCTCTGTTTATGCAACCAAGGGTTATATTAGCTTTTTTGGCTGCTGCCGCATACTGCTGACTCATATTTAACTGATCGCCCACTAGGATTCCAAGGTCCCTCTCTTAGTTACTTAGTTTCACCTAACCCATGGGTCGGCCATCCGAAACGTCGGATGAGCCGCACGGACCCATTTAGCTTAAAAAAAAAAAACGCTGGGAGCCGCGCGTTCGCGCATTTTTTTTGCCTGTGTAAAACTTTGCTTTTCTCCATATTAAATTTCATTTGTTGGGTTGGGTTGGGTCCATTGTTCAAGTCTATTAAGATCCTTTTGGATGCTGAACTTGTCTTCTGGGGTGTTGGCTATTCCTGCCAGCTTAGTGTCAGCTGCAAATTTGATGAGTTCCTCTTTTATTCCTTCTGTTCTGTTTTCTGCTGGGTTCAGCATTGAAGAGATAGTAGTAGGAACAAGTACTTCTTTATTGAAGGTGAAAACAGAAACTAACAAACATTGCTCCACCCCTATTTATACATTTAGCTTTGGGCGGCATCAGCCAATGAATGCACTGTATTCTCCCGCTCAATTGCATGCTAGCTTGTAGACAGGAAGTCTGGCTGGCAGGTCACATGGTCTGCTAACCGTTCCTGCACAATCCCAGCCACCTGCTTCATAAATTCAACTCAATACATTCACCCCTCCCCCCTGGCTCTTTGACATTTACAAAGCATTGTTTGGTTGTCAAAGACTACACACATTCAAAAAGGCATACTGGCACTCAGTGTTACATAGACCGGACATTACTCCGTTCAGCATTTCAGTTTGTAAGAAAACACATAAGCATTCACATTTGAAAGGATCATACATAAGCATTTACATTTCAAAGAACTATACATAAGCATTTAAGTTTGCACTAAAAATACATAAGCATTTTAAGTTTGCAATGCCAAAAACCTTACACAGTCCTTTAAATATTTCGGTGGGCCTTTCGCCTGCTCCGAACGTCTCAGAGCTGCTGCTAGCTCCCAATCTGCAAGCTCGCCTGCCAGGCTCGGCAGACCGGGGCTGTGGGACCTGTCCGACATGGGTAAAGCCGATTCGTGAAGGCTGGCCTGTTCCGGTAGACCCAAGCCTATGTCCATTTCCCTTTGGCTGGCCTGTTCCGGTAGACCCAAGCCTGTGTCCATTTCCCTTTGGCTGGCCTGTTCCGGTAGACCCAAGCCTGTGTCCATTTCTCATTAGCTGGCCTGTTCCGGTAGGCCTGAACCAGAGTTCCGTGGTGGCGTAGAATCTGCCGGATCGGCATGAAAAGCCGATTGAGAGCAATGTCCCATAGGCGCAATGCCTGAGTTAGGAGCAGCCTCGTTGGCAAAAACCCCATTTGGCGATCGCGCAATGCCTGAGTTAGGATCAGCCTCGTTGGCAAAAACCCCGTTCGGCGATCGCAATGTCCCGCTTTCGCTGAGAGAGTCCGAAGCACGATCGTAATCGTGTTCCTCCTCCCCCCCGAGAGCAGAGCCAGGAGCGGAAGAGTGGCGTGGCAACCTCCAACGCAGCTGGTCAATGTGCCTGCAGAGCACATGACCGTCTTCCAGGGCCACTTCGTATGAGAGCGACCATGACACCTTGCAAACCACAGCTACCACCCACAGTGCCCCTTGTCCATAATTGCGGGCCCAAACCGGATCACCCACTTGCAAGCGCCTCGGTGCCTTAGGCTGTGGCACTTGTGAAGCAACCCGGTCCGGGTGCAAGCAATCCAGCTTTGTGATCAGGCGTCTCCCCCATCTTAACTCAGCTAGGCTTTTGCCCATTGAAGTGCAGGGCATTGTGCGTTGGCAGAGTAGGAAATCTGCCAACCTGTGGTGCCAATTGCCATTTGTGATCCTCTTCAGGGATTCCTTTGTGGTTCTAACCATGCGCTCCGCTTGGCCGTTAGGGGCCAGGTGAAAAGGAGCCGAAGTGGCATGCCTAATCATATTCGCCCTTAAAAAGGACTTGAACTCTGCAGAAGTAAATTGAGCTCCATTGTCGGAGACTATGACCTCTGGAAGCCCATGCGTGGCAAAGATGCCACGCAGAACCTGAATGGTTTTGGCAGTCGTCGTAGTGGACACTGGAACGACCTCCAGCCACTTAGAGTGACTGTCCACAACAATAAAGAAGAGTTGCCCCTGAAGGGGGCCAGCAAAATCAATATGAATCCGTGACCAAGGGGCTTGTGTGGTCTCCCATCTATGTACAGGAGCATGTGGCATTTCTGGCCTTGACTGCTGGCAAATGAGGCACCCGTGGACCTGGGCCTCGATATCTTTATCGAGCCCAGGCCACCAAAGATAGCTGCGTGCGAGTGCCTTCATCCGGACTATTCCCGGATGTCCCTCATGCAGAGAATCAAGGATCCTAGTCCTCAGTGAGGTCGGGATTACTACCCTTCTGCCCCACAGAATACAACCCTTAAAGGTGGATAACTCATGCTTCCTTTTCCAAAAGCTCTGGAAGTTAGGGCCAGGACACGTGTCAGGCCATCCCGTGAGCACACAGTTCAACACGCGGCTCAACGTGCTGTCAGAAACTTTCTGCAGCAACATCCCCTGCATTCAGGGGAGACTCTGGCAAGTCCCGGATAGCCAGGATGTGGTTGGCTGGAGCAGGATCTGACTCCAATAGCGGTAGAGGCAACCTACTAAGGCCGTCTGCGTGGCCCATTTCTTTACCTGGTTTGTGAACCAGACAATAGTCATAAGCAGATAGGAATATTGACCACCTCAACATTCTAGGAGAGATGATCTGGGGTATCTGCTTGTTCGTGGTGAACAACCCCAAGAGTGGCTTATGGTCAGTGAAGACCGTGAAATGGCGGCCATATAAAAAGTTGTGAAACTTTTTGATGCCAGCCACAATGGCCAATGCCTCCCTATCTATTTGCGCATAATTCCGCTCCGCTGAAGAGAGGGTCCTGGAATAATACGCTATGGGAACTTGTGTTCCATCAGCCTTAAGATGGCTTAACACAGCTCCGATCCCATACAGGGATGCATCGCAGCCAATGCTGATTGGAAGCTGCTCATTAAAATGAGCCAACACCGCATTTGATGACAGCAATGCTTTAACTGCTGCAAAACTCCTCTCGTGGACACTCGTCCACTTCCATGGGGCCTTCTTGTCCAAGAGCCGGTGTAATGGCTCTGCCACTGCGGCTTTGTGGGGGAGGAAAGCATGATAGAAGTTAAGGAGTCCCAGGAAGGCCTGAAGCTCTCCCTTCGTTTTGAGACTGGGTGCCTGCTGAATTGCTTTGAGCTTGGATTCAGCAGGATGAATGCCTTCGGCATCTATACGAAACCCCAGGAATTCTGTGGAAGTGACTCCAATTTTGCATTTCTCCTGTTTGAGCCTCAGCCCCACTTCGCGGAAACGCCGCAAGACGGCCTGGAGCCTGTCAGCGAGGTTTTCGACTGATTCCCCTGCGATGAGGACATCATCGAAATATGGGCATACACCTGGAATATTGCGGAGCGTGCGCTCCATTACGCTCTGGAAGATGCCAGGGGCTACATTAACCCCGAACTGTAACCCTCGCACCTTGAAGGCTCCCCGGTGGGTCACAATGGTTTGGGCCTCTGCCGTGGCGTCGTCCACCGGCAGCTGCTGATAGGCCTGGGCCAAATCTAACTTAGCGAAAATGTGACCTCCCTGTAGAGATGCCAAAATGTGGCTGACTATAGGCACTGGATAGGAGTGCTGCTGGAGAGCTTTGTTTAGCGTGCTGCATGTATAGTCAGCACAAATGCGGACTTCTCCATTGGCTTTAAGTGGTGTGACAATGGGAGTTTCCCATGGACTGCTATCAACTGGCTCTAAAATGCCTTGTTGCAACAGCTTGTCCAGCTCTGCACTGATTCTCTGCTTTAGGGCAAAAGGCACCCGACGAGGCTTAATCCTTATCGGTTCTATTGAAGGATCTAACCATAGTGCAATGGGAGGCCCTTTGTAACTCTGGGCTGAAGACATCAGCAAACTCTTTACACACCGCTGAGAGGCTCGACGTTTGCAAGCTATTTACCCCAGTCACTTGAAGCATCAAACCAATCAAGCCCAATTAGGCTAGTGAGGTTGCCCTCAACAACTACGACTTCCAAGGGACCCTCGAAATTCCTGAACTGTACCCCGAGTGTGGCCTCCCCCTTGATGTTTACCCGGGAATTTTGGAAGTCGGTTAAAACGAGGTTCGACGGCCTGAGCTTCATTCGTTTGCCGCTTTGACTGCAAATCTGCTGAAGTGTCCTTTGGGAAATTATCGAAAGAGCTGAACCCGTGTCCAACTCCATATCAGAAGGAATCCCTTGCAGCTTGACTTTGAGGTGTAACTTCTTTTTGAGTGGGCGATGGGCGCCTGTCTTAAAGATGCTCCTTCTACTCACGCAAAAAACACCCTATTCTGACGGGACCCCGGTACCTTTCCGAGGCAACTCTTCTGAGGAATGTTCTTTCCTGCGACCCAAACAAACGGCAGCAATGTGGCCTTGCTTGCCAAACGCCCGGCAAGTTGCTGTGCGGAAACTGCAGTCAGCCCATTTGTGACGGCCTCCACACCTGATGCATCGAGAGAAGGAAACTGCCTTGTCAACTTGTCGTTGAGGCCTTCTTTCTGGTGGTTGCTGTAACCGATCGACTTCGTGGTCCTATTCGGAGTCTTCAGCAGTCTCGGCGTCCTCGTGGTGGATGGCCACCATGCAAGAATGGTTCTTGGAGAGTCGCAAGGCCTTAACAGCTCCGCCTGCTGCTTCTTCGGCCGTTATTTCCCTCAGCGCATCTTGGAAAGAGATGGTCTCTTTAGCAAAGATCTTCTGTTGCAATTCTCGGCTCCTTAGACCACAGACTAAGCTGTCCCGCAGCCTCTCTTCAAGGTCTTTGAACTCGCACGGCCATGCAGCTTGGCGAAGAGTGGCTATGAAGTCGGCAGCGGACTCTCCGGGGCGCTGGTCTCGCTGCTCAAAAGCGTGCTGCCAAGCGATGACCGAAAGCTTGGGCTCAAAATGTTCTTTGAGCATCTTCTTCAGTTCTGTGTATGCAATGGACTCAAGTGGCGCTGGCGCAACCAAGTTCTCGGCGATATCGAAAGTTTCTTGACCGCAAACACACAGGAGCGTCGCGGCCTTCAACCCGTCATCT
Source organism: Azemiops feae (assembly GCA_023970755.1). Lineage (NCBI taxonomy): Eukaryota > Metazoa > Chordata > Lepidosauria > Squamata > Viperidae > Azemiops > Azemiops feae. The sequence goes on from JALGBA010000018.1 coordinate 703,615, forward strand.
CGAACTTGGTTTACCCTCAGGTAGTTTTCAACTCTCGCGATGTAGGAGCTCCACCTCTCCAGATGAGCGACGTCGAATTCGGAGAGTTTTCCGATCTTTGCCGTGGTGAGTCTTTCGCGGCCTTTTCAATGCCTCGTGCTGCGCAGGCTTCCGTAGGACTTCCAGGGTGACGTCTTGGAAGCACTCTCCTCCAGCGTTTCCATACTGGCAGGATAGAGTGAGGGGGGGTGGAATGCCGTTCCAACCAAGCGCTTGCTAGGCCTTTCCCCTGTAGTGACTCAGCTCTTCGAATTACGGCAGCACGATCCCACCTTCGTCGCCAATGTTCTGTTTTCTGCTGGGTTCAGCATTGAAGAGACAGTAGTAGGAACAAGTACTTCTTTATTGAAGGTCAAAACAGAAACTAACAAACATTGCTCCACCCTTATTTATACATTTAGCTTTGGGCGGCGTCAGCCAATGAATTCTCCCGCTCAATTGCATGCTAACAAGCTTGTAGACAAGAAGTCTGGCTGGCAGGGCACGTGGTCTGCTAACCGTTCCTGCACAATCCCAGCCACCTGCTTCATAAATTCAACTCAATACATGTAGATGTAGTACCATTAAGGACTAATCTTTGAGTATGGTTTGTCAGCCAGTTACAAATCCATCTGACTCTGTTTTGTCTCAGTTTTGACTACCTCATAGGATTGTTATAAATAAATAAGTAAATACTGAATAAAAAGGGATCTCCTTATAAAACATCTTGAGTTCATGATAGAAAGGTGAAATATAAATAAAATAAATTCATTCATTTGAAACATTTCTCAACTGCAGTTCCATGAGTGGTTGCTGGGGTTTCTGCAAGAGATGATGAGTGAAAAAAATTAACATTGTTTTTTGTCTAAGCCTATTTTTTGACAGAAATTAATTATGTTGGCCTTATGAGATTTTAAAATGTATGAAGGGGAACAAGAAGATTAATTTCAAGAAATGTAAGCTAAATATAACTTTAAAAAAAAATGAAGGTGGGGGACTAAAAAGTCATTTTTAGTTTTAAATAGGCGGAAAAAGTATGCTTGCAGATACCATTCCTCATTAGCATCTTATAGAATAGAAATTTGTGATAAGACTTTTAGGCCTACTGGGATAAGATAAAAAAAATTAAGAAGAAAATATTTTTAAAAAAGAAAAATTGAGGTTTTCTCTACCTGGCTTGCATTACAGTAGATGTCCTTTGCGAGGGAGGAGGAATCAAACAAAAAGAGGAGTTTAACATGGGCCAAAATAAACAGATCCACAGAAAAATAACATTCTCTCCTTAAAAGAGCACTAACAATATTAGATAATCACAAACACAATGTATTGATCACACTGTGAGCTATGTATATAATAATTTTTATATGCCTGAAGGGGAGAGTTCCCCAAGACATGAAAATTATTTCAATATTCTTCCAAGATAAAAAAGTTGGAAAAGGTTAGTCAAAATCATTTTGGCTTATGCTATCAAACTGAATAGGAGATAGATTGCTCTGTAAAACCCACAATAGAGACCATAATGTACTATTTGATCAAAAGGCACTATTTCCTGCTGAATTCTCCTTGCTTAGCCTCTAATCATTAACCAAACTATACACATTACTGTATTTAAATAAAAGCAGCTCACCCAATATCTCAATCAACAAGGTGGTGATGCTACTGCTACATTAAATCTGGTTAGTTCATCTAAACAAATAATTTAGATACAAAATGTTAAGGGTTTTAGAGTAGTACTTGGAAAAATTTAGAAGTTGAAATGATCCAGGAAGTTGTGAAAGTCATATTATCTATTAAACCTGAGCCATTACCAACCAAGTCAATCATCTTTTAACTATCACTGCTAGAACTATTGCAACTAACATATTGTTCTGTATGTGTATATTATTGTCTGACTATTCAAAGGGAGGGATAGACTAAGACGCATATGCACAATCATTCACACAGAAACTCTAATAAGCAGGCCTATTGTAGCATAGGTATAATAGGTACCCCCTTGCTTTCCAGGATCTGCCGATCACAGCTTGATGGAGCTAGCAGCTGGCTGGGGGCGGTGGCTAGGAATAGCACAGAGGGAGTGGGATCCAGCTGTAGCCAGAGGAGAAAGCCCCCCCCCCCACAGACATACATACATTTCCCTCACTCCCCTGGACTTTAAAAGTTAAAATTTAGAGGTACTCACCTTCTTTCCAAGCAGCTGATGAGCTCAAACTAAAAACTTCCTTTACTACCCTTGCTCCAAATGGGCAGGGTCTGGGAAACCCACCCACAGACACAAGGGGTCTGCTGCCGACAAGATGGAGGCTTACCCATTGGTCAGGTTAGCTTGGAGTCCCATCTGGGGTGCCAAATCGTTGAAAGAAAAATCATCAGGTCCAGTTCCAAGCCAGAATTAAATAAAATGGAGGCTAAGACACTGGAAATAAAAAATGGAGGCTGCTTAGGAAAGAAGGTTCAGTTTATTGAGAACAGAACCAGCAACAGCATGCAGTTCTTGGACAGCTGACCAAATGGAGTTGAGAGTGGGTGGGTTTTTATACCTTCTTTGGGCTTTGTGTTTGAGGTGCCTGTTCTTGTGTTTGTACTTTGACCTGAGCTTGAATGTGCCCTTTTGGTATTCTAATGGTGGTGGGTTAATCCTATTATGTCCTAAAGGTCATGTACTTTCCTTAGAATTTTGGTGGGGGAATGTAAATTTTAGGAGTCTTTGTTTTTCTAATTCTTTCAGCTCCAGCCTTTCTGCCCCCAGTCTTCCTGAATGGATTACCAAATCTGCATTTCTAAAAGCTGTTTTCTGCTTGGGGCAGGGAGACTGGTGGGGGGAGACTCGGGCTGTTTCTGCCTCTCTTAAGTTTTTTTTCCTCTATTTCTCCTCCAGGGGAAATATTCTATCCCGCCTCTTTTAATATTTCCCAAAATATTTCATTCTCTGGGTGGGTGGGTGGGTGGGTGGGTGCTGACTCCCTACAGTATGAATCAATATATGAATTGAATTTTGAATATACATGCAGAGAGCTAGTCTATTGTTGCTGTTGTTGTTAGGTGCGAAGTCGTGTCCGACCCATTGCGACCCCATGGACAACTTTCCTCCAGGCACACATTTTAAACATACCACGTGGTTGTATAGAGAGAAGAGAGAGAGAGAGAGAGAGAGAGAGAGAGAATCACTATTTCTTATTTTCCCTTTAAGTACCTTTATTTAGCCAAATTGGTTTCCCAGCAAAGCCCTAAGCAAAGTCTATTTTTTTTTTACATATAGTCTCTCTACCTATCTCTTTTTCATACCTGCCTGAACGGGTAGCTGATTCCCATCCCAGGCCTCAAGCAAGCTTTACACTGGGGAGCCTATCTCGACCCTCGAACTAGAACACCCCGTGATTCCCTTATATGCAGGGGTTCACTTTGGTTCTATCGGGTCCGGCGCACTGAAGCCTCCTAGTGAGACTTTTGCCTACCACCACAGTTTTGGGTCAAAAAGGGACCCATGGAGCACTCTGGATCCCTCAAAGAGTAACTGGACGCTCCTTTAGGGATCTACTACCACGGTTTCAGACGAAAAAAGCAGTCTGTCGAGGACGCTTCTGCTCCCCTGCAGAAGGTACGGGACGCTCTCTTACCGGCTTTACCTTCACTTTTCACCACCATTGTTTGCAGACTTCAAATGTCTGGGACGACCTCTGCTTGCCTTCCAGAGGTAAGGGACGGTCCTTGCCCGGGGCTTAATTTCCTAACTTTGCTTTGCTTTGCTTACAGGGCCTTACCAGCTAGTTGCCCAAATCCAATTCTTTCATTCACTCATTCCATTTCATTTTCACACAGCCTCTCCCTTATCCCTAACAAAAGGTCCTGCGCTCTGGCCAAACCCCCATGCTTTCCAGGGTCTGCCACTTGAACAGATCCTTTCTGCGATTAGGAAAGACCAGAGTGAGCAAAATCCAACTGTGATTGGGAAAAGGGTCTTCTCACTCACACACACAGAAATACACACATTTCTCTCACTCCCCTGGGCTTTAAAGTTAAAATTTAGAGGTACTCACCTTCACCTTCTTTCCAAAGCAGCCCTTGAGCTCAAACCCAAAACTCCCTTTACTGCCCTAGCTCCACATGGGCAGGGCCTGGGAAATCCATCCACAGACACAAGGGGTCTGCTGCCGGCAAGATGGGGCTTACCAGTCTCAGTCCATTAGAGAGGTTAGCTTGGAGTCCCATTCTGGTGTGCCAAATTGTGGAAAGAAAAGTCTTCATCCTGGTTCATCCAAGCCGGGGATAAATAAGCAACATGGCGACTGCTTTAGAAAGAAGGTTGCAGTTTATTGAAGAGCCAGACAGCAAGATGGTTCTGGCAGGAAAGAGAGGGGGGAAAAGGGCTGAGTACATGTGGGTAGTAGGTTTTTATGCCCCTCTCGAGCCTTTTATTTAAAGTAGTTTCCTGTTCCCGTTTCAGGCTTTGTATTTCCTGTGTCATTTATACTGACCTAAGTCTGGGTGTGCCTTTCTGGTATTCTTGTTGTTGGTGGGTTAATCCTATTATATATCCTGCTTCCCTGGTGCTAGGGCTAATGACTCCTAGAGTTTGGGTGGGGTATGCAGATTTTAGGTGTCTTTGTCTTCTCCTAGCTTCTAGCTCCAACTTTCCTGATGGTTTACATTTGCATTTGTATAGAGCTGGCTTCTGCTTGGGACAGAGACTTGGGGGCAGGGTTGGTTTCTGCTTCTAAAATCCTTTTGAGGAAATATATTTTTCTGCCCTTTTAATATTTCCTTCTCTTGGGGGCTGACTTCCCACACTGGCCAAAGTATTTGAGTTTCAACTTCAGGATCTGGCCTTCTAAAGAGCAGTCAGGGTTGATCTCCTCTAGGACTGACCGGTTTGAATGCCTTGCAGTCCAGGGGACTCCCAGGAGTCTTCTCCAGCACCATAGTTCAAAGGCCTCAATTCTTTGGCGCTCAGCCTTTCTTATGGTCCAACTTTCACAGCCATACATTGCAACTGGGAAAACCATGGCCTTGACTATACACACTTTTGTTGGCAGAGTGATGTCTCTGCTTTTTAGTATGCTGTCTAAATTTGCCATAGCTTTCCTCCCCAGGAGCAAGCGTCTTTTAATTTCTTGGCTGCAGTCCCCATCTGTGGTCATCTTGGAGCCCAGGAAAATAAAATCTGTCACTACCTCCATTTCTTCCCCATCTATTTGCCAGGAATTGAGAGGGCCGGGTGCCATGATCTTGGTTTTCTTAATGTTGAGTTTCAAGCCAACCTTTGCACTCTCCTTCTTCACCCGCATCAAGAGGCTCTTTAGTTCCTCTTCACTTTCTGCCATTAGAGTGGTATCATCTGCATATCTTAGGTTGTTGATATTTCTCCTGGCAACCTTAATTCCAACTTTTGATTCATCTAGCCCTGCCTTTCTCAAGATGTGCTCTGCATATAAGTTAAATAGACAGGGCGACAGTATACAGCCTTGCCGGACTCCTTTTCCAATTTTGAACCAATCAGTGGTTCCGTGTCCAGTTTTCACTGTTGCTTCTTGACCCGCATATAGGTTTCTCAAGAGACAAATAAGATGGTCTGGTACTCCCATCTCTTTAAGAACTTGCCACAATTTGTTGTGATCCACACAAACAAAGGCTTTAGCATAGTCAATGAAGCAGAAGTAGATGTTTTTCTGGAACTCCCTAGCTTTCTCCATGATCCAGCGTATGTTGGCAATTTGATCTCTAGTTCCTCTGCCTCTTCGAAATCCTGCCTGTACTTCTGGTAGTTCTCGATCCACATACTGCTGGAGTCTAGCTTGTAGGATTTTAAGCATAACTTTACTAGCATGTGAAATGAGTGCAATGGTGCGATAGTTTGAACATTCTTTGGCATTGCCTTTCTTTGGAATTGGAATGTAAACTGATCTTTTCCAATCCTGTGGCCACTGTTGAGTTTTCCAAATTTGCTGGCAAATTGAGTGTAGCACTTTTACTGCATCATCTTTTAAGATTTTGAATAGCTCAGCTGGAATACTGTCACCTCCACTAGCTTTGTTGTTGCTCAGATTTCCTAAGGCCCATTTCACTTCACATTCTAGGATGTCTGGCTCGGGGTCAGTGACCACCTCATCGTGGTTATCTGGGACGTTAAGGTCGTTCTTATATAGTTCTTCTGTGTAGTTTTGCCACCACTTCTTAATCCCTTCTGCCTCTGTTAGGTCCCTGCCATTTTGGTCCTTTATCATGCCCATCTTTGCATGAAACGTTCCCTTCATATCTCCAATTTTCTTGAAGAGATCTCTGGTCCTCCCTATTCTATTGTTTTCTTCTATTTCTTTGCACTGTTCATTTAAGAAGGCATTCTTATTTCTTCTAGCTATTCTCTGGAATTCTGCATTCAATTGGGTGTATCTTTCTCTTCCTCCCTTGCCTTTCGCTTCCCTTCTTTCCTCAGCTATTTGCAAAGCTTCCTCAGACAGCCATTTTGTTTTCTTGCATTTCTTTTTCTTTGGGATGGTTTTAGTTGCTACCTCTTGTACAATGTTGCGAACCTCCATCCATAGTTCTTCAGGCACTCTGTCTATCAGATCTAATTCCTTAAATCTATTTGTCACCTCTACTGTGTATTCATCAGGGATATGATTTACTTCATATCTGAGTGGCCTAGTGCTTTTCCCTACTTTCTTCAATTTAAGCCTAAATTTTGCAACGAGAAGCTCATGATCTGAGCCACAGTCAGCTCCTGGTCTTGTTTTTATTGACTGTATAGAGCTTCTCCATCTTTGGCTGTAGAGCACATAGTCAATTTGATTTCTATGTTGGCCGTCTGGTGATGTCCATGTGTAGAGCCGTCTCTTGGGTTGTTGGAAAAGAGTGTTTGCTATGACCATCGTATTCTCTTGACAAAATTCTGTCAGCCTGTGCCCTGCTTCATTTTGTACTCCAAGGCCAAACTTGCCTGTTATTCCGGTTATCTTTTGGCTTTCTACTTTAGCATTCCAATCCCCCATGATGATAAGGACATCATTTTTTGGTGTTAATTCTATAAGGTGCTGTAGGGCTTCATAGAACCAGTAAATTTCATCCTCTTCAGCACCAGTGGTTGGGGCATAGACTTGGACTACTGTGATATTGAATGGTTTGCCTTGGATTCGCACTGAGATCATTCTGTCATTTTGGGGATTGTATCCCAGTATTGCTTTTCCTACTCTTTTATTGACTATGTAGGCTACTCCATTTCTTCTGAGGGATTCTTGCCTGCAGTAGTATACCTGATGGTCATAGTATAGTAGTATACAAGTCATAGTAGTATACCTGTTTCTGCCTCTCTTAAGTTTTTTTTTCTCTATTTCTCCTCCAGGGGAAATATTCTATCCCGCCTCTTTTAATATTTCCCAAAATATTTCATTCTCTGGGTGGGTGGGTGGGTGGGTGCTGACTCCCTACAGCAGTGATGGTGAACCTTTTAGAGACCGAGTGCCCAAACTGCAACCCCAAACCCACTTATGCATCGTCGAGTGCCGGGTGGGTGTGGCCCATTGGGTGGGTGTGGCCCATTGGGTGGGTGTGGCCCATTGGGTGGGCATGGCTGCGGTGGTAACGGCAGACTGGGTGGGACTAAAAAGTTCAATCAATCAATTCCAACTTTGCAAGATCTTTTTTTTTCCCATGAGAAGTTGAAATTGACTGATTGAACCTTTTTTTTTTTTTGCACACGGAGGCGGAGGCCTAAAGTGAAAAGGTTTTATAAAACCCAGCTGAAGGCCTAGGACTGGGGCGATGGCACGCGTGCCCACAGAGAGGCTCTGAGTGCCGCCTCTGGCACCCGTGCCATAGGTTCGCCACCACTGCCCTACAGTATGAATCAATATATGAATTGAATTTTGAATATACATGCAGAGTTAGTCTATAACAAGTCCTATAATAATCAATGTTAAAAAAGTACAAATCTCTGAGAACACACTATACAGTATGTTCCATGCAAGCATGCAATATTCAAATTCAGAATTGCTAAATTTCTGCAGGTAAAAAGATTGAAGGTATGAGTCAATCACTCAAACTTTTTATATTTGGATGCTAGCAAAGAAAATGGGTGAATGTGGACTTTTGCAATTAGGGACACAGATCACAATTCCAAGAGCCTATTTAAGCTTGCAAAAAGGAAGAGGTATTGTTGACTTTTTCATTAGAAATCACTTTTGAAACTCAAGGAATTTGATCACACATTATGTTACAGAGATCCATATCTTGAGTTTTGACCAAGTTTCATGTTCTTTTTACAGTTAGAAATATTGTTTCCAGAGTTAAAAAAAAAAGAAAGAAAAGAAAATAGTCTCCATTTTGAGTTGTACTTTTTAAATACTTATTATTATTATTTAGGCATTGCAATCCAGAGGAACAGTCAGGATAAGAGCTGGCCATCTGAGATCCATCTGAGAACATTCCAAGTTATTTATTTTAAATAAACATGAGTAATAAGTTTTTATCTGTTAATATAATCAAATCAAAGTTAAACACTTTTAAATCCCAGTCAAGAATTGTAAATATATGCAGATTCTCCTATTCAAAGAGATGAGTCAAAAGGCTTAAATTGACTCTAGATACCTGCTGGCTCCAGACTATGGAGATTCTTAGTCATACAGGTCATGATTGTCCCAAAGGTGCTTTTTCAAGAGACAATTGGACCTTCTTCTTGTTTTTTTTTTGAAGATGTTTCGCTTCTCATCCAAGAAGCTTCTTCAACTCTGACTGGATGGTAGGGAATGGAAGGATTTATATTCCTTGCAGACAGATGGTCATTTGCATTTTTTTAGAGAGTCGTTGAGGCTAATGAGTGGGTGGAATTCCTGTGAAGGAGTTTAGGGCTTTTGTTTCTACCTCTTCCATGTAGAGATTGGCAACAATGGGGGACACATGTGAGCCCATGTTACAGCCGTGTTTTTGTCTGTAGGAATCTTCATTGTATTTGAAATAGGTAGTGGTCAGGCAGAGGTCCAGCATGGCACGTATGTGGTCTGGGCTGAGGTTGGTTCTGTCACCTAAGCACTAATCTCCTTCACAGGAATTCTACCCACTCACTGGTATAGGTATGTGGACGATACTTGGGTCAAGATCAAAACACAGGTATTGGAAGCATTCACCAAACATATCAACTTTGTGGACAGATACATCAAATTCACGCAGGAAGATGTTAAGGAAAATAGTCTAGCCTTCCTGGACTATGCATATACATATTAAGGAAGACAGAAGCCTTAACACTGAAGTTTACAGAAAGCCCACTCACACAGATCAATATTTACATTTTGATTCTCACCACCCACTGGAGCACAAAATGGGAGTTATCAGAACCCTAAACCGCCGAGCTGAAGGCCTGCCTACCAGCAAAGATGGGAAAGAAAAAGAACTAAAACACGTCAAAGAAGCCCTCAGAAAGTGTGGCTATCCCAACTGGGCCTTCATCAAATCCCAAAAAAAATCTAGCAGGAGCTCCTCCATAACAGAAGAGAACAATAAACAAAACAATGTTGTCATTCCATACATTGCAGGAATATCTGGAATGCTCAGGAGGATCTTCAGTCAACACAACATAAGTGTACACTTTAAACCCAAGAATACACTAAGGCAGAAGCTTGTCCACCCCGAGGATAAAACACCCAGACACAAACTGAGCAACGTGGTATATGCAGTACAATGCAGTGAGCCATGTGCAGATCTGTACATTGGTGAAACAAAACAACCACTTCATAAATGCATGGCACAACATAGGAGAACAAACCCATCAGGACAAGATTCAGAAGTCCATCTGCATTTAAAAGACAAAGACCACTCTTTTGAAGAAGAGCAAATTCCACATATTGGACAGAGAGGACTGCTGGTTTGAAAGAGGCCATCTATGTCAAAATTGAATAGTGCTCTGTCAATAGAGGGGGAGGAATACACCATTATTTATCTCCAATCTACAACACAGTCCTTTCAGCAGTTCCAAGAAGGCTCCACACACATTTGTATCACTCAGGTGACCTTGAGAACACAGATAAATCTCCAAGTGGCCTCAACAACTCTCTAAAAGAATGCAAATGACCAGCTGTCTGCAAGGAATATAAATCCTTCCATTCCCCATCATCCAGTCAGAGCTGAAGAAGCTTCTTGGATGAGAAGCGAAACGTCTTCAAAGAAAAATAAGAAAATCCAGTTGCTTCTTGAAAAAGCACCTTTGGGACTGCTGGCTCCAGGTTTGTTCATTCAAGTTTCTTTTTACCAACATTCACTCCTCAGAAGCAAAAACAAAGCGGTTACAGCACTATCCTAGATGTGATTGGTATATTGATTCTAAACATTTTAGTAAGTTTAAACATTCTAAATCAAATGTACTGAGATCATACTTCTAAAAGCATACCTCTAGTTGCAAATTTGTAATAGTTAATTCTACACTCACAACATTCAGACAATTTAAAAAAAATTGATTTCCTTCTTGAAGTATGAAGAGATTTTGAAATCATGAAGTGTTCCATAAATGGTTGTAAATGTCACATTTGTATTATAAATAACAGTGTACAGTATTTCCGTGAAAGGGATGTAATGATTAGCTCTAACACAAACAGCATTTTATTCAGTTCCTACATTTCTTTGGGAAGGTAGAGTTAGTTTTTTATCCAAGATAATTCAAGAACAAGCATGAATGTAGAGAGCCTTAACAGCCTCATTCTGATATATAGAAAAGAAGCAATGTGGTTCCCCTTTCAAGAAAGGGAAAAAAACAGACCCAGAAAACTACAGACCAATCAGTCTAACATCAATACCTGGGAAGATCCTGAAAAAGATAATAAAAAAACAGATCTGTGAACAACTAGAAGCAAAGTTATAACCAGTAGCCAGCACAGGTTTGTCAAAAACAGATCATGCCAAACCAATCTCACTTCATTCTTTGATAAAGTCACTAAATTAGTAGACCAGTGAAACGCTGTGGATATAGTATACCTAGATTTCAGTAAGGCATTTGACAAAGTAGATCACAACCTGTTGCTTAGTAAGCTAGAAAAAGGTGGGATAGACAACAACACCATCAGATGGATCTGTAGCTGGCTGACAAACCGTACCTAGCAAGTAGTCCTCAATGGTACTACATCCACATGGAGAGAAGTAAGCAGCGGGGTACCACAAGGTTCCACCTTAGGCCCAGTACTCTTCAATATCTTCATTAATGACTTAGATGAGGGAATAGAAGGGGAACTTATTAAATTTGCAGATGACACTAAGCTGGCAGGAATTGCCAACACCCCAGAAGACATGCTCAGGATCCAAAAATATCTTGACAAACAATGGGCTATATCCAACAAAATGAGTTTTAATGTGGAGAAAAGCAAAGTTTTACATTTAGGCAGGAAAAACCAAAGGTTTAAGTACAGATTAGGCGAGACCTGGCTCAAAAACAGCAACTGTGAGAGGGACCTTGGAGTGGACGATCACTTGACTATGAGCCAGCAGTGTGCAGCAGCAGCCAAAAAATCTAATACAATCCTGGGTTGTATAAACAGAGGCATAGAATCAAGATCACATAAAGTATTAGTACCACTTTATAAAACCCTAGTAAGACCACACCTGGAATACTGCAACCAATTTTGGTCACTCTACTACAAAAAAGATGTTGAGACATTGGAAAAAGTTCAGAGAAGAGCAACTAAAATGATCAAAAGCCTGGAGACTAAAACATACAAAGAACGGGTGCAGGACTTGGGTTTGGCTAGTCTAAAGAAAAGAAGAAACAGGGGTAACATGATAGCAGTATTCCAATATTTGAGGGGCTGCCACAAAGAAGAGGGCATCAAACTATTCTCCAAAGCACTAGAGGGCAAGACAAGAAACAATGGTTGGAAACTGACCAACAAGAGAAGCAACCTGGAATTAAGGAGAAACTTCCTAACAGTGAGGACAATTAACCAGTGGAACAGCTTGCCTTCAGAAATCGTAGGTGCTCCATCACTGGAGATTTTTAAGAAGAGACTAGACAGTCACTTGTCTGAAATGGTATAGGTTCTCCTGCTCGAGCAAGGGGCTGGACTGGAAGATCTCCAAGGTCCCTTCCAGCTCTATTCTATTCTATTCTATTCTATTCTATTCTATTCTATTCTATTCTATTCTATTCTATTCTATTCTATTCTATTCTATTCCATTCTATTCCATTCTATTCCATTCCATTCCATTCCATTCCATTCCATTCCATTCTACATTCATCCAGTTCTGGTCACCACAATATAAAAAAGATGTTGAGACTCTGGAAAGAATGCAGAGAAGAGCAACAAGAATGATTAATGGGCTGGAGGCTAAAACATACAAAGAACAGGTACAGGAATTCAGTATATATAGTATAATGAAAATAAAGACTAGGGGAGATGTGATACCTGTGTTCCAGTATTTGAGGGGCTCATACAAAGATGAGGGGCTCAAACTATTTTCCAAAGCACCAGAAGGCAAGACAAGAAACAATGGATGGAAACTAACCAAGGAATGAAGCAACCTAGAACTAAGGAGAAATTCCTTAACAGTGAGAGCAATCAAACAATGGCATAGCTTGCCTTCAGAAGTTGTGGATGTTCCATCACTAGAGACTTTCAAAAAGAGACTGGAGAACCATTTGTTTGAAATGGTATAGGAGGATTGGACTAGAAAACCCTCAAGGTCCCTTCCAACTCTATTATTATTTTATTCTATTTAATGAGAAAAAAGCTAGAATAATAAGAGTTGGAAGAGGGCAATTAGTCCAAAAGTCAAGCACCCTACTCAATGTAAGAAGCTGAATTAAAGCTCCAGTAATCAATAATTTCTGTACACTTCCATCTCAGGAGACTTCGCTGCCTTCCTTGATAATTACAACCACAAACAGTTCTTAGAAAGTTTTTCCTAACTTTCAGTTAGAATCTCCCCTCCTGTAATTTGAAACTATTATTCTGGGACTTGTATTCTGGGACAGTAAGAATAGACCTTGATCTTCTTCTCTGTGACATCCTTTCAAAGATATGCTACCATATCTTTCCTCATTTGTCTCTTCAAGACTAAGCATTCCCAGTGAATTCCATTATGTTCATCATACTCATTGCCCCTTATTGGAAATTATCGGAACTGATTACTTCTTCAAGTGCTTAGCTGTCCTGACATACTCTCTGGAGTTCTAGGCTATCTGTATGTCCTCTCTCTCTTCCTTGATGATCCAGATCACCTTCTTCTTCCTCCTATGCAGATCCTTTTTCACATCTTCTTAAGCTTGTGGTGCAGTTACAATGATTTATTTTTCTGATTGCAATTGTTCCTTTAGTATCGCTCTTTTTTTAATAAAACTCCCACCCACTTTGAGCTCCTTTTCCTATTTGTAATGTCCTGGGGTTATGTGATTCACTTCTGTGACCTTTGGAGAAGCAAAGTCAATGGGGAAACCAGATTCACTTAACAACCATGTTACGAACTTAACAACTGCAGTGATTTGCTTAATAACTGTGGCAAGAAAGGTCATAAAATGAGGCAAAATTCACTTAATAACTATCTCGGTTAGTAACAGAAATTTTGGGCTCAATTGTGTTCGTAAGTCGAGGACTACCTGTATACTGATTTGTTCCTTTCTCATTAAATCCACAAAGCTGTATTGATTTCAGTAATTTTAGCCATAAACTTCATGATTTTAGAAAAGTGACATATTACTTAATAAAATCAAATGGGTAAAATTTCCTGATAAAGGATTGACAGAGCAAAATCAGTAGTATATAAAAGGAAAATCAGAAGCAGAATCATAGTGATTTTCTGTCAGGAAGTAACTGTTCTTACGGCCAAGATGTTCTTTCCACATTGTAAAATGCATCATTGTCTTTTCAGACCTACTGAATCGTCTGTTCCCCCACCCTCTCATGCTTAGCATGAAAAGAAAATGCTCAAGGTAATCCAGTTCTCCTGGGTCCTGTCAGATGTGGAGAATGCCTTCACATAGCCATCTGCAACTACAAGCCAATGAAAACCATGGCTGCACTATAAAACACTTTTCTGCTTATCCTTCAAACGAAATGGTCATTCCTGGCTTTTGCTGAATTGGGATGCCCTCTTCGGAAATGACATCACACCTTAACCTCGGTGGGAAGCAGTTTGCAAATCCTAGAGGCTCTTTGGACAAGCTCCTTGGGCCTCCATTAGTTGACTTGCAAGAATCCTGTCAATATGGGGAGCTCTCCATTGCCAGTGGAAATGGAAAGTGCAAAGTGGCCGTTTTTCTTTCTTTTTTTTTTCAATCAAGTTTTATTGGTATTTTTAGTTTTACATCAAAGTGCTTTAAGAATCCACGTGGAGATCGGGTGGTCGATCATCCAAAGAAAACAATATAATCAAACATAGATAATTCAATAATTCCTTAAAAATACTTCTCTATTTCCCTCAAGCTATAACCTAATATTAATACATTTCTAGATAAAATTCAATCATTGTAAAAAAAATGTCGATAGTAATTCACGTATCAATTTGTTTTTAAGTTTAACTATTTTAAAACCATTTTACACTTTAGCCTAAAATAAACACATAAGTTACATTTCGGGTCCCCCAATTTCCCATAAAACAATAATTATTTCTAAAATACACCTATAGTATAACTATTATATTTTAATACTTCTCAACTATATTCTATTTCCTGTACTCTATCAAATATATATTTTATAAATCAATCCAAATCTCTAAAATTTCCTCAATTGTTTTAACCTAGTCAGATTAACGCATTTCTAGTTAACATTCAATCATTGTGAGTAAAAATATCAATAATATTTCACCAATATCAATCCAACTCCTTTGAATTTAAAAATTCCAATTTTCCATATTGCCATTCCAGACCATAATCAAATCAATAATTTTCATTAACTCAGACCAAAATCCTAAGCCTTTAACATCTCAAAAGTATTAGCTCAGTCAAATTCTCTAAAAACCTTTTTAACCCGTCAGATAAAATTTTAACTCTCATTTTTAAACCTAATTCTTGCTTTCTTTTTGTGCCAAACAGGTTTCCACAATAGGGCCTCTAACTCCTCACATCTTACTGCTTGGCTATACACATTTTTCCACAATTGAGTCTGGTCGTAGTCCTCTTCTCTTTTTTCCAGTATTGTTTGCATTATGTAATCAGTCTTAATCAATATGGTAATTATTTGTTGTTTGTTCGTATTGTCAGCGTTTTTAATGCCTCGTATTTGAAAATCAATTCCTGTTGCTTTTAAGATTATAGATGTTTTAGTTGAAATCTGCCTTTGGTCATCAAAATTCTCCATCATTTGCATATGAGGTGTAGTATCTTCCTCTTCAATAGATTGTAAATATATTTCCTCCATCTCGTTAAGTTGTGAATCTGGTTGTATGTCATGATCAGTCAAAGTTTGAGATTCAATTTTTAACTCTGGAGAATCATCTTTCCTGTACATTCTAAAATGTTCTTTTAGTTCCTCTTTCATTTCCAAAAAATTTTCTAGTATAAGTCCATAGTCAAGCTGTGGGTAAGATTCCATTTCAATAATGAAGTAGTCTTCGTTTTTTAATGAAAGTTCAGCTTAGAAGGTAGATTGCAATATTATAAAATATAACGTCCAAACAGAAATAAGAAAAAACAAAAAATCAAGCCCAATAAAAAGATAAAGGCAGCAAAAGTCCAAGTCAGTGTTGTAAATGTCTAATTTGTAATCCAAAGTAGTAATAGAAGAAGATGCCTTAAAAGTCAATTATTATATTATAATCCTAAAGAAAGAAAAAATCCATTTTTCTAGGAAATATATTTTGTATTATAAAGTCAAAACGAACTACTAGTAGAAGATTGAGCTAGTTTTAATAGAGATAGGAGTATCTGGGCGTCACGCCAAGTTCAAGACAAAGTAAAAGTTCAGCTTAAAATGGCTATTTTGTAGCATTAAGTCCTTGAGCTAGTTTCACTCAGATAGGAATGTCTGGGCTTCACACCAAGTTCAGCGCAGCTTAAAATAGATACTTTGTTGCCACTCAATCCACATGAATCTGCCCAGAAAGCCGAGAAATTTTTTAAAAAATAAACAGTAATGTTCAGAAGGGGGGGAGGAAGAAAAACACTCCACCCCCCTCCCTAAAGGCTTCCACTTAAGATAAAAACAAGCAGGCAAAGAGAAAGAATCACAGTAAGTATTTTTTTCAGGATCCCCGAAGTCCAACAGCTCAAATAGACAATAAAAATTAATTATTTTTCAAAGCTCGTTTTCCCAAGTATCCGAACGCTGCTTTCTTAAGGTAGGGAAGTAGTTTCTAAAAGCTTTTCACAGGAAGGTAAATAGGGTATCAAGAGGGAAGGAAAGGTCTCACCCGGATCATCCACGGTGGTTCTTTTCGCTTAGACGTAGCTGTGACTTTCGGCTGGAGCAGCTAAGTGATCGGCCATGTTAATGGCCGATCTTTTCCCCGTCCACTCAAAGGTGATTTCTCGGACTGCAGAGGGAGCTGCCGCTCCCTCTGCGATCAACGAGTGTCCTCCTCCACGGTAGTCGCCCCTCCAGGGTGACTTTCGACCCTGTCCAGGGTCTACCGTCGGGGGAAACCGGCCGGCAAAGAGAACAGACTCTGCGCGACCGCCAGAGCTGCGACCGGAACCGGAAGTCCAAAGTGGCCGTTTTTCAAAGAGGCTTGTCTATTGAGTTCCTATGGCTTGCCAGGGCTCCTGTAAACTGCTGGAGAGTGATTACTATAATTATCCATCTATCTCGTGAGTTAGTTCCAATTTAAACCAAATCAAAATTCAGTAACCAGAGAGTTGATTCATTTTAATGGTAATGAAACTGGCAGTTGCAAAGCAGGTAAATAGGACATTGTGGATGACTCTTTAGTGCAGGGCTTTTCAATCTTTTCACAGATTGTACCACTTTTGGACATGACAATATTCAAGTACCACCAGTGCTTAGCAAAGTGTCAAAAACTTGGATGACTAGAAAAAAAGGGGGGGATTTTGGATTTTACTGATTAGATTCATTTGTTGTTATAGAAATAGCTACTTTATATTATTATGGAAAAGTAAAAAGTTGAGGTTTGATGTTAATGCTTCATTCTACTGCAACAGAAGAAGTCAGAAGTCAATGCCTTTTCTTTTCTTTCTCTCTTCTCCCCCTCACTTTTCTTTTCCTTTGTCCTACTATTTGCTTTTATATTTTTGTATTTTATTCTATAATCTAATAAAATGTTACAAACTGTAAAAAAAGAAAGAAAAGAAAAAAGTACTGGTTTTACTACTCCTTTTATATCCTCTCTTCTCTCCCCATCCTCCTTTTATATCCTCTCTTCTCTCCCCCTCCTCCTTTTATATCCTCTCTTCTCTCCCCTCTCCTCCTTTTATATCCTCTCCTCTCTCCCCCCCCTCCTCCTCCTTTTCTCTTCCGGGTGCGCTGGTGGTGCGTGCACCAATCCTAGGCTCTCAGCAGAGCCCTGGCAACCCCACTGCTCCAGCTGACTCTCCGCCTGAAGACTGCATGTGGCTGCCAGCCACTCCCCAGGCTGCTGGAAGTGCCAATCAGCTGTAGCCGTGCACGCCGATCCTGAGCTCTCAGCAGAGCCCCAGCAACACTGCAGCTCCAGCTAACTCTCCTCAAGGCCTCTCTGGTGCTGCCATCGGTTCAACTCATACACATTTACACTTTTTTTTTTACAGTGCTTTTCAACCTGTCGTATGTGTATCACCTGCCAGGTGCTGAAGTACCACCAGTGATATGCGTACCATGGGTTGAAAAGCCCTGCTTTAGTGTTTACAATCTTCCCCCCCCCCCCAAAGTCTCTGCATACTGTCAGGGCTAGGGATTTCTCACTTGTAACATACAGCAATTAAATATGACTTTTGCTAAGCCAGACTTTTTATCTTCTTTGTAGTGTTTGATTAAAATAATCCTGATGAGATTTTGAGAAGAGTAAGAGATGAACCTTTGAAATACAAAGAAAAAGAAATTGTAGTTCTCAAACAAATCCCTAGGAGAATAAGAGAATCCCGAAGAGAATATCAATTTTTAACTAGAAAATTAATTGAAAAAGGAGTGAATTTCAGATGGCTGATCCCTGAAGGGATTTTAATTTATTGAGACATGAAAAGATATAGATTGGACACGCCACTTAAAGCAATGGAATTCTATGATAACCACAAAGCGTTTATGGAAGGAGTGATTTTGAATCTGGTACAGCGAGAGAAACAAAGAAACAGGAAGAGATAGCCATAGAAGGAGCAGCTAAACCAAGAAAGGAAGAAGAAATTAAAAATACATATACAGAAGAAGGGGCAAGATGAAGAGAACACAGACAGAAAAGATCGACTAGAAGATTAAGACCTAGATATAATTGAAAAAGATGGAGAAGGAAAGTGGGATCCTGTCAATGAATATAAACGGACTGAATCCCCCCTCAAAAAGGAAAAAAATGTTTACACGACTACAAAAATTAAAAATAGATATAATTTGCCTCCAAGAAACACATATTAAGAGACAACACTATAAATTGTTAGAACAACTGAAAATTGGTAAACTCCATTTTGCATTAGCACAACAAAAGAAAAGAGGGATAGCCCTATATATTAAAGAAACGATGAACCCTAAACAAATTTATGCAGATGAAGAGGGAAGAATATTAATGGTGGAAATAATGATGGACCAAAAACAGATACTGATGGTAGGAATATATGCATCAAATGATAAACAAGAACAATTCTACCAAAAACTATATTAAAAAATATTAGAATTGGACTATTGAAATTTTTGTATAATGGGAGACTTTAATGCAATAATAGATGGAACTTTGGATTATAAAAGCACTAAACAAGGGAAGAAAGGAAGAAATATATTACCTAAAGCGTTTTTAAGAATGGCAGAAGAACTCTGTATTCAAGACATATGGAGAGAAAAAAATCCAAAAAAACTGCAATATACATTTTATTCAAATAGACATAAATCACGGTCTAGAATTAATATGATATGGACATCCTCAGAATTTAGCACGATGATACAAGAAATAGAGATAGAAACTAATATTTGGGCAGATCACAATCCAATAAAGATGACTTGGAGAGGAGCCAAGAAAAAATTAAGATGGTCCTTGAACAAATCTATATTGAAAGAAAAAGAATTTATACAACTAGCAACAAAGGAAATGGACTTCTTTTTTAAAATAAATAAGAAAGAAGAGACGTCGCTTCAAAATGTGTGGGACATAGCTAAAGCATATTTCAGAGGGCTGGCTATAACCTATACTGCTAAAAAGAATAAAGAAAGAAAACAACAACAGTTAAAGTTGAAGGAAGAATTTAGAAAATTAGAATTCGAACTACAAATAGACCCACAAAAGAAAATACTTAAAAAGCACATGGAGATAATAAAACATAAACTAAACTTAGTAGAGGCAGAAATAATGGCTTGACAGATTAAAAGGGCTAAACAGAACATTTTTGAAAATGCCAATAAACCGGGAAGATGGTTAGCATATAGACTGAAAAAAGAAAAAGAGAAAAAACTGAGAAATAAGTTGCAAGACCCAAAAGGTGAATTAATTTCAAAATGACACAATTAAAAAAATTATTAAAGACTTTTACGAGATACTTTACAACGCAGAGGAAACTTCAAAAGAAAAAATACAGAAGTACCTAAAAAAAGCAGACTTACCAAAAATCCCAGAGAATATTCAAAACATATTAAATGAGAAAATATCAGTGATGGAGATAATAGAGGCCATAAAAAGGCAAAAAAATGATAAGACCCCGGGCCCAGATGGATTACCTGCGGAACTCTACAAATCATTACAAGATATACTAAGCCCAATATTGAAAGAACTGTGTAATGAAATACTTTTGGAGGCTAAAATACGAAATACATGGACTGAAGCTAACATTACCTTAATACCCAAAGAAGATTCTGACTTGACGCAAATAAAAAACTACAGACCAATATTGTTATTAAATGTAGATTATAAAATTTTCGCTTCAATAATAGCAGAAAGGCTAAAGAAATTTCTAACCGAATTTATACATACAGACCAAAATGGCTTTCTACCTAAAAGACAGATAAAAAAATAACTTAAGAATGATCTTAGATGTTTTAGAATACTATGAAATTAATCCAGGGAAACAGATGGCTTTAATATTTCTAGATGCATAGAAAGCATTCGACAACGTAAACTAGCAATTTATGTTCCAGCAATTAGAGGAAATGGATTTTAGAGAAAATTTTACAAATGTAATCAAAACAATTTATCATAAACAAACAGCTAAAATAATTGTAAATTGAGATTTTACAGAAAACTTTGACATTAAAAAAGGCACAAGACAGTGATGTCCACTATCTCCACTATTATTTATATTAACACTGGAAGTATTGAATAGAAATATCAGGCAAGATATAGAAATTAAAGGACTGGAGATAAAAGATGAAAAATACAAACTACAAGCATTTGCAGATGACTTGGTTTTCATATTAGAAGAACCGCTTGAAACAAGCGTTAAGCTTATGGAGAAAATAGAAGAATTTGGAGAAGTGGCAGGGTTGAAAATAAACAGAGAAAAGACTAAAGTGCTAACTAAAAACTTAACAGAAAAACAAAAAAATCAACTAGCAAAAAACAAACAAACCTTCAAATAGTCAAAAAAGTTAAATATTTGGGAATTTATTTAACAGTAAGATGTGCAACAATAAACGAAGACAACTATGTAAGATTGTTAAAACAAATAAAATTGGATCTGGAAAAGTGGAAAAAATTACAACTTTCAATGCTGGGGAGAATAGCAACAGTGAAAATGAATACCTTACCAAAAATACTCTTTTTATTTCAAACAATACCTATAAGACTGGGAAAAACCTTTTTTGATGAACTAAATACAACAATACTGAAATTTATCTGGCAAGGAAAAAAAGCTAGAATTAGACTGAAAATGTTACAAGAAGTGAAAGAAAGTGGAGGATTTGGATTGCCGGACTAGATGCTATACTCCCAAGCAACTATAATAACATGGCTAAAAGAGTGGATAATGCTTAGAGATAAAAGACTATTATACCTAGAGGGGCATGACCTACAACTTGGATGGCATGCCTTTTTGTGGTATGGGAAGAATAAAATACATAGATACTTTCAAAACCACTTTATAAGAAATGCACTTCTTCTAGAATGGGAAAAAATAAAAGCGAAAATCTATATTAAAATACCTGGATGGCTTTCAACAATGGAAGCATTTGCTTACCCAAATTTAATCAATTACGAGAAAGTTGTGGCCTATAAAGATATTTTGGACAATGAAGGGAAATTGAAAGACAGACAAGATTTACAAGAACAAGGTATTGATCTATCATGGTAGCCATACTTGCAAATTCAAACGAGATATGAAAAAGATGCTAAAACAACGGGATTTTATTAAAGAACAGACAGAATTTGACCAGATACTGCTAAAAACAGATGAAAAATTGATTAAGAAATTCTATAAATATTTGTTAAACTTAAAGATGGAAGAGGAAGAAGTAAAAGAAGCAATGGTAACATGGGCAAAGAACTTTGGACATAATATAGAATTAGAAAACTGGCAAAGATTATGGGAAAGAAATGCTAAATTAATGAAAGCGGTGGCCTACAAAGAAAACTTATACAAAATGTTTTACAGATGGCATCTAACACCAGTGAGATTAGCGAAAATGTTTAAAAATACATCAAACAAATGTTGGAAATGTAAACAAAAACCAGGTACTTATTATCATATCTGGTGGACATGCCCTAAAACTAAAAGATTTTGGTCAAAAATACACATATGGTTGGAAAAAATGACTAAACAATATATAGATTTTAAGCCAGAACTGTTTCTGTTAGGCATAATAGGAGGAAACTATGAGAAAGATTGTATATATCTAATTTTACATGTATTAACTGCAGCAAGAATTGTATTTGCCCAATATTGGAAAAATGAAAACTTACCAACGGAAGAAGAACTAATTAAGAAAATTTTAGATTGTGCAGAAATGGACAGATTGACATTAAAGATAAAAGAGAAAGAAGACTCAGTGTACTTTAGAACATGGGATAATTTTTACCAATGGCTAGAAAAGTAAGTTAGAGAGAAAGAAACATGATATGTACTATGTAACACTGAATATATACTAGTAAGAAGAAGATTATTGAGCAATTAACTAACATATTGATTATGATACTATAGAAATTAACTCTTACTTACTGTTTTTTAAATACATGAACTCAGACAATATGCTGTTTGCTAAATATTAAGAATGTTAAGAATATTAATCCTAACCCTAACTCTAACCTTAACCCTAACCCTAACCCTACAAAATTAATAAAATATATACAAAAAAAATAATCCTGGAAAAAAGGAACAAAATTAAAGTTGCAGCCAAGTGAAAAAAGTGAAAAAACATACTTAACAAAGAAGTCGAATAACTTATGCTAACAACTGAGAGGTTAATGAAGAATTCTTACATGTAGAAAGCAATGCAATTGCCTCCATTTGTCCTCTTTCTCCATTTGAAATGACATAGTTCCCTAATTATGGCTTTTACTGATAATTATAAGATATTCTGCAATTCTTCAACTTACTGTCTCTCTGAAGTACTGTACAGGGTTCTGATCAATGTGTTGGACCAGGATTTGGCAGAACTAGGTTTGAGTTTCTGCTTACTTCCATATAACAAAGAATCTTAAACACATTATTTTTATATCTTGCAATGAGCATTCATTCCTTGTAACTAAACATATAATATCTAATGCCTTTCTCACAGTCTTTCCAAGTCTTAACATTCCTCAATTCATTTCCCTATCTTTAGTAAACATTTTACCAAGGTTTGCAAATTAAATATAGTTATTCTAATTATAGTTCCAATGTTTTCCTATAATATATAATTCCAATTTTGTTCCATAATGCATTCATTTTTAAATCCATGCTCCTTTGCATAATAAATCTAACATTTGCTACAAACCATTGTTTTTAACCAACATCACAGCATCACGGGCATACAAAAGTCCATGTACATTTATGTCCCCAACCAACATTTCTCTACTCTCATTGCAAGCATTCCTTATTCATATATCCATAAATACATTAAACAACCATGGGGGTATTATAGATACCTGTATTGAATCTTCAGTTATGAAGGTGGTCCATATTGATTGCCTATTAAATAAAAATTTTTAAAAAGCTGAAAGTTGGTAAAACATTCAGTTCAGCAATTCTGTTAACTTCTACTCTGAATTTTTTTTATCACTGCTTATGGACATGCACAAATATTTAATCCATATTGCTGAGAAGCATAGAACCTCAGGAAAGACAAAATACAAGGTTTATATTTTTCACTCATTCCTGGTGAGAGCTTAGCAGCCATCCACACTTGATCAATACAATCCAGGCAGTTATAGGAGATGGAAAAACTCACAGGGATAATCCAGTATTTCCTCTATTATGGTTGTTTCAGAGAGTTCTTTTGAACAAAGAACAGGAAAAGAAAACATTTAAGCAGTCTCCCAAGTTTTGTTTGATGGGTAAAGAATCCACAACTTGACTGTTAAACTGCACTTTAGCATTCTTTGCCAGAAGTGATGTTAAAATTAGAGAGCTAAAAGCTTCCAATTCTTTAGCAAGCCTAAAGTTTATATTATTATCAGCATTCTTTGTTTTTCTTTTTTAGAAGAGGTATCACCTCAGGTCAAACAGTTTTGCACTCTGGATAGGGAACAAAGCGCATCCTGTTTACAAAGATTCCTTGACTGATGTAAACAGCTGCTCACACTTAAGTGTTAGAGGTTTTTTCATGACTATTCTTACCCCTAGCACCCCTCACACTCCCTGCTGCTCCTCCTACGTCTCAGACAAACAAACATACAAATCTTTCCCTTCTTAGTTTCCACTAGTGGAAAATGCTGTTGGATTTAAACTGATGCTAAATCAATACCAAGCTCACACTAAATGTAGCTAATCATCATGTAAAATATGTACTTATAAAATGTATGAATAAAGAAGAAAAGGAAAATGGTTATTTCCTATATTTCTAATTACTTTTTAAAACATGCAAATACAAAAGCTTTTGATTTTGAACTATCTCCCATTTTATGATATATGTAGCTTGTACGTAATATTATGTTGCTATCTACCATATAAATCCAAATTTGTGTTTCTCCTATATGGAAAAAGGTTATGTTCATTAGCAACCTTTGGACAATGAAAGTGTCACTGTAAAGATAAGTGAAAAAACAAAATTTAGTATGGGATAAAACATAACAATGCATTTGTAGTGGATATTTAATTCTCTGAGAGTTAACTCAGAGTAACTCTCTATTACATTGTCCCATAATTCTATACCTAAACTAACTGAATACAGGGACATATGAAGTAATACTGTTAAATACTGTAAATACTGTTAAGTATTTATGTTCATTATCATCTATTCTGAAAGCAGATATCTCATTGTAAGAAAACTGATTGAAATTCTTCCTTCCTTCCTTCCTTCCTTCCTTCCTTCCTTCCTTCCTTCCTTCCTTCCTTCCTTCTCTCCTATATCTTCTAACAAAATAACATTCACTTTTCAGTGCCAGAAAAGTATATGTAAAGTATCCACTATAGTTTGCACAACTCCTCTCTGAGCCTCAGAGAGGTGCAAAGAGATACTGTACAGTAAATATTTTGCTAATTGTGCACATTTATTATGCAAATGCAAGATCTTCGCAATTCCAAACCACATGGGTCACAATCCATTTTATTTGGTCTTTATCTCTTCTTGATAAAGGTTCAGAGGTTTATGGGTGTGTGTTGACTACTACCAGAGGACTAGAAAAGAGCTGATATGGTTCCCATCTTCAAAACAGGGGAAAAAACAGATCAATCAGCCTGACATCAACTCCTGGGAAGATCCTGGAAAAGATAATGAAGCAATAGATCTGTGAACACCTAGAAGCAAGCAAAGTTATAACCAGAAGCCAATATGGGTTTGTCAAAAACAGATCATACCAAACAAATCTTATTTCATTCTTTGACATAGTGACTAAGTTAGTGGACCAATGAAATGCTGTGGACATAGTATACTTGGGTTTCAGAAAGGCATTTGACAAAGTACACCACAACCTACTTCATGGTAAGCTAGAAAAACATAGGATAGATAGCATCACTACCAGATGGATTTATAACTGGCTAACGAACCACACTCAACACATAGTTCTTAATGGAACTACATCTACATGGAGGGAAGTAAGCAGTGGAGTACCCCAAGGTTCGGTTTTAGACCTAGTACTCTTCAATATCTTCATTAATGATTTAGCTGAGAGAATAGAAGGGGAACTTATCAAATTTGCAGACGACACTGTTGTGTCCTGGGCCTTGTTGAGTCATTCAGCAAGGCTCAGGAAGTCTGCAGAGACCAGAACGGTTGCAGAGACCCGGACAGACCACGTGTCTGCCCGGGACCCAGACAGGCTGTCTCCAGCCTTGTGCGCATGCGCGAGGCGGGAGAATAGCCTGCAATCATTGGTTGAGCATCCCCTTGCACGGGGAGTATAAAAGGGCTTGTTGCCATTGTTCACTTGCTTCTATTCAGTGAGTGTACTAATAAAAAGACATCTTTGTTGTGAACTGCCTCGTCTCAAATGTCTGCTTGTGCGAACAGAACAACACCAAGCTGGAAGCAAAAGCCAACACCCCAGAAGATAGGCTTAAGAGCCAGATGAATCTTGACAGACTTGAACATGGGCCCTATCTAAGAAAATAAAATTCAGTGTAGATAAAAGCAAGGTTTTACACTTAGGCAAGAAAAATTTACAAGTACAGATTAGGTGAAATGTAACTAAATAGCAGTAACTGCGAGAGGGATCTTGGAGTCCTAGTGGATAATCAAATATGAGCCAACAGTATGCTATAGCCATCGAAAAAAGACAATGCAATCCTAGGCTGCATCAACAGAGGGATATAATCAAGATCATATTAAGTGTTAATACCATTTTATAAGGCCTTGGTAAGACCACACTTGGAATACTGCATTCAGTTTTGGTCACCACAATATAAAAAAGATGTTGAGACTGTGGAAAGACTGCAGAGAACAACAAAAGTGATTAGGGAGGTGTAGGTTAGAATACATGAAGAACAGTTGCAGGAATTAGGTATGTCTAACTGTGAAAAATGGTCATAAGTCACATTTTTCAGTGCTGTTGTAACTTTGAATGGTCACTAAATGAACTGTTATAAGTTGAGGACTACCTGTATATGCTTTAAAGGAAGCCTAAAATTGTATTGGCCTTTTGTAGTCACATCACACTGCTGACCTGTATTTAGCTTGGAATCCAATACAGTTCATATTTTTAGATCAGGTATTCCTATCTTATATCTGATCATTTGATTTCCTTTTTCTAAATGAAAATACAGTATTATGCAGTATTCTTTTATGTTACCATTCTTAGTCCATGCCCTCATCTTACCAATATTTTTTTGTATTTTTTTTCTTATATTCTAGAAAACTACTCCAATCAGTTTTGTGCAATCAATAAATTTGCCTCATGCACCAGACCCATCCTTCACTTTATTACAGAAGCTTTGAAGAACAGTTTTACATTAGTTTTCAAGCCAGCTTTGGACCCATATCATAGTTATGTTAGTTGGCCCACAGTTAACTATCCAGAATGCCTGCAGGACCCTGTACCTAATAACTGTCTTATGATCAGATCTATTTTGTCAATAGCAAGACAACAGTCTACTAAATATCGAACAGTGAGAAGCAGTAATGTTAGTTTGGCAGTTGTTGCTCTTAACAAACTTGTGCTGACTTCAATTGCTGCATTGTTTCCAAGGTATGGAAGATATTTCCAAGATTCCTAGATATCTATGTTGGTCAGTTGGTAGCTCTCTGAATCCCTCTTTCCCTTTTCAGAAAAAGTATTTGCCTTCTTCCAGTTAACGTGTACTTTACCCCTTCACAATGCTCTCTTAGAGAAATAATGGATTACATTTTATTAGAACTCTCAGCAGTTTCTGCTAGCACAATGATGCAACTTATATATTTGAGTATAAGTACAGAAGGTTTTAACCTAATAGGAGCTCCCTGTACAACAGTTACTTTCTAGCTTCCATCATGCTCCTTTAACATGCTGGGATTTTATGTATGTACCTGTTGGAAATGTATTAGCCTCAAAAGGATCTAACTGAGCTGCTCTTTTCTTCCATCTTCATACGTTAGGTAGGGGCTTTTGAAAAACCCCAAGTTTTGATGTGGTTGATGAAAATTACACTGTGGCATTACTAAGGATTGTAAGGAAAGTAGGTTCAGTCACAAGATAATTTCTGATTATTTGGTTAATGAAAGACCAAAGCAGTAGTCAGTCTCTCCAAAGAGGCTGGTTTTTGTTTATCTTCCACATATGTAGCTGAGGATAGTGCTCAAAGGGGGGGGGGGGAAGGAAAAGAAGGAAAGCCAAGTGGGAGGCCCAGAGGGTCCTCTTCCAATGAACTCTGAACAGTATGCTGTTGACCAAGAGCTTATTCAAACAATTAATAAGTAACTGGCTTAGCTAAGGGGGCTATATTGATTTTATTATGTTTGGTTGTTGCCTTTTACTTCATTTTCCTCTTTTTTCATTTTCTCAGTAAGCTCCTTTTTATATCTAGAGTTTTAGCTTCGTTATTTTCAAAAAGGAAATTTCTCGATAACATCCAAGGGCAAGACTACAAAAAATAAATGATCCAGAAAGATATGTCTTAATATTGTGATTAAATATTGTGATAACCATATTGCATTTATTTTTTCCCCAGGTTTTAAGAACCAGTTGAGTAGAGTCCCCTTTTGGTTATTTTGTGTTGGGGCATGTTTTCCATTTCTATTTTATTTATTTATTAAATTTCTATACCACCCATCAGATGTGCTTGCCTCTGAGCAGTTTATAAATAAAACGGTAAAATCATATAAAAGCTACAGTTTAAAACAAAATTAAAAAGCAGATTAAAACAAAGTTTAAAAGAACAAATGCAGAATTAAAGGGCAGAAGAAGCACTGTCAGCCCATCAACAATTCCAGGGGTTGCATGGCACTCTTGGACCCCAGACAGTTGGCAGATCTTAACACTCGTCTGGAAAGCCAGGAGAGTGAGGACTTGCCTCACCTCCAGGGCAAGCTGTTCCATAGGGAGGGGTTGACAACAGGGAAGGCTCTCTCCCTAGACCCAACCAGTTGAAACTATTTAACCAAAAGTATTTATAACATGCCTTTCTTACCTGCCTGGGTTGGATATATCAATAAAATTGGAATGAGACAGTTCCTGAGATAACCTGGTTCCATGCCATGAAGGGCTTTAAAGGTAATGAGCAACACCTTAAGTTGGACCCAGAAGCAAACTGGCACCCAATGTATCTCATATAGCAGAGGTGTTTCATGTGCAACCCAATGGGCATCCAAAACTACTCATGCCACCCAATTCTGCACCAGCTGCAGCTTCCACAACTCTTCAAAGATAGCCGCATGTAGAGCACATTGCTGTAGTCAATATAGGAGATGACTGAAAGAAGGGCCTCTCAATCAAGGAAAGGATATAACTGACACACAACACAAAATTGAGCAAGGCCCTCCAAGTCATGACTGCAACATGCTCCTCAAGTCTGAAAGGGCTCAGACTCAGCTGAAACAGCAGAGGCAACCTGGCCCAGAGCAACTCAATTTGGCAGAGCAGACAAGAGGAGAAGCCCTAGACTCAGCCAAGGCAGCAGCCCAGCAGAGTGAATGA
The DNA here is from genome assembly GCA_023970755.1 of Azemiops feae. Taxonomy (NCBI): domain Eukaryota; kingdom Metazoa; phylum Chordata; class Lepidosauria; order Squamata; family Viperidae; genus Azemiops; species Azemiops feae. The sequence continues at coordinate 732,337 of JALGBA010000018.1, forward strand.
ATTAACACAGCAGCAGCCTGAAGCAGGTCAGCTCAGAGCAGCAGCCCAACATCCCATCCCAGCAACTCAGCGACAATGTGAGGTTAGCCCAGCAGTAAGACGGAGGTGTGGAGGGGACACGGTGGGGACCGGTGCGGCCCAAGAAGACAAGAGAGTGAACAGATGACAACAGGTGGTGACAAGCATCGAAATGAGATGAGAGGTGGAGAGAGGTGGTGAACCAAGTTCCTACCTGGCCATCCAAGTTCCAGAGAGAGGCTAAAAATGACCAGGCAGGCAAAAGGCAAGTAGGTAGGGAGGACCCCAGTAGGGCAATAAGGTAGGGAAAATAAAATAGTAGGGATGAAGGAGATAAGCAGGGAACATAGGGCTAAGAACTTTTTTCTAACTTTTAAATTTTAATTTTTTTTACAATTTTAAACTTATTTTTTAAAAAAAAATCTTTAAATTTTTAAATTAAAAAAAATGATAAATTTTAAATTTAATTTTTTAATTTTAAATTTTTTTAAAAAATTATTTTTTTTTTAGAAAACAAACAAACCCATGGGAAAAGAGACTGACATTGTTGTTACTTGCAAAATATGTTATATGTTTGAGCTTATGCCCATATATGACCCAAATTACATATGTACCAAATGTAAATTATATGAATTATTAGAAGAAAAAATAAAGGGTCTAGAGCATGGGTGTCAAACTGCCGGCCCGTGGGCCGGACGCGTCATGTGGAAGCCATGCCCACCCCATTGCCAGCAATGGCAAAACTGTCCCGATACATTGCACAACATCACGTGACGTCGTGAGTTTGACATGTCTGGTCTAGAGGCAACTCTAGCCACTCTGAAGCTCAAGCTTCAAAGCAAAAAACCCCAACCTAAGCAAAATGATCACACCCAAATTGAACACAATAGGGAACAAACAGCTTCCAAAAATGATGAGCCCATATGTGAACCTAAAGAGGAAGATTGATGGCCTTACAGCCAAGAGCAATGCCTCTGCTACCTAGTCCAGCCCCTTTGGAGCTGAACAATCGATTTCATAGCCTCCCCCTAAAAGAAAGCATGCAGACACCTAGAAAAGAGGCATCATCAAGTGTCTTTAGAAAAGAGACATCAAGTGCTCTAGTGAAAGGTAGAAAAGTAGCTCATACTTCCATAAAAAAAAAAGAGAGAGAGAGACAAGCATTGGTGATAGAAGACTCAATTCTCAGGGGAATAGAACCAGCCATCTGTGGACTGGACATTCAATCTAGGGAGGTATATTGTCTCCCTGGAACAAAAATCAAAGATACAACTGAGAGCCTCACTAAAATAATAAACCCCAAAGATTATTACTCCTTTCTTCTCCTACACGTGGGGACAAATGACACAACAATGAATCTGAAAACAATAACAAGAGATTATGAACAGCTAGTGAAGAAAGTTAAGGAGTTAGGAGCACAAGTAGTGTTTTCATCTATACTTCCAACAAAAGGGAGCAAAGGATCATAGAAATGAACCACTGGCTTAAGAATTGGTGTCATCAACAGAACTTTGGATTCCTAGACTATGGACTGCACTACCTACATGAAGGGCTCCTGGCAAGGGATGGACTGCACCTCACAAATACCTGGAAGAATGTATTCAGAAAGCAATTGACTCACCTTATCAGAAGGGCTTTAAACTAAAAACTCTCCATGGAGGAGAATGACCATGTCATATTAGAATTCAATATAAAACAGACATAAGCAAAAAAACATAACCAAATAAAAGTCTTAGACTTTAAAAGAGCTGATTTTGACAAACTCAGAGAGAATTTTCATCCCATGGATAAAAATCTTAAAGGGGAAACCCTGAAAAATATGATTATAAAAGCTCAGTCTAGTTCAATACCACTGCAAAAGAAAACCAAGAAAACCAAGATAAAAACAGCATGGATAAGAACTTTCTGACCAACTGAAAGAAAAAAAGGATAAGTACAAAAAATGGAAAAAAGACAAATAACTAAAGAATACCAACAAATTGCCCGAACCTACAAAGATGAAGTTAGGAAAGCTAAGGCTCTGAATGAATTAAGATTTGCAACAAATGTCAAAAACAATAAAAAAAGTTTCTTTCAACACATAAAAACCAAGGAAAAAAGTCAAAGAAACAATTGGTCCACCAATGGGAGAAGATGGTAAGGAAGTAACAGGCAGTAGACAGAAAGCAGAAGTGCTTAATTCATTCTTTGCATCTGTCCTCACTGAAAAAGAAAATACAAACCAACTTACTAAAAACAAAACTTTAAAAGACAGATTAGGAATGCAAATTAAAACAAGCAAAAATAAGGTAAGAGAATATTTGTCAGTTCTACACAGATTCAAATTTCTGGATCCTGACGGATTACATCCCAGAGTTTTAAAAGAACTGGCAGATGTGATCTCAAAACCTTTGGACTTCCGGTTCCGGGTCGCGGCGCTGGCGGTCATGCAAAGAGTCTTGTCTCTTCGCCGGCCGGTTTCCCTCCGCCGGTAGACCCTGGACAGGGTCGAAAGTCGCCCTGGAAGGGCGAATACCGCTGGAGAGGACTCTCGTTGACTGCGGCGGGCGCGGCAGCGCCTTCCGCGGTCCGAGACAGGTCTTCTGGGCCGATGGGGAAAAGATCGGCCATTAACATGGCCGATCATCTAGCTGCACCAACCGCAAGTCAAACAACATCTAAGCATCAAAGAACCACCGTGGAAGATCCGGGTGAGACCTTTCCTTTCCTCTCTCTACCCTAATTATTCTCCTGTGAAAGCCTCTGAACTATTTCCCCAATTTTATGAAGCAGCGTTTGTGCATGTGGGACTATAAGCCTTGAAACTATAACTAATCTATTTTGATTATTTTTATCTTTACTTTTGGGTACTCTGGTTCCCGAAAAATTTCTTTTATTGAACTTTTTTTAATCTACTTATTAAACTGAACAATATTCTTTTTTTATCATTACTCTTGTTCTCTTAATTGGAAAAAAATACTATCTGGAAAAATACTTTACAGCCTACTGGGGACATCTTGTGGTGAAAATTGACATTACAACTGTACTATTTTTTGATTATGACTATAACTTGGCCTCCAAATTATCACAAAAAAGCAGCTGTGTGGAGGTGGACTGCTGACTGTTATTAAACATAGCCTCCACTAAAATACTAAAAGACTACTTGATCATGGAAATGGAGGATTTTTTCCCACAGCTTGACTACAACCTTATATTGGAAAAAATCTTGGAATTTACTGAGAATATATACTTCAGGAGGGAAACTAAAGATGACTCCCCAGAACTACAAACTGAGGAACAGATCAATACCATAGAGGTTTGTGTTCAACCCTATGTACAACATAAGACCGAGGAATCTTATTTACAACTTAACTACGAAAAAGCCTTTGCCTCAAAATCACAAATTAACACCCAGACTTCAGCTGATTTCTTCATAAACCAAAAATCAACAGAACAAGAACTTATCACTATCAAAGAAGATTCCAGACAATTCTATCTACAATCCATCGAATATCAGAACTATGACATCCTGGACAACCAACTAATAACTATAACACTAGATAAAATTGACTACGTCACCCAGATGACAATGGAAGAAGGACAACAGACACAAGACCAGATTGAATTGAGGATGAATATCGTAAACAAAACAACGAGATCTATTGACATAGTGGCCCTTTTATGTAAACCGGCCTGGCTCAAAAAGAAAGCTAGGGTCAGATTTAAAAATGGGACTTAAATCCATACTTGATGGCTAAAAAAGGTTTTTTTAGAGATATGGTCTGAATTAATAGTAACTGAGATGAAAAATAAAACTGGGACTGATCTAGCTTAGGACTTAGATTTATAACTGTGAGGGAATTATTGGTTAGATTATAATTTGGAATTTTGAAATGAAAAATGTTTTAAATGTATTCCTATCTTGATTATATATGGTTGAAATAGAGTAAGAAGGTATATATTTTCTCTTTTATTTTATTTCTATTTTTTATCCTTTCTTTTTTATGGAGATAATATGTTTACCATAGGTATATTTATTTTGTAATAGAATGAAAATAACGGAATGGATGTTGGGATTGATCTAATATTTAAGATTCATATTTATAATTGAGAATATAGTTTGGAATTGTGAAATGAAAAATGTTTTAAATGTGTACCTATTAAGATTATACATGGTTGAAATAGTGTAAAGATATACATTTTCTTTTTTACCTTATTTTTATTTTTTATTCCTTTTTTGGAAGATAAGAGGTTTATGTTAGATATGATATTTATTTTCTAATGGAATGGAAACAATAGAATGAGAAGGTAATTGTTGGAATATTATTGTAGACATGATAATGGTTATGTTATGTAATTAGGGAATTTAGGGATGCCTGAAATATAAATAGTATGTTTAATTAATGTTAAATTGGAATGTGGTAATTGGAATGTAGTTAAACTTAAAAACAGGACTTGGAATTTTTATAAGTAAAATGTGATTGAAAAAATCTTATGGATGGATTGAAATTTACCTAGAAATATATTAACCTGAATATGTTATATTAATGGAGGGAAAGAGAGAGGGAACCTCCAAGGAGTTAACCTGACTAGTAAATGTATGTTTTTTATTTTAGACAATTGCTGATTTGTGAATGTATGTTTTTGATTTAAGATGATTGATTACCCTATCCCCATGTTGTTTCCTAAATACTTTGTTCAAAAAAAATATGGAAAAATTAATAAAACTTGTTATAAAAACAAAAAAAAAAAAACCTTTGAACCACATCTTTCAAAGTTCTTGGAGCACACGGGAACTACCTGAGGACTAGAAAAGAGCAGATGCGGTCCTTATCTTCAAAAAAAGGGGGGAAAGATCTAGGAAATTACAGACAGGACTTCCGGTTTTGCGCAGTAGCACAAGTAGCCAAGGGATCGCGGGGCTCTGTACCCTACGGCCGATTCTTTTCTGTTTGGGGACCCTAAATGGGCCTAAAGTCACCGTGGAGAGGCGACAAAGAAGGAGGGAAGCCCCGCCGACCATGGAGAGACGACAGTCAATTTGGTCATTTGGGGAAAGCCCTCCAGAAACCAACAGAAGAAAGGCTAGCTTTACTTCAGAGTCTAACCCAAGCTACAAGCAGCCGAAGCCAAAAAGCACTAAGTTAAGCTTGATCGTAAGCAACGTGCTTGGAACTGGGTAAGAATACCGATTCTCTCTCTTCTACTTGATAATTGATTTCCTGAAGAAGAAGAAAACCCAAGAAGCAAAAATCCTCCGAAAGTGAGAGAATGAACACATTTTCAATTTAACTTCACAACAAAAAAACTCTCAGGAAATAAAAAAGAGACCGATCAAGTAAAGCAGATAACTGAACATAAACCAGAGGAAAGAGATTCAAAGATGTAATTCAACAATGAAAGGAACTATGATTTAACCCAGGCGGAGAAAAACATGCAGGAAATATTGGACATAGAAAAGACAACTTATACTTCAAGATTGCAAAATAAGTCTAAGGACAAGAAAAAAGATTCGACAAAATGGATTACAGAGCTGTCAGGAGAACTACGAGAACTTGAGAGACAAAAATGATAAGAGAAACTAAGAGAGAAAGAAAGAAAAAGATTTTCAAGGAATACAAAGGGGCGAAACATTCCCACAAAAACACCTTACTTGATTCATCTCTTGTACTTACACCAATATCTACAAAACTTTTGGTCCAGTGGAGCATACTGATTAGGAAAGATGTTTGGCTAAAGTTAGAATTAAGAAATTAGATGATAGGATTTATCAGATGGAATATTTAAAGATTAAACATTTGTTTGAATATGGTTAAAGAAATAAAATTTTGGATATAAATGAATTTTAGTTTAAGAAGGATAGGCTTCTCAAGTAACATAGTACTTTTTTTTATGATATGAGAAACATAAAAATGTTGGGATGATTTATATAATGTTTTAGATACTTAAGTGTAATGGATTTTGAGAAAATTTAAATTAATAAGAATGTTTTGAATAATTCTAAAAGATTAGCTGTGGATCTATTAGATGGAATTGTTAAAGATTAAATATTTGTTTGAATATGGTTAAAAAGAATAGAAAAATTTTTGGACATAAATGTATTTTAGCTTAAGAGGGACATGTTTTTTAAGTAGTATATTATTTTCTTCTTTTTTTCTTTTTCTTTTTTTTTTGTTTTAAGATATGAGAAATGTAAAATTGTTTGGATGGCTTGTATGAGGAAAAAGACTTAAATATTTAAGTGTAATTAACTCTAAGAAAATCTTAACAGGTAAAAATGTTTTTGAACATTGTGGGAAAAACAAATTTAAATAAGAACTTTAAAAACAGAATCTATGACAAGGTGATTAAGATGATTAATTAGAAAAGAAGTTTCATATTGATGTAGTTGTTACTTGTAGAAATACTAGAAAAATGTTTTTTCAATTATTATCTATTAAAATATTAAGAAATGTACTAATTTAAGGTTGATAAAAGAGAACCTTATTGGAAGAAGAGAAAATCAAGGAAAGCTACTATGTGGATTACGGAGTTATAGAAACTAATTGTTATTGATTGTTTGTAAATATAAACCCAGACAACACACTGTTTACCAAATATTAAGGTGATTATGTTAAAAAATTAATAAAAGATATATATTAAAAAAAAGATATAGGAAATTACAGACCAATCAGCCTGACATCAATACCTGGAAAGATTTTGGAAAAGATAATCAAACAACAAATCTGTGAACACCTAGAAACAAATAGTTATAATCAATAGACAACATGGTTTCATCAAAAACAGATCATGCCAAACAAATCTTATTTCATTCCTTGACAAAGTGACTAAATTGATCAGTGAAATGCCATGGACATAGTATATTTAGATTTCGGTAAGGCATTTGACAAAGTAGATCACAACCTACTTCTTGGTAAATGTCTATGGAGATTCTCATCGAGGTCATAGTTATCCCAAAAGTGCTTTTTCACGAGGCAACTGGGCTTTCTTGTTTTTCTTTGAAGATGTTTCACTTCTCATCCAAGATACTCCTTGCAGACAGCTGGTGGCCTCAATGACTCTCTAAAAGAATGCATATGATGAGGTGCCTGCAAGGAATATAAATCCTTCCATTCCCCACCCTCCAGTCAGAGCTGAAGAAGCTTCTTGGATGAGAAGTGAAATGTCTTTAAAGAAAAACAAACAAGTCCAGTTGCCTCTTGAAAAAGCACCTTTGGGATACTTCTTGGTATGCTAGAAAAATGTGGGATAAACAGCATCACCACTAGATGGATTTGTAACTGACTGACAAACCGAATAGAGTAGAGTAGAGTAGAGTAGAGTAGAGTAGAGTAGAGTAGAGTAGAGTAGAGTAGAGTAGAGTAGAGTAGAGTAGAGTAGAGTAGAGTAGAGTAGAGTAGAGTAGAACTGGAAGGGATCTTGAGGTCTTCTATTTCAGCCCCCTGCTCGAGCAGGAGAACCTATACTATTTCAGACAAGTGATTGTCTAGTCTCTTCTTAAAAACCTCCAGTGATGGAGCGCCCATGATTTCTGAAGGCAAGCTGTTCCACTGATTAATTGTCCTCACTGTTAGGAAGTTTCTCCTTAATTCCAGGTTGCTTCTCTCTTTAGTCAGTTTCCAACCATTGTTTCTTGTCTTGCCCTCTGGTGCAACCCTAATCATAACCCTAATACTTTGTGTGATCTTTATTCTATGCCTCTGTTTATACAACCCAGGATTGTATTAGCATTTTTGGCTGCTGCTGCACACTGCTGGCTCATAGTCAAGTGATTGTCCACTAGGACTCCAAGGTCCCTCTCACAGTTACTGTTTTTGAGCCAGGTCTCACCTAATCTGTACTTATAACTTTGATTTTCCTGCCTAAATGTAAAACTTTGCTTTTCTCCACATTAAATTTCATTTTGTTAGATAGGACCCATTGTTCAAATTTGTCAAGATCTTTTGGGATCCTGAGTTTGTCTTCTAGGGTGTTGGCTATTCCTGCCAGTTTAGTGTCATCTGCAAATTTGATGAGTTCCCCTTCTATTCCCTCATCTAGATCATTTATGAAGATATTAAAGAGAACTGGGCCTAAGACAGAGTCTTGTGGTACCCCACTGCTTACTTCTCTCCATGTGAATGTAGTACCATTGAGGACTACTCGTTGAGTACGGTTTATCAGCCAGCTACAGATCCATCTGGTGTTGTTGTTGTCTATCCCACCTTTTTCTACTTTACTAAGTAGCAGGTTGTGGTCTACTTTGTCAAATGCCTTACTGAAATCTAAGTATACTATGTCCACAGCGTTTCGCTGGTCTACTAATTTAGTCACTTTATCAAAGAATGAAATAAGATTGGTTTGGCATGATCTGTTTTTGACAAACCCATGCTGGCTACTGGTTATAACTTTGTTTGCTTCTCGTTGTTCGCAGATCTGTTTTTTGATTATCTTTTCCAGGATTTTCCCAGGTATTGATGTTAGACTGATTGTTCTGTAGTTTCCTGTGTCTGTTTTTTCCCCTTTCTAATGTGTACTCCTCATTGGAACTACATCCACTTGGAGGGAAGTAAGATGAGGGATACCCCAAGATTCAATTTTAGGCCCAGTTCTCTTCAATATCTTCATAAACAATCTAGATAAGGTAATAGAAGGAGAACTCATCAGATTTTCAGATAACACTAAGCTGGCAGCAATAGTCAACACCCCAGAAGATAGTCTCAAGGTCTAGATGGATCTCAACAGATTTGAACATTGAGTCCTGTCCAACAAAATGAAGTTCAATGTAGATAAAAGTATGGTTTTACACTTAGGCAATAAAAACCAACTGTACAGGTACAGACTAGGTCAAACTTGCCAAGACAAGAACCAATAGATGGGAAACTAATCAAGGAGAGAAGCAACCTAGAACTAAGGAGAAATTTCCTAACAGTGAGAACAATTTAATCAGTGGCATACCTTGCCTTCGGAAGTTGTCAGTGCCCCACCCCTAGAGGTTTTCAAGAAGAGACTGGACAGCCACTTGTCTGGAATGGTATAGGGTCTCCTGCTTGTGCAGGGAATTGGACTAGATGACCTTCAAGATCCCTTCCAACTCTATGTTCTAAACAGGAATTGTGAGCCCAGGAAGACCCCCCAGATTACGCACTGCATCTAGGGTAGTGTCAATCCATCCAGAACCAAGAATGATAAACTCCCAGATACAGAAGAGATCCCACTCCAGCCATTCCACCATAGCTGGGTTCAGCTGAAGCATGTTGTTCTGCATCCAGGTCCCCACAGCCTCCAAGCATTGCAAGAGGGCCCCCATAGCATAACTTAATTCACCAGGGTCAGAAATATGTACAACTGGGTATTATCTGCATAGTGATGACACCTCACACCCTGGTGATGGATGAATTCACATAGTAGCTAAATGTAGATGTTCAATCAATCAATAAGAATAGAGCTGAAGGGATCTTGGAGGTCTTCTAGTCCAACCCCCAGCTCAATCAGGACACCCTATATTATTTCAGGTAGCTGTTCAGTCTCTTCTTAAAAAACTCCAGTGATGAAGCACCCACAACTTCTGAAGAGAAACTGTTCCACTGGTTAATTGTTCTCATTGTTACAAAGTTTCTCCTTAATTCCAGGTTGCTTCTCTCCTTGATTAGTTTCCATCCATTGTTTCTTGTCTTGCTCTCTGGTGCTTTGTAAAATAAATTGACCCCTTCTTCTTTGCAAAGCCCCTCAAATACTGGAATACTGCTATCATGTCACCCCTAGTCCTTCTTTTCTCTAGAGTAGCCATACCCAGTTCCTGCAGCCGTTCTTCATATGTTTTAGTCTCCAGGCCTTTAATCATCCTAGTTGCTGTTCTCTACACTTTTTCCAAAGTCTCAACATCTTTTTTTGTAATGTGATGACAAAAACTGGATGCAGTATTCCAGATGTGGTCTTACTAAAGTTTTATAAAGCGATACTAATTATTGACATGATTTTGATTCTATGCCTCTGTTTATACTGATGTTTTGGGAATGGCTTGGTTGTTGGCACTACTTGATGCAGTTCCGCATTTTGTTCCCAGGCCAGGTGCCCTTGAAAACTGGTTTGATCTGGTCCTGACACCTCTGGTTTCTATCGGGGTGCCTCCCCACTCTTACCATTTTTCTTCCTATTCCCAAACTCATCTTTACTACTTTCCTTTCCTTTAGCCCCTTCCTTCCCCCTGGCATTTTAAGTGCAAAAGCTGAAGATGGCAGATCTGACATGTCTGCTGATCAGAAGAGGTTAATAGGCCCTTTTCAGCTGCCCCCTCACAACAAGTTGCAATCTTCAAGATTCCTCCTCCTGGGTGGGTCCACAGCCATCCAAAAGTCATTCTGGGTTCTTCCTAAGTGCCCCTGTCAAATCCAGGAGGCAAGGCAGCTATAGTCCTTAATGGCACTACATCTACATGAAGGGAAGTAAGCAGTGGGGAATCACAAGGTTCTGTCTTAGGCCCAGTACTCTTCAATATCTTCCTAAATGACTTAGATGAGAGAATAGAAGGGGAAATTATCAAATTTGCAGATGATGCTAAACTGGCAGGAATAGCCAACACCCTAGATGATAGGCACAAGAGCCAGATAGATCTCGACAGACTTGAACATTGGGTCCTATCTAGCAAAATGAAATTCAATGTAGACACAAGTAAGGTCTTACACCTAGGCAAGAAAAACCAAAAATACACATACAGATTAGGTGAAACCTGATTTAATAGCAGTAACTGTGAAAGGGATCTTGGAGTTCTAGTGGACAATCAATTAAATATGAACCAGTAGTGTGCGGCAACAGCCAAAAAAGCCAATACAATCCTAAATTGCATTAACAGAGGGATAGAATTAAGATCACATGAGGTACTAGTACCACTCTATAAAGTCTTAGTAAGACCACACCTAGAATACTGCATTCAGTTTTGGTCACCACGCTATACAAAAGATGTTGAGAAGAGCAACAAAGATGATTAGGGATCTGGAGGCTAAAACATATGAAGAACAATTGCAAGAACTAGGCATGGCTAGTCTAGTGAAAAGAAGGAACGGGGTGACACGATAGCAGTATTCCAATATTTGAAGAGCTGTCACAGAGAGGAGGGGGACAACCTATTTTCCAAAGCAGCTGAAGGCCAGACAAGGAACAATGGATGGAAACTGATCAAGAAGAGATTCAACCTAGAAATAAGGAGAGATTTTCTGACAGTGAGACCAATCAACCAATGGAACAACTTGCCTTCAGAAGCTTTCAAGAAGAGACTGGGCAGCCACTTGTCAGAAATGGTATAAGGTCTCCTGCTTGAACAGGGTGTTGGATTAGATGACCTACAAGGTCCCTTCCAATTCTGTTATTCTGTATTCTGTAAAGAACCAGCTCTGGCAATAAAAACAGCAGATCATAAGTAAGAGAAAGAAAGGATCTTCACCCTATAGCAGTCATTGGAGGAGGACCACAGTTACTGTTTTTGAGCAAGGTTTCACCTAATCTGTACTTGTACCTTTGATTTTTCCTCCCTAAGTGTAAAACCTTGTTTTTCTCCACATTGCATTACATTTTGTTGGATAGGGCCCATTGTTCAAGTCTGTCAAGATCTTTTTGGATCCTGAGTTTGTCTTCTGAGGTTTTGGCTATTCCTGCCAGTTTAGTGTCATCTGCAAATTTGATGAGTTCCCCTTCTATTCCCTCATCTAAATCATTTATGAAGATGGTGAAGAGTACTGGGTGTCATGGCCCCCTCAGAGGCCAATTCAGAGGAGGAGGAGGAGGAAGAGTGGGAGTTGGGACCATCCAACAGGGAAGGCATGCCAGGGGCTGAGGACGATACTGTTCAGGGCCCCTCAGGCATTGGGGGAGGTGGTCGACCAGACAGAGAGCTGCCTGCCTGCACAGACACAGGGGAGGATTGGCTGCTGACCAGCAGTGGTGCTGATAGGCAGCCAGTCTCCTCTGATGAGGAACAGCTGCCTACTCCACTGATTCAAGGCCAAGGAGAGTGGAGCATAGGCAAGCCCAGAGAAGGGCTGCCAGGCCACCCCTCCTCACAAGGAACACCTGGAGGGGAGTAACTTAATGAGAAGCCATGGAGAGTTAGTCTTTGCCAGGAACAATTGTTTGCTTTGGTTTACACTCCCCCGGCTTTTACTCATGCCTGTTGCTGCTTGCCTTGCCTCGCTTGGAAGATTGCTCTTCGCATTTTGTTTTGGACTTTGCCCTTGTGGCCTACATGTGGCCTTTGCTTCATTGGGGCTTTGGAACTGCTTCTTTTCTGGGACCTGTTTCTTGTCCTGATGACTACCCTTGTATTGTGCCTGGACCCTGCCTGGTGGATTGGAGTTGGACCCTGGACATTGCCCTGTGAGCGTGCTCCTACTCTGTGGGCTTTCTTTGTACTACTGGGGCTATGTTTGGGAGTCTGAAGGTGGCTGCCTTCAGGGTAGTGTGAGAGTGGAGCCTTACCAGATGTTGGAGAGCTGTTGGCTGGAACATTTGTTAAGAGAAATAAAGAACTCTCTAGAGCAGGGATGTCAAACTCGCAACGTCATGTGACATGTCGCGACATATCGCGACCTTTTTTCCATTGCAGGCAATGGGGTGGGCACAGTTTTGGTATGATGCATCCGACCCGTGGGCCGGCAGTTTGACACCCCTGCTCTAGAGGCCTGCCTTGTCTTGACCACCTTGACCACTAGGCCTAAGATGGAATCTTGTGGTACCCCACTACTTATTTCCCTCCATGTAGATGTAGTACCATTAATTGTACTCATTGAGTACAATTTGTCAGCCAGTTACAAATCCATGTGGTGATTTATCCCATATTTTTCTAGCTTACCAGGAAGTAGTTTGTGGTCTACTTTGTTGAATGCCTTACTGCAGGGATCTTCAAACTTGGCCCTTTTATGACTTGTGGACTTCAACTCCCAGAATTCCTCAGGCAGCGTGCCTGGCTGAGGAATTCTGGGAGTTGAAGTCCACAAGTCATAAAAGGGCCAAGTTTGAAGACCCCTGCCTTACTGAAATCTAAGTATATTATGTCCATAGCATTTTGCTGGTCTACTAATTTAGTCACTTTGTCAAAAAATGAAATAAGATTGGTTTGGCATGATCTGTTTTTAACAAACCCTTACTGGCCTCTAGTTATGACTTTATTTGTTTCTAGATGTTTGCAGATCTGTTTTTTGATTATCTTTGTCATGGCCCCATTGGAGCCCAGTTCAAAAGAGGAGGAGTTGGAACTGAAACTGTCCAACAGGGATGGCACGTCTCCCTTGGCATGTTTGGAGAGGTGATGGAGATGATATTGTCCCAGGCCCTCAAGCATTAGGGGAGGTCATCGACCAGAGGGAGAACTGCCTGCCTTCACAGACACAGGGGAGGATTGGCTGCTGACAAGCAGTGGTGCTGATAGGCAGTAGATTCCTTCTGATGAAGAACAGCTGTCCCCCCACTCAATCCAAGGGCAGGGATTGTAGGCAAGCTCAGAGAATGGCTGCAAGGATACTTTGGAGAAGGTCACCCCACCCCTTCCTCACAAGAAACACCTGGAGTGGAGTGACTTAAAGAGAGGCTGTGGGGAGTTAGTCTTCTCCAGGAACAATTGTTTGTTTTGGCTTACACTCCCCTGGCTTTGACTCATGGTTTTGTAAAGACTTTACACCTGATAAAAAGGCAGTTCTGGTGGCCATCCCTAAAAAAAGGACATTGAGAGCTATGTAGCAAATGGCCCCATTTGTGCCTTAGCCAAACAACGACAAGGGAAAACCCTAGGATTCCTTCAGATCGTGGCTAAGCTGTCAGCACCCTGGAGAGAGATCTCCATGGATTGCATAGTGGAAGTCCCTGAAAGATCAGAAAATACCGTTATATGGGTCGTGACTGATTTGTTTTCTAAACAAGTACATTTATCCCATGTCCGAAAATTCCATCAGCACGGAGCTTAGCCAAATTATTTTTACATTATATTTACCGATTACATGGAGCACCTAAATGCATCATTTTGGACAGAGGAGTGCAATTCACTTCTAAGTTTTGGTGGGCCTTCCTTAACCTACTTGGGACTGATCAGGGGCTTAGTTCCAGTCACCACCCCCAAACAAATAGGGTGTGTGTGAATGAGTGAAGGCAGTATTAGAACAGTACCTCAGATGCTTTATTAATTATCAGCAGAATGATTGGACTGACTTGTTGCCTTTTGCAGAAGTGGCATACAATAATTCTGTACATAGTAGCACAGGATTCACCCCTTTTAGGGTGGCTACAGGTCAAGAGTTTAAGCCTATACCTGAACTACCACTAAATGACCATCCAGTGCCATTGTTAAAAGAATGGGTCTCCTAGTTACAAAATATATGGCCGGTTGTGAGAAAAGCCCTTGCAGATGCTCAGGAGACTTACAAGACCCAGGCCGACAAGAAACACACAGAACCCAAACCATTCAACATTGGTGATCGTGTCTACCTCTCCACCCACTACCTTCAATCTCTACAACCTTTGAAGAAATTAGGACCCAAGTTTGTGGAACCTTTTCCCATCAAACTTACAAACTCTGTGACAGTAGAGTTAGAATTGCCAAAGTCCCTTCGTCCATCCTGTGTTCCATTGTAATCTATTAAAACCTGAGGTCATTTCCCCTCTTAGACCAAACCTTCCACCACCTCCCGAGCCACTAATGGTCGAGGAGGAGTAACATTTTGAAGTTTGAGAAATCTTAGATTCATGCAGGCATAGGGGAGAGCTCCAATATCTATTAGCATGGAAGGATTTCCCCAAAGCTCAGAATGAGTGGGTGAATCATTGCCATGTTAGAGCTCCCAGACTTGTAAAGTGGTTTCATAACCAATACTCTGATAAGCCTAAAAATGTTTCCCTTTATTTCATAATTTTCTTTCTCTCCCTGTTTATTATGTTTCCTTCTGCAGGACTGACATCGTTTCTTCAGGGGGCAGCATGTCAGATCCACCATGCTGGTGTCCTGCCATTCAGTTGGAGGTGGGGAGGGAAGGAAGGTTGCTGGCATTTTTTGCATGCTTTTGCTTTTGCTTTTGCTGTAACTCCTTGGGAATTAGGGAGGGGAATTGTCTACAGATGAAGCAGACTCCTTCCCAGCTGGTTCCAGCCTGGTTCCAAGGCCATCATACCCTGAGGGTGACCTGTTATCTACACAATACCTCAGTGTTCTCAAAACAATCCTGCAGCATCACATTGGCTGCTGGTGGACTGGTTGGGTGGGCTGGGTTTGGGGAAGTGAAAGAGTTGCTTTGTGCTTCGCATGGAACCTTCAGATTCTGCCTGACTTTTCTGCATCCATCCAGGTAAAAGTTCTTTTGATTAACCTCAATGGAGTCAAGAGTTTTACTTTCCTGAGGGACTAGCTGGGGCAGATCCTTACACAACCAATCATTTTGCCTAACTTGGCCCACAGGACACTGCCATTCAATAGGAATCAGAATACATTAGAGACAAGATACAGAAAATGTTTGAATCTATTTTTCATAATTTAACCAGTTCACCATTCATTGTGTTGAGTCTCTTTGGGAAAAGACAGGAAAATAATAAGTAAGCATCTACTGTGTTGTGCCTTTTATGTTTTGGTAAAAGATGATGGTGGATTGCAGAGAAGATATGGGGAGGTTGTGTATTATTTTCCTTTCTCCCTTCCCCTTCCCGCCGCCTTTGGGCTTCTTTGTCCAAGATACATTGTCTTGTGCAGATAGAGCTGCGGCATCTAGGGGAGTTCATTTAGAGCAGGCATGTCAAACTCGCGACGTCACGTGACTTTTTCCCCATTGCTGGCAATGGGGTGGGCGCGGTTTCAGCATGATGCATCCGGTCCACTGGCTGGCAGTTTGACATGCCTGACTTAGAGGCTTTTCAGTAATTCACCTGCCCCTCCATTTAGCAACCTCTCCAAAGAGTTTGTGGACAAATGACAAAACCAGGATCATTTGGGAGAGGGAAATAAGTAAGTACATTTATTTCATTTTGCCTGAGGTGTTGAAAGTCCTTTTGTTAATTTTCAATTACTAAAAGCTCAAAAATTGAGCAGTCTGCTATTGGCAGCTAGGAGACTAACAACTGGCTGAAGGTTTTCTGCAGGCGAGGTTAGGGCTGTCCTTTTTGTGTGTGTTGCAGGGGCAGAACTTGGAAGAAGGGAGTTATTTATTGATGTATTTATGGAGGTAACTCTGGGTCAGTAGTTCTGTCTCTCAGGCCAACCCACTTCATAGGGTTGTTGTTATGAGGTAATAAGAGAAGAAGGAGTATTAGATATGTTTGCTGCCTTGAATTATTTATTTTAAAAGTTGGATAAAATCTATTATTATTATTATTATTATTGTTGTTGTTGTTGTTATGTTTCAAGATGGTGGCCACAGAGTAAGCTTGGTTACATCATGGAAAGAGAAGTTGCTATTAAACTAAGTTATCTTAAACTAAGATAAAATGGTAGGAGAAGAGGGAAAGAGGGAAAGATAAGTCAGAAAAATAAAAAAGACTGGAGAAGAGAAAAGGTGAAGAAAGATCTGCAGAGCAGAGAGGAGAATCAGCTGTGGGGTGGAGAGAAAAACCGACTGAGGACAGCACAATGACTGGCAGAGAGGAGAAACAGGAGAGCCAGTGAGATAGAGGAGCAGGGAGGAGAGCCAGCCAGGGAGAGAAGAGGAGAGCTTACTGTGAACCATCCAGGCAGCCCTGTTTGCTGAAGAAAGCAGAACACCGGGGCGACGGACCAGCAAACGGGAGCCACGTGGCCGCAGAGCTGTTGGTGGGGGTGGTGGAATCTGCAGCACAGTAGACCAGGGCCCACAGCCGGCAGCAGACCAGGTGCTACAGATGGCGGTAGACCAGGGCCTACAGAGAGCAGCAGACCAAGTGTTATGGATAATTGTAGACCAGGGCCTGCAGACAGCAAAAACCAAAAAAGAAGGATTTTCAAACAACAAACTCATGGAACAGGGGACTGATACTATTGTGATATGCAATACATGTTCCATATATGTGCTTATGCCCAAAGAACACCCAAACTATACATGCATTAGATGTAAACTATGTAAACTACTGGAGGAAAAAGTAAGGAACTTAGAGGCAACTCTAGCCAAACCCCAATCTACAAAAGAAAGCTATACCCAAACTGAACCAATTAATGAACAAATAACTCCCAGAGGATTTGGCGCTACTGTTAAATCCTTGGAGGAAGACAAGTGGAGGTATGTCATACATAGAAGGAAATACAATACTCAAAGAAGCAGCATACAACTAACAAACCCCTTTTGCCCAATCCAACCCAACCAGAAACAGCTCCACTAAACTGAGCAATCGATTTCTCCCTTTAGATGGAAACACGCAGACCCACAACGTCCCCCTCAAAGAAAACATGCAGATGCCTAGCAAAGAAACAACTTCAAATATCCCTAAAAAAGTCACATCAATAAACACACCAGAGATAAATAGAAAAGCACCCCAGACTGCAGCCCCCCCAAAAGAAGGCGAGTGTTGGTAATAGGAGATTCTATCCTCAAAGGAATGGAATCAGCCATCTGCAGACTGGACATACAATCCAGTGAGGTATGTTGTCTCCCTGGAGCAAAAATCAAAGATGTGGCTGAGAACCTAACCAAAATAATTAGGTCCACAGATTACTACTCTTTCCTTCTCCTCCACATTGGGACAAATGACACAACAAAGAACCTGAGTACAATAGTGAGAGATTACAAACAACTAGGCAATAAAGTTAAGAAGCTAGGAGCACAAGTAGTGTTCTCATCCATACTCCCAACGAAAGGCCAACACCCATTGAGGGAAAAAAGAATTCTAGAAATAAACCATTGGCTAAAGGGTTGGTGTTGCCAAGAAAACTTTGGTTTCCTGGATCATGGAGTGCATTTCCTACGCGAAGGACTCCTGGCAAGGGATGCGCTGCACCTCACGAAAAAGGAAAAATGTACTCGGAAAAAGACTGGCACAACTCATCAGGAGGGCTTTAAACTAAAATTGAGGGGGGAGGGTGACCAATCTTTAGAATCTCTAGAACCCAAAACCAATCAAAAATCTCAAGAAAACAAATCAAACAATGAGGTAGGCAGAGACAAGAAAAAAGAAAAACCCAAACAATAGTCAGGAGATGCAGGAAACATGCCCATGAACAGGCATAAAAGACTTAAATGCTTATATACAAATGCTCAAAGCTTGCAGAACAAACAGGGTGAACTAGAAGCAATAGTACACAAGGGACGGTATGACATAGTTGGCATTAGAGAAACCTGGTGGGACGAAACCCATGACTGGAATAGACTGATGGATGGATACAAATTGTTCAAAAGAAACAGGTCTACAAAAAGAGGAGGGGGAGTTGCACTATATGTATGAGAACACTACATATCTACAGAAATGCACATGATCCAAGATAAAATCTCTCCAGAATGTATATGGGTCAATATAAAAGAGAAAAAAAGTGACATTAACATAGGTATATATTACAGGCCACCCAACCAATCAGAAGAAATAGATGAACTCTTTGCCAATCAGTTAACAAACGTATGTAGGAAACATACCACAATAGTAATGGGAGACTTCAACTATCCAGATATCAACAGGGAGACAAGCTCTGCAGCAAGTGGGAGATCAAATAGATTCCTAACCAACCTAGCCAACAACTTTGTCATCCAAAAGGTGGAGGAGGGAACTAGATGTAAAGCCATACTGGACTTAATTCTAATTAATAGAGTAGAAGTGATAGAGGGAGTTGAAGTTGCCGGAACCTTGGGTGAAAGTGACCCCGTCATACTGGAATTTAATATAACACAAACACTAGCAACAGAAAACAATCCAAACAGTGTCTTGAACTTCAAAAGAGCTGATTTTAACAAACTCAGAGAGAACCTAGGAAAGATCCCATGGATGAAAATCCTAAAGGGGAAAACAATCCAAGAAATGTGTGAAACTCTGAAAAATGCGATCATAAAAGCTCAGACCAGCACAATACCACTGAAAATAGAAAAACAAGAAATTCAAGAAGAAACCAGCATGGCTGCACAAAGATTTCTTTGATAAACTGAAAGACAAAAAGGAGAAATACAAAAAATAGAAAGGGGCACATAACCAAGGACGATTATCAGCAGACAGCCAGAACATGCAAAGATGAAGCCAGGAAAGCAAAGGCTCAGAACGAACAAAGACTCGCAACAGAAATCAAGGATAATAAAAAAAGTTTCTTCCAACATATTAACAACAAGAAAAAGTCAAGGAAACTGTAGGTCCACTAAAGAGAGGAGATGGCAAGGAAAGAGTACAGATAGGAATGGAAAACTGTTTTCTACAAAGACAGAAATACAATAATTTTGCAATGAACTGAACTGATCTTTGCTCAAGATGCTCATGATTATGAGAAAAATTATTATTATTATTATTATTATTATTGTTGTTGTTGTTGTTGTTGTTGTTGTTGTTGTTATTATTATTATTATTATTATTATTATTATTATTATTATTATCTTTTATTCATTAAACATGAACCTCAGTCAACTGAACATTCAAATTGGCTGGTGCTGATGGTTGACATGGGTTGCTACCAGCATCCTAGGTGTCAACCAGGTATCTTCTTAAAATATAAGATGTTCCGAGTAGCGCAGTTTTTTGTAACATTGCTGGAGTTATTGCAGGAAGCTGCAGTTTCTTGATGTGTTTTGCGAAGTTTTTGGACATAGTTCCCAGTGCCCTGATGACAATGGGTACCACTGTTACACGTTTCATCCATAATCGTGCAGTTTCGATGGCCAGGTCGCGATATTTCGTAATTTTTTCCAGTTCTTTTTCTTCGACTCTGGCATCTCCTGGTACAGCAATATCAATCAGCTGTACGCTTCGGTTTTATTATTATTATTATTATTATTATTATTATTATTATTATTATTATTATTATTATTATTATTATTATTATTATTATTATTATTATTATTATTATTATTATTATTATTATTATTATTATTATTATGTTGTTGTTGTTGTTGTTGTTGTTGTTGTTGTTGTTATTTTACTCGTATCGTGCCTCACCATCACAAATTGAGTTTTGGCAGCTAACCAAAAGGCAACAACAAACTTCTACAAAAAAACATATGTTGTTTTATCTGGTTAGATAGGAGAATCAAAACAGGAGAAGGTAGCCTCTCAGATAAACAGATTTGAACCATATAGATCCTCAAAGGTGACAACCATCATCTGGAATTTCACCTGGCTTCTAATAATATGATAAAAGCAAAGGGATAGGAAAAAGAGAATAAAATGAGATATCTGCTTATGCTAGTCAAGATAAACCTTGTAATGGGTTTCACTGTAAAAAAATAATTTCTCAAAACTTGACAGGTGGGAAGTAGATGAAACATGAGGAACAGTTACTGGGATCTCATTAACAGTTACTTTTGATTCTATTGTTATGACAATTATTTTGAACCTACTGTCAAATGAGATTGTATTTTCAGTTTTCCTTAGGAATAAAGAGATCAACTGTCAAATGTACCAATGTTACTTGAAAATAATATGATTAATCATGTGATTTAAGTATTTTTAAAATAATTCATTTGAAATTGAATTATAACCCTTCACATTGTTTAAATATGTTTAGATAAATAAATGTTATGATAATCAAGCTAATATTTCTAAAGTTATTATGAATTGATAGAAAAATGAAGTATAATACCAAATAAATTATTCCTTGATATGACCATATTATAGAATTTTCCCAAAAACAAATCAACCTGTTGAAAAACAGGTTATGATTGTTCATAAAGGAATGAAGAGTACAGATAGGAATGGAAAACTGTTTTCTACACAGACAGAAATACAATAATTTTGCAATGAACTGAACTGATCTTTGCTCAAGATGCTCATGATTATGAGAAAAATTACATCTTTATCTATCTAGATAATCATTCCTATCTTGTTTGTAGAGGAATATTGGCTGCTTAAACATAAACTAGACATTAGTCTGGGTTCAACAACATGCCAAATGATGACTAAGCCCAATAAATCATGTAGGTATTTCCCCCCAAGGATAAAAAAGGTAAGTAAAAGTAGGCCTTCTATCAGCCCATGCAAAGCTACTTCTCATCACCTTCCTGCAGCTGCCACACACCTCTCCCAATTTTCCTAGCATCTTCCGGATCCTCCCAGTGCCTTTCTGCTGATCTCCACACCTCCTCCAATCTTCCATAAACTTCCCCTCCAAAAATCAAATCTTGTTTAGAGCCTTGTCCATTATTTGAGGCTCGGATTCTACCCATTGTATCTAAAGTCTGTTAAATACTGTCAGTTGGGAATTGACAGTATTAAAAAGAAATAATATTCTTTGTTACTTATATAGTACATTTAAGATGGGGTGGACTGGGGCTTCCTGCAGCCCCAAATCACGTTTTTAATTAGATATTTTAAAGCAGATATATAATCAGACATAAAAAGAAACTAAAGGTAAATAAAGTACAAATGAATAAACAAGGGATTAAAGATTTGCAAATATTATAGTTCTCTAGTGTATCATTAATTCATTATGACCAACTGAATATATTATACTTTTAAACAATTTAAAATTGCTATTAAGCTCTAAGCTAAACATGAATAGCAAGAACCATACTCAACAGTATAAATTACCAAATAAGGTCAAATAAGAATTCAATCCATGTTACTAACAATCTGTTCTGATTTGGCTAACTTGTAAAATTGAAATGTGGACTCCTATTGAGAAATCCAACTTTCCAATGTGGTACAAATCCAGGTATTAAGTTGTAGTCAAGGAAAGTTTGAACTGTATATGTGAGTTTTACTTTTAAGATACAAAGTTAATCTAGATGCGAAAGCATGTCCCCACACCTAGCCATTCTTCTAGTGAGGAGATCAAACAACCTTCCTTCTTTAAAAAATATGACTGTATATCCTGAGGCAGTTGATATGCAATAGTGGCGAATATCTGTAGCTCGGGTGTAGGATGAGGGTGAAGGTTCATTCTCTGAGCTTGTGGGTTGGTTTCCGAACATTTTGTTACCAGGCTAGGTAACATCTTCAGTGGTGTTTAGTGTCAGTGTCAGTGTTCTTCTGTTTATAAGGGCTTCAGGTATAGATAAGTGAGGATCTTGTGATGGGGAGGTTACATCAGGTCAGGGTCATTGGAAGATGAATTGCTGGTGGGAGGGAGGGGGCTTGCATGGCTTGGTTGAAGGTCGGTGCTATCTCTGGTTGGCTGTGCAGTTGATTTGGATTCTGAGGGGTTCGTAGGTTCGAACTGGTATTGTTTGGGGTCAGTGTGGGTAGAGATTAAGGATTTGGGATCACGGTGTTTGTCAGTTGGTGTTCGTGGATCCTGTTTTTTAATTAATGTGATGTTTGTCCCACATAGAATTGGTTGCAATCATTACAGTTGATTTTGTTAATTAAATTATTTCTTTCATCCTTCTGTATCTTGTTTTTGGTTCTGGATAATTCCTGGTGGAGTGTGGCTATGGGTTTGTGGGCTATTGCTATCCCTAGGGATTGGAGAATTCTGGCTGTCATTTCTGACACCCCTTTTGTATATGGTAGGGTTACTTTTTGTGTGGTGATCTGCTGTGTGGTGTGTTGTGGTTTGGGTGCTGTGTGTCAGAATATGAAGTTTTTTCGATAGCCATTATGGAGAAAGACATCAAGCAGTCATTTATCTTCTGCTTTTCTTAGTGTTGTGGTACTGCAGCGTGTCCTGGCCCTTCTGAAGAGGGTCTGGACACAGCTTTTTTGTGTGCGGTGGGATGGTTGCTTGCTTCCCATTGGGGTACCTTGTACTTGCTTGTACATTTTCCCGTTGAACTTGAAGTATGTGTTGAGGCATAGATCCAGGAGTTTCATGATGGTTTCTGTGGACATGGAGTGTACTGTAATGGCATCATCTTTGTGGGTATGATGTTTAGTGAATAGGTGGTGTATGGTTTTCATTTTTCCATTCCATTTTCCAAAAATGGAAAAAGAAAAACAGCTAACACCACTAGAGAGAAAGCACATGCACCACAAGATTCCTCCACACCCAGGTTCTACAGACTTCCCAAAATACACAAGAACAAGGTCCCCTTATACCCAATTGTGTCTCTACCTGGAACACCAATGTACAAACTAGCAAAAACCCTGCAGAGGAAACTCAGACACCAGGTCAATGACTCAACCCACTCAATAAACCCCCAAAACAATTTCTCCAATGCATCAAACACATCAAGATCAACAAGGCAGAAATTATGGTTTCCTTCAATGTCACCGCTCTCTTCACCTCGATTGACATCGACCTGGCTAAACCACCTACTCACTAAACACCATATCCATAAAGATGATGCCACTACAGAACACTCCATGTCCACAGAAACCATCATGAAATTCCTGGATCTATGCCTCAACACATACTTCAAGTTCAACGGGAAAATGTACAAGCAAGTACCAGGTACCGCAATGAGGTCTTCCATATCAGGTCTTATAATCGAAGCAGTCATGCAACATCTCAAATCCATAGCTCTACCCACCATCCAACTGAAATTCTGGACACACTACATCGATGACACTTTCGTCAAACACTCCCAAATTGAAGAAACACAGCACCTATATAATAACATATTCCCTGAGATCAAATTTACATGCAAAGAGGAATCAGACTTCCATTCCTTGACATTGACATAAGGAGAGTGGACAACGGAAAACTGGAAACCCACATCTACTGCAAACCTACACACACAGACCAGATCCTCAGCTTCGCAAGCAACCACCCCACCGCACACAAAAGAAGCTGTGTCCAGACCCTCAGGGCCAGGACACATTGCAATACCACAACTCTAAGACAAGCAGAAGAGAAACAGCTGCTTGATATCTTTCTCCGTAATCCCTATCGAAAAAACTCTGTATTCTGATACATAGTACCCAAACCACAACACACCACACAGCTGACCACCATGCAAAAATTAACCCTATCATACAAAAGAGGAGTGTCGGAAATGACAGCCAGAATTCTCCAACCCCTAAGGATAGCAATAGCCCACAAAGCCATAGCCACACTCCAGAATCATCCAGAACCAAAGACAAGACACAGAAGGATGAAAGAATCAATGTAATCAACAAAATCAACTGTGACAATTGCAACCAATTCTACGTGGAACAAACATCATGTTAATTAAAAACCAGTATTCATGAACATTGGCTGGCAGTCAAACACCATGATCCCAAATCCTTAATCTCTACCCACACTAACACCAAACAACACCAGTTCAAGCCTACGAACTCCTCAGAATCAAAATCAACTGCACAGCCAGTCAGAGACAGCACCGACCCTCAACCAAGCCACACAAGCCCCCTCCCCCCACCAGCAATTCACCTTCCTGACCTCACCTGATATAACTTGTCACAAGACCCATCACAAGCCTGATGACCCCTACCCATCACAAGACTCTCACTTGACATACCCACATGTGAAGCCCTTATAAACAGAAGACCACTGACACAGACATCCCCTAAACTCTGTTGAAGATGTTACTTAGCCTGGTAATGAAATGTTTGGAAACCAACCCACAAGCTCGGAGAACAAATCGTCACCTGCATTTGGGTATATTTTGTAGGAATAAATGGTTTAATAAAATTCAGTAACAACATTGCAGATTGGAATGGAAATTCAACTTGAATATACAAATCACTTCTTTTGTAGCCCTTAGAAACATAATAAAATCAAATATGGAGATGATATCCCAGGTAATCCTAGCCAATTCCCTTGCTCAGTGCAGGATCTGATAAACCATTTTCAGCCTCTGCATGAAGATCTCCACTGAAGGGGAATAGTAGATTCTCATATCACGCAAAGGATTGAACTAGTTGATTTCCAAGGTCTTTTCCCATCCTTCCTTTCTTTGTTTCTATGGTCTTCAAATATAAGGAAGTTAAACATGCTCTATAAAAAGTCCCAATGAGTTGTCCAGATCTTACTCAGATGTGAATATGCTTAGACTTCTGATTCCGATCATTGTATTAGTTTTATTCTCCTCTTGTTGTCTTTGAGGTATGGAGAGTCTGTATCTCAGTGGACAATTGGGAGTCTTGATTTTTCTGCATTCCTATTTGCACAAAGAACCTTCATAGATAAAGTCTCTATTACATACATGCACTCTTTACACCTGGAGGAAGGTAGGTTAACATAATATTTCATGTTGGGATGGTGCAAGAGGCTTCTCCCCACTCCTGCCTCCACTTTGTTGACTTGCTCTCATTATCTGCACATCTTACCTATTTTAATAATATCTTCTTCAATTCAAATATTTGCATCAGCCCTCTCCTCAAAAAAAGGCAGCACGGCTGATGGGCTCTATTCTATCTTCTTGCATGTTGGCATTGTGTATATAATTGCAGATATATAAAAGATTTTTTAAATCCTTAGGACAGAAATGAAGTATTGAAATGAAAGCTTTTCATTCTTGACTTCTGGTTTATCATGACTAAATTAAGTTTGGAAAGCACAATATGCTTGCATAAACTCTACATTCTCATCAGTGGAAAAAAGTCATGAGTGGTTTTGGCCAACGTTCCATCTAGTTGGGAAAGAAAAGTGTAAAATTGTGTAAATACAATGAAAAAGTAGGTGTTTCAGTTTAACACAAAAACAAGTAACAAGAATCACAATAAGAAATATCTTTATCTTCTGCAGTATTAAATCTTGGGATAACCAATTGAAGCTAAACACTTGAGATTCATGACCAATAAAAGAAGATTTTTAATTATAAAAACAGATTTGGGAATTTATTTCATTGTTTAGAAGGCAGATGGTCTTAAATTGGTACTAGGGAAATTCCTGGAGGATAAGAGCTTGAGTCTTGATGGCTGTCTGCTCTTAAATGAAATCCCAATTAGTAGGAAACAGACCTCACCGACCACCGTGATATTCAGAATGGTAGTCCTAATTCAACAGGCTCTTTCAAGGTAAAAGAGGATGGAATAAAATGAAGAATGTAGCTTTGGGATTAGCTTCTAATCACAGTATTCTGGATGATGGTTAAAGTCATCACAAGTGTTGCAGTGTTCAGTTGTTTTCCTTATTCCTTTCCCCTAAGTGCTGAAATATCACAGAATGTTTGATGGAGTCTGCGGGAACTGAAGAATTTTATCATTGGATATTTGCTTGAAAGTCTTTAAATGGATTTTCATTGTAAAATGGCCACCTGCGAGGGATGTTTTAGTGGATTCCTGCATTGAGCAACTTGTTGGACCTGTGCTCCCTCTTGGGAGGCCAGGACAATTTCAATACTTTCAATACTATTTATCAATCAAAAAGTGCACTTTAGTTATAAATGTTTTGCAGCCATAGCAGTAATTAAATTAATTTTGATAATGCATCAGTTTATAGGCCTTAGGAAAGAGAAATTAAATCCAATGTGGGGTTCATGATGAAAGACTGTTGGGTGACTTTCCAATTGCTACAAAAACATTTGCAAGAAAAAATACTTTTAAAAATTTCTTATAAAATATATCAAGGAATGTATAACCCATGTTATACATAAAGAATATTTTGATGTTTACAACTCTAAGTGTTGAATACCAAATGCCAAAATTAAGCTAATAATTTTGTTAAGAATGCCTGAGCTGCATCCTACAATTCAATCACAAAGCTGTTATTTTTGTTTGAAATGCACCAAGGATATATTTCCATGACTATTCTAGCTGCACTGCCCAGGTCTCAACATAATTGCAGCTGTAAGATCAATCTAAAAGCATTCTTTGAAGAATATACCAGATATGATGCTATCCTCTCTGGGTGTGTTCACAGTTACTGTTGCTTGTTTAAATACATCTTTATAGATTGCTTTAGGATGCATGTTTCCTTGTGGAAAATATAACAAGCCTCCATGCTCTTCTCCTGCTAAAGGCAATATTCTCAAGAGTGCTGCTCTTTGATGAAATTATTATTGATTATAAAGTCAGTGCAAGATTAGGTAACCAGATGTAGTCTATGTATTTTAAAATGGACTTCTAAAACCTGCAACTGGCAGAAATAACAGTGAGGGATTATGGGTGGGAGCTATGATGATTTAGAATACGATTTTGCATTTCTTTATAGCTTGCTTTGGAATCTAAAACATATAATTGATGATATATTTAAAAATAGAAAAATAAAATGATCAGAATTCTGGATTATGACTTTCAAATAGTAACACTAAGACATCATATATTACAATGCAATGAAATCAAATGATAAAGCAATGTCTAAAACATAATATTAACAAAACAAATCCAGTTATGTTTGGAACACTGAACAGCAGAGATACAAGATACTAGTAAACTACAAAAAATTAATTTTGGTCACAATTTTTGGGAAATGATAGCCGAGATATATAAACCTACAAAAGCACTAATAAGGAGTAATAATTCTATATGGTGCTTTACTGATTCTATTTTTTAAAAGGCACTTTTAAACAAATGATGTTTATTATCCTTTCTTCTGATTTAATTAGTTATAGAAACATTAACAACAAATGATGAATACCCACATCCAAAGGATGTATATCAGGGGCAAGCAAAATTAATTTTCCCAAGGGCCCACGTGAGAAATTGGAGCTGATGTGGAGGGTCGAACCAATATGCTGAACTTAATTCTGCTTAATATTAATTTTATCACTTTATAAAAAGCAGTAAATTATAGTTTTGATTAGCTGTTATTAATAAAAATACATGTTAGGATAAGGCTATGAAAATGTGAGTAGGTCAAATATAGCAGTTAAATAGTAAAAACATTAATCGTTATATTACTCTTTCATTTTATTTTAAACATACTTAAAATACTTAAACATACTTTTAACCTTCACAACAACAATGAAAATGTGTATGTTTTGCAGTGTGTTAAAGACAGCAATTAATTAACTTTATTCAAAAACAATAAGTGCTTTTGACGTTTTTCAATTCAGTGAGAAACATCCAGTCTGTCTTGGCTTGAACAAGGACACTGAAGTCTGGTTGAATGATGTCTGAGGTGGATATGCGAAGGACAGCTGATGGGTGATCATCAGTATATGGATTTGTTGTACTTCATCACTGAGAATATTTATTCACATGTATGTAGGTAGATCCAAACAGAACTAATATCCTCTGACCATGCCTCCTCGTGTGTGGAAAGTACTCTTCCTTGAGAGAAAAATAAAAATCCAGCAGTGATGCTGATTTAATGTGCTTTGTCAGGGATGCATCAGACTGCAGGTCAATGAGTTCAAGCTGAACATTGTTGGGTGTTGTGGGAAGTCAGCCCCCCAGAGAAGGAAATATTAAAAGGGCAGGAAAATATATTTCCTCAAAGGATCTTGAAGAGGCAGAAAAGCATGCCCAGTTTTCCTTGATAGCCCCAGATTTCCCTCCCCCAAGCAGAAGCCAGCTCTGTACAAATGCAGATGTAAACCATCAGGAAGGTTGAAGCTAGGAGATTAAGAAGACAAAGACACCTAAAATCTGCATACCTCACCCAAACTCTAAGAGTCATTAGCCCCAGCACCAGGGAAGCAGGATATGACCTTTGGGACATAATAGGATTAACCCATCAGAATACCAGAAAAGCACACTCAGATTCAGGTCAAAGTTCATGCCACAGGAACAGGAAACAACTCAAAACAAAAGGCTCCAGAGGGTATAAAAACCCACTCCCTACATATGCTAAGCCCTTCTCTCTCTTTTCTGCCAGAGCCATCTTTCTGTCTGGCTCTCCTCTTCAGTAAACTGCAACCTTCTTTCTAAAGCAATCGCCATGTTTATTCCCAGCTTGGACTGAACCACGATGAAGACTTTTCTTTCGACAATGTCTTATCCACACTGCAGGTAAAGGAAGTAAAAATCTTGTGCATTTCACTCTCAACTGTTCTGAAGTCTTGATATCGCCTTGAAAACTCCCCATGCTTTGCACCTAACATGGATGGGTACCTAGGGAGGTGATCAGCTGATGGTGTGTCTTCATTTAGTGTTGGCAAGTTGAAAAGAGTGTTGTCCTCCATTTCGTTTGAAAGAAACTGCAACTTTCTCATGAAAGCCTTCACAAAGCTGTACATTTCATGTACAAAAAGACATTGCATTGTATTTAATTCATTCATTAGTGCAATCACATCAAAGCAAATCCAAAATCTGCCATGCAGTCTGCTTTTCTCTACATTGAATTTCAATTTGTTGGAATCCTTCTCAAGTCCCAATCCTTCCCAAGTCTCAAAAGTAACTACAGAGTACTTTTATAACTACTTTATAAAAGAAATGATAGAGAAAAGAAAATGAATGATAGTGGGGATTGAAGTTGCAGGAACTTTTGGGGAGAGAGATCATGTCATATTAGAATTCAACATAATGCAGACACAAGCAACAGAACATAATCAAATCAGTGTCTTAGACTTTAAAAGAGCTGATTTCAACAAACTCAGAGAGAGCTTGGGAAGGATTCCATTGATGAATATCTTAAAAGGGAAAACAACTCTAGAAACTTGAGAAACTCTGAAAATTATGATTAAGCCCAGGCCAGCACAATACCACTAAAAAAGAAAAGTAAGACATCCAAGAAGAAACAAGCATGGTTGCACAAAGAACTCTGAAAAACTGAAAGACAAAAATGATAAGTATAAAAAAATGGAAAGAGGGACACATAACTAAGGCAGAACTCCAGCATATAGCCAGAATCTGCAAAGATCAAGGAAGTTAAGGCTCAGAATGAACTAAAACTTGCAACAAATGTCAAAACAATAAAAAAAATTCTTTCAGCATATAAAGTATAAGAAAAAAACCAAAGAAACAACCGGTCCATTAATGGGAGAAGATGGCAAGGAATTCACAGGAAGTAGGGAGAAAGCAGAGCTGCTTAGTTCTTTCTTTGCATTTGTCTTCACACAAAAGAAAAAAATAGCCCAACCTACCAAAAACAAAGAAGAGGGGGTCAACCTATTTTCCAAAGCACCAGAAGGCAAGACAAGAAACAACAGATGGAAACTAAACAAGGAGTGAAGCAACCTAGAAAAAAGGAGAAATTTTCTCAATACCCTGTTGCTGAAGAGTTTGTCTGTCTTTAAGTTTCCCGTCTTTGTCCAAAATATCTTTATAGCTAACAAGTTTATCATAGTTAATTAAATTTGGATAGGAAAAGGCTTCCATTGTCGAGAGCCACTCAGGTATTTTCATATAAATTTTATGTTTGATTTTTTCCCACTCTGAAAACAATACATTCCTTATAGCATGGTTTTGAAAATATTTATGTACTTTATTTTTCTCATACCACAAAAATGCATGCCAACCTAATTGCAAATCATGCCCCTCTAAGTAAAGAAGTCTTTTGTTTCTCAATGTAATCCATTCTTTAAGCCAAAGCAAAATAGCTGCCTGATAGTAAAGTCTCCAATCCGGGAGTCCAAAGCCCCCTCTGTCTTTAGAATCTTGTAATAATTTAATTGTCACAACCCCTGGAAAGAAGATCTCCGTGGCCTACTGACAAGGCAGTTCCCTCCTCAAGGTGCATCGGATGCGGAGGTCGGCACAAAGGAGCTGACTGCCATTTTCGCGCAGCAATTTGCAGGGGGTGTGGCAAGCAAGGCCACATCGGCGCAGTATGTTTGGGCCGCCGGAAAGGAAGAGTTGCCTTGGAAAGGTACTGGGGTCCCCAGCCAGAAAAGGGGGGGGGTTGTGCAAGCAGGAGAAGTATTTATAGGACGGGGGCTCACCGGCCGTTAAAAAAGAAACTGCACATCGAAGTCAGGCTACAAGGGGTCCCCTTGAGAATGGAACTGGATACGGGCTCGCACTGTCCATAATTTCCCAGAACACATTTAAACAGATCTGTGGCAGAAGCGGCCGACGGATTAAGCTCAGGCCGTCAAACCTGGTCTTAACAGATTTCCAGAACTCCCGAGTCAGTGTCAAGGGGGAGGCCACGATTGGGGTACAATTCAAGGGGTTCGAGGGCCCCTTGGACATCATTGTAGTCGACGGGAACCGCACGAGTCTAATCGGACTCGATTGGTTCGAGCCTCTGGGGATTCAGGTGACGGGGCTTAATAGTCTGCACATGGCCGACCTAACGGAAGTGTGTAAAGAATTTTCAGACGTGTTCCACCCTGAGTTAGGGAAATACAAGGGGCCACCAATTGCTTTGAGGTTGGATCCCTCTGTCGCTCCAGTAAGGATTAAATCTCGCCGGGTGCCCTTTGCTCTCAAGCAGAGAATGCAGCAAGGCATTCTAGAACCTGTGGACAGTAGTCCATGGGAAACCCCCATCGTCACGCCACTTAAGGCCAACAGAGAAGTCAGAATCTGTGTTGACTATAAGTGCACCCTGAATAAAGCTTTACAGCAACACTCCTATCCAGTGCCAGTAGTCAGCCATATTCTGGCGTCGCTAAAGGGAGGTCGCATTTTTGCAAAACTAGATTTGGCTTAGGCCTATCAGCAGCTGCTGGTGGATGATGCCACAGCAGAGGCTCAAACAATTGTAACCCACCGGGGAGCCTTCAAGGTGCAGAGGTTACAATTCGGGGTTAATGTAGCCCCTGGCATTTTCCAGAGTGTCATGGAGCGCACGCTCCAAAATATTCCGGGTGTATGCCCATACTTCGACGATGTCCTCATAGCAGGGGAATCAGTCGAAATCCTGGCTGACAGGCTCAGGGCCGTTTTGCAGCGGTTCCACGAAGCGGGCCTGAGGCTAAAACAAGAAAAGTGTAAAGTGGGAGTTACTTCCACGGAATTCTTGGGATTCCGCATAGATGCCGAAGGCATCCACCCTGCTGAATCCAAGCTTAAAGCGATTCAGCAGGCGCCCAGCCCTAAAATGAAGGGAGAGCTTCAAGCCTTCCTAGGGCTCCTTAATTTTTATCATGCTTTCCTCCCTCATAAGGCCACAGTGGCAGAGCCATTACACCGGCTCTTAGACAAACAGGCTCCATGGAAGTGGACGAACGTCCACGAGAAAAGTTTTGCTGAAGTCAAAGCCTTACTGTCGTCTAATGCAGTGTTGGCTCATTTCAACGAGCGATTGCCAGTTAGCATAGCTTGCGATGCATCTCTGTATGGAATCGGGGCTGTCTTAAGCCACCTCAAGGCTGATGGGACACAAGTCCCTGTAGCCTACTATTCCAGGACCCTTTCTGCAGCTGAGCGCAACTACGCGCAAATAGACAGAGAAGCACTGGCAATCGTAGCGGGCATCAAGAAGTTCCATGACTTTTTGTATGGTCGCCATTTTACGGTCTTTATGGACCACAAGCCACTTCTGGGGTTGTCCACAATGAACAAGCAGACACCCCAAATCATCTCTCCTATAATGTTGAGATGGTCAATATTCCTTTCTGCCTACGATTTTTGCCTGATTCACAAACCGGGCAAAGAGATGGGCCACGCAGACGGCCTCAGTAGATTGCCCTTAAGACAAATTGAGCCTGATCCTGCACTGGCAAACCACATTCTGTCTATTCAGGAGTTGCCTGAGTCCCCCCTCCATGCTGGGGATGTAGCTGCAGAAACAGCTACCGACAACACGCTAACACGTGTGTTGAACTGGGTGTTATCAGGATGGCCGGACACGTGTCCTGGCATGGAATTCCAGAGTTTCTGGAAACAAAAGCATGAGCTATCCACCTTTAAGGGTTGTATACTGTGGGGCAGTAGGGTAGTAATCCCGACCTCACTGAGGACTAGAGTCCTTGTTTCTCTGCATGAGGGACATCTGGGCATAGTCCGCATGAAGGCGCTTGCGCGCAGTCACCGGTGGTGACCAGGGCTCGATAAGGAGATTGAAGCCCAGGTCCAAGGGTGCCATATTTGTCAGCAGTCCAGGCCAGAAATGCCCCAAGCGCCATTCATAGGTGGGAAACAACACATGCTCCTTGGTCGAGGATCCATATCGACTACGCTGGTCCCTTTCAGGGGCAGCTCTTCCTCATTGTGGTGGACAGTCACTCTAAGTGGCTGGAAGTAGTTCCAGTGTCCGCTGCGACCTCCACTACCACCATCAGGGTACTTTGCGGCATTTTTGCCACTCATGGCCTTCCCGACATAATTGTCTCCGACAACGGAGCTCAATTTACTTCGTCGGAGTTGCAGTCCTTCCTTCAGGTGAACTTAATTTGACATGCTACATCGGCACCATCCCATCCGGCGTCAAATGGACAAGTGGAACGCATGGTGTGCACAACGAAAGAGTCATTAAAACGGATCATGCACGGCAACTGGCATCACCAGTTGGCGGACTTTCTTCTCTGCCACCGCACCACTCTGTGCACATCTACGGGCAAGAGCCCTGCCGAGCTCCGGTGGGGTCGCCGTCTTATCACCAAGCTAGATAGGTTACACCCAGACCGGGGTGCATCACAGGTGTCCCAGCCGTGGGCACCGCGGCATTTGAACGTGGGCGATCCGGTTTGGGCCCGCAACTATGGCCATGGCAACTTGTGGGTGGTAGCTGTGGTTTGCAGGGTCACCGGGCCTCTTTCATACGAAGTGGCGTTGGAGGATGGTCGCGTGCTGTGACAGCACATTGACCAGCTTCATTGGAGATTGCCGAGCCACTCTTCCGCTCCTGGCTCTGCTCTCGGGGGGGGGGAGGAAGCCCTTGATCCTGATCGGGAAGAGCATCCAAGCAGGGACAGCAGATCACTGCAATTATCGGAAGAGGGGTTTGCTAGCGAGGCGGTTCCTGACTCAGGCACCATGTCCATGGGACATTGCTCGCGATCAGCTTTCCAAGCCACTCCAATGGCGGGTTTCGCGCCTACGGGACATCACTCCCAATCGGCTGCTAATGCCGACCAGGGGAATACCACCCCTCAGGGAAATTCCACCCCACAGCGGAACGCTGAACAGGGGAATACCATCCCTCCGGGGAATTCCACCCCGCAGCGGAACACTGGCCAGGGGAATACCACCCCTCCGGGGAATACCACCCCAAACTGGCACGCAGAGTTGCACCAATCGGCCAGCCTGCATGCTCCAATCCCGACCGCATTAAGCGGGTCCCCAAGTCCCAGTCTGCCAAGCCCGGTGGGCAAGCTTGCAGGCCGGGCACTAGCGGCACCTCCGAGGAGATCGGAGCGGGCCAGAGGCCCACCAAAGTTCCTGCAGGACTATGTGAGGGTCCTGTCAGCAAGAGCCTAGCGTTCAGAATACACTCAAAAGAACAACCTTGCTAGGGTTGCAATGTCTGCCCTTGAGCGGCAGCACCACGTCCTAAAGAGGT
Source organism: Azemiops feae (assembly GCA_023970755.1). Taxonomy (NCBI): domain Eukaryota; kingdom Metazoa; phylum Chordata; class Lepidosauria; order Squamata; family Viperidae; genus Azemiops; species Azemiops feae. The sequence goes on from JALGBA010000018.1 coordinate 766,532, forward strand.
CCTAGGCAGTGAAATTAAGCCTAGGCTGGTTAGTGGGAGTGATTTTGGAAGTCTCCACAGGGAGGCTGTCATTATTATTTTGTCTAAAGGGGCATTATACTTCCAACCAAGAGGAGAGGGGTGTAATGTACTGAGTTGTTAAAACAGCAGGTGCAAGACGTGCACCAATGGCACTAGCAGACCACGTGGTCTGCTAGCTAGACTGGGTGTCTGAAACCCAGGGAATGCATGTTTAGCACGGGAAGAACTCGTGCATTTATTGGTTAACAGTTCCCAGGCTCCAGTATAAATGGGTGGAGTCAGTTTTGCTTTCTGTTCTGTTTTTGTGTGTGTGTCATGAATAAACTAAGTTCCTTTACCACCGAGTCTCTTCAATGTCTACCTCAGTAAGAACTGAACAAGAGTCATACTGAATATTAATGCAATATCTTTGTTTAGTTTGCTGCTAACTAACTGGCTTCTTGTCAAGCAGTTGCAACCAAACAAGATGTTTATTTATTCGTAATATATATCTGACTTCTTCTTCTTTACTTCTTCTTTTTCCTTCCCTGTTGAGGCAGGCACAAAGTTCTGGTTCTTGCTTTTCTGGTGGCCTCAAACATTGTTAATTTATGTTGTTGTACTTTGATGTTATCTCCTTTGACCTTCTCCTCTTTTTGTATATGCCTTGTACAGTATGTAATCTCAAGACATCCTCTCCAGGTGAGCAAACCACTTAACTTGCTGTTTTTGTATGTAGTTTAGAATTGATTCTATGCCAATTCTTCCCTTATGGTCTCATTTCTGATTTTATCTCTTCTGGTTACTCCAGCAGCTTTATATACTTGGTTACCCAACTTAAATAGTGTGGGTAGTATACAAAAGGAGAGAACAATGAATGCAAAGCAAAGGAAAACAACACTTTCAGACAAAATGGCTGCCCAATCTCTTCTTAGCTATTCCATTAATTAATTGTTCTCACTGTTAGGAAATTTCTCCTTAGTTCTAGGTTGCACCTCTCCTTGATTAATTTCCATCCATTGCTTTTTGTCTTGCCTTCTAGTGCTTTGGAAAATAAGTTGACCCCCTCTTCTTTGTGGCAGCCCCTCAAATATTGGAACACTGCTATCATGTCACCCCTAATCCTTCTTTTCACTAGACTAGACATACCCAATTCCTGCAACTTTTTCATATATTTTAGCCTCCAGCCCCCTAATCATCTTTGTTGCTCTTCTCTGCACTGTTTCCAGAATCTCAACATCTTTTTTATATTATTACTTTTTTTATATTGTGGTGACTTAATCACCGCCTAGACTAAAATTGAAACCAGACTAACATATACTATAATTATTCCACTCATCCTGACTCAAAGCCCTGGGGAAAGAGGCAATCTTGACTGCCTTTCTAAAGGCCTGCAGGGTTGGAGCCAATTGGATACTGAGAGGCAGATAATTCCCAAAACACCACCAAGAAGGTACACTTCCAAAGAGCTGTCAGATGACATTGCTTCAGTGACAGGACCAAGTTGGAGCATTGAGGAGAGGCAAATATATTTGGTAGCAGATGGTCCTGCAAGTAACCTGGTTCTATGCTGTATAGGATGTGTTAGTGATATATACATTCTCTTCTCAAAGAAGATTGAGCCTGCCAAAACTAATATTTATTTATTATTTATTTTATTTGTATCCTGTTATTATTTTTAGAAATAACTCAATGCAGTGAATATATCCAACACACCTTTCTCCTCCTATTTTCCCCACAACCACCACCCTGCATGTGTGTATGTGGGGGGGGGGGTTGGGCTCTCATGCCTAAGGTGGGATTTGAACTCACAGTGTACCACTTTCTAGCACTAGACCAAACTGGCTGTCTATCATCAGAGCCAACTAGTTCAATAAAATAGTTGTTTACAAGACGAGCACCTACACAAATGTTTTAAATAAAACAAAATTTCTGTTAGTATTTTGCAGTCTTCATTGAGTAACTGCAATACCAATTCTGTTTTCTACTTTTATTTACCTTTTATGATCAGTATGGCCAAATTAGCCCTTTGCCAACTTCAATTCATTCTGATTCCAGCTCTACAGTTCCAGGCTGATTACCTATATTCTTACTTTATGAACTGGTCCTATTACCATTTTCTGTTTTTGTGTCCTTTTTGTTTGTTTTCACATCTTCATGGAGCTTTTTTAAGTAGGCACATTGGCTTTTTCTTCCCTGAAACTATTTGCAACTGTACTTTTAACACCTTCTTCAGGAACTCCCAATCATCTTAAACAACTTTGCTCATTAGGTTCTTCTGTCAAGTGATGCTACTTATTATTGCTCTGGCTTTATTAAAATCTACTTTTTTGAAATTCAAGTCATATGTTGCTTATAGTTGTGTCTTACAGTATTGTTTGTTCGGTTTTGGCAGCATATGTTATTTCCTGCCTGTTTTCTGTGGCTATGGGAAATGGTTCTTTACCTTCTTTCCTGTAGCTTTTCTTTATATTCCTAAATCCAAGCCAATACTTGAGAATAGCTTGCTCAACTCTGGAAGTGAGGATGGGTTGCACAAGTGGGCTAAACCTCCCACTGACTTTAGTAAGTAAATCTACTCTCTAAAAATACAATAATTACAAGTACTGAAAAACTGCAAGGCTGAATTTGAAGGAAACACATGGAAAGCAGAGGTGCTCCAAGCATCTCATCTGACTGTATGATTGAAATAACCATGGAAATTAGATTTTGTGGGCTCGCTATTGTGTCATCTCTGCCTCAGGAAAAAGTAAGCTAGACCTCAGGTCCCTTATTTATATGACTCAGCTGACCAATTTTCTGCCTATATGGCATGTTAAGCTCTTGCTACATATCTGTTAAACAACCTCCGAGTTTTTGCTCAATCACTGTACTTATCTGGAATGATTCTTTTCTAGAATGTTCTTAAAAATCTGCTTGTTTTGGCAGCAGATTTTTTTTTTAATAATATGTTGCAATCAAGGCTGCTTTGCATAAGCAAGTGCAAGCAATTAGAACATCTTTGCGGTTCCTCTATTTATATTTGGGGTGTTGATACAAACCAGAAAATATTACTAATCCTTCACCAGAAACTGGCAGGCTTCTACTTCCTGTTCCCATTCATGCCATGAGAATCTGCGGTCCTATTCCCATCACATAGGTGACCCAAATGCTATTTTGGTCAAAGCTCACAATTTTAGGAATATTGACTAGTAAGAAATACAGTTATTTCAATCTCTGGAGGGGTAAGTGCCTTGGATCTAAACACTTTAGTCCTTTATTGGCAAGCCATTAGCCAGGCAGACTACAGGAAAGGGAGACTGGTAGTGCTTCATGCCCCGATTTACACAAAAATGTGCAATTCTCATACATTCTGAATTCCATCGCACGCACTCTATGAACCTTCTATGAACCTTTCTCTCCACCAGTTCCTGCCTAACATCTCCAAACCAAGAGCAGACAGCTGAAGTAAAGCTATCAGAAGGAGCCGTAAGAGCTTCCCAACTCACCTTTATGCTGAGCAGTGAAGGTAGCAGCCATGGGGGTGGGGGAGAAGACCTCCTTTGCTATATATGCCAATAGTGATCATATACCAAATTCACCCTATCCCCAAATGGATCTCTGAAAATAGCTTATATTTGTCACTGTTGGCCATGAACAGAACTCTGCTATAGTAAAGCCATGGCAGTGGTTTCATACCAAGCGTCTTCTGGTCATATGGACTTATGAAACCCTTCAGCTACAGAATCCTCTCTGTCTAGGTATCAAAGAAAAGTATCATCACCACATAAACCAACTAAAGCCCTACAAAACATATGTCAACCATCCTGTTGGCATATACAATAAAAGAAACTCCTGGAACATTTTTTTATTTTACCAAGAGCAATAACTTTACTGACAGATACATATGGTATAGAAGAAGCAAAGCTAGTTCTAAGGTTTTAGTGCAAGCGCAGCATAGTATAACCCCCTTTTTCCTTCCCCGGGCCGCCCAGTGTCCACTGTTCACCAATCCAGGTTAAGCATTTTATTTTGGGAAAACAGTCTGCACATTTCAAAAGTCTTCAGCCTCTGATCTTGGGCTGCAAGATAGTCTCGGACTGCAAACGGCTCACGTAAATTCCCTTTCTCCCTCCCAACTCCCCACACATTCCAATCATACCCATCCCCCCTCCCTTAGCTTCTTTGTCAAGTTGAGAGAGGAAAGAAGCATCTTGTGAGTCAACCTTCATGCCGACCTTCCAGAAGAAAGATAGGCTTAGCAAAGAAAACATACACTAATTTACATAACATATAAGCCCCTAACTCACACTCTATCTGGGTCAGTTCGGGTATTTAGCATGGAACCTGCCTTAACATCTTTTGCCATTACCCATTGTGCCTCTGCTAGGGGATACCCCATCCATACAACTAGATATTGTAAATTCCCCTTGTGCCTCCTTGAGTCCAGAATTTCCTGAATTTCAAAATGCTCCTCTCTGCTCACTAGAATGGGAAGAGGAGGGGGCTCAGTAGCTGGCCTTAATGCTGAGCTGCTGAAAGGCTTTAACAGACTGCAGTGAAACATGGGGTGGATGCGTCTGAGGCTTTTTGGCAATTTCAGCTGCACTGTCACCAAATTTATAATCTGGGTAATTGGGAAAGGTTCCATATATTTGGGGACCAGTTTTTTACATGACTGCCTGAGGTTCAAGAACTTGGTAGACAAGTATGCCCTGTCCCCTACCCTGTACGCTCTCTGGGGTGCCCTTTTCTTGTCAGCCTGCCTCTTCTGGGTCTCCCTTACTTTCTCCAATGCCTGATGCACTGTGACCCATGTAGCCTTTAGTATGTCCATCCACTCAGTTAGCAAGGCTGATGATGGCTTCTCTTGAGGAAGTTCTGGCATCGGCAAGAATTCCACCCCAGTGGCCACTTTGAATGGGGTAAACCTGGTGCTTCTATACACAAAATTATTATATGCCACTTCTGCAAAGGGCAGAAGCTCAGCCCAATTGGTCTGCTGGTAGTTTACATAACATCTCAGGTTTTGCTCTAGAATTGAGTTCATACGTTCACAGGATCCATTCATTTGAGGATGATGGGTGGAACTAAGCCCCTGGGAGGAGCCTATTAGCCATAAAACTCCCACCAGAACTGGATTTCCCCAGTCTGAGAGAATGCACTTCGGGACCCCATGCAGCTGGTAGATGTGCTGCATGAATAACTTAGCCAAAGTCCAGGCTGAAGGGATCTTGGAACACGCCACAAAGTGGGCTTGCTTGGAGAACAAATTATGGTATTCCCAGTGCTTTCTGGCAATTCTACTATAAAGTCCATAGAGATTTCCTCCTATGGGCTTGTGGGATTGGCCAATAGCTGTAGCAATCCAAGGGGCTTCCCAGGCAATCTTTTCATCGAAGCACACACAGGGTAGCTGGCCACATGCCTCTAAGTCCTTCTTCATTTTTGGCCACCAAAATTGCCTTTTCACCAGATGGAGTCTTTACAAACCCAAAATGCCCGCTGCTCTTGCATCGTGGCTCCACTATAAAATTAGAGTCCTTTGGCTAGCTGAGATGTAGATTTTGCCCCCTTTCTATGCCAGACCCTCTCTTGATGCCAGCTCGTCTCTGTGATGTTGGAACCAGTCAGCAACCTCCAGGGCCTCCCTCAGGGATTGTACCAGGTTGCTCTCTACTGCCTTGTAACCATGGGTGCCACAAACTGACTGGATGGGATGATGGAGTTTACTACTTCCTCTTGGGCACTGTTGTATTGTGGCATGTGGGAGAGAGCATCTACCAAAAAATTCTCCCTCCCCCCAGTAGGTATCAGAGGGTGAAGTTGAAGCAGTTGAAATATTGAGGCCACTGGACCTGCTTAGGAGATAGCTTCTGTGAGGTCTTTAATGCTTCTAGGTTCTTGTGGTCTGGCCACACTTCGAAGGGGATTTTGCTGCTCTCCAAGAACTACCTCCAGGTTAGAAGAACCCACCAGACCATGTAAGCTTCTTTCTCCCAGATGGCCCAGCGCCTCTCAGTCTTTGAAAGTTTACAGGATGTGTAGGCACAGGATTGCAGCTCTTTCTTGGCATTTTTCTGGAGTAGGACCATTCCCAAAGTTACATCACTGGTATCTGCCTGTATCATAAATGGTTCGTCTGAAGAGGCACTTTAACTTCTTGAATGTGACTTGGCATTTGAGGGACCAATCCAAGGCTGCCCAGGCTTGGGTTTCACGCCTTTCCCTGTCATAAGCAAGTCAGTGATTGGCAAGGCTATCTGGACCAACGTGGGGATGAATTGGCTATAGAAGTTTGCAAAACTGAGGAAACTCTGCAGTTGCCTCCTGGTTCAAGGGGCCTCCCACTCCAGTATCACCTTCACCTTGCCAAGGTCCATCAGCACTCCCTCCTTCGAGGTTTGGTACCCCAAGTAATCTAAGCTGGTTTTATGAAAGTCACATCTGGATAGCTTTGCCTAGAGCTGGGCCTTTTGTAATTTTTTGAGTATAGCTCTGACCAGCTTCATGTGCTCCTCCAGGGTCTTGGTGTAAATTAATATATCATCCAAGTACACCCTTTGTACAGGTGCGCATGTAGAACTTCATTGATTAACTACATGAACATGGCCAGCACTCCCTGCAGGCCAAACTGCATCACCTTGAACTGGCAGCAGCCCAAGAGGCAATTAAATGCCGTTTTCCACTCATCTCCCTCCTTGATCCTCACTCTGTAATAAGCCTCCCTAAGGTCCAATTTTGTGAAGATCTTCCCCTTCATTACGTATCCTAGCATGTCCCTCATTAGTGGTAGGGGGTAGACGTTTTCTACGCTGATACAGTTCAGACCTCTGTAATTTATGCACAGTCTAAGTGACCCATCTTTCTTTTCCTAAAACAATACCAATGCTTGACTTTGCCAGCTGAATAAAACCTCTAGCCATTTTTTTGTCTATAAATGCTCAGAGTTCCTCCATCTCCTTGGGTGTCATTGAATACATTTTCAGCTTTGGCAACTTGGCTCCTGGCACAATCTTGATTGCACAGTCTGTGCGGCAGTGATTCCTCCAGAATCAGTGGTTCCAGCTCACCACTTTCCTTAAGTGTATTCACAGTTTCCACTTTCACTTTTCTGACTATAGGCACATGGCTGGTTGTCAACCTTTCCACTAACCTCTGTTGGTCTGCCACTCTCCTTTGCACCCGCCACTGGGTTTCATCCCAATCTACTGACAAGCTCCACTTTTTTCACCAAGCCAACCCTAGGATCATGGGCTCGGTCATCCATAGGGCCACAATAAATCGGACTCTAGATGGGCTCCAACCTTGATCTTTACTAGCTTGGTGAGGCAAGTTGCTGGTACCCTGCCTGTTATCAAGCCATCTAGCTGGGAAAAGGCCATGGGCTGCTTCAGTTTCCTCAATCCCACCCCTAATCTCTCTATCATTTGGGGGCTGATGAGACATCTGGTACATCCTGAGTCCAATAGGGCTGTGAGATGCCCCCCTTACTCCTGAGGAGGGTACTAAGACCTTTACCCTAACTGTCATAGGGGCGATGTGCCACTTACCATCAGGTCATCTTCCCCTTTGCTCTCGCTCTTATAGAAGATGGGGTCCATTTTGGTGGGGGTAGGAGTTCCCTCCTCCTTGCTAGATTGAGGGGAGAACTCCATGACCTGCTGTCCCACCCGCATCTTTTCTTTTGGTTTCACAGGGGTCTTCTTCTTGGGCTGGCTCAGGGGCAGGGAAGCAGATGCTGGTCTAGGCACAAGGCACTCTGCTGCCCAGTGCCCCTCTTTCCTGCAGCAGAAGCGGGTCCCTGTGGCTTGACGAGACCTCTCACCTGTGGCTGGGGGCACACCTCCTTTTCCTCCTCTGTGGGTTGGTCATTTCTTGGGTGCCCAGTGAGGTCAACTCTTCTGTGCGGGATGCTCATAATACTCCATCAGATCAATTTCCACCTCCATAGCCACTTGGTACCATGCTTGCAGGTTACATGGCACCCCTCAGTGTAGGCAGTTGTGATATAAGTCCTTATTCAGTTCCTCTCAAAACTGATAGACCAGCATGTGCTCGGGCCAATCCCTCAGGTGGCTAGCAAGGCTGAAGAAGTCTTGAATATACTCTGTCACTGACCGCTTGCCTTGCTTCAGGTTCCAGATGTGGATCTTTGATCTTTGAACTGCTCCTGCAGGGTCTGCATGAAGGCATCCAGGTTGGCCAGCTCTGGAGCCTCAGTGTCATGGAGGGATACCAGCCATCCTAAAGTTCTCCCTTCCAGGTTGGCCTTAATGGCATGGACCTGAACTATGTTGTCTGGGTACATCCCCCAATAGCGCTCCATGTGAGCCTGAAAGTGGGTTAGATTGGGTGCCCATCAAAGTGGACTACCAGGGAAGGTGGTAGCCACTCTTCCTGCACTAGGACATATCCTGGTAACAGCCCAGCCATAGCCACTTGCTGCCACCGGAGCCACTGGGATTGCTTGCTGCCATACCGGCAATGGGGTAGCAGGTCCCACCACAGCTGATCCTTGGGCCAGTGTCCCAGTTGCACTTGCTAGGGTCAGGGTCATCAGCTGCAGGAGAGGGAGAGATGGGGTGACCAATGCTGCAAGTGACTTCACTCCGCTCATCCTCGTTGCTTCCATCATGGTTCCTAGTGACGTGGCATTCCAAATTTCAAAACCACCAAACTTCTTCCTCAGCTGCTCCATCGATGGGCTGCAGGCTGTGACTGGAAGCTTCCACTCAGCGGGCTTGTCCCAGTCAATTGGCCGCTTTGTCTTCCACTTGCTCCCTTGGACCAAGGGCACTAAGGGGTTTTCAGCCTCCACTGCCTTGCCCACATTTGTTGCCCATCAGGTCTTTGGCTCCTGGTAGGGGGCATTTCTCTTTTGCACCAGTTGGTAGCTGCTACTGAGCTCTTGGCTTTCTGTTTGGGGGTCACACTAGCCTGCTGTACCCCGGCTCGAGTCTGCAGCATTGCTGGACCTTCTGGGACAGGGGCTTCTCCCAGCTTCTTTCCCTCCTCCAGCTCTTTGTCAATTGCCAATGTTCTTGGGTTGTTGTTGGCCTCCTGGTGGGATCCAGGTAGGTTACTACTTAGAGAACTGGCTTAACGTCAACCATCCCACTGGCGTGTACAGCAAAAGAAACTCCTGGGACATTTTTTTTATTTTACCAAGAGTATAACTTTACTGACAGATCCATACAAGTACAGAAGAAGCAAAGCCAGTTCTAAGGTTTTGGCATGAAGTGCAGCATAGTAAAAAACCCTTTTTTCTTCCTTTGGTCAACTGTCCACCAATTCAGTTAAGCATTTTATTTTGGGAAAATAGTCTGCACTTTTCAAAAGTCTTCAGCATCTGACTTTGGGGTTGCAAGATTTTCTCAAGCTGCAAACGGCTCACGTAAATTCCCTTTCTCCCTCTTAGCTCCCACACATTCCAATCATACCCTCCCCTTAGCTTTGTTGTCAAGTTCCGAGCGGAAAGAAGTGCCTTGCGAGTCAACCTTGACAACATCTTAATAAACCAAAAGGCCCAGTAGCCCAAGAAGAAAATAAAGGGGTCTACAACTTATAGCATAAGGACTGTGACAGCCACTATGTAAAACAGACAGACAGAAGACTAGCAAAGCACATCCATAAACACCAGCTAGCAGTCAGAAGATACGATGAAAACTCCTTCAACTAACAACATATGGACAGACTCAACCATAGCTTCAACTGTTTCAACCAACAGGAGACACTTAGAGACACACAGAGATAAACCACATTTATACACCATTTAAAAGCTGAATGGCCAGCTGAGAGCAACAGACCAGATAGTGGAGCTGAGCAGTCCGGAAAACTGAATGGCAGGCCTGACCAGAGCAGAGACGAGCACCGAAAGACAGAACGGAACTGGCAGAGAAAACAACAAGAGGCCAGAGCAGCGAGCAATGGAAGTGAAGGCAACAATCAAGTTTGAGGTCCCAATAGGAAGGGAGGGAAGTCCCCTAGTAAATAATAATAATAAATACAGGATAGAAAACAAAAGCTAAATAAATAGACAAATAATAAGGACAAGAGTAGAACATTAGAAAACAAGGAAGAATAGGACTAATAAAAATGCAAATCTTAATAAGGCAAATCTTAAGGTAGGGAGGAATTGAAGCTCAAAAACTTTAAAAAAAATAGAGGGAAGAAAAGGATAAATAAAACTAACATAATAGTAAGAAGGTTAAATAAACAAGGTAGAAAAACAAGCACAAATAGGCAGAAAAAAGGATTTTAAAAATAGGCATAATTACCTGGAACAGAGAAGGAAGAAACAAGGCTAACAGCAAACCACATCCACCAACCAAAAAGAGGGATTTTCAAACAACAAACTCATGGAACAAGGGACTGATACTATTGTGGTATGCAATACATGTTCCATGTATGTGCTCATGCCCAAAGAACACTCAAATTATACATGCATTAGATGTAAACTATGTGAACTACAACTAGAGGAAAAAAGCAAGGGACTTAGAGGCAACTCTAGCCAAACTCCAACCTATGCAAGAAAGCTATATCCAAACCGAACCAAATAATGAACAAATAACTCCCAGAGGATTTGGCCCTACTGATAAATCCTTGGAGGAAGACAAATGGAGGTATGTCACACATAGAAGGAAACACAATAATCAAAGAAAGAAGCAGCAGACATCTACCAAACTCCTACTGCCCAATCTAACCCAACCAGAAGCAGCCCCATTAAAACTGAGCAATTGATTTCTCCCCCTAGATGGAAATACACAGACTCACAACTTCCCTCTCAAAGAAAACATGCAGACACCTAGCAAAGAAACAACACCAAACATTCCTAAAAGAGTCACATCAACAAACACGCCTGAGATAAACAGAAAAGCACCCTAAACTGCAAACCCCCAAAAAGGAAGGCAAGTGTTGGTAACAGGAGATTCTATCCTCATAGGAACAGAATCAGCCATCTGCAGACCGGACATACAATCCAGGGAGGTATGTTGTCTCCGTGGAGCAAAAATCAAAGATGTGGCTGAAAACCTAACCAAAATAATTAGGCCCACAGATTACTATACTTTCCTCCTCCTTCACATTGGGATGAATGACACAGCAAAGAACCTGAGTACAATATTGAGAGATTATACGCAACTAGGCAATAAAATTAAGGAGCTAGGAGCACAAGTAGTGTTCTCATCAGTACTCCCAACAAAAAGCCAACACCCATTGAGCAAAAAAAGAATTCTAGAAATAAACCACTGGCTAATGGGTTGGTGTTGCCAAGAAAACTTTGGTTTCCTAGACCATGGACTGCATTTTCTATGCGAATGACTCTTGGCAAGGGATGGGCTGCACCACATGAAAACAGGGAAAAATGTACTCGGAAAAAGACTGTCCCAACTCATCAGGAGAGCTTTAAACTAAAACTGAGGGGGAAGGGTGACCAATCTTTAGAATCTCTAGAACACAAAACCAGTCATAAATCCCAAGGAAACAAATCAAACAATGAGGTAGGGAGTGATGAGAAAAAAGAAAAACCCAAACAACAAACAGGAGATGCAGGAAACATACCCACAGACAGGCATAAAGGTCTTAAATGCTTATATACAAATGCTCAAAGCTTGGGGAACAAACAGGGTGAACTAAAAGCAATAGTACACAAGGGCAAGTATGACATAGTTGGCATTGGAGAAACCTGGTGGGACGAAACCCAGGACTGGAATATAGTGATGGATGGATACAAATTGTTCAAAAGAAATAGATCTACAAAAAGAGGAGGAGGAGTTGCACTATATGTAAGAGAACACTACATATCTACAGAAACGCACATGATCAAAGATAAAATCCCTCCAGAATGCATATGGGTCAATATAAAAGGGAAAAAAGTGACATGGTATATATTACAGGACACCTAACCAATCAGAAGAAATAGATGAACTCTTTGCCAATCAGTTAACAAACGTATGTAGGAAACATACCACAGTAGTAATGGGAGAAAAACTCTGTAGCGAGTGGAAGATCAAACAGATTCTTAACCAACCTAGCTGACAACTTTATCATCCAAAAGGTGGAGGAGGGAACTAAAAGTAAAGCTATACTGGACCTAATTCTTACTAATAGAAAAGAAGTGATAGAGGGAGTTGAAGTTGCCAGAACCTTGGGTGAGAGTGACCATGTCATATTGGAATTCAATATAATGCAGACACTAGCAATAGAAAATAATCCAACCAAACTTCAAAAGAGCAAATTTTAACAAACTCTGAGAGAACCTAGGACATGGGCCGGCAACCTGTGGCTCCGGAGCCGCATGTGGCTCTTTGAGCCTTCTCCTGTGGCTCCCAGCCTCCTCTGCCAGACAGAGAGAGGCACTTGTGCTTCCCTTCTCTCTCTCTCTCTCTCTCTCTCTCTCTCTCTCTCTCTCTCTCTCTCTCTCTCTCTCTCTCTCTCTGTGTGTAAAAAATAGAGTGGCCTCACGTTCTCTGACGAGCTGACAAGCTTACTGGGTGAGGCTCCTCCCTTTGCTGTGTCTCTGCAGGAAGCAGGAAGCAGAAAGGGCAGGAGAGAGCCAGCTTGTTGTCAGCTTGTTGGAGAAGAGCCTGAAGCCAGCTTGCCAGGTGAGCAGAAGATCAGAGAGAGGGAGAGAGAGGGGGGAAAAGAGAGAGGAAAGGGAGAGAGAGAGGAAAGAGAGAGAGGGGGGAGAGGAAAGAGAGAGACAAAAGAGAGAGAGAGAAAGAGAGGGGGAGAGGAAAGGAGAGGAAGAGAGAGAGAGGGGAGAGGAAAGAGAGAGGGGGAGGAGAGGAAAGAGAGAGAGGGAGAGAGGGAGAGGGAGAGGAAAGAGAGAGAGAGAGAGAAAGAGAGAGAGGGGGAGATGAAAGAGAAAGAGAGAGGGAGGGAGAGAGAGAGGGAGAGGAAAGAGAGAGGGGGCAGGAGAGAGGGAGAGAGGAAAGAGAGAGAGAGAGAGAGACCTCATGCACAGCAGCCTCTATTTCTTTTTAATTAAACTCTTCAATGAAGCTCCTCACCCCTTGTGTGTGCGTGCGCGTGCGCATGCACGTTTTGCGGCTCCCAGTGTTTTCTTTTCTCTGGGGAACAGGTCCAAGTGGCTCTTTGAGTGTTTAAGGTTGCAGACCCCTGACCTAGGAAATATTCCATGGATGAAAATCCTAAAGGGGAAAACAACGCAAGAAGTGTGGGAAACTCTGAAAAATATGATCATAAAAGCCCAGACCAGCACAATACCACTGAAAAAAGAAAAACAAGAAATCCTAGAAGAAACCAGCATGGCTGGACAAAGCTCTCTCTGACAAACTGAAAGACAAAAAATGGAAATAGGGACATATAACTAAGGCTCATTACCAGCAGACAGCCAGAACATGCAAAGATGAAGTCAGGAAAGCAAAGGCTCAGAAGGAACAAAGATTTACAACAGAAATAAAGGACAATAAAAAAAGTTTCTTTCAACATATTAATAACAAAAAAAAAAGTCAAGGAAACTGTAGGTCCACTAAAGAGAGAAAATGACAAGGAAGTAACAAGCAATAGGGAGAAAGCAGAGCTGCTTAACTCATACTTTGCATCAGTCTTCACACAAAAAGAAATTATAGCCCAACATACCAAAAAAACTATTGCAAAAGACAAACTAGAAACAAAAATTAAAATAAGCAAGAAAATGGTAAGAGAACACCTATTCGACCTTGAAGATTATAAATAACCAGGACCCAACAGATTATATCACAGAGATCTGAAGGAGCTGGCAGATGTTATCTCAGAACCATTGCACCATATCTTTCAAAAACCCTACAGCACCAGGGAAGTACCTGAGGATTGGAAAAGGGCTGATGTGGTTCCCATCTTCAAGAAAGGGAAAAAAAACAGACCCAAGAAACTACAGACCAATTAGTCTAATATCAATACTTGGAAAGATCCTAGAAAAGATAATCAAAAAATAGATCTGCAAACAACTAGAAGAAAACAAAGTTATAACCAGTAGCCAGCAGGGGTTTGTTAAAAACAGATCATGCCAAACCAATCTTATTTCATTCTTGATAAAGTGACTAAATTAGTAGACCAGCGAAACACTGTGGACATAGTATACTTAGATTTCAGTAAGGTATTTGACAAAGTAGACCACAACCTGCTTCTTAGTAAACTAGAAAAAGGTGGGATAGACAACATCACCACCAGATGGATCTGTAGCTGACTGATAAATAGCACTCAGCGAGTAGTCCTCAACGGTACTACATCCACATGGGGAGAAGTAAGCAGTGGGGTACCACAAGGCTCCATCTTAGGCCCAGTACTCTTTAATACCTTCATAAATGACTTAGATGAAGGAATAGAAGGGGAACTCATCAAATGTGCAGATGACACTAAACTGGCAGGAATAGCCAACACCCCAGAAGACAAACTCAGGATCCAAAAAGATCTTGACAAACTTGAACAATGGGCCCTATCCAACAATGTGGATTATAATCAAAGGTATAAGTACAGATTAGGTGAGACCTGGTTCAAAAACAGTAACTGTGAGAGGGACCTTGGAGTCCCTGTGGACGATCATTTGACTATGAGACAGCAGTGTGCAGCAGCAGCCAAAAAAGCTAATTCATTCCTGGGTTGTATAAACAGAGGCATAGAATCAAGATCACGCGAAGTATTAGTACCACTTTATAAAACCCTAGTGAGACCACACCTAGAATACTGCAACCAATTTTGGTCACCATACTACAAAAAAGATGTTGAGACTTTGGGAAAAGTTCAGAGAAGAACAACTAATAAGATCAAAGGCCTGGAGACTAAAACATATGAAGAACGGGTGCAGGACTTGGGTTTGACTAGTCAAAAGAAAAGAAGAAATAGGGCTGACATGATAGCAGTATTCCAGTATTTGAGGGGCTGCCACAAAGAAGAGGGTATTAAACTATTCTCCAAAGTACCAGAGGGCAGGACAAGAAACAATGGTTGGAAACTGATCAAAGAGAGAAGCAACCTGGAATTAAGGAGAAACTTCCTAACATTGAGGACAATTAACCAGTGGAACAGCTTGCCTTCAGAAATCGTGGGCTCTCCATCACTGGAGGTTTTTAAGAAGAGACTAGACAGTCACTTGTCTGAAATGGTATAGGTTCTCTTGCTTGAGCAGGGGGATGGACTAGAAGACCTCCAAGGTCCCTTCTATTCTATTCTATTCTGTTCTGTTCTGTTCTGTTCTGTTCTGTTCTGTTCTGTTCTGTTCTGTTCTGTTCTGTTCTGTTCTATTCTAAAAGAATCATTGAATCATAGAACTGGAAGGGATTTTAGTCTTCTAGTCCAACTTTCTGCTCAAGGCAAGAGTCGTTATACCATCCCAAATAAATAGTTATCCAATCTTTTCTTGAAAATCTCCAGAATGGAGCATCACAACTGCAAGAACCAAGTTGTTCCACTGATTGTTTTCACTGTCAGGTAATTCCTCCGTATTTACAGGTTTGATCTCTATTTAATGAGCTTCCACCCATTGCTTCTTGTCCTGCCTTTAGATAATGTGAAGAATAAATAGATGCCATCTTCTCCTATGACAGCCCTTCAAGTATTTGGAGACTGCTATCATGTCTCCAAAGACTTCTCTTCATTAGGCTAAACATATCTAGTTCCATTCATCATACTATTTAGCTTCCAGACCATTATCATCATTGTTGCTCTTCTCTGCACTTTTTCTAGATTCTCAGAATCTTTTTGCATTCTGGTGACCAAAATTGGCTGCAATATTTCAAATGTGGCCTCACTACTACATTATAGAGCAGTACTAACACTTCTTGTGATCTTGATGTTATCAGACACTAGTGTTGAGGCAGGTATTGCCTATCTTATACTTGCACATTTGGTTTTTCCTGCTTAAGTGCAGGACCTTACTTTTTTCACCAAGAGACAATAACAAAGCTAAAAAGGAAACAAAAAGACCAGAACACAGCAGCCAACGTGCAGATAAGTAAGGATTAAAAATCAGGCAAACAACGAAGCAAAAAATGGTTACCTTAATCAAGGAACTATCAAAGGAAAAATACTACACCTCCACCAACACTGGCAGGGTAAACTACTATATATGAACAGTGAGCAAATCCCACACTCAGTAGCACTGATGATGTTACCTAGTTAGATAATGAAATTTCGGCAAGCAAACAACCAAGCTCAAAGAGCATCAAGGACTCTACAGTTCAATCCTGAGCTACAAATATTCTATTCTATATAAGTACTATGTATTCCACCAGGAAATTATGAAGAATAGGGTGAAGAATGAGGGTTAACAATAAGGTTAAGAATGATAGAAATATGGTAAGGGGATGTCCATTATTTTTTTAGAAATCCTGAAGAAATGGCAAAGTGGTCAAATGACTGGAGGAGAATATATTTTATCTCTGTTTTCAAAAACAGGAAAAAGGAGGATCTGGGGAACTGCAAATGAATCATTCACAGTTGATTCTTGAATCACAGTTCCCAGTCTCCTGGGAAGAGTCTTAGAGCACGGGTGTCAAACTCGCCACGTCACGTGACGTGTTGCAACGTATCGCGACTCTTTTTGCTTTGCCGGCTATGGGGTGGGCGCAGCTTCAGTATGATGAAACCGGTCCACGGGCCGGCAGTTTGACACCCCTGGTCTAGAGCAAATCATAAACAAATCAAACTGAATATGTTAAAAATAATGTGGTAATTCACAGAAATCAGCATGGACCTGCCAAATTAACCTCATCCAAATGTTTTTGTGTTGTGAGAATGTTGTAGATGTGTATTATTTGATTTATGCTCATATTCTCATAAAATTGTAGAATAAGCATAAGCCTAAATAAGCCAAAACAAAACAAAGTCCTGATCAGTTGTATAACAACAATGCCCAATCATCTCTAGTTGTGAGCTGTTTCTCCAAAATATATCCTCTTGGCTACCAGCAATTTGCCCACTGTAGTGCCTTCGTTTAAATTTTGCTGACTACTATAAGCATGGTAGGTTAGCATACAGAAGATGGTGAAGTAAGGTCTTTCCCACAATTTAATGCAAAATGCTCTGCAATTAATATCATATAGTAAGCATATGATGATTAACACTAATACTTTATAATGGTGTCAAGAAATTGTAACTATGCCATAATATTCCATTTACGCTCCCTTTTATTTTACTGGCAACTGATGACCTTTCAAAAATACTGATCAAGAAAGCTTATCCTCCTACTTTTGAAGAGCCCCCTTATCCTTTGCAAGACAGCATGACTACAGCCAAAATAGAAGCCAGCCCTTTAATAAATAAACAACGGTTGGCTGCAGTAGTCACCATCAAGACAGCATTGAAAGGAATGCAGACAGATGACTCATTAGAAGACTTGAGGCAGTGAGACTGGAAGCCGTCTACAAAATGTCCAGATCTGAATGTACAAGCAAAAGACACATCATTGATGGCACATTGCTCTTCTGGATTCTGTTTTGTGCTGTTATGGCACTGCCTAATTCCTCTCCCAATGTCTTTCATCATCCCTGGGACTTCATTGCTCTCCCCTTCTTAAGGCTGAATGGGTGGATGTAGCCATGTAGCTTCAAACATCCAGACTGGTAAAGAGACTCATGCACTAAAAGTATCTTTCTATACACGTTTATTTAAAAGTAAGACTCACTCCAATCACTATGGTTTACAGTTAAGAGAAATACATACAGTTGAGTACAGTATGGATTACCTTATCTCTGCCATGAATTCTTGGAAAAGGTTATCCCACTCTCCCGATTTTGATTATTTTGATATTTATATTCTATATTATTTATCTAGTCTCTTTATCATTGCATGAATTACAAGTGAAAAGTGTGAAAAGCAGTGATAAAAATACTGTCTGTTCACTCAAAACTACAAAATCTCAGCCCTCAGCAGGGTCTCATTTTCTTTCTAGTTCTGGAAATCTGGCGTGTTCAGTAGGTCTTCCTTGAGAAACCCTCCCACCAATGCTTATCCTCCTTTCTGTAAGAGTGGATCTGTACTTCATGTTTGCCTCAACATGAGAACGGGCCATCTAGTATTTTAGGAGACCAGAAACTACTGATGTCAATCCCAACCTGCCTTTGCCACCCAAACTTTCCCTTGCTTCACTTCCAGCTAGCATTTCCCTCTGTGGACTCACATTGGGCAGATCATTCTATTGCTCTTTGTTTCACAAATGTTGCTTTTCCAACTGGCCAATGTGTGCTCAGACAATATATCTTCCCTGTGTCCCCACATTCTACCCTTGATATCATTTTATACAGAGCTACTAAATTGCCAGGGCCATTGTTTTTTTTTTCCTGGTCTAATAGTGACAGAGTGGTACAGTGAAATGCAGGCCATTTCTTTGTTCTTTAAAAAATAATAATAATCTTGTAAATGTCTGCTTGTAGGCCAGGAGACTGGAACAACTACAGAACTGTGTCATGAAAGTTCAGCAGAGAAAGGTCTTTTCTGTGGGTTTTTAATTAGGTAAAAAGGGTTCTTCCATGTTTTCCCTTCCAGCTGTGATAGAAAGAACTGTAAAACTCTTGTTGTTTTTCCACCAGTCCTCCAAAGACATGCCCACAGAAGGAAAAGAATTTGGTGTGTGCTTTGCTGGCAGGAGTGGGAGGGAAAAAGAAGTAGGGAAATCCACTATCTTAACCACAGTCCAGACAGAACACCCAGTCATTACTGTGGCTAAAGTGGAGGAAGGGATTGATATCCAGAACAAAATTTCTCACACAGACTTTAAACCCAGGAGACAACCAGCTGAAGCCTGCAGGCAGAAAAGCCTACAGTTCAAAGGGTTTCAAAGCCTACAATTCAAGGGTTTATGAGAACTGAGGGATTAGCAACTGAGTATTGCTCATCTGCTAGTTAATTGTCCTACCCATGCTTTTCAAAGATTGATGTATCATGAGCCTAATAAAGGCCATTGTCTATTCTGAAAACATCTGCAATTAAACATTGTTTGACCAAACTAGTGATAAAAATTGTAGTGATCTATGGAAATAATGAAAATAATGGCAGAATTACATACAAAAAACAATAGGATGATGATGAAGATGGTGGTGGTGGTGGTGGTGGTGGTGATACAGTAAAGCAAATGTCATAATTCCAACCTTCACCCACAGAAAATCAAAAATGCAAAAGTGCAGAACTGCAGAACTACAGCCACAGCCAAACTGAATCATTTACAATCATTGTGGACTTTGGGTTTTCTCAAAATCCTTGTACAGATTAAATAGTTAAAAACCAGGAAAAGGGGAGACTTGTGGGGTTGGTGTTCAAGGCTCTCTGGTACCACTGCCAATCTTTCACTAGCAAGAGAAACCCTGGCTTGCTGAGCAGCCCTTATCTGTCCCAGTTGCAACAGTGGCTTTCTAGGCTCCCTGGGGGCGGCGGGGGAGGGAGGGGAGGAACCGATAAATCTTTCACTTCTTTTTTTTTTTTTATCATAACAAGTTTTATTAATTTTTGTTTGTTTTACAGCCAAGTGCTTGTAACACATCGTGGAGATAGGGCACTCCAGAGAACACAACAAAAAATACAGTCATACATATACAATTTAAACTACTACTTTAAAAGTTCCCTCTTATGGTATACAATTCGAGCATTCCTAAAATATAAATTGTTTCTCACCTCTATTATTCCAATTTCAATTTATATTTCTCAATCAAATTATATCTCTTATTATATTTCACATACATATTATGTAAATAAACATGAATTTATATATTTTAAAACTATTTCATTAGACATAGTAGTATAATAACATCATCATAATAATAATAGGACAATAATTATTTCTATCATAAACAAGTAATATAACTATTATATCTTAATATTTCTCAACTATATTCTATTTCATATATTCTATCCAATATTTTCATAGATCAATCCACGTCCCTAAAAGATTCCTCAATTGTTTCAGTTTAATCCATTTAATATCTCACTAATTACCATTCAATTCTTATAAATAAAAATATCAATAATATTTCACCAGTCTCAATCTCAATCTAACTCCTTTAATTATAAATTTTCCATTTATTCTTATTGCCATTCCAAATCATACTCAAATCCATAATTTAAATCTAGTGTTGACTCATACCAAAGTGACCTTAAAAATCTCAAAAATATTAGTTCAATCAATGTCCAGAAGCCCTTTTTACCCATCAAATAAAATTTTAACTCTTATTTTTAAATCTAATTCTAGCTTTCTTTTTGTGCCAGGTAGGTTTCCACAACAGGGCTTCTAAGTCCTCCCATCTTAGTAACTGGGTAAAGGCCTTTTCCCACCATTGAGTCCAATCATATTCTTTTTCTCTTTTATCCAGTATTGTCTGTACTGTCATGTTGTCAACGTTTTTTGTGCCTCGTATTTGGAAGTCCAATCCTGTTGCTTTTAAAGTTGTAAATGTTTTAGTTGAGTTCTGCCTTTGATCATCAAAGAAATCCATCATGTAGGATGTGTCCTCTTCCTCTTCAATAAATTCAGTAGATTCAATAGATTTTAAATGTATTCCATCCATCTCATTAAGTTGTAGATCTGATTGTCTATCATAGTCAATCAAAGGTTGAGCTTCAATTTTTAATTCTGAGTCCTCCTTGAATCTAAACGATCTAATATGTTCTTTAAGTTCCAGTCTTGCTTCTAAGATTTTTTCTAATATAAGTCCATAATTAATCTGTGAGTAGGATTCCATCTTCTTCTTCTTTTTTTTTTTTTTAGAGAAGTTCAGCTTAAAAAATAGATTGCAGCGTTATAAAATATAAAATGCAGACAGAAATATATTTCCAAAGAAAGATAGAGGAAAAAAAAACAACCAATAGTCAAGACCAGCACAGAGATAAAAACTGGCAGTCAGTTGTTATATTGTAATCCAGTCTGGGCATCAGGCCAAAATCAGGAAGTGGGAGTTCAAAGAGCAAGTTACATTGTATCAGTCTGTTTCTGGGCTTCATGCCAAGTCCCAGGATGCATTGTATCCAAAATAATCTACATAAGTCCGCCCAGAGAGCAAAAAGTTTTTTAGGCAGTACTGTTCAGGAGGGGGGGGGGAAACAAAGAACATTCCACCCCCTCCCTAAGGATTTTCACCTAAACTGAAGATAAACAAGCCAAAAGAGAAAGTCACAATAATCCGGATGCTCGAGTTCCAACTGCTTATGTAGACAAAATAAAATAGTAAAAAAAAAACAATAATTGTTTTTCCAAAGCCCGTTTTCCCCAGCAATCAAACGCTGCTTTCTCAAAATAGGGAAATAGTTCTTAAAGCTGTTAGCAGGGAAAGAGGTAAATTAACAAGAGGGAAGGAAAGGTCTCACCCGGATCTTCCACGGTGGTTCTTTTCGCTTAGATGTTGCTGTGACTTTCGGCTGGAGCAGCTGAGTGATCGGCCATGTTACTGGCCGATCTTTTCCCCGTCGGCCCAAAGGTGGTTTTCTCGGACCGCAGAGGGAGCCGCCGCTCCCTCCGCGATCAACGAGTGCCCTCCTCTACGGTGGTCGTCCCTACAGGGCGACTTTCGACCCTATCCAGGGTCTACCGGCGGGGGGAAACCGGACGGCCAAGAGAACGAGTTCTCTGCACGTCCGCGGGCGCTGCGACCGGAACCGGAAGTCCAAATCTTTCACTTCTGAAAAGGCGACTGACAGCTAATAAAATGCATCCTGTGCAAAAATACAAGAGAAAATTGAATTCCCAGCCATGGAACAGCCTTTGTCTGGGGGGCTTTTCTCTAATTCACAAATGAAGGCAAATCTACGTGTCCCAGGATAATTTTGCAGAATCCAGTCGGGGTAGGTCATTGGGACCAGAGGCTTTTTTAATTTCCCGCTCCCTGTTTGGCTCCTTCAGGCAATGTTGAGCCTGCTCTGGAGCTGATATTCTTTCATCAGGAAATAACTTCAGCTGCTTCTTAGGTATCAGAATCAAAGAAAGCCAAAAGTATCTATCAAGAAGTTCAGAAAGGTACACTTTCAACAGCAGAATAAAACCCACTTTTTAAATCCAGTATTCCCACACTATGCTGCTGAAAGCTATGCTGGACTGAGCATCTGAGCTCTGATAAATAAATAAATAAACAAATAAACAATCATGCTGCAATTCCTGTTACAAATACCACTGTTACTTTAAACATTGTTCCAAAATAGTAGTGAGTGAGAGGGAAATCAAAGTATAAATGTAACAGATCCACAGGGGACAAGCCTGGCTTATTACATTACATTTTCTTAAACAGAAATGTTTTCATATTTCCCAACAGAATCTCAAACCACATTCTGCGAAGTAACATTAATCAATACTTCCAGCTCTATTCTATTCTATTCTATTCTATTCTATTCTATTCTATTCTATTCTATTCTATTCTATTCTATTCTATTCTATTCTATTCTATTCTATTCTATTCTATTCTATTCTATTCTATTCTATTCTATTCTATTCTATTCTATTCTATTCTATTCTATTCTATTCCATTTCAGACAAGTGGCTGTCCAGTGTCTTCTTAAAAGCCTCTAGTGATGAAGCACCCACAACGTTTGAAGGCAAGTTGTTCCACTGGTTAGAATAGAATTAGAATAACAGAGTTGGAAGGGACTTTGTAGATCTTTTAGTCCAACCCCCTGCCTAAGCAGGAGACCCTACACTATTTCTGACAGATGGCAGTCCAGTCTCTTCTTGAAAGCTTCCAGGAATGAAACTCCCACAACATCTGAAGGCAACCTGTTTCATTGGTTGATTGTTCTTACTGTCAGAAAATTTCTCCTTATTTCTAGGTTGAATCTCTCCTTGATGAGTTTCCATCTGTTATTCCTTGTCTGGCCTTTGCATGCTTTGGAAAATAGGTTCATATTGGAACACTGCTATCATGTCTCCCCGGTCCTTCTCTTCACTAGACTAGCCATGCCCAGTTCCTGTAACCGTTCATATGTTTTAGCCTCCAGTACCCTAATCATCTTTGTTGCTCTTCTCTTCACTTTTTCTAGAGTCTCAACATTCAACACTCAACACTCCGAGGTCCCTCTCACAGTTACTACTATTGAGCAAGGTACTCCCTATACTATACCTGTACATTTGGTTTTTCTGACCTAAATGTAGAACCTTGCTTTTTTCACCATTGAATTTCATTTTGTTAGATAGTGCCCAGTGTTCAAGTCTGTCCAGATCCTTCTGTATCTTAAGCCTGTTTTCTGGAGTGTTGGCTATTCCTGCCAGCTTGGTGTCATCTGCAAATTTGAAGAGTTCCCCATCTATCCCCTCGTCCAAATCGTTGATGAAGATGTTGAAGAGCACTGGGCCCAGAACAGAGCCCTAGGGCACCCCACTACACACTTTCCTCCATTTAGATGCGGTTCCATTGAGGACCACACGCTGAGTACGGCCAGTGAGCCAGCTACGGATCCATCTGGTGGTGATGCTGTCTACCCCACATTTTTCTATCTTGTCAAGTAGTAGGTTGTGATCTACCTTATCGAATGCCTTACTGAAGTCCAAGTAAATTATATCCACAGCATTCCTCTCATCCACTAATTTTGTCACTTGGTCAAAGAATGCAATAAGATTTGGCTGGCATGATCTGTTTTTGACAAACCCATGTTGGCTTTTAGTAATGACTTTGTTTGCCTCTAGGTGTTCGCTGATTCGTTGTTTGATTATCTTTTCCAGAATCTTCCCAGGTATTGAGGTCAGGCTGATAGGTCTGTAGTTTCCTGGGTCCATTTTTTTTCCTTTTTTGAAGATGGGAACTACATCAGCTCTTTTCCATGTAGATGTAGTACCATTAAGGACTACTCGTTGATTACGGTTTGTCAGTCAGTTACAAATCCATCTGGTGGTGATGCTATCTGTTGTGTCCTGGGCCTTGCTGAGTCATTCAGCAAGGCTCAGGAACTCTGCAGAACAACTGCAGAGACCCGGGCAGACCACGTGTCTGCCCGGGACCGGTTGCAGAGACCCGGGCAGACCACGTGTCTGCCCGGGACCCAGACAGGCTGTCTCCAGCCTCGCACGCATGCGCGAGGCAGGAGAATAGCCTGCAATCATTGGTTGAGCATCCCCTTGCAAGGGGAGTATAAAAGGGCTTGTTGTCATTGTTCACTTGCTTCTGTTCAGTGAATGTACCAAATAAAGAAACATCTTTTGGACCAACTGCTCGTCTCCATGTCTGCTGTGCGAACAGAACATTGGCGACGAAGGTGGGATTCGCCGTTTGGAATCTTGAAGAAGTAGAATAGGCCTACTCACCTAGGGCCTGGATGAGAAGAGAAGCGCGGCGTCCAGGAGGAGCACCCGCCTGCCAGTACGCATATGCTGGAGGTGGGCTTGGCTTCATCGGACCCCTTCTCCTTCCTTGCGGTGAGAGACGTGGACGAGGCCAGCGGTAAAGAAGATGTCCAAGCTGGGTCGTCTCGGTGAATTTGACATTTCACACCCGGAACGCTGGAGCTCCTATGCAGCTCGCGTTGAAAACTATTTCCGGGTAAAAGCGGCTACCTTTTTTGTGTGTGTGTGTGGCAATAGTATATATTGCACATACAAAAAAAAATGAAGGAGATGAAACAAAAAGATTACAGGTTTTTGGAATTAATGGCCCATCTAAGAATGCGATACTTCTTCACTTTGCTTAATTTTGTTTTACATAGGGTCTAAGACACAATACATGTACTTACTGTCATCTTTCCTTTTTTTTTTTTTAAGATTTTATTAAATCTACATTTAAAAACAAAAGTGGACATAGTTCAACCTCCCTGTGTATAGCACTGCTATTACAGAAAGAAAAACAGAAACTTAAAATACCTATAACAGGACAGAGTATAACAAGCTGTACATATAACTTCTGCAAAAAACTTCTGTATTTACATATCTTTCCATTGTGTCCTGATATAGATGCTACTAGGAAATCCTTGTGTTATCTACTAATCAATCAATAATCAATAATCATCTCAGCGATCCTCCTTATCTCTAACCAATCGTACAAATTTTTCCAAATTTCATAATACTCTGTTTCAGTTTTATTTTTGATCTCTAGAGTTAACCTGTCCATTTCAGCGCAGGACAAAATTTTATTTCTTATTTCTTCTTCAGTGGGGGCTTCCTTTCTTTTCCATTTTTGGGCATATGCCAATCTTGCTGCCGTTAAAATATGCAATAGTAAGTAGAAAGATGCTTTGCTAAATTTATCATTAATAATCCCTAATAAGAAGATTTCTGGTTTTAAATCAATTTTTTGTAGCAGTATTTCTTCCAGCCAATTTTTTATCTGGTGCCAAAAATATTTCGCTTTTGAACATTCCCACCACATGTGATAATAAGTCCCTGGAAACCTTCCACATTTCCAGCATGTCGGTGAGATTTTTTTATCTATTTTTGCTAGCCTTGTAGGGGGAAGGTGCCATCTATAAAACATCTTGTATAGATTTTCTTTATAAGAGGTGGCTAGCATTAACCTCCTATTTCTGTCCCATAATAATTGCCAATTATCTAAGTCAATATTATAACCAAAATTTTTACTCCAAATTAACATTGTTTCTTTTACCTGTTCTTCTAACAAATCTTGTTCTAATAAATATTGGTATATCTTTTTTATCATTTGATCTTCTGTTCCTAGAAGGATTTTATCTAATTGGGTATACTCTAATTTTATCCCTGGTTCTTTTTTGTCTTTTCTGTATCGCGACTGTATTTGTAAGTATGCCGACCATTCCAACTCTATACCATCTTCTAATAGTCTTTTCCTTGTTTTCAGGTCTCCATTATCGTCTAAGATATCTTTATATGTGGTTAAAAGCGGCTACCTTGTTGTGTGTCTGTGGGCAAGAGACTTTTGAAATTGCCGAAAATCTTGTCGCCCCAGCACCGTTGGAATCGATCGCATATGCCAATCTCAAGAAGATGCTGCATGAGCATTTCAAGCCCAAGCTCTCAATAATAGCTTAGAGGCACCAGTTCGAGCAGAGGGACCAGCGGCCCGGAGAATCAGCTGCGGATTTCGTTGCGGCCTTGAGGCAGGCCGCACGACCATGTGCATTTCAAGATTTGGAGGAAAGGCTCCGAGATAGACTTGTGTGCAGGTTGCGAAGCCGCGAGGTGCAGCAGAAGCTGTTTGTGAAGGCTGAGGTTACGTTCCAAGATGCCTTAAGAGAGATTGCAGCAGAGGAAGCAGCCGGCGGCGCGGTGAAGGCCTTGCGGTCTACGAAGATTCATCCAGCGGCGTCCCTGTCCACCAAGAAGCCGCGTGTGAGGCCTCCGGAGAAGACTCCAAGGAAGAAGAGGTGGACAGACTTCAACCGTCGGCGGAGAGAAGACTGCCGGAACGCAGAGGGCCACCACCAGCATCACTTCGCTGTTTCGGCTGTGGGGGTCGCCACAGGAGGGCCGACTGCCATTTCCGTTCTGCTGTCTGCCGGGCATGTGGTAGGCAAGGCCACATAGCATCAGCCTGCATGGGTCATCCAAAGAACAGGTCCCCTGAATTGCCTCTGAAAGGTACCAAGGTCCCCAGCCAAAACAGGGTGGGTTTTTGCGCGTCCCGCAGGGGGATGTTTAAGACAGGGACTCACAGGCCCCTTAAGAAAAAGCTGTGCATAGATGTACAGTTGCAGGGAGTTCCCCTGGCTATGGAGCTGGTCACCGGGTCGGCTCTTTCCATTATTTCAGTGGACACCTTTAACAAGGTTTGCTCAAGGAGTGGCTCACGAGTCAAACTCAGGCCCTCCAATCTCATTCTCACGGATTTTCAGAACTCACGAGTAAGTGTGAAGGGGGAGATCACGCTCAGAGTGCAGCGTAAAGGCTTCAACGGATTATTGGATGTGGTGGTTGTTGGGGGTGATCGAACGAGTCTTATAGGACTCGATTGGTTCGAGGCACTTGGGATCCAGGTGACTGGTCTGAATCATCTGCAAACGGCCAGCCTTACAGGAGTCTGTAAGGAGTTTGCTGATGTATTCAGCCCAGAACTTGGCTCATACAAGGGGCCTCCCATTACGTTAAAATTGGATCCAAACATTGCACCCATCAGGGTCAAGCCAAGGAGGGTGCCTTTTGCCCTAAAGAGCAAAATTGATGCTGAGTTGGACAAATTGCTCCAACAAGGCATTCTTGAACCTGTGGACTCTAGTCCATGGGAAACCCCCATAGTAACGCCACTGAAATCCAATGGTAAAGTCCGAATATGTGCGGACTATAAATGCACTTTAAATAAAGCCTTGCAGCAACACGCATATCCTGTGCCCGTGGTGAGCCACATTCTGGCCTCACTGAAAGGAGGGAAGCTTTTTGCCAAGCTTGACTTAGCTCAGGCCTATCAACAGTTACCTGTTGATGAGGCAACAGCTGAGGCACAAACTATAGTTACTCACAGAGGGGCTTTCAAAGTAAAGAGGCTGCAGTTTGGGGTCAATGTAGCCCCTGGCATTTTTCAAGGGGTGATGGAGCGAACACTCAGGGGTATTCCGGGGGTCTGTCCCTATTTTGATGACGTCCTCATTGCAGGAGAGTCATCTGTGAACTTGGCTGAAAGGCTGAGAGCTGTCTTGCTGCGTTTCCGCCAAGCTGGGCTGAAGCTACAGCAAGACAAATGCAAAATAGGTGTGACATCCACCGAATTTCTAGGGTTTCGTATTGATGCAGAAGGCATCCACCCCGCAGAGTCCAAATTCCAGGCCATCCAACTGGCCCCTAGCCCCCAGTCAAAAACAGAACTTCAGGCTTTTCTGGGCCTCCTTAATTTTTACCATTCATTTCTCCCCCACAAGGCTGCTGTGGCTGAGCCGCGACACCGGCTCTTGGACAAGCAGGCTCCCTGGGCATGGACAAAGGTCCATGAGAAGGCTTTTAAAGAAGTCAAGGCTTTGCTATCCTCCAATGCTGTACTGGCTCGTTTTAATGAACATCTGCCTGTGTGCATCGCATGTGATGCTTCCCCTTATGGGGTAGGAGCAGTGTTAAGTCATCTCAAGGAAGATGGAACTGAGGTCCCTGTGGCCTACTATTCTAGGACCCTCTCATCTGCAGAGCGTAATTACATGCAGATTGACAGGGAAGCCTTGGCAATAATCTCAGGCATCAAGAAATTTCATGATTTCTTGTATGGACGCTATTTCACGGTCTATACGACCACAAGCCTTTGCTGGGGTTGTTTACAACCAATAAACAAACTCCTCAGATTATATCTCCTAGAATGCTGAGATGCTATTTTCTTAGCAGTTTATGATTACACCCTGGTTCACAAACCAAGTACTGAGATGGGCCATGCTGATGGCCTAAGCAGGTTACCTCTTAAACAAATAGAGGCAGACCCTGCTCCTGCTGTACATATTCTGTCTATTCAGGACTTGCCTGAATCTCACCTCAATGCTAGGGATGTGGCTGCTGAAACTGCCACTGATCATACGCTTGCACGCATGCTGACATGTGTGTTGTCAGGATGGCCTGACACGTGTCCAGGTACAGACTTCCAAAGTTTCTGGCGTAGGAAGCATGAATTGTCCACATTCAAGGGGTGTATCCTGTGGGGCAACAGAGTAGTCATCCCGGCCTCATTGAGGACTAGAGTCTTGCTCTCTCTTCATGAGGGACATCTGGGAATAGTGAGAATGAAGGCACTTGCGCGCAGCCATCTTTGGTGGCCTGGACTCGATAAGGACATCGAGGCCCTGATTCAGGGATGTCAAGTGTGCCAGCAATCATGGCCAGAAATGCCCCAGGCCCCTGTACATAGGTGGGAGGAGACACTCACTCCATGGTCACGCGTCCATATAGATTATGCTGGGCCCTTTCAGGGGCAATTCTTCCTCCTCCTTGTGGATAGCCATTCCAAGTGGCTAGAGGTCGTTCCTGTGTCCTCCACCACTACTGCCAGGACCATCCAGGTGCTCAGAGGAATCTTCGCTTCCCATGGCCTTCCTGATGTTTTAGTATCAGACAATGGTCCACAATTTACCTCTTCTGAGTTTCAGGTATTCCTCCAAGCCAACATGATCCAGCATGCCACGTCTGCTCCTTTTCACCCTGCCACCAACGGTCAGGCTGAATGCATGGTGCGCACCACAAAGGATGCATTAAGAGAATCACTCAAGGACCCTGGCATCACAGGTTAGCTGATTTTCTCCTTACACACCGCACCACTCCATGCACAACTACTGGAAAGAGCCCAGCTGAACTCCGCTGGGGTCACAGACTTATTATGAAGCTGGACAGGCTTCACCCAGACCGGGTGGCTTCACAGGTGTCACAGCCGCGGGCACCTAGGAGACTTCAAGTGGGTGACCGAGTTTGGACCAGGAACTATGGGCAGGGGCATCTCTGGGTTCCTGCTGTAATCTGTAAGGTCTCTGGGCCACCGTCATACGAAGTGGTCTTGGAGGATGGTCGTGTGCTGCGACGCCACATCGACCAACTGCGTTGGAGGCTTCCTGGCCACGTTTCCTCCCCTGCCTCTGCTCTCGGGGGGGAGGGGGATCCCAATTACGATTGTGGATCACAGTCTCTCCAAGCGGGGGGGTCTCAACATGCCCCAGATGAGGGTCTTGCCATGGAGGCGGATCCCGACTCTGGCATAGACGCAGGGGTTTTTGCCATGGAGGCGGCTCCTGACTCTGGCAGAGGTCCCTGGCTTAGGGCAAATGGCCATAAATCGGCTACTCAGGGCACCCCTGCTGCTGGCCTTGGGCCTGAAGGACATTGCTCCCAAGGGGAGTTCCAAGGGGTTTCGGGGAACTCCACCACACCAAGGAACTCGGGGAACTCGCCCCCCCCAAGGAAATCTGGTTTGGGTTTAGCGGATCCAGCCAGTCAGCAGTCAGGGGGAACCCCTGAGTCTTCTGAGTGACAAAGTCCTGGTTTGTTTTGCGCAAGCCGGGAGCAAGCACTCCAGGCAGCTAATACACTTCCCCCAAATAGCATCACACCCGTCCCTCACATGGATCCACAAAGATCTGGGCGGGTTAAGGGTCCGCCTAAGTATTTGCAAGAATATGTGAGGTCCTGCGAGGCCCATGTTTTCGAAGAGTGAAAGAACGTGGATTGAACGGAACCCAAAAGGAAGGGGGGTGCTAGGAGCAGGGGGGACCACCTAGCAGTTGCTGGGCTGACTTTTGGCTTAGTGCTGTCAAACGACAAGGACAGCGGTGTCTAAGCCAAGGGGGGAGGGGTGTTATGTCCTGGGCCTTGCTGAGTCATTCAGCAAGGCTCAGAAACTCTGCAGAACAACTGCAAAGACCCGGGCAGACCACGTGTCTGCCCGGGACCCAGACAGGCTGTCTCCAGCCTCGCGCACATGCGCGAGGCGGGAGAATAGCCTGCAATCATTGGTTGAGCATCCCCTTGCAAGGGGAGTATAAAAGGGCTTGTTGCGATTGTTCACTTGCTTCTGTTCAGTGAATGTACCAAATAAAGATACATCTTTTGGACCAACTGCCTCGTCTCCATGTCTGCTGTGCGAACAGAACACTATCTATCCCACATTTTTCTAGCTTACCAAGAAGTAGGTTGTGGTCTACTTTGTCAAATGCCTTACTGAAGTCTAAATATACTATGTCCACAGCATTTCACTGGTCTAGTAATATAGTCACTTGGTCAAAGAATGAAATAAGATCGATTTGGCATGATCTGTTTTTAACAAACTCATGCTGGCTACTAACTATAACTTTATTTGTTTTTAGATGTTTGCAGATCTGTTTTTTGATTATCTTTTCCAGTATCTTCCTATGTATTGATGTTGGGCTGATTGGTCTGTAGTTTCCTGGGTCTGTTATTTTTCCTTTTTTGAAGATGGGAACCACATCAGCTCTTTTCAAATCCTCTGGTAGTTCCCAGTGCTACAAGAGTTTTAAAAGATATTATACAATGGTTCTGAGATGACATCTGCCAGCTCCTTCAGAACTCTGGGATATAATCCATCAGGTCCCAGTGATTTATATTCATCAATGTCAGACAGGTATTCTCTTACCATTTTCTTGCTTATTTTAATTTTTAATTTTTACAGTTATGTTTTTGGTAGGTTGGGCTATAGTTTCTTTTTGTGTGAAGACTGATGCAAAGAATGAATTAAGTAGCTCTGCTTTCTCTCTACTGCCTGTTAGTTCCTTGCCATCTTCTCTCTTTAGTGGACTGACTGTTTCCTTGACTTTTTTTTTTGTTATTTATATGTTGAAAGGAACTTTTTTTTTATTATCTTTGACTTTTGTTGCAAGTCTTTGTTCATTCTGAGTCTTTACTTTCCTGACTTCATTTTGCAGATTCGGCCTATCTGCTGATATTCTGCCTTAGTTCTGTGTCCCTTTTTCCATTTTGTACTTATCCTTTTTGTCTTTCAGTTTATCGGACAGATCTTTGCGCAACCATGCTGGTTTCTTCTTGGATTTCTTGTTTTTCTTTTTTAGTGGTATTGTGTTGGACTAGGCTTTTATGATTATATATATTTTATATTCAGCTTCTTGAATTGTTTTCCCCTTTAGGATTTTTATCCATGAAATTTTGCTCTGAGTTTAGGTCAATAAGATTTCTATTCAAAAACTATTATTTAGATTTGCAAATCTAATTTAAATTCTCAGTTTAGTCCATTGTACATTTTTTAAAATTGCATTCTGTTTATTTTATTCTTAGGTTTAATAGTCATGACACACTTCTAGACATGTTGGGTTTCTAGAATGTATTGAATATGCATATATTAATACTAGGGAAAAGGAGAAAAATCATGTTGCGTGGGGTGTCCATAACAAACCAGAATTGCTTTAAAATATAGGTAGCCCTTGACTTACAACCAATTGTTTAGTAAGCATCTGAAGTTATAACAGCACTAAAAAAAAGTGACTTATGACTATTTTTCACACAATTATTGCAGCATCCATAGTCACATGATCAAAATCTGGATGCTTGGCAACTGGCCTGTATATATAAAGGTTGCAGTGTCCTGGATCATGTGATCAGTTTTTGTGACCTTTTGACAAGCAAAGTCAATGGGAAAGCCAGAATCACTTAAGGACTGTGTTACTAACTTCACAACTGCAATGATTCACTTAAAAACTGTGACAAGAAAGGTGGTAAAATAGGGCAAAACTCACCTAACAACTGTCTTGCTTACTAATGGAAATTTTGGACTCAGTTGTGGTCATAAATCGAGGACTATTTGTAATAACAAGCACATAATGATGTCATCAAATGGCATAATTACATACTTGTGTCACAATCTTAGATACAATACAGAAATGGCAGCATTTGCGGGATGATGTCATCATTTGTTTCTATTCTGTGGCCTGCATGGGTTGTGGTAATGCCTTGAAAAAATAGTATGGCACAAATACAGTTAAAAATGGTTTAAATAACTGAGCCAATGCAAGGGCCTGGAGCAAGGAGATTTTGGAGACTTGGGGGTGGGGTGGGGGGAATAGGAACAGCAATGAGAAGCATGGAGGCAAATTTAAAAGAGAAAAAGAAATGAGAGTCCAATGTACACTGAAAGGATGAGGTTTGTTGATACATAATGGTTTCTGTCTTCGGTCTCTAAAGATCCTAAATTTTTTGGGATTCAGACAGCAAACTGGAAAAGAGGGATTTGTAAATTGCAGATCAAAATGGAGGGAACCTATTGCTGGAATCTATCCTTGAAAAAAGTTCCCTTAATTTCTGGTTCTGGTCACCTCAAATTACACCATCTCGGGCTTCCGGTTTGGAATCGTGGTGCCGGCGGACGTGCGTAGAAAGCGCTCTCTCCGCCATCTGGTTTTCCTTTGTCGGAAGACCCTGAAAAGAGTCAAAAGTCGCCCTGGAGGGGCAACCACCGTGAGGAGGACCCTCGATAGATCGCGGAAGGGTGGCAGCCCTTCCGTTTGATCCGAGGCAGCTCCTTTGGACCGATGAAGAAAAAATCGGCCATCAACATGGCCGATCACTAAGCCGTACCAGCCGAAAACCAAAAGCACTACCAAGCACAACGAAAGCACCGCGGAAGAATTGGGTGAGACCTTCCCTTCCCTGTATCCCAATTATTTTCCTGTAAAAGCCTTTTGAAAATTTCTTCCCCCCTTTTAACTGGGCGGCGTCTGCCTACTCTGGAAATACAAAGCTTTGAAAAAAAAAAGAAAAGAAAAGAACAACTAATCTAAACACCTAAATAACTGGACTTGCACCTTTTGGATATTTGGAGCCCCCCAAAATTCCTGTTTCTACAAGGATCTATTACCTTATCTATCTGTTGGGAAAAAAAAATTCAAACTGGATAAAAGCCTCATTTGAGTTTGGAAAAAGACTTTACATGTTATCGGGGACATCTTGTGGCAAAACCTGGTATAGCAAGTGTTTCTTTTTGTCTGTGAGACCTGTGAGACTAAGATTTGTCCTTGGCACTATCAAAAATGATAAGAATTTGGGAGTGCTTCCGGTGACTTTGCTGACTGTAGACCCGGGGAAAATTGCTCCGCTCCCCGGGTCCGAAATTTCTTCGCTGGCGGGCCCATTTGGGCTAAATGCCACCCTGGAGGGGTGGCCACCGAAGGGCGAACCTTTGAGGAACGGGAGCCGGTGGTAGCCAGCTTACTGAACCCAAAGCAGCCCCTGGAACCAGCAAAAGAAAGGCGGATCGCATTAATGCGAGCCGCCATTCCCAGCTGATCGTCGGAGACAGAAAACAGCTGATTTGGAAGGCAAGCAGCCGGGACGGGTGAGAATATGCTTCTTTTCTCTTTATGAAGTGGATTTCATTGAAGACTGTCTTTAAAACGAAGCTGGAAGGCTGAAGGGAGGAAGGAGGTGGATTTGTTCCCCCCCTCCCGGATAATCGGCGGTTTAAGCGAAAGAACTGACTTGGATTACCTTAAAAACCTTTTTAATTGGAGAAATTACTTTATTTTTGGAAGGAGAGGAAGACCTAATAACTGGGAAAAGCCACTGTTTTTTTTCTGTTGTTTTTATTAACTTTAAAGAACTTTAAAGAACTTTTAAACTGTGTTCCCACTTTGGACATTTTTTTCTCTTCTTTACCAGTTAGCGGTTACATTGTAATTTTCCTCTCTTTGTTCTCTGATAGCTTTGTTTATTCAGCTGCAAGACTTGGCTGCAAGCCCAGACACCCTTATCTCTCTCAAAAGCTACTGAGAGGGAAGTTCCCTTCTCCTTCTGTGACTGGTCTTTTTAACTAGCAATATATTTTTTACAGCAAAAAAAAAAAATATAAGAGAAGGGAATTTATCTTTTGGGTTTTGTTTTTTCTTGTGGGTGACTGTGGAATAATTTTTTTAATTTACAATTAGATCATTTTTCTTTATAATATTTTTGTTTTTACATGACAATTCTTTCTTTTCTTTTTCTTTCTGGTTTTTCTTTTGGATACAAATACATCTTTTTTCTTTTTGGCCTTCTTGTCTGTTTTTTTTACTTTTTCTTTTTTTATTCTCCCTCCTTTTTGGATGGTTGTAGAAATTTTTTGTTGCTCCCTTTTTTTTTCTTCTCCTTAACTAATTTTTTGCTGGAATTATTAGTACTTTTTTTCTTTCTTTTTCCCTTTTTTCCCCATTAAAAGTACATGTGCCTTGTCTCCTGATAATAGGAGGGCATTGGATTACAATTGGCCATTGGGCCCTCTGGTGGATTATAACTGGCCATTGGGCTCCTCAGTGGATTATAAATAAATACAACAACTAGAAGATGAGCATCTCAAATTTGGCTAAAGGGGTAAAGAAGGGCTCTTCGCCCCCCGCCTCAACCTCGGTGAGCCCAGCTCCTCAAAAATCAATTACTACATTTCTACAACAGGAAACTCAACAAAAAGATACGCAAGCGATACTCCAAGCAATTGCAGACTCCAAAATGGAAATGAAAAAAGATTTGGATAAAAATTATGAAGACTTGAAAAGTGATCTTCTTAAAATGGATCAAAAAATGGAAACTTTCCAACAGGCGATGATAGATACTCAACAAAGAATGCAAAAAATAGAGGATAAGTCAGAGATGGTTGATCAGAAATTAGAAGCATTACAAGATGAGAACCAGAGATTGGCACAAGTTAATGCGGAATTGGAAGATAGCATCGTTGTTATGGAAATGGAAAGGGCATCATACTTCTTGAGATTCCAAAATATCATAGAAGAGAAAGATGAGAACCTGTTAGAGTTGATGTGTGAGTTATTGGCGGAACAACTTGGAATGGAAATGGATCAAATGAAAAAAGAAATGGACCAGGTCTTTAGAGTCAATTCAAGCTATGCAAGAAGAAATAGAGTTCCTAGAGAGGTTCACGTAAGATTTCTTAAAAGAGCAATACGAGATAAGATTTTGAGAGCAATAACAGACCAACCACTGAAATATAAAGATAAAGAACTTGTAATTCTTAAACAGATCCCGAAGAGAATAAGAGAAGCACGAAGAGAATATCAATTTTTGACAAGGAAACTGCTGAATAAAGGAGTGAATGTTAGATGGTTGGTCCCAGAAGGATTACTAATTTTTTGGGACTCGAGAAGATACAGATTGGATACACCACTTAAAGCAGAGGAATTTTTTAATAATCATAGAACCTTTCTGGAAGAAGGCGACATCAGATCTAAAAAACCAGAGGAAGAAGCAGGAGCATCGAAACAAACAGAAGAGGAAGAACCTAAAAAGACCCAATCAGAAGAAGATGTAAGACCCAAGGATCAGAGACAGATAACCTCTCCTAGAAGACTAAGATCTAAAAACAACTAAAACTATGGAAGAAATTGAAATTTTTTCAACAAATATAAATGGTCTTAACTCCCCATCAAAAAGGAGTAAAATATTCTATAGATTACAAAAATTAAAAATGGACATAATTTGTCTCCAAGAGACACATATAAAAAGACAACACTTTAGATTTCTAGAACAACCAAAAATAGGCAAACTTTATTTTTCATCGGCACTGCAAAAGAAAAGAGGAGTAGCTTTTTATATAAAAGAGAAGATGAATCCAAAACAAATTTATGCTGATGATGAAGGAAGATTATTAATGGTGGAAATTACATGGAACCAAAAACAAATTTTGATGATTGCGATATATGCCTCCAATGAGAAACAAGACCAATTTTTCCAGCAACTATATGATAAATTAATGGAATTAAACTACCAAAACCTTTGTATTCTTGGAGACTTTAATGCGATAACTGATGCAAAACAGGATTATAAGAGCTACAAACAAGGGAAAAAAGGGGGAAATACCTTATCTTGGAGACAAATGAATCCAGATAAAGCACAATATACATTTTATTCAAATAGGCATAAATCCTGGTCACGAATTGATATGATATGGACTTCTTATGATTTAAAGACTATGATACAGGAGATTGAAATAGAACCTAATATTTGGGCAGACCATAATCCAATAAGAATGACGTGGAAAGGAACTAGAAAGAAACTAAGATGGTGGCTGAACAAAGCTATATTGAAAGAAAAGGAATTTCTGCAATTAGCAACGAAAGAAATGGAATTTTTTTTTAAAATAAATAAGAAAGAAGAAACTTCCACTCAAAATGTATGGGATACAGTGAAAGCTTATTTTAGGGGCGTGGCTATAACCTATGTGGCCAAAAAGAATAAAGAAAAGAAACAAATACAACTTAGATTGAAAGAACAACTTAGTAACTTGGAACTGATGCTACGAAATGATCCACAAAAGAAAGAATTGAAGACACAAATGGAATTAATAAAACACAAATTAAATTTATTGGAAATGGACACAAGGGCACAACAGATTAAACGATGTAAACAGAATTTCTTTGAAAATGCCAATAAACCCAGAAGATGGCTGGCATATAAATTGAAAAAAGAAAGAGAAAAAA
The DNA here is from genome assembly GCA_023970755.1 of Azemiops feae. NCBI lineage: Eukaryota > Metazoa > Chordata > Lepidosauria > Squamata > Viperidae > Azemiops > Azemiops feae. Next base: position 803,267 of record JALGBA010000018.1, read on the forward strand.
GACTGATAAGTAAACTACAAGATTCAAAAGGCCAATTGTACTGCCACAATGATGCAATTAAAAAAATTACTGCAGCTTATTATGAGACACTTTATAAAACTGAGGTGGTTTCGAATGAGACAATACAGGAATATTTAAAAGAAGCGGATCTTCCAAAGGTACCAGAGAATATGCAATACATATTAAATGAGAACATAACAATGATGGAGATTACAGAGGCGATAAAAAAGCAAAAGAAGGATAAAACTCCGGGACCGGATGGTCTCCCTGCAGAATTTTATATAGCTTTACAAGACATTGTCAGTCCGATTTTGAAAGACCTTTGTAATGAAGCTTTTTCAGAGACAAAAATACCAAATTCATGGAAAGAAGCCAATATTTCTCTTATACCTAAAGAAGACACTGATTGTACACAAATTAAAAATTATAGACCAATATCCTTATTAAACGTGGATTATAAAATATTTACTACAATAATGGCAGAAAGAATGAAGAAAATTTTGACTGAATTCGTCCATTCAGACCAAAATGGCTTTTTACCAAAAAGGCAGATAAAGAATAATTTAAGGATTATTTTAAATGTGTTGGAGTATTATGAAAACCATCCAGGGAAACAGTTGGCGCTTATATTTCTTGATGCGCAAAAAGCTTTTGATAATCTTAATTGGCAATTTTTGTTCCAACAGTTGAAGGAGATGGACTTTGGCGGAAATTTTATAAATGCAATTCAAGCAATTTATAATAAACAATCAGCAAGGATACTTATAAATGGAGATTACACAGACAGCTTTGAAATAAAAAAGGCACAAGACAGGGATGTCCATTGTCCCCTTTGTTATTCATTTTTACATTGGAAGTGTTGGCTAGAAATATTAGGCATGATATTGAGATTAAAGGATTGGAGATAAAAGATCAAAAATATAAACTACAGGCTTTTGCGGATGATTTAGTTTTTATTTTGGAGGAACCATTAGAGACAGCTGTTAAACTCTTGCGGAAAATAGAGAAATTTGGAGAAGTGGCGGGGCTGAAGATAAACAGGGAAAAGACTAAAGCATTAACGAAGAATTTAACAGATAAACAAAAAATTCAATTTGCTAAAAAGACAAACCTTCAAATAGCTAAAAAAGTTAAATATTTAGGTATCTATCTAACTTCAAAATATACAACAATAAAAGAAGACAACTACGAGAGATTACTAAAACAAATAAAAGTGGACTTGGAGAAGTGGAAAAATCTTCAATTATCATTACTAGGAAGGATAGCGACTGTTAAGATGAACATTTTACCTAAGCTATTTTTTCTTTTTCAAACAGTTCCTGTCAAGTTAAATCAAAAATTCTTCGATGAATTGAATGCTACAATAATCAGATTTATGTGGCAAAGCAAAAAAGCTAGAATTAAAATTAAATTATTACAAGATTCTAAAGACAGAGGGGGCTTTGGACTCCCGGATTGGAGACTTTACTATCAGGCAGCTATTTTGCTTTGGCTTAAAGAATGGATTACATTGAGAAACAAAAGACTTCTTTATTTAGAGGGGCATGATTTGCAATTAGGTTGGCATGCATTTTTGTGGTATGAGAAAAATAAAGTACATAAATATTTTCAAAATCATGCTATAAGGAATGTATTGTTTTCAGAGTGGGAAAAAATTAAACATAAAATTTACATGAAAATACCTGAGTGGATTTCGACAATGGAAGCCTTTTCCTATCCAAATTTAATTAATTATGATAAACTCGTTAGCTATAAAGATATTTTGGACAAAGACGGGAAACTTAAAGACAGACAAACTCTTCAGCAACAGGGTATTGACTTAACATGGTGGTCTTACTTGCAAATTCAGACAAGATATGAAAAAGATATAAAGTCTACAGGATTTTATAAAGAACAGACACCGCTAGATAAAATATTGTTAAAAACTGATGAACATTTGATTAAAAAACTCTATAAATTTCTGCTAAGATGGAAGATGGAAGAAGAGCAAGTAAAAGAAACAATGATAGTATGGGCTAAGAACTTTGGATACTCTATAGACTTAGAAGATTGGCAAAAATTATGGGATCGAAATATTAAACTTACTAAAGCGGCTGCATATAAGGAGAAGTTATATAAAATGTTTTATAGATGGCATATGACACCAGTTAGACTAGAGAAAATGTTTAAAAATGTATCAAATAGTTGTTGGAAATGTAAACAAAAACCAGGAACTTATTATCATATCTGGTGGATATGCCCTAATGCAAAGATATATTGGCTTAAAATTCACAGATGGTTAGAAAAGATGACTAAGATACAGATAGAATTCAAACCGGAATTGTTTTTATTAGGAATATTAAGATCGAACTATGGAAAAGAGAATGAATATTTAATTTTACATATATTAACAGCCGCGAGAATAGCATTTGCCCAATTTTGGAAAAATGAAAAGATACCACCTGACCAGATTATTATTATGAAAATATTGGAATGTGCAGAAATGGATAGATTAACTTTAGAAATTAAAGAGAAAGAAGATACAATTTTCTTTAAAACATGGGAAAAATTTTATCAATGGCTAGCAATAAGATAGAATGAAAAAAGATGGTGAAATTAAATAAGATAAATGATGTACTTTTTCTTGAATATTATTTTTTAACTTTTTGGTTAGATGTTTACATTTAACTACAATTAATTATAATTAATAAGCGTTATATTGGTATTTATATGTAACTATATTTACTTAGTAATACATCACTAATAGTATATTGATTATTGTTACTTATAGAATGAATGATATGTATTGGGTTAAGTTTTTACCATTAATAGTGATAAATTTATTAATATAGCTTTTTAGTATTATGTTAATTATGCATACTTAATATGTATACCCGGACGATAGTCTGCTTGCTAAAGTGTTGATTGATTGTTGGGGGTAACCCCATTATTGTATCTACCCCTACCCTTGGTTTAATCCTTGTTTTTTTTTTTTACCCTATGTTATACCTTTACCTACCCTTCCCTTTTTATCCCGATAAAAATAATAAAACATATTTTTTTAAAAAAATGATAAGAATTTGGAACAGCTGGGTGGTGAAAACAACTCTTTATAGTGGAGGTGGACGTTTACTGACTTTTATCAAAAATAGCCTCCACTAAAGGACTATCTGTAAACACCACAGAAATGGAGGAATACTACCCACAACTTAACTACAAACTTATACTTGAAAAAATCCTTGAGGCTACTGAGCTAATGAACTCCAGACTGAAAGATAAAGGTGCCACCCTAAATTTACAAAATGCAGCCCAGACTTCAACTGATGAACTTACAATCCAAAAAGCAACAGAAGAGAAAGAAATTAACACCGAAGTGGATTTTAAAGAATACCAGGAACAATCTACTGAAAACTTTGACAGTCAAACCTTGATCTCAACTAAAAAGTCTGCAACTCAAAAAGCAACAGAAACTGAAGAAAGCAACATTAAGATGGAAGGTGCTGAAGATCAATATGCACAACACATTGAGAATCTAGACAACCTAGACAACCAAACAACAATTACAACATTGAACATGACTTTTTACTTAAGCCAGATGAAACCGGAAGAAGAAGAAGACCAGACTGAACTGATGACAAATATACCAAGCAAAACATGGAGATTTGAACTACCAGGCCAACAACCCAATGATTACAAAGGGGCCAGCTCCTTTGAAAAATTGATCACTGGATAGTCTCCCCTGATTCAAATATCATGCGTAGGAATGAAGGGAGATCTATCTGATGATTTAAAGGCACTGGTATGGAAGCTTGCTTGGCATAGAGTCTTTCATTAATGGCAGAGGATAAACATTCTCAATGCAGATCATATTTAATCCATGGTAAACCACTCATAGGCGCAGGGACACATCCTTCTTCTCCCAGAACACTACCGAGGCAGCCATACGTGATTTGGCTGGCTGGATAAACCCCCAATTGCAAGTTTTTGTCTATAAAAGTCTGGAGCTCTTCGAGCTCTCCTGGGATCATGGAATATAATTTAGGCTTGGGCAACTTGGCCCCCGGGAGAATTTCTATAGAGTAGTCAGTGGGATGTTGATGGGGGAACACATCAAGATCTTTTTCATTGAAAACTTCTTGTAAGTCCAGGTACTCTTTGGCATTTGGGGTTTGGCCTTGGCTTGTTCTTGCACCACTGTTACAGCCTCCCCTCTGTCTTTTCCGTCCATCGGTTTGGGATTGTGAGTGGACGGTTCCCCTTTTGTCTTTCTCTCAGCCAGCTTGCACCTAATTTTTAAAACACACTTTCTCCAATTCATGTAAGAGTTCCATTTTAGGAGCCATGCCAGTCCCAATACAAGGGCTCTGTCCTTGCCCGGTGCCACAGTGAAGCTTAAGGTTTCCTCATGGAGCCCCACTGTCATTTCAATTGGTTCCATAACAAACGTCACGGGGGCTCTCCCTGCCACTGAGCCATCCAATTAGCAGAATGCCACTGGCACCTTTAATTCTCTGAGTCACAACCTCAATTTTTTCATCAAGCCAGGATGGCCCAGACATCTGGTGCAGCCCGATTCCAATAGGGCGATCGGGTTTTCCCTACGCCCCAAGTAGGGCACCACCAGTTCTATTGGGATTGTTACAGGTATCACCAGCCAATCAATGGGTCATCATTGTTGTCGTTGTCTGTGGGGCTCCTAGGTTGTATGGTCAGAGTTCCCTCACCATCGTTGGGCAATGGGGTGAAATTGACGACCTCCACTCCTTTTAGAGCTGTCTCCTGAGGTTTCACAGGAGGCTTTCCTGCCTTTTTAGTGGGGATGGTGGTTGACTTTTGTGTTGGATGCTGTGCTCAGCAGTTGGCTGCTCAATGTCCCTCTTTCCCACATTTGAAGCATCTGTGGTTGCTTGGAGGAAACATGTTGAAGCCCATGGAATTAAATCAAGATATGCATGTTACCATTTAAAAATCTTCAAAATAGATTCATAAAACAGATTAGCTCTCAACTGCTTAACAGTATTTAATATTTAAGTTAATGGGACTGAAAGGGCTTACATGTGGTAAGTATACACTGCTGGTGCAGATTTCAAAAAGTTTTCAAGTAGCTCAATCTGCTGAATTTCATTGTAGTGCTAGCTGAATTCATTTCAATACACCCAAAACTAACCCATTCTTGACCAGTTGCAACTTCAAAATGCTCTTCAAGGGCAGCCCCACATAGAATGCAATATAGTCATTCAGCCAGAAGGTTACTAAGTTATGAGGCCTTCCAATCCTGAAACAAATGCAATTGGTGGCACAAGGTATCAGTTGTTCAAGGTAGTCCGGGCAAGAAACCAAAACCAAGAGTATTAACTGTAAGGTTACAGTAGCAGAATCTTGCTAGCACTTTTCCTTCCCCAGCCTTTACTTTCCAGAGAACTAGGGAAAGTCCCTTCTGAGACACTTTTTCCACTCACATTCCTTCCATAAGGTCTGAGATATCACTTGTCAGGTTGTTGTCTAGGCTGTAATTCTTTCTCTGCTCATCTCCCAAGTTTATTCTCACAGTGCATTACACAAGGCAAACCTGTGTAAAGGCCTCTTTGAACAGGACTCTTTGAGACCAGAAGGACTCTCAAACTGCACACCAGCCCAGTCTGAGAAGTGCTACCTCATCCAGAGATATAGCTAACGTGATATAGTGCTAACTTGAAGTTTTACTGGGTTGCAAAAATACCTGCTGTGATGTTAGATTCCAGTCTTTTCCTACCCTTGGGACTCTTAAAGGTAAGGAAGATCTTTGCTTTAGTAACATTTAACATAGAACTATATTCTATCATGATATAAGGAGCCATGGTGGTGCAGTGGTTAGAATGCAGTATTGCAGGCTAACTCCCTGCTCCCTGCCAGGAGTTCGATCCTGACCGGCTCAAGGTTGACTCAGCCTTCCATCCTTCCAAGGTCAGTAAAATGAGGACCCAGATTGTTGGGGGCAATATGCTGACTCTGTAAACTGCTTAGAGAGGTCTGTAAAGCACTATGAAGTGGTATATATGTTAAGTGTTATTGCTATTCCCAATAGTCATTCTTTCAGGCAATATCTTTGGTTTGATGCACATTCCCTGGTTCTCACCTCCAAGCTGTATAATACAAACATTGAAAAAATTGGGGGTCCCACTTGATACCTTCCTCTAGCTAACCAAGAAGTAGTTTGCTAATCAAGTATAATTAAATGCTCTGTCAAATGCTTTGTTTCTATCGAAATACATCAAGAGCATTCCTAAATCTACCAAGAATTTTACTCAACCAAATGACTGAAATATTAGTCTGACGAGACTTTTCTTGCCAAATCCAGGTTGATTTGTAATAGCTACTGGACTGTACTTCCTCTGATTCTTCTTTATATCCTATGATGAAGAAAAAGACAAATATCCTCCAATTATGAGCATTAATATGTTATGATTTATTATAACAAATCATATAGTTTGGTCTAGTGATTAAGCACCAGGCTAGAAATCAGGAGACGGTGAGTGGAATGTTACTGGGATTGCATGTGTGTTGTTCAAAAGTAAAACTAGCAAGAGCAACAAAGTCTTGATAACAACTCTTTAGGAAACTGGCTCAATAAAATGCACTACTTAAAAAATTTGAAATGTCTTCTTTCTCTTTTAATATCTGTCTCTAGTCTGGAAATTGTATCTAAATCCCTCCAAACTGAAAATAAATATGGGCCACCATATGCTAAATCCAAATTCTGTAAGTTCATTTTTTATAAATGTAAATCAATTAATTAATTTATTAAATTTAAATGAATTTAAATTTACACATAAATGAGATTTTATGTGTAAGATAAGTGAAATAATAATCCACAAAAGCAACTGATTATTAGCGGAAGGGCAGCTAGGGAGGCCTAGTGCAAAAAAGTTCATCCAGAGGAATAGAATTCAAGAAGAGAGACAAAAGTGCAAAGAGACATGTGAAAGAAGGCTGCAAGTACCAGAATGTGTGTATTACCACAAGATCCAATAAAAATCCATCCAGTTAAGAAGATCATATCAGTACAAATAGTCCTCGACTTACGACCATAATTCAGCCCCAAATTTCTGTTCTTAAGTGAGTTTTAAAACCTTTCATTTTATCACCATTTTACAACTTTTCTTGTCACAGCTGTTAAGCGAATCATTGTATTATTAAGCTAGTAAGACGGTCAGAAGGTTGGAAAAAGTGATCACATGACCCCAGGACACCGTAATTGTCATAAATATGATCTGAATGCCAAGCATCTGAATTTTGATCATGTGACCATGGGGATGCTGCAACGGTCATAAGTGTGAAAAATGGTCATAAGTCACTTTTTTCAGTGCCATTGTACCTTTGAACGGTTATTAAATGAATGGTTGTAAGTCGAGGACTACCTGTAATCCTGAGAGTTTGATATATGAACTTCATCTTCTTTCAGGCAAGAAACAATGATTTAAAATGCCTAGGAAATAATTATACAATTTTATTTTGTGTATGTTAATGCTCTACTCAACAAAGTAATCTGGCTAGGAAACCACATCTATAATATACCTTACCAGATGTTGGCATGAAACCTAGCATTGTAATTACTTTTAATTCAAAACATAACAGTTCCTTAGTGTATTTTGGACATTAAAAATGATGCATTGTGCATATTTTAAATTAACCAAACCCCAGAATACCTCTCAACCAAACATTTAATTATACAAGATTCTCTCTAAGTCAATATAAGTTCTTGTTGGGAGATCCAGATTTCCAAAATATAAAGATTGTTTTTTTGTCAGGAAAAATATTTAATCAATTACCTGAAAGATTTCTTTCTTTTGGATTTCTCAAAAAATTCATTATTGTAAAAAATACATAAGGTCTTCAAAAGCTCTAGAGACAACAGAGATTTTTCAGTTGCTTTGGAACAGATACTCAATCTCTGCTATTTTAATTTGGGAAGTATTTAGTTTTCCCACATTATATAAAGTTGTTATTTACTTTAACAGTGCTTTTAAATCTTATCACATATACACTTTCTATGTAAACTATTTGATATATTGTTGAAATTTCAGCAAGAAAATAGAAGTAAAAAAAAGACAAATCCACAATCAATTATTTTGCAGTTATTTAAAATAATTATATATTATCACACAATCAAAAACAATGTAATTTGAACAAAGCCAGATTAGATGAAGTTTATTAGTGAACATTTTCATGCCAAAAAATAGCTTTATAAAATGTTGCATTTTTTAAATGCCTTCAAAGTCTGCGCTTTTCACCTCTATCTTTTTGCAATTGGACAATATAACCAAGTCACTAAGATCAAATTAAGTCTCTTCAAACTGAAGACATTGCATCTGGAACATAAACCTGTTGCTCTTATTTTGGCCTGTTACCATTTGTTAGCCAATTATAAAATAGGATTGGCTGTCTGATGGAATAAGTTTTATTAGATGGGGAAATTTTTCATAAAAAACAAGTTTATTATATATTCATTAAATTTCATAAATTGGAAGGTGAGTAGAAATAAATTAAAAACAATTACAAAATATTAAAAAATGAAAATACAAAGCAGGCGCAAACCCAAGTACAAGTTAGAGTACAAGTTGGAGTTGGAGTAGAGTGATGCTGTGAAGAATTTCAAAAGGTGAAATCTGTATCTTGTTATTGAGTGTGTGAGTCAGGAGAAATATGCACAAACAAAATAGGAAATCTAGAAGTGGTTAGTTCTAGTTCTGTCTTAGTATGGCTGGGTGACTTCGGGTCAGTCACTCTCTTTGTCTTAGCCCAAACTATCTCATAGGCTTGTTATTGTGGGGGAAATAGAAGGAAAGAGGTGCATTAGGTATGTTTGCTACCTTGAGTTACTTTTAAAGTAATTCAGGAGATGCAGTTTGTTGTAGTTTCATGACTAAAAGGCACAAGAAAGTGTCCAATAATCTTGTGGCAACACAACAGTAAATTTGGTGGAAATTTTTAGACTTCTTTATTTGGAGGAGGAATTTATTTTCACAAAATGCCAGCACAGGTTTTAGAGGCTGCATAGTTTTAAGCATTTGCTTTGCCCCTAAAATTCATCAACCCCTTGAGAAAGAAAAAAGAAAACAAAAACATAGTCCATGCATTTTAGACGCCTTAAGTGCTGGAACTTGTGGCTACAGTTGGGGAAGCTAAATATGGCCAATAGACTTGTCTGCCTCTGCCATAGAAAAACAGGAGCTGATTTCACCGAGATGGTTTTGTTGCCTCTGATCTTGCTTATCGTGTGCCCACAGTTTCAGAGCAAAATGAGAAGGTGCTGCTCCCAAGGCATTCCAAAAGTATTATCATAAGGAAGCTGTGGAGAAAACCTCACAATTCTTAACCCCAATACATACTATAGCCACTAAGGTCCATAGTTCATGGCTGAGGAAGAGAACCTGATTTCTTTAGTGTAATACAGCCCTTCAAAATCTTGGGTATGCTCCCCAGAGTCCTTTTAATCAGACTCAGTTTTATTATTAGTTCACTAGCTATTTATTATTTCAACTTCAGGTTTTTCAATATATAAATAACATTCCTGGTCCAAATCCTAATCTAAAATATATGGCTGATTTATGCTGAAGAAACTGAGCCAGAATTGTTCATAACTTTAGAGGAGACAAAGGAAAAATAAAATTAAGGCATCATAAACAATATTTTCATTCTTTCATTACTCAATTCTAATTCTCATTTTAACTGCTGCAGGAAATATACTAGAAATCATTGGATAAATTAAAAGAATAATGGATAAATTAAATGACTTTTCTTTTCCAAATTGATGGTGTAATATGCCTTAAAAGGCATCTTTGTGAACAGTAGAATAAAGATTCTCTGAATTTGTGGGCAGATTTTTGTATAAAATTCAATAAAATATCCATTTGCTTTTCACAATTATTTTCCATTAGCTAAGCAACTCCTTTAATGACAACCAATAAGCAAGGTTTTCGTTTCCTGAGAAGGAAAATATAAATAGGAAAAAAGAAATAAGTATAAAACAGAGGTAGGATGTACCCAAGGTTATTTATTGTCTCTTTGTGCTTCAAAAGAAGTTATGGAGCTGTAATATATATATAAAATATACTTTTCATAAAACTGATTTAGTTTTGATATTTCCTTAATCATTCTTATTCTTCATGAAACAAAAAACAAGTTATTTTCTGAAATTACTTCAGAACCCTAGTTTCTACATTCTTCATAAAGATGGATCAAAAAGAATAACTGTAGAACCCAGCATGCCAACAAGTTCTGCCACAGTGATTTCTCCACAATTGCTTCAGTTTGGGGAACAAACATCTTTCCACCAATGGTGCAGCCATGGGTATCTGTAAAGCCTTATAGTATGCCATTATCTTTTTGGTTGACTTAAAACAATTATTCTTCTATTTCTGTAGTTCATGTATTCCAATAGTTTCTTCTCAAATTTTGTCCCTCCTTAGATATTAATGCTACATTAACATCTTTCCAGCTCTCTGGCATCTTTTCCCTCTGTAAAACATGATTCATTGTGTTTTGTAAGTTTGTAAAAGTTCATCCTCAAAGCATTTATAGTAAAAAGCTGGTAACCCATCTAACCCAAGCGCCTTTCCTGTTTTAGCCTTTTTTTCTACCTTCACAAGCATTCCTTATTGTTACGGGTCCATTCAAAATCTGTTTCTTTGTCCTCTTCAGTAAGTGAAATGGTGAAGGACCGGCCCAGCCCGGCCCAGGCCGACCAGGCGCTGATCTACAATGTGGTCAGACTTAGAGTCACTGTGCTGCCCTGGAACCAGCGAGGGACCACTCCCACCCTGCCCTCTGGGCACGCGCGCAGGAGGTGGTGAACGTGTGGGGCCTGGCATCCCTGGGCACTGCATTATGAGCGCTTTCCTCCCACCCAGGACGCCAGCCCTCGCTGGCTCCAGGGCAGCACCACGGATCTAAGGCTGACCATATTCCACACCAAGTTGTAGATCAGCACTAGTGCCTCCATGCCCCGCTCGCCAGCCTGGCCTCACAGCCTGCAAGGCTTCCCTTTCACTGGGACCGCCTGCCCCTGAATGGGAAAGCCACGGCCGGTGGCAGCACAGCCACCAGCAACGCTGCCAATCTCTCCCTCTCCCCTCACCCCTTCCTGACCGCGGAGGAGACAGAATGGGACCCGTGCATGTGTTTGTGTGAGTGTGTGTGTGCACGCATGTGGGGGGGTCTCACCTCTTGCAGCCCCATGCTGTGATATTGGGGAGGAAAAGAACGGGAGAGGTAAGAGAAGCTGTGATGGGAGCTTCTTGCAGCCTTCCATGGGGCTGGGGGTAGGAGCTGAGGGGGGCAGGGTGCGATGTGATTGGAGGCATGTTGAGAAAAAGAAACAAGTACTCAAAAAAACCCAGCTTTCATTAGTTTGCGGCCTGCCATTGCAGAAGGTCTCTGTTGAGGGCGCGGGGCTGCAAGGGGTCACACACACACACACACACACACACACACACACACACACGTGCGGGTCTGGGAGAGGTGAGCTGAGCCACGCAGAGGCAATGATGGGGGAGGGGAAGCCTTTGCCCACCACTTCCTGCCTGCTGCCTGGAGCCTCTGACAACTTAAAAAAAAGAAGGAAGGAAGGAAGGAAGGAAGGAAGGAAGGAAGGAAGGAAGGAGTCAGGGAGGGAGGGAGGGAAAGAGGAAGGAAGGAGAGGCGACTTGGTTGGAGATGCCCCAGTTCAAAGGAGAAAGCAATTTTGTGTTCTGTTTTGTCACAGACAGAACTTTGTTGGCAATTCAAGTTAACACTGGTATTCTTAAATTGTGGGCTCTTAGGAAAGTATTCCCTCCTTGTATGTTGCAAGCAGTCATTTCCAGTGGGGAAAAGAGGACAAAGCAGAGTGGGGAAAATATTTTCCTTTGGTATATTTCCAGTTTGAATTAGACCAAGGCAGGGTCCCTACAGGAGGGCCCTTTTAAGGATTATGTATTAATAGAAAAGCAACTAACCTACCTCTGCTCCTAAAAGCTAAAGCTGTTGCACATAAAAAACAGAGGAGTTTTGATCAACTATCACAGCCACCATTTTGATACTGTTGCTCTACTGTCGTCTGTGGACGCCCCCATTAAATGCAAGCACGGGATAAACTGAGCCTGGTTTGTTCTCAGTCTTTTAAGTGGCCACAGACTACTAGCAAAAGTGGCATTTGATCACAAGGCAAGGAGGCATCGAGAAATGTTTCCCCTTTTGCATTTGAGCATCCAAGAAGGGACAAGAAAGGAGAAAAGGAAAGAGGAAAGACAAAGAAAAAAGAAGGAAAGAGGAGAAGAGAGCAAGGAAGGAAAAAGAAGGAAAGAAGGGAAGGAAGAAGAAAGAAAGGAGAATAAAGAGGGAAGAAAAAAGAAGAAAAGGGAAAGGAGGAAGGAAGGAAGGAAGGAAGGAAGGAAGGAAGGAAGGAAGGAAGGAAGGAAGGAAGGAAGGAAGGAAGGAGGGGGATTATAATGAGAGACAGGGAGGGTCTGAGGGAAGTCCTGCCTTAGCACTTGGCCACCAGCAGCCCTGCTGCCCTTTCACCATCTCCTTGTCCCCTCCTCCTGATCTCTCCTGGTGATCTCCCATCCTATTGCTGAGGATGCTTTAGTTACAAAGCCGCATGGAGAGGTAGTGGGCCTCCCTCTGACCCACAGACTTTTCCCTCCCGCACACACCATGAGGAACCTGGCCAAGGAGAGCAAGAATAGTAGCAGCAGCTTCAAGGAGGAGGTAAGCACAGCAGGGCTCCCCCTTGGGAAAGCAGGGCTGGGCTGTGCTGTACTGGGCTGTGGGGTCCTGGTGTCCTGGGAGCTCAAGGACCAGGCTGGGCGCTTGCCCTCCACTGCCCAGGGCTCCGGGCAGCCTGCGCCACCGTCTGAGAGTCCTCTGCGTGGCCTGAGAGGGACAGCGAGGCTCCTCTGGTGGACCAGAGTTTGGCACTCGCCCTGGTCTCGCCTTCCTACACTGGAGACAATGGATCCCCCCAGCCCACCCAGACCACATAGGTGCTCCCTAACAAGAGCTAACCACGCCCGCCCTGACCATGCCCCCCCCCCAAAGTCAACCACCTCCCTGATGTGCCCTCAGTGAAATCGAGTTTGACACCCCTGGTTTAGAGAAAAAAACAGTATCTATAGTATCTATGTTTATTGCTCACTGGAAACCCCTTATGGATTTTTCATGTAAAAAAAAATGAATTTATGAGCTATGGTTTTGACAATTAAGTAGGACACATTATAGAAAGAAGAGAGACATGATATAACTTTAGAGAAAGAGGTAACTTTACAATTATACTTATAACTGCTATAAAGATCAAAAGCCACTTCATTATATACTTTTTCTTTCTTTTCTATTTTTCTTCTAATTTTTTCTTTTCTTTTTTCTTTTTGCATTTTCTTTTATTCCTTTTTTCTTTCTTATTCTATTTTTGTATTTGTACTCTTGTTTTTAAAACTTTCAATAAAATTATATTTAATTTTCTCTATTTAATAAAAAAGGATTATTGTTTATTAGTCCTATGGAAATTTAAAATTGTTTTCTCTTTTCTCTATTTTGCCTTTAAAACAAAATAAAAGAAAATAACAAAAGTATCAGTTTCAGGGCAATGTTATCTAAATTAATAAGGTGATAACAAATATAATATATATCTCCTAAAAATAATAAATTCTGATATCACTATACACAATGCAACTCAAAAAGAATGTGGCCTTTTATGTTTTATTCTTCTAACCTCACAGTTTAATTATCTTAGGTATTTCTCTATAGGCAACATATCTGTTAAGGTGATGCAGCCTTCCAGATTTAAAGGCAAATAGCTATTTTGTAGCATGCAGTGATGTCCACGTAGCAACTTGTTCAATCAAATAACAGTCTCAAGATCCTGGGGAAAAGTACAGCTGCTATCCGGGAGGGTTTCCCAAGGTCTGCCAGAGAAAATTAGAAAAGCTCAAAGAAAATAAGCAGGTTTGTTCAATGAGCCAGAAAATTGTAAAGGTTGAGATGCTGGGCTTGCCTTGAGCCAAAGAAACTCTATCAAGCCCACTGGATGACATCAATCTTTTACCATCCCACCTCTCTCACAGAGCTACAGTTATGAGGATTAAAGTTCAGAATGTATATCTCCTTGAGATCTCAGGGGAAAAAAAATCAGAATATAAATAAGATAAATGACTGGCATTCTTCCTTCTTTAATACTTATGATTATTGAGTTAACCTCTCCCCTGCCTGGAAATAATATATTATGGCCAAATTACAAGGGTATATTTCACTAGAATAGTGAATATTTCACTAGAAATATACTTCTAGAAACTTTTCAACTGAAGAACAATTTTATGCCAAATATTGTGTTTGCCTATTTCTCCACAGTTACAGTTGTCATTTTAAAACATTTCATTCTAACAGCAACATACAGCAGTCTACAGTGATTACTGGTCAACAGTATTACTTTGCTATCCAAAGTTCACTGAAATCCCAAAGAAATTTGCTTTTATCTCTTTTTCCCATGACCACTGTTTAAGTTATCCAATGCCCTCTTCTCTTTTCAAAATTGCAAAAACATACACAATTCCAGTGGGAGCATCCTCATTTCCTTGTTTCTCTACATGGAATCTAAACAGATCAAAATTAAGCTCATTTAACTCTTTCAAGGTTCTCTTCAAATTCAATCCATCAATGTAGCTGCACACTACAATTAGCACCAAGCATACTCACGTTATGTCAGATCCAAAGATGTTCAAGAAGTGACTAGGTGGACTAGTGGTTAGATTACCAAGTGACTGAAATCGTAACTCTTGCTTCCTATGTTTCCATGGCTTGGAGCAACACATCTGAAGGGCACCAGATTGGGAGACCTTTTAAATCTGCTGATACCAAGGTCCATAAGACAAGTGTGTTTTTTGAGATATCTGTAAAGAAAGTTTAAAGTCAGTGATTCTGTCTAATGCTGATGTCAACGCTTCTAACATCGGATGTTCTTGCTTTGACAACAGATGGAAATGTAGCCATCTTTTCTCTTTCTCTTTTAGAGTTAGTTGAATGGGAGGGGAGATGTGGATGAGAGTCCAGTTAGTCATAACAATAATAACTCAGCTGTGGGAATCCAAGGTTATTGCACCCAATGAGGAGCTAGAGATGAAAAGTGGGGAACAACCTTCCCGTTCCCCCTACGCGAGCGATCATGATCATGAGCGATCATGATGATCGGCGAGGCAGCCACCAACTCCTGCCAAGGGGAACCCCCAGTCCCACCTGTGCAGATCAGGCAGCCTTCCCATCCTCGAAGCCACCGACCATGGCCTCCAGCCCCATGGGGAGAGACAGCTCCAGTCGCCGCCCCTCCAAAAGCCCAGATTGCCACCGACGAAATAAGAGCCCGAGCCATCACTGGGAGAGCCAAACCCCGGATCGACGTGCTTACCAGCCACCCAGCCCGGGGCCCTTACAGCAATGGTGTCAATGCTGCTAACACTGGATGTTCTTGCTTTGACAACAGATGGAAATGTAGCCATCTTTTCTCTTTTGCTTTTAGAGTTAGATGATGCTGGGAGGGTGGATGTGGATGAGAGTCCAGTTAGTCATAACAATAATACCTCAGCCATGGGAATCAAGGTTATTGCACCCAGAGCTGATAAAGATTTGGCGGGTTGGAGAGCTGGGGAGAAAGCCCGCACTTCAAGCTAATTGGGGAATGTGATTTATGACTGTTAATTGGAGGAGGGAATTGAACTTTGCTACTTTGTGCCCAAGGGAGGGGAATTCAGTTTTTGGCTTTAACTATGTAGTGCTGATACTTTGCTTCTCGAATAAAAGATTCTTTAAGGTAAACAATGCCTCGAAGTTCTTTTGAAGAGTTTCATCTGTTGGAACCATGACATTAAGCCAAAAACTTCAAATTTTACCTAACTATCTTGGGGTCCCGAGCCCCAGTCGCTGTCCCTAGAATTGAGGGATAGACCGACAAAGATTCGGGGAAGATCTCAGCATGGAGAAAGAAAGAGTGCCTGAAACCAGCACCCCAGTGGCGGCTGCTACCCCAGAGGGGGGAGCGAAAGCGAGCGCGCTGGTGGAGAAGGAACTTGTTCAGGCCTCCCAGTTGGGGACAAAGCCCAAGCCATGAGGACAGCTGATCTGGTCGTCGGAATGGACCCTAACCAGTAAAGGCTCCAGACACCTCGAGACCGCCTTCCCACTATCAAGTGCTTCGAAGACGGATGAGGTTGAGCTGCAAAGAGGGGATTCCCACACGTCACATTCCCCAGACCGGTGGAGAACCACAAAATCGTCTACCGCTGAGGACTCGGGTGAGTGGAAGTACCTGTCCGCAGCCCATAGTCAATCAGTGGAGAAGTTGGTGGAAAGATTTGAGGAGCTAGAGATGAAGAGTGGAGAACAACCTTCCTGTTCCCCATACACGAGTGATCATGACGATTGGTGAGGCAGCCACCAACTCCTACCAAGGGGAACCCCCTGTGCAGATCAGGCAGTCCTCGAAGCCACCGACCATGGCCTCGAGCCCCGCGGGGAGAGAAAACTCCTGTCGTCGCCCCTCCAAAAGCCCAGATTGCTGCCGACGGGATAAGAGCCCGACCCATTGCTGGGACAGCCAAACCCCTGATCGACATGCTTACCGACCACCCAACCCGGGGCCCGTACAACAATGGGAAATGTTGCAGCCTCCCCAGGTGGGAAGCCAGCAGTCACTGGCAGTGCAGCAGCCGAGCTGGGGATGGCCACAGTCCCTGAATGTGCAGCAGCAGATGGGGACCTTGCAACAACCGAGGGTGATGCAGCCGCTGGGGGGTCAGCAACCGCTGGGAGTGTTGCAGCAGCAGTGGGGCTGGCTGCCGCCTCCAAACGTGCAGCAACCATTGAGGGGCCCGCAACCATTGGGGATCCAGGAACAACTGCCTCCGGGGCCACAGGGGCGCCTGCAGCAACTGGGGGCACCACAACCCCTGCAGGCCACCAGCAGTGGGGATGGCAGCAGCCCCCACCCATGCAGCAACTGCTGGGAGGCCCACAGCAGCTGGGGGTGCCATTACAGCAGCTGCTGAGACCGGTGGGGTCATACAGCAATTGGGGGTGCCACAGCCGCCGGCAATGCAGCAACAGTCATGGGGGTGGTAACAGCCCCTGGGCATGCAATAACCTCTGGGAGGCTTGCAGCAACTGGGGATGCGGCAGCCACCATGGGGGGACAGCAACAGTTGGGGATGCAACATCCAGTGTGGAAGCCAGCAACCACTGATGGCGCCACCTCTTAGAGCCACCTTCGATGGGGACCCGGAGAAGCTGATCTTTTTCCTCAATCAGGTGCGCTCTCACTTGAACTATGCCTATTTCTATCTGAACCCAGCCGCTATGGTCGACATGATTGTGTCCAGCTTAGAAGGGGAAGCATCCAGGTAGCTGAACAATTTATATAACGAGCAAGCACCCAGGTTGGAGGACCCTCATCTCTTCCTACTAGGACTGAGAGCAAGGTTCGAGGACCCATCCATTGCCCTCAAAGTGGAGGAGCAAGTCCACAAAATAAAACAAGCCGGCACTGGAATACGTACGAGAGTTTTGCAAGATAGCCAGCCGAATAGAGAGTTGGCCCGAGCAATCCCTAGTCCATCACTTCAAGGAGGGACTAGACGACCACCTCTCCCAGGCTTGTATCTATCAAGCAGTCCCTGATCAGCTGCAAGAGTGGTACCAGGCAACAGTAAGACTAGATGTTGAGCTCTCCCGCTATAAGAAACCACCCCCATAAGAAGCTGAATCGAGGCCAAGTGAACCCAAATGACAGCCACCCCCCTGAAAGCCTCCAACTGCTGTGGCTACTGAAAATCCCAGACTACCTGCTGGCCCACAGATCAAGTGTTTCAGATGTGGACAACAGGGACATCGAGCAGCGAATTGCCCAGTCCCTTACCCTCAGCAGCAGAATAGACCGGGACCACCAGCGAGAAAGAAACCAGCCCAGCAGCCAACGAAAGAGAAATCCAACTGGATCGTGCAGGAACCCATTGCCCAAGTCACGTCCCCCACGCAGGAGAGTGCCAAGACCCAAGCCGGACCTGCCACCGCTCTACCCTCCTATGACAGCAACGATGGATAGAATGACCTGATGGTGAGTTGACACGTCCCACCTTTCTCACTACCTGCCAAACTCATAATCCCTAAGACAGGGGCACAGGTACATTTAAAAGTACTAGTCGACTCCGGATGTTCCCGGTGCGTTATTAGCTTGTCACTTGCCCTGAAAATGGGCATACGAGCAAAGCTGCTCTCCAATCCCATGAGGTTTGAGCTAGCCGATGGCTCCCTAATGGGAGGAACTTTAGTCACGCAATTGACTGAACCCCTACGCTTAGAAATAGGTGAGCACTGGGAGTTCATTCGTTTCATGGTGGCTCCGAAAATGACTGAGGCTGTGATCCTAGGGCTAGCCTGATTGGACAAATGGAAGCCGTTTATCTGGTGGGAGAAGGGAATGAGGACTATGAGATTACCTATAGGACCCAAGCCCCCCCTTAACTCGACAGACGTTACAGGAGACTTTAGCCCACCCAATGAGCTAGTGCACATGGCCGCCTTGTCTCAATCAGGTGAGCCACTCATCCCCACTGAATACCGGGACCTAGCGGAGGCGTTTAGTGAGAAGGAATGCGACACCCCGCCTCCCCACCAATCCAATGATTGCTCTATCAAACTGTTACTGGTAGCCAAACTCCTACGACCGAGAATGTACGCTATGTCCTCCCTTGAAATGGAGGAGATGCAGCAGTATGTGGACAAAAACTTAGCGAGGGGATTAATCAAACGGGCCAAGTCTGCCATGGGAGCCCCGGTGTTATTTAAAGAAAAAAAATGGGTCACTTCATCTCTGTGTAGATTATAAAGGTCTGAAAGCAGTGAGCGTGGAAAACAAATACCCCCTCCCCCTCCTGAAGGACTTACTAACCCACCTGGATAAGGGGAGGGTCTTCACTAAGTTGGACTTGAGAGAGGCTTATTACCGGGTGAGGATAAAAGAGGGAGATGAGTGGAAGACTGCTTTTAACTGTCCCATGGGGAGCTACCAATTTAAAGTCATGCCTTTTGGACTGCAAGGGGCTCCAGCTGTCTTCATGCAGCTGATTAATCAGGTACTACATGACCATTTATACAAAGGGGTTTTGGTGTACCTTGATGACATCCTGATATACAGCACGAATATGGCTGATCACGTAAAGCTAGTAAGAGAAGTGCTAAAGAAACTGTTGAACACTAAACTTTATGTTAAACTATCAAAGTGTGAGTTTCACCAGACCCAACTGGATTATCTTGGCTACAGAATTTCCAGCGAGGGCATTGAAATGGACCCGACCAAAGTGAAAGCCATAATTGAATGGCAGCCCCCAAAGACTCGCAAGCAGCTCCAGTGCTTCCTAAGATTTGCCAACTTCTACCTTCAATTCATCCCCTCTTTTGCTGAAATTGCCCTGCCCCTCACGGAATTCTAAAAACAGGCAAAGGGGGAGGAAAGCTGCTTCCGGGTCAACCATTAGCATGGACTATGAACTGTCAAACCACTTTTGAAAATTTAAAAAGACTGTTTGCGGTCGAACCGGTCTTAAAACATCCTTGCCCAGGGAAGCCCTTTGTGATTCAAGCTGATGCCAGCGATGTGGCCGTCGGAGCTGTGCTACTGCAAAAGAACCAGAGTGGGATCCTACAACCCTGCGCCTACACCTCGAAAAAAATTCACTGACTGCGAGAGGAGGTGGGCAATATGGGAAAAGGAAGCTTTCACAATCCGCTGGGCTCTATTAAACTGGCGACACTATCTAGAGGGGAGTAAGGTGCCATTCGAGGAGTGATCACAAAAACCTAGAAGCACTAAAGACTCCCTGCAAATTGTCCCCAAAACAAGTACAATGGGTGCAGTACTTTAAAAGTTTTAACTTCACGCTAAAGTACATACCGGGAGGAAAAAACTTCTTAGCTGATGCTCTATCCAGGCTGCCCCAGTACAAAAGCCAGCGTGAAGAGGTTAATGAGGCAATTATCTCCAATCCACAAACTGCTTCTCAACTTATGCCGCACAGAGTCCCACCTCCAGGAACCCCTAATCCCAATGACCCTGGGGCAAAGAAAATAAAACAAGAGCTCCTCACCGACCAATGGTTCAAGGACAATCAAACCTCCCTAACATGCAGGGATGGTTTGGCTTACAAAAGTGGAAAACTATATTTGCCAGAGACCCTCTGCCTTAATACACTCCGACACGGCCATGACGTAAAACAGGCTGGGCACTTTGGATATTTGGATATTTGGATAAAACACTACACCTCATCTGCCGTCAATTCTGGTGGCCAGAATTGAAAAGGGATGTGGAAAACTATGTCCGGAGTTGTGCTGTATGTGCCACCATGAAAAGAATCCCGGGGAAACCCCCTGGGTTATTGCAACCAGTGGCAGACCTTCCCAACCATGGGAAGAAATTGCTATGGATTTTATAGTAGATCTACCTGAAATTAGGGGAAATACGGTCATCTGGACTGTGATAGATCTGTTCTCAAAGCAGGCTCACTTCATTGCCTGCAAAGGGCTCCCGTCCACCCAACGACTAACCAAAATGTTCCTGAAACACATCTACAGACTGCATGGCACACCTAAATGAATAATCTTTGACGGGGGTGCAGTTCACAGCTAGGTTTTGGAGGAGTTTTCTTAAACCAATTGGCTCATCTCAAGGACTATCATCGGCTTTTCACCTGTCTACCTATGGGGCGGCTGAATCTGCAAAATCAATGGTGGAGCAGTATCTCCGATGCTATGTGCATTTTCAACAAACAAATTGGGCTGACCTCCCTTTCGCAGAGGTGGCTTACAATAACTCTGTTCACAGCAGCACCGGCTTCATGCCTTTTAAAGTGGCCACAGGAAAAGAGGTCAGCCTGATACCCAAATACCCCCAAGTGCCCTCTGCTTCCCAGACTCTTGATCAATGGATGAGGGGGTGGGAAGAACCACGAAAACTGCTTTGAAAAAGGCTTCCGAGACATACAAAAAGCAGGCAGATAAAAAAAAAGGCTCCTCAAAGAACATTCCAAGTTGGGGAAAAGGTTTATCTGTCAACTAAATATTTACGGTTTAAGTTACCTAGTAAGAAGTTAGGATCGAAGTACTTAGGACCCTTCCCCATTGTAAAGATCATTAACCCGGTCACGGTGGAATTAAAACTTCCTAGGCTCTTAGGAAAAGTTCACCCTGTTGAAAACTTTTCGGGGTTCCACCTTAAGACCGCCCCCTAAGAAGGCACCCAGACCCCTCATGGTGGCAGGACAGACTCACTATGAAGTAAAACGCATTCTTGGTTCTAGAATTTTTAAGGGGAAATTGCAGTACTTAGTGCAATGGAAGGGATATTCGGTGTCTGAGGCTACCTGGGTGAAATCTAGTGATCTAAAAGCTGACAGATTCATTAATAGGTTCTATAAGAAACACCCTAATAAACCAAGAGGCAACCCCTAACCTGTGTTTTTGTTTACATTACAGGATTTGTCCTTTTTTAGGGGGGGTGGATGTCAACGCTGCTAACACTGGATGTTCTTGCTTTAACAACAGCAACATCTTTTCTCTTTCTCTTTTAGAGTTAGTTGAATGGGAGGGGGGATGTGGATGAGAGTCCAGTTAGTCATAACAATAATAACTCAGTTGTGGGAATCCAAGGTTATTGCTCCCAATGTTGATAAAGATTTGGCGGGCTGGAGAGCTGGGGAGAAAGCCCATGCTTCAAGCTAATTGGGGAATGTGATTTATGACTGTTAATTGGAGGAGGGAATTGTGCTCTGCTACTTTGTGCCCAAGGGAGGGGAATTCAGTTTTTGGCTTTAACTATGTAGTCCCAATACTTTGTTTCTCGAATAAAAGATTCTTTAAGGTAAACAATGCCTCAAAGTTCTTTTGAAGAGTTTCATTTGTTGGAACCATGACAGCTGATTCTCTTAAACTGCTAAAATCAGCCGTGCCCAGCTTGAGTCCTCAAAGCTTCGTAGGGTATCCACAGAGCTCCTCCAAAAGTTGGGTGAATTATACTTTAGTGCAGGGGTGTCAAACTCGCAACGTCACATGACGTGTCGTGACATATAGCAACTTTTTTTCCATTGCCGGCAATGGGATGGGCGCGGTTTCACCATGATGCATCCGGCCCACAGGCCAGCAGTTTGACATCCCTGCTTTAGTGTTAAATACCCGAGGAGCAATAATCTTAAATTAACGTAAATTATTTTAAATGAAATTATTTTTCAGGTGTTTGCACTATACCACTTGCCTTAACCTTTTTTGCTTTTGGGGGTGCAGACTTCAAAAGGCTTTAACTTGGCTTCCGGTTCCAGATCGCGGTGCTGGCGGACGCGCGGGGAGAGCGCTCTCTCTGCTGCCCAGTTTCCCTTCATCGGGTGACCCTGAAAAGGGTCGTAAGTCGCCCTGGAGGGGCGATGACCATGAGGAGGACCCTCGACAGATCGTGGAAAGGCAGCAGCCCTTCCGTTTGATGAGAGGCAGCTCCTTTGGACCATTGGAGAAAAGATCGGTCATTAACATGGCCGATCACTAAGCCGTGCCAGCTGAAAGCCAAAATCACCATCAAGCACAACGAAAGCACCGTGGAGGACTTGGGTGAGACCTTGCCTTACCTTTCCTATATCCCAACTATTTTCCTGTGAAAGTCTCTTGAAATTTCTTCCCCGCTTTTAACATAGCGGCCTCTGCCTACTCTGGGAAATTAAAGCTTTGAAAAGAAAAGAAAAAAACAACTAATCTAAACAACTAAATAACTGGACTTGTATTTTTTGGATATTTGGGGTCCCAAAAAGTTTCTAGTGTTACAGGAACCTATTACCTTATCTATTTCTTAAATTGGAAAAAAAATCTTGTTTTCAATTGGATAAAAGCCTAACTGGTGTCTGGAAAAAGATTTTATATGCTATCAGGGACATCTTGTGGTGAAGCCTGGTACAGCAAGTGAATTGCTTTGACTATAAGGCTTGCTTACTCCCTAGATTTGTCCTTCGAACTATCTAAAAAAGATAAGAATTTGAAACAGCTGGCTGGTGAAAACAACTTTTAGGAATAGTGGAGGTGGACACTTGCTGACTTTTACTAAACATAGCCTCCACTAAAGGACTATCTTTAATCACCACAGAAATGGAGGAATCTTACCCACAACTAGACTACAAACTTGAAAAAATACTTGAAAAAATCCTTGAAGCCACTGAGCTAATAAATTCTAGAGTGAAAGATAAAGATGTCACCTTAAAATTACAAATTGAAGTCCAGACTCCAACTGATGAACTTACAATAAAAAAAACAGCAGAAGAGGAACAAATTAATATCAAAGAGGATCCTACACAACAACAACCACAATTTACTGAGAACTTTGACACTAAAACCTTGATTTCAACGAAAGAACCAGCAACTCAAAAAGCAATAGAAACTGAAGAAAGCAACACTAAGATGGAGGACGCTAAAGATCAACAAACACAACATATTGAGAACTTAGATCAAACAACAACTACAACACCGGACATGACCTCTTATTTTAACCAGATGAAATTGGAAGAAGAAGAAGACCAGACTGAACCGATGACAAATATCTTAAATCAAACATGGAGATTTGAACTATTAGGGCAACTACCTAATGACTACAAAGGGGCCAGTTCCTTTGAAAAGTTAATAACTGGATGCTCTCCCTTGATTCAAACAACACGGGTAGGAATGAAGGGAGACACATCTGAGGACTGAGGACTGAGCACTGGCATAGAAGCCTGTTTGGCACAAAAAGAAAATCAGAGTTAGATTTAAAAATGGGATTTCCTTCTCTTCCTTTTGTTTTTTTGTTGACTGATAATGGAAGAGCTTAAGATTTTACTTAATGGGCTAAGGAGATTTTCAAAGATATTGATTGATTTAATATTTAGGACTTAGATTTATAAGGGAATTGAAAATTAGCTATTAGATTATAGCTTTGAATTGTAATATGAAAGTTAGTTTGTGACTATAAAAGATATCTTATTAGTAAAGGATGAGGTACTAGGATGAGAAATAGAATATACTTGTGAAATAAAATAAGAACGTAACTAACTGAATAATAGGTGTATTTTAGTTATGATAACTACTCTGTAATGAAATTAGGAAATTCTGGATTACCCGAAGTCTAAATATTATGGATAGTAAAGCCTAAATTGGAATGTCAATTGAAATTTAGGTAAAACTCAAAAACAGGACTTGAATATGTATATCTAAAATTATATTGACAAATGTATTGATTGATTGAGCTATAATTAGCAATGTTTTAACTTGAATCTGATATAATAATTAAGGGAAATAGAGAGGGAACCTTTAATTATGTAACCTGAGATATATATGAAAGACTTTGTTATTGGACTATTGATTACCCAACCAACACACTGCTTCTTAAATATTTGGATGTAAAATTGAAAAATTAATAAAACTTGTTACAAAAAAAGGCTTTAACTTGAAAAGTGGCCACATCCAACTTAAATGTGTGTCTGTGAGATTAACAAATATAGTGACAAGTTGATACGCAAATCTTCTCAAGCACAAATGAAAATTTCAATGCTTTTTTTCAGAAATTATTTTTTGTCCTATATTAATTACACAGTAGTTTCAGTGTTATTAGTTTCATTGTTTTTAAATTTTAATGTTAGAGGTTTTTTAAAAAAAATGGGGTAGAAATAACAAGCTCAATATAGCAATAAATTCTGTAAGATGAATGTGCGCTTTTTAATTAATTTTAACAATGTTTTATCTTCCCTTGCCTCTTTCTAATTGTTTTAATTTTATATACTGTTTTTATATTGTAATACTTTGTTGTAATCACCTAGTGTCCCTCTCTGAGGGTGATGGATAGTTCAAATATGTGAAAAATAGAAATAATAAATTTCAGAAATTACATCTATTACTAAAAAACTCATGTTCATAGAACCCTAGAGTTAGCCAGAGCCATTGAAATCCAGAAGTGGCTCAGTGCAAGAATCCCATTTAGGTAGCTTTTCTTAAGCATACTGAAAAGATGCTTAAGATACTTGATATAGAGTCTACTGCTTAAGCAGGGGGTTGGACTAGAAGACCTCCAAGGTCCCTTCCATCTCTATTCTGATTAGATTACAATTAGTCCTTGACTTACGACCACAACTGAGCCCAAAATTTCTGTTGCTAAGTGAAACATTTGTTAAGTGAATTTTGCCCCATTTTACAACCTTCCCTGCCACAGTTGTTAAGTGAATCTGTCAACTGTCCCATTCATTTAGCTAGCAAAGAAAGACTCTTGGGCCACTGTTTAACCAAGAGTACACTTTACAGCTCTAGTATTTTCGTGCGCAAAAAGCATAATTAAATTTCCTTTTCTCCCTTGGCCTGCCCATAGTTGTTATTCACTGCCCAATCACTTGCATTCCTTTTTGTTTAGGGAACAGGCTCTTTGTTCTGGCAGACATCCCCAGCAGACGACCTTTCAGCCGGCATTCTCGGCATTCCTTTAACCCAAAGATTGCTAATCCTGGAGAAAAGCCATGACTCAAAAACTGCAGAACATTTTGGCTTTGTAAAAACATTACACTTAATTAAGCACCAGTTTTCGTGGCCATCACTTAAAAAGGACATTCAAAGTTATGTGGCCAGCTGCCCAGTTTGTGCTTTAGTGGCAGGGAAAAATATCAGGACTCCTCCAGCCAGTGGCGGAGCCTAACATCCCCTGGAAGGAAATTTCTATGGACTTCAGAATAGAACTATCGGAAAGCTTGGGAAATACTGTAACCTGGGTGATCACTGATTTTTTCTCTACGCAAGTCCATCCACATCTTGTCTAAGTTGTTCATCAACCACATCTACAAACTGCACAGCACTCTGCAATGAATAATCTCCAACTATGGAGTGCAATTCACCTCAAAATTCTGGCAGGAGTTTTTAAACTTCTTGGGATTTCCCAAGGGCTTAGTTCCAGTCACCATCCGGAAACAAATGAGGGTGTGTCAACTTACGTACAAATGGGATTCTAGAATAATACCTGAGATGTTACATAAATTACCAACAGGACAATTGGACAGACCTCCTCCATTTGCTGAAGTGGCCTATAATAACTCAGTACATAGTAGCACCAGGTTTACCCCTTTCAAGGTAGCTATGGAACAGGACTTTGTGCCCATGCCTGAGTTGCCCTTGGCCACCACTACCCCATTATATCTTTGAGGGACTAAGTGGCCTGGTTGCAAAATACCTGGCCGATGGTCAGAAAATCATTGGAGAAGGAAAGAGAGGCTTATAAAAAAAGGCAGATAGAAAACGGATGAAGCCCAATGACTTTAAAATAGGAGACTGGGTCTACCTCTCCATAAAATACCTGCAATCCAAACAACCTTTCAAAAAACTAGGACCAAAGTATGTTGGCCCTTTCGTCATCAAAAGGATCATCAACCCGGTCACTGTTGAACTCAAACTGCCAAAATTCCTTAGGTGCATTCACCCAGTTTTCCATTGCAGATGCCTTTTCCATTGCAGCCTAGTAAAATCAGAAAATCTGTCCCCTCTGCGCCCAATGCCTCCTCCACTGCCTGAACCATTCATGATCAAGGGGAAACAGCATTTTGAGATTCAGGATATTTTAGACTCCCGTAAGTTCTGAGGAAAGCTCCAGTATTTAGTTTCGTGAAAAGACTTTCCTACCTCCGAAACAGAATTGGTAGATCTTAAGCATGCTAAAGTGGCTAAACTCCTCAAATTCTTCCATAACCAATATCCCGATAAACCAAAATAACTCATTTTTTAACCATACATCTACCATATTTCTCTGTGTGTGTGTTGTGTCTTTCTGTGTGTTTTGCAGGACTGACGTCCTTGTCAAGAGGGCAGCATGTCAGATCCACCATCTTCGACTTGGCACCTTGCTGAATGTAAGGTCTTGCCTCAGCTAGTCCTCCCAAGAAAGCAGAACTCTTGAGACAGGCATCATCTCAAAAAGAACTTTTATTGAGAGACAGTGACAGCAAGAAAGCAAAGCAAGATCTAGCATTTTCCTGTATGAAACGTTACACTAAAGCATCCCTAACAGACCCCACCCCAACGGCCAAACATCCGGTTTGATTTCATCCAATCTTCAGGTGTGAAGTTGTTATGGGAACCAGATTGATAAGCGTAGTTCCCAGGGACCATTCTCAGGGTTTCGA
Organism: Azemiops feae; assembly: GCA_023970755.1. Lineage (NCBI taxonomy): Eukaryota > Metazoa > Chordata > Lepidosauria > Squamata > Viperidae > Azemiops > Azemiops feae. Next base: position 830,461 of record JALGBA010000018.1, read on the forward strand.
TTTCCTCTCGCCCTCTCGATCTCCTCCCCCCAGTGCAGAGATAAGGCAGATGGCCCAGGGCACATTCCTTCCTCCCTGCCCCCCTAAAAAAAATGAAAGATCCACCTGCAAGAGAGAGAAAATAAGAAAATGAGAAAAGAAAAATAGACAGTTAGCAGGGTTTATCAAGATAGTGTTTGTGGAAGTGTTTAAGTAACTTTAGGGCCCTAACATGCTTTTCACAAACCCATTCATTTTGGTGAAGCTGGTAAATCTTTCCAGGCTAACAAATATTGGACAGCCCCATGATGCTTACGTGCGTCCAGGATTTCTTTAATCTCAAAGTGTTGTTCACCTTCCACCATAATGGGCTATGGTGTAGGACAGAGTTCTCCAACCTTTCTGGCTTGGTGGCCCGGAAGGAAAGGGAGCAGCAGGGAAATGTGTGCATGAATGCGGGCCACGCGCACATGTGCAAAAGGGCGCATGCACAACAGCGGCACTAGCTTGCACATGCATGCGCAAACAGGCCATGTACACCCATGGCATGCATGCTGGCGCCCACATGTATGCGCAAATGGGCCACACTGGTGGCAATGCTAGTGTCCCCGCGCATGCACAAATGGGGGCAGGACTTGCCAGCTATTCCCAGGGCCCGGTGGCTAACAGGCCGTGGCCTGGTACCAGGCCGCGGACCATAGGTTGAGGAACCCTGGTGTAGGAGGTGCTTTTGGCCTTAAAGTTTAGGTTATCTCAGGCTTCAGCAAGCTACAATGAAACACGGGGTGAATCTGCCTCAAAGTCTTAGGAAGTTCCAGTTCCACAATAATTGGATTGATGATGGGCTTGATTGGGAATGGACCTACAAACCTGGGTCCTAATTTCTTGGAAAGTTGCAGTGATTGCAGAAACCTAGTGGATAAATAGACTTTGTTCCCAATGTGAAAAGGTTTGGGTTCCCTTGTCCTTTTATCTGCTTGAGCTTTATAAGCATCCCTGGCTTCATCTAGGGCTTTTCTGACTATTGGCCAGGTATTTTGCAACTGATCCATCCATTCCTTAAGGCAGGGGTCTGCAACCTTAAACACTCAAAGAGCCACTGGGACCAGTTTCCCAGAGAAAAGAAAACATTGGGAGCCGCAACTTGCATGCGCGCGCACACACACAAGGGGGGGAAGCTTCGTTGAAGAGTTTAATTTAAAAGAAATAGAGGCTGCTGTGCATGAGTTCTCTCTCTCTCTCTCTCTTTCCTTTCCTTTCCTCTCCCTCTCTCTCTTTCTCTTTCCTCTCTCTCTTTCTCTCTCTCTTTCTCTCTCTCTTTCCTCTCCCCCTCTCTCTTTTTCCTCTCTCTCTTTCTCTCTCTTTCCTCTCCCTCTCTCTCTCTCTTTCTCTCTTTCCTCTCCCTCCCTCTCTTTCTCTCTCTTTCCTCTCCCTCTCTCTCTTTCTCTCTTTCCTCTCCCTCCCTCTCTCTTTCTCTCTTTCCTCTCCCTCTCTCCCCCCTCTCTCTCTCTTCCCACCGGCGCTTCTCTCCTGCCCTTGCTGCGTCTCCACGGAGGAAAGTGAGCCGAATAAGAATGTCCGTGGTGTGTCAGCTTGCTGGAGAACAAGCCGGCTGGCTGGCCAGGTGAGGAGAGAGAGAGAGAATGAAAGGCAGATGGTGCTGAAGGGATAGGGAGGGGAGGGGGGCAGGAGGCAGCAGAAGGTGCTGAAAGGCACCCGGGGCACCGCGGACCAGCCCAGGGAGATGCATGGCCGGCTCGGCTGCCCAGGGAGCGGCCCGGGGACGGCCCAGGGAGCAATGCCCCTGCCGGCCGCCGACCCAGCCAGGACTCCGCGCTGCTCGGGCTCGCCCTCCGCCCATGGGATGTAGCCATGGTGGGCCGCTGGGGGGGCTGGTGCCGTGCGGCCCGCTGGCCCTGGCCGCGATCTTGCTGCTGCTGCTCTGCAGCTACTTCTTCTACTGCCTGACCGGCCTCTGCCAGCCCCTCCGCCGGCCTGGCTGGCCCCCCTGGGCGCCCCTCTTGCCCTGGTGCCCACCCGAGCCACCCGGGGGACAGCAGGAAGAAGAAGGGGAAGAGGAGGAGGAGGAGGGCGAGGAAGCCACCACCGCCGCCACCGGGCCCCAGGAGGAGGCGTCCCCTGCGGGTCCGGCCAGGGCTCTTCTGCCGGTGTCCAGCGGCTCCAGCCAGAAGAAGTTCCCGCAGGCCATCATCATCAGCGTGAAGAAGGGCAGGACTCGCACGCTGCTGGAGTTCCTGCGCGTCCACCCAGACGTGCGAGCCATCAGGGCAAAGCCGCACTTCTTCAACCGCTGCTACGAGAAGGGGCTGCTCTGGTACAGGTAAGCCAGGGGGGCATGGCCTGCCCCACGGCCGCTTTGCGGCGGCACTCCATGGACTCGGAGCCCCCTCCCTCCCCCCGCCACCGACCCTCCGTCTCCGGCTCTGCTGCTGGTTGGAAAATGCCTCTCCCCCCCAAAAAGAAAAGAAAGATGCCTTTTTTCCAAGCGGCACCTGGCTGGACTCTCTTTGGTGTTTGCTTGAAGATGTTTCACTTCTCCTTCCAGAAGCTTCTTCATTTCCGAGGGTTGGGAAATAAGGCTTACAGCAGCAACGAGTTGAAAGTTTCTTTCCTGTTTGGTCCAGACAAGATATCTTTGCTAGATACCCAGGGAGAGGGGGGGTCTCTGGAAGAGAGACAGAGACAGAGACAGAGAGAGACAGAGAGAGGCACTTGCGCTTCCCTTCTCCCTCCCTCTCCTCTCTCTTTCTCTCTCTCTCCCCCCCCCCGATCTTCTGCTCACCTCACATTCTTCGCCGACAAGCTGACTGGGCTGGCTTTAAAACGGCTCTCCTCTCCTGCCATTGCTGCGTCTCCCTCTTCCTTCCCGGCAGCCGGGACTCCGGCGTGCCTTCCCGGCCAGCGGGGCCAATGGTAGCACCGGCTGGGGATTGTAGGGGCTGCTCTCCCTTGGGGCCACGGCTTGCAGGAGGGCTGGCCTATTCAGCGCAGGCTCCGGTGGGCCGTTCCCAGGGAGTATCCCAGGGCTTCCCTGCATGGCTCCCTGGCCACGTGTGCCTTGGACGGGGCCAGCAGGGGGACTTCCTGGCCGCGCTTCTCCCAGGGGGCGGGGCACCCGGGCGCAGGGCCAATCAGGAGCGCCACGAGGGGGCAAGTCCGCATGAGAGAGAGAGAGAGAGAGAGAGAGAGAGAGAGAGAGAGACAGAAAGGGAAGTGCAAGTGCAAGTGCAAGTGCAAGTGCCTCTCTCTGTCTCTGTCTCTCTCTCTGCAAATGGCAGAGGAGGCTGGGAGCCGCAGGAGAAGGCTCAAAGAACCGCATGTGGCTCCGGAGCTGCGGGTTGCCGACCCGTGCCTTAAGGTAAGGGATGGTGGGCTGACTGGTAGGTAATTTGGGCATAGGGCTGAACACCTATCCTGTGGTGATTTGAAAGGGGGTGTACCCGGTGCTGGAGTGAACAGCATTGTTATATGCCCCCTCAGCAAAGGGCAAGAGGTCAGTCCAATTGTATTGCTGGTAATTGATGAAGCATCTAAGGTACTGCTCTACTGTAGAACTGAGTTCGTTCATTCTGTTCCCCCATTCGTTTGAGGTTAATGACTAGAACTCAAGCCTTGTTCTGTGCCCAATAGATCCAAAAAGGCCTTCCAGAATTTTGAAGTAAACTGTACACCCCTGTCTGAAATTATGCACTGAGGGGCTCCATACAACTGGTAAATGTGTTGAAGGAACATTTTAGCTAAGATTTTAGCAGTTGGGATCTTTTGGCATGGAACAAAATGGATTTGCTTGGAGAATAAGTCAGTTACGACCCAGATAACTGTATTGCCTGAACTCTCCGGCAGTTCCACAATAAAGTCCATAAAAATATCTCTCCAGGGTGCTGAAGGGCTCGCTACTGGCTGCAAAAGACCAGGGGTTTTCCCTTGCCTTCGCTTCACTGCCACGCAAGTAGGGTAGCTGGCCACATAACCTTCGATGTCCTTTTTCAACAATGGCCACCAGAATTGCCTTTTTATCAGGGGTAGGGGCTTCACAAATCCAAAGTGTCCCGCAAGTTTTGAATCATGGGAAACTTGCATAATTTTTAATCTTTAAGTGCAGGGACATAGAGTTTTCCACCCACGCTAGTCCATCCTGCATTGAGCAGAGATTTTTATGCTTTGAAAACCACTCATCTTTCTCTAAAGCTTGTTTGAACGCAGTTCAGGCAGCATTGTCCAATAGTGTGGAGCTTCTCTTCTGTGACCTCATGACCACTGGGGCCGCTAGTTGCTGTACTGGTAATAAAGGTTTTACAACATCAGCCTTAGAGCTATTATATTGTGACATTCTGGATAGGGCGTCAGCTAAGAAGTTCTTCCCTCCCGGCAAGTAGTGGAGAATGAAATTGAATCAGTGGAAGTGTTGGGCCCACCATGCTTGTTTAGGCGACAGCTTTCTGGGCGTTTTGAGAGCTTCTAAGTTTTTATGTCAGTCCATACTTGGAAAGGGATTTTTCTCCCTTCCAAGAAGTGCCTCCAGGTAAGGAGGGCCTAGTGCACTGCATAAGTTTTCTTCTCCCAGACTGCCCAACGCTCTTCAGTTTCTGATAATTTTTTGGAGGTGTAAGCACACACCAAAACTCCCTTATACAGGTGCTCATGAAGCACCTTGTTAATCAGCTGCATAAACACTGCAGGGGCCCCTTGCAAGCCAAAAGGGAGTACTTTAAATTGGAAACAGCTGAGGGGGCAGTTGAAAGCAGTCTTCCACTCAGACCCCTCATTGATTCTAACTTGGTAATACCCCTCCCATAGGTCCAATTTGGAAAATATCTTTCCTTTTGATAGGTGGGCCAGCATATCTTTCATGAGGGGCAGTGGATACACATTTTCCATGCACACCGTGTTCAAACCTCTATAATCTACACAGAGACGAAGAGAGCCATCTTTCTTTTCTCTGAATAACATGGGATCCTGGCATCTAGCCAGCTGGATGAACCCACGGGCCAGGATCTTATCAATGAACTGACGCAGTTCATTCAACTCCCTAGGGGTCATGGAGTATAGTTTTGGTTTTGGCAATTTAGCCCCTGGGATGATTTCGATGGCACAATTTGTGGGTCGATGGGGGGGGGGAGTTCGTCTGAACTCCTTTCGCTGAAAACCTCAGCCAAGTCCCGATATTCTCTAGGTATGGTTCGTAGGGCTTCACTGCTTAAGGTAGCTGCTATTTCCCGAATTCTTTCCTTTCCCGCCTGGCATCGTTTACTCGGCGATGGGGTTTTCTCTTTAGGGAACTTCAAATATCCCACTTGTCAGTCTATTAATGGGTTCCATTTTCTCAGCCACGCTAGCCTGAGGACTAGAGGCCATTCCATTCCAGGGACCACAATGAAGGTTAGAGTCTCTGAGTGGGTTCCCATGGTTAGTCCCAGGGGTTCCATAGCTAACATGGCTGGGACGCCCCCTGCAACAAACCCGTCAAGTTGGCAAAACAAAATGGGATTTTTTAACGTTCTCAGCCAGACCCCTAACTTCCTGACTAGGGCTTGGCTGACCAGGCATCGGATGCACCCTGAATCTAAGAGGGTGGTTAGGGTCACCTTTCCTTCTCTGCCCGGAATTAACAGTTCTATGGTCATGGTCATGGCGCGATAGACCCACTAACCAATGGGTCATTGTCATAGTCACTTTCTGGTGCCCCTGGCTCATCTTCTGGTGGGGTTGGAGTTCCACCTCCTGGCTTTGGGGTTGGACGGAACTCCACGACCGCTGCACTCCTCAGGGCCATGTCTTTTTGGCATTAGGTGGGCTTCATCAGCTTTCCTCCAGGCTGTCACTCACTTCTCTTGGTCGGAGTTTTGCTATGGCATTCTACAGCACGATGACCTTCCTTGCCACACTTAAAGCAAACTGTTGAGTATGGGGCTGCAGCCGGGGCTTTAGCTGTTTCTCTTTTCTTCTCCAGTACGAATTGCAGTTCTGGTTGATTTCCACCTCCTCAGCTAGGAGGCACCAATCATGCAATCATACCAGAGCATCCCTGGCTACGCATGCATTATACAGGTCGTCATTCAGCCCATCCTGGAAACAGTTGATCAAAATATCTTCAGGCCAGTTGAGATGGTATGCCAGGTTCCTGAACTCTTCTGTGTATTCATCTACTGGCCAGTGTCCCTGCCTCATGGTTTTTATACAATTTTGTGCCTTTCAGTCAGCCAGGTGGTCTCAAAGCTGTCATGAGACGGTTAAAGTTTCAGAACTTTGGTGCGTTGCAGTTGTGCAGGTAATCATCCACTGAGCTGCGGACCCTTCTAAGGCTAGGGTGATGACCCTGACTCTGGCTTCCTTGCTGGAGACCTTTCTCCCATAGACTAGGTGAACACATGGGCCAGGAAGAAGCCTAGTTGCTGGGGGTCTCCATCAAACTTCACCCCTAGGGGGACCAGCTTTGCTTGCTCCGGTGGGGGTCTTCCTCTGGGGGCTGGTAGAGTGTTCCCCCTTCTGGGGGCTGCTGGCTGCTGTGCCGCAGGGGTGGCTGTGGCTGTCTCTGTAGATCCCGCTGTGCCCGCCGCTGTTTCGGTTGCCCCTGACTCACCACCTACGCACTCGGGTTCCTCCAACTGATCCTTCTTTTTGCTCCTGCGCCGCCTGGCTTTTATTTTTAGGTCTTAAAAGGCTTCTACCATGTAGTGCATGGCTTGCTTCAGCATTTGGTTAGCCGCTTCCTGTTCTCCTTCGGATTCGTCCCCATCATCAGAGAGCAACTCCATCTCCCGCTTCCAGCCCTTCTTCCGGCTGCCTTGGGTAAATGTTACTCGCTGGGCTTTTTCTTCCCACTCTTCTCTCTTCCCTATTCCAACCGACCATCTCAGTTTCACAGAGCTTTCTGCACTTACTATTTCCTCGATCCATCCAGTGAGCTTTTTTTCTGGGTGGGTCTTTGCAGCAGACTCTCCCCAGCACTCAGTCTCATCCTGTTCACTGCCATGGAGAGACATGATATGCACGGTCCCCATGGTAGGGCGGTTGCCTCTCCAGGTTGACCTTTTTGTAGATCTTGCTTAATGTAAGGTCTTGCCTCAGCTAGTCCTCCCAAGAAAGCAGAACTCTTGAGACAGGCATCATCTCAAAAGGAACTTTTATTGAGAGACAATGACAGCAAGAAAGCAAAGCAAGATCTACCATTTTCCCACGTGAAAAGTTATACTAAAGCATCCCTAACAGACCCCACCCCAATGGCCAAAAGTCCAGTTTGATTTCATCCAATCTTCAGGTGCGAAGTTGTTATGGGAACCAGATTGATAAGCATAGTTCCCAGGGACCATTCTCAGGGTTTCAATTTCCTCTCAGCCTCTCGATCACCTCCCCCCAGTGCAGAGATAAGACAGATGGCCCAGGGCACATTCCTTCCTCTGTTGACACCCCGTACCAGACTCCTCCCTCCCAACAGCAGAACAGTAAAGCATCCTCCTTCCCCCTTCCAGCAGAATGGCAGACCCGAACATAAAAAAGAAACCAATATAGTAAATGAGGGTCTGACACTGGCATTCTGCTATCAATTGGGAAAGTGAGCAGGGAACAGATGGGCAATGGTTATTTCTCACAACAATTTGACACCTATGGAGTGGCTCAATTTAAACCAGCTGGATAGACAGTTGGGATGGGGTTTGAAAGGGTTCTTTTAATATAACATTTTGCATGGGAAATCCTTAGATCCTGCCTTACTATTCTGCTGTCAATACCTTCCAATAAAAGTTTCTGTTGAGACAATGCAAATTTCAAGAGTTCTGTTTTCTTGGGAGGTTTAACTGAGGCAGGTCCTTACAGCTTTGTATTTGAGGTTGTTTCTGTTCCTGTGCAATGTACTTTAACCTGAGCTTGAATGCGCCCTTTTGGTATTCTAATGGTGGTGGGTTAATCCTATTATGTCCTAAAGGTCATGTCCTGCTTCTCTGGGGCTGTGGCTGAAGGCATTTTGCTTATAAATAGGTGGCCCCAAATCTGCATTTCTAAAAGCTGGCCTCTGCTTGGGGGAAGGAGACTGGGGCTGGTTTCTGCCTAATATTTTTCTCCAGGACTTCCAGTTTTGCGCGGTAGCAACCAGTCACGAACTTGCAGATTCTCCGCACCCCCATGGTTAATTTCGCCCTGCCAGGGGATCCTAAATGGGTCTAAGTCGCCCCGGAGAGGTGATGAAGAAAGAAGGGTGCTCTAGCGATTCTGGAATGGCAGCAGCCATTCCGTTTGACTTGGGGAAAGCCTTCTAACCCGACAGGAGAAAGGCTGGCCGTATTGCATCGACCAGTGCACACTACTAGCAACCGAAGTCCAAAAGCACTAACCAGCACAACTGTGAATAGCAGGCTTGAAACTGGGTGAGGAATTCGATCTTCTCTTTTCTATTCTACATTTAATTTCCTGGAAAAGATCTCCAAGAAGCAAAATACCTCCGAAAGGGAAGGAGGGGGATTTCCTCCCCACCCTTATACTAACAGAAGCGGCAAATTAATCTTTTTATGGAGGATCAAAATATATGGAAGTGAAATAAATATAAAACCTGAAATTTAAAACTTAAATCTGGATAAATCTAAAATTGTTTGAATGGTTAAGACTCTCATTCTAAAGATAATTGTTCATTTTGGAAATTGAAAAACAAATAGTTGCTGACACCTAGTGGTGGATGAAGACTATGACAGCTATGACTTTAATATAAGACTTGGCAAAACCTGGGAAAAGCTAATCTGTGTTTGTGACCTTCAAAGCTTTAACAACAAAGAACAGCTGTGACCAAAAAAAGACAATAATCTGGGCTGTAGACAAAGAGAGAATTATAAATTTCAGAAAAAAAAATTTTTTTGAACTATTTGGATTACAAATATCTATTTAATTGGGATTCTAAAGCTATTTGCAGAGAAAAGAAAGGAAGAGAAAAACTCAAATTCTTGGCCATCATGGATCAGAGACAGGTAGAAAGAACATATCAAGAAAACATAAATATGCCACAGGAGGAGATATATAGTATACTGCAACTAATTCAAACAACAATGACTTTAAACCACAAAGTAATCCAAAATAACTTTGAAAATATAAATCAATCTATTTCCAAATTAACTCTACAACAAAAAAATTCCCAGAAAACTACAACAGAGAAGGAGCACAGATAAATGGATATAGAATTGAGAATAGAGACTTAAAGATGGAACTTAACAAAACAAGGACACATGATTTAATCCTAGTGGAAAAAAATTCACAAGAATTGGAAAAAACAACTTATCCCTTAAGACTACAAAATAAATCTGAGGACAAGAAAACAGATTGGATAAAATGGACTGTAGAGATGTGAGGAACATCGGAGAGAAAGGAAATGATAAGAGAAGCGGAGAGAAAGAAAAAGAAAAAGATTTTCAATAAACATGGAAAGGCAGAAGCCCCGTACAAAGACACTTCATCTGATTTACTTTTTATATCTACAGCAACATTTACGAACATACAGAAAAACTTTTTGATTCAGCAAAATACATTGATTAAGAAAGATACTGGGCAAAGAAAAAAGACTAAAGTGGAAACCAAGAAAATAAATGATGGGACTTACCAGAGGGAATACTTAAAAAAGAAACATTTGTTTGAATATGGTTAAAGAAATAGAAAAGTTTTGGAATATATATGTCATTCTAAGAGGGATGAATTCCTTAAATAATATAGTATGCTTTTTTCCCTTTTTTGTTCTCTTTCTTGATATCAGTAATATAAAAAAGTTGAAATGACTTAGATAAAGGAAATGTTTTAGATATTTAAATGTGATTGAATTTAAGAAAATTATAATGGATATAAAAAATGTTTTGAATAAGAGTTAAAGGACTAGATGACTAGATGTATTAAATGGAATGTTTAAAGATTAAACATATTTTTAATTATGGTTAAAAAGAATAAGAAATTTAGGAAATAAATATATATTAGCTTAGGAGGGATATATATTTTAAGCAGTATGTTATTTTTTATGTTTCTTTACTCTTGCTCTCCTTTCTTTTTTTACTGTTTTATCTATTCCTTGAGAAATGTAAAAGTGTGAGATGGTTCATATGGAAAAATAGAGTTACATTTTTAAATGTAATTAATTTTTGAGAAAATCTTAACCAGTAAGAACATCTAGAATTTGGTGAGAGAAACAAATTAAAATAAGGACTGTAACAGGATATATGATAATGCAACCAGGATGATTGGATAGAAGAGAAATATTATATTGATATGATTATTATTTTTAGGAATATTGGGGGAAAATTATATATTTAATTGTTATCTATCAAAACAATAAGAATTGTATTAACTCAATGTTTGCAAAAGAGGATATTTTGGGAAAAAATCAACTAAAACTATTATGTGGATTATGGATTATAGAAATCAATTGTTAGTGATTGTTTTACAAATGTAACCCAGACAACATACTGTTCACCAATAATTAAGTGATTTATGTTTTAAAAAATCAATAAAATATATTACAAAAAAAATATTCTCCATTATTCCTTTGGGGAAATATACTATTCTGCCTTTTTTTAAATATCCCCCAGAATATTTTCTTCTCTAGGAGGATGGGTGGGTGCTGACTTCCAATATATGCAAGTAGTACTTTTAAAGCAGTGTTTCTCAACCTTGGTAACCTTAAGATGTGTGGACTTCAACTTCCAGAATTTCCCAGACAACATCATAAAAAGCATAATGAGGCTAAAACACAGTCAACTGTTATAAATCCTCAGGTCCCCAATGGATAAGGTCCAGCACTGTCATGGTTAGCATTTGCTGCCCTGTTTAATATATGGAGTCTAAATTTTCTGGCAGTACATGAAAAATGCCAGCCTGCTGCATTAATTCCCTGATATTTTGGTGGGACATAGGGTTGCCTTTGAAAGGGAAAACATAATTACAGTTGTTCCTCGAGTTACAACAGTTCACTTAGCGACCGTTCAAAATTCCCCCCCACACGCACCAAAAAAATACTTATGACCCGGCCCTGAAGTTACATATGTTGCAGCACTACAAAGGTCATTCAGCCTTACAACTGACTGCAGAGATGCTGCAACATGCCCCCTGCCTATTCCCCCCCCCACACACACACACATCCTGCCCCGCCAGCTCTCCACAGGCACTGGGCTTGCTTTGCTAGCCTTCCGGATTCCACTTACTTACTTTTCAAAGATCTCCAGAGTTCCAGAATAGGCTGATCCATATGGCAGAAAAGTGGACCTCTTTTACTCAGATGCTGGTGAAACTGTAAGCATGTGAGATCTAAGGAAAACAGCTTTGCTAGCATCTGAGTAAAAGGCGTCTGCTTTTCTGCCAAGAGGCCAGCATCCCTGCAGGCCTCATTTGGTCCCAGCCTGGGCAGCGCCGCAACAGCCTCCTGCTTGCTATTGGGTGGCTAGTTTGAATGAGCAGCTTCAGGGATTGGGGTGTGAAGGCAGCAGCGGCAGCCAATCAACTTGAAGCTTGTTCCTTTTGTCTCATTGGGGTGAACTGCAAGCTCCAAGTTGATTGGCTGCAACCGCTGCCTTCACACCCCGATTCCTGAAGCAGCTCATTCAAGCCAGCTGTCCAGCAGCAAACAGATGGGCATAGCACACCAAAACAACTAGACACAAGGACAATTTCCCCCCCCCCCCATGCCATCACTCTGCTAAACAACTAATTCCCACAATACTGTCTTATGCCCTGGGATGTCAAACCACCTAGTAGGGCTGTATTACCTATTATCTTTCTCATCTTTTCATCTTTCCTATTACCTATTTCCAGTGGTGGGATTCAAATACCTGAACAACCGGTTCTATTATGTGATGCAGGCCTGGGCCTCCGATGCCTAGAATGGACTTCTGGAAATGGCATCATGCACTTCCGGTGGGCTGTTCTAGGCCTGGGAGGCCTCCTCCAGACCTCCGATGGTAGAACGGACTTCCGGAAGTGGTATCCATGCACTTCCGGTGGGCTGTTCTAGGCCTGGGAGGCCTCCGAGGCCTAGACTGGACTTCCAGAAGCCAGCCGGTTCTCCTAATTCAGGTAAATTTAGCTACCGGTTCTCCCGAAACAGTGCGAACCAGCTGAATCCCACCGCTGCCTATTTCCTTGGATTCTTATGCTTATAACTTTGTTATTTGTATCTTATGATTTATGTTGATTGCTTTTATTAGTATCCTATTATGATTTATGCTGATTGCTTATTTAGTATCCTATGATTGAGTGTTGTATCTTATGATTTTTAATAATTGTATTTTATGATTATGATCATGATTTATCACTTGTTACTTGTATGTACACTGAGAGCTTATGCACCAGAAACAAATTCCTTATTTGTACAATCACTCTTGGCCAATAAAGAATTCTATTTTACGCTACTCTACTCTACTCTACTATATCCTATTCTTGATGCTTCCTTATAAGAAGGTCTTATACGAGTTACAGCAGATCCAGAGAAATATGATGGCATATCTGGATACCATTTCATTTTGCTATCTCATGTTGGCTCTCCTTTTACCCAGATTCCAGGGTTATTTAGGGCCTGGAAAGTCCTGGGTGTAGCCAACACAGCCTTTGCAGAGATTGCTACCAATGGTAACTTTTAATTATGTTCACGGAGACTAATTTTATCAACTATTATATCAATTATGTCATTTTAATTTAGCTTTTATCTTGGTCCCTGCATTCTTTATCTTAGCCTTTATGACTACTTGGAGTACTTCCCAGTATGTTTCTCAAAGGCCAAGTAAATGCAAACTGTACTAGAACTTAATTTGATGACAGGCAAGGAATACGTATTTAATATGACATATATTAACAGCATGCCTTTCCCAACAGTGAGAAAATAATATGTTCAGCATCAACTAATCTGGAAATGGAATGAAAGAGGGAAACAACTACATCTCTTACATAACAGCTTCATGCCTCTTGCTCCAGGTAGCTAAAGTTTTTCGCCTTCTGCATGCTACAGTATCAGAATCCCCAGTAACATCTCAACATAGACATAGACATTTTGGGAGTGTGTGGGGGAAACAGATGACAAAATGTGTGTCATGACATCATATAAATAAATAAATAAATGGCATGGACTACATGAATTATATGCTTGCATTAGGTGCCAAGATACAAGTATGTAAGGGCAAAACTTGCACTGTGTTGTCATCAGGTGCTTGTTGCCATTTTTTCCCATCATCATGGTGTGCTGCAGGCACTATGCCTATGAATTGCAGGACACATAACCCTTGGTTTTTTAATAATAATATAATTATTTGTAATAATTTTAATTGTATGTCATGCCTAACTTTTTAATTCTTTTTATATGTCTATGACATTTGCAGAAGGCTTTGTGTATGCTCCCAATAATACTCACTAATGTGCAGGAGAAAGCCTGGGAAGGCATCTAGTCCTCACACCAGTTCCAATTTCTCATCCTATAGTAAAATACTCTCAAAGTGAGATTAGTCTTGAAAAGAGGGATACCTGGAATGCTTTAAATTGCCAGTTTGCAACGCATACCCCACTACCCTTTTTTTATTTTTAAATCTATTATCATCCAAGCAGACACAGCTTATCTTTTGACTTGTTTCTCCTGTCTACTATTTTCCCTACTGCTAAATAGCATCTCTGTAAGCCAACTTCTTACCATAAATACGATAATATAGAATGATGGGGATGAAAGGCAGCTGGGTGACTTTGGGCTAATAACTCTCTCTCAGCCCAACCCACCTCACAGGGTTAATGTTTTGGGGGAAATAGGAGGAAAAAGATTATTGCATGTTTTCCACTGTGGGAAGTCAGGATTAACCCACCACCATCAGAATACCAAAAGGGCACACTGAACCTCAAGTCAAAGTTCATGACAAGGAAGAGAGAGAGCCAGAGAGCACAGCTAAGCAGCTCAACGCTGGACGCTCTGCACGAAACTTCACCCAGGCTGCAGGAGACCCAACTGCACCCGAGAGGCCTACCCAAGAGACCAGAGGCCCATTGAAGAGGAACCGGAGCACCCCCCCAACTGACAGAGCGGCTGTGCAGGATCACCAAGGGGACACTGGAGGACTTCCAGACCAATGGAGGCCCACCTGAAAGGCCCAGCGACCCAGCGACCCAACCCGGCTCAACAAAGTGGAGACCGTCATAGCAAACCAGACCACAGGATGCACCAGCAGCTCAAACAGAGGAGAGGAAGCGGCTGACGACAGCACAAAGCAGCGGACCGGTGAGACGGCTGGGGGAAGCGAAAAGGAGCTGGCTGGCGGCAATGCAAGGCAACGCGAAGCAGCGGACCGATGAGGTGGCTGGGGGCAGTGTAGAAGTGGTAGGCGGCAGTAGTGGTGGACCAGGAGACCTGCAGGCAGCCGGTGGCTGCAGCGGTGAACTGGGAAGCTTGTAGGTGGCGGCGAGGCAGCAGTGGCGAACCGGAGGCCTGCAGGTGACGGTGGGTTTTTTTCTTTTTTCTGTGAACCAGGAGGCCCACAGGCAGTGGCAAAGTAGCAGCGGCAAACCGGAGGCCTGCAGGCGACCGAGGTTTTTTCCCCCCTCTTCTGTGAACCAGGAGGCCTGCAGCTGGAGGTGAGGCAGCAGTGGCAAACAGGAAGGCCAGCAGGCGGTGGTGTTTTTTTTTCTTCTTTTCTTCCCTTTCTGTTCTGCAGACCAGAAAAAAGGACAGCAAAATAGGCACAATTACCCAAAACAGAGAAGCTAGAAACAAGCCAACAGCAAAGCACAACCATCAACCAAAAAGAGGGACTGTCAAACACCAAAATCATGGAACTGGCGACTGAAACTATTGTGATATGCAACACATGTTCCATGTATGCACTGATGTCTAAAGAACACCCAAACTATACATGCATCAGAGGCAAATTATGCAAACTACTACAGGAAAAGTTTAGAAACTTAGAAGCAACTCTAGCCAAACCCCAACATATGAAAGAAAGCTCCACCCAAATTGAACCAGACAATGAACAAATAACTCCCAGAGGATTTGACCCTACCGATAAACCCTTGGAGGAAGACAAATGGAGGTATGTCACACACAGAAGGAAACACAACACTCAGAGAAAGAAACAGCATGCAGCAAACAAATCCCTTCTGCCCAAATCTACCCAACCAGTAGCAGCCCCACTAAAACTGAGCAATCAATTTCTCCCCTTAGATGGAAACACATAGACCTATAAATTCCCCCTCAAAGAAGACATGCAGACACCTAGCAAAGAAACAACTTTAAATATCCCTAAAAAAGCCACATCAAAAAACACACGTGAGACAAACAGAAAAGCACCCCAGACTGCAGCTCCCCCCAAAAAGAAAGGAGAATGTTGGTAATAGGAGATTCTATCCTCAAAGGAACAGAATCAGCCATCTGCAGACCAGACATACAATCCAGGGAGGTATGCTGTCTCCTTGGAGCAAAAATCAAAGATGTGGCTGAGAACCTAACCAAAATAATTAGGCCCACAGATTACTACCCTTTCCTCCTCCACCACATTGGAACGAACAACACAACAAACAACCTGAGTGCAATAGTGAGGGACTACAAACAACAAGGCAACAAAGTTAAGCAGCTAGGAACACAAGTAGTGTTCTTGTCAGTGCTCCCAATGAAAGGCCAACATCACTGAGGGAAAAAAGAAATTTAGAATTAAACCACTGGCTAAAGGGTTGGTGTCACCAAGAAAACTTTGGTTTCTGGATCATGGACTGAATTTCCTACACAAGGGACTTTTGGAAAGGGATGGCTACACCTCGCAAAAACAGGGGAAAATATACTTGGAAAAAGACTGGCCCAACTCATCAGGAGGGCTTTAAACTAAAACTGAGGGGGGAGAGTGACCAATCTCTAGAACCTCTAGAACCCAAAACCAATCACAAATCCCAAGAAAACAAATCAAATAACAAGGTAGGCAGTGTTGACAAAAAAGAAAAACTCAAACAACAATCAGGAGATACAGGAAACATACCCACCTACAGACATAAAAGCCTTAAATGCTTATATACAAACGCTCAAAGCTTGGGGAACAAAAAGGGCGAACTAGAAGCAATAGTACACAAGGGAGGGTATGACATAGTTGGCATAACAGAAACCTGGTGGGACGAAGCCCATGAATGGAATGGACTGATAGATGGTTACAAATTGTTCAAAAGAAACAGGTCTACAAAAAGAGGAGGGGGAGTTGCACTATATGTAAGAGAACACTACATATCTGCAGAAATGCACATGATCCAAGACAAAATCCAGAATGTATATGGGTCAATAGAAAAGAGAAAAAAAAGTAACATTACCATAGGTGTATATTACAGGCCACCCAACCAATCAGAAGAAATAGATGAACTCTTTGCCAACCAGTTAACAAATGTATGCAGGAAACATACCATAGTAGTAATGGGAGACTTCAACTATCCAGATATCAACTGGGAGACAAACTCTGCAGTGAGCCAGAGATCAAACAGATTCCTAACCAACCTAGCTGACAACTTTGTCACCCAAAAGATGGAGGAGGGAACTAGACGCAAAGCTATACTGGACTTAATTCTAATTAATAGAGAAGAAGTGATAGAGGGAGTTGAAGTTGCCGGAACCTTGGGTGAAAGCAATCATGTCACACTGGAATTTAATATAAGGCAAACACTAGCAATAGAAAACAATCCAACCAACATCCTAAACTTCAAAAGAGCCAACTTTAACAAACTCAGAGAGAACCTAGGAAAGATCTCATGGAGGAAAATCCTAAAGGGGAAAACAACCCAAGAAGCGTGGGAAACCCTGAAAAATGCGATCACAAAAGCCCAGACCAGCACAATACCATTGAGAAAGAAAAACAAGAAATCCAAGAAGAAACCAGCATGGCTGCACAAAGACCTCTCTAACAAAGTAAAAGACAAAAAGGACAAATACAAAAAATGGAAAGGGGCACATAACCAAGGCCAATTATCAGAACATGCCAGAACATGCAAAGATGAAGCCAGGAAAGCAAAGGCCCAGAACAAACAAAGACTCGCAGCAGAAATCAAGGACAACAAAAAAAGTTTCTTCCGGCTTCCGGTCTTGGAACGCGGCACGCGCAGTCGCATGGAGAGAGCCGTCTCTCCCACCGGCTGCTTTCCCTTCGCCGGTAGACCCTTAACTGGGTCGAAAGTCGCCCCGTAGAGGCGACCACCGCTTGAGGAGGCTCCTGCTTGACTGGGGAAGAGCGGCAGCTCTCCTCAGTTCAAGCTTTTCTCCTTAGGGCCGTCGGAGGAAAAGATCGCCCAGTAAAATGGACGATCACTTCGTCGCACCAGCTGAAAGCCAGAAGAACAACTAAGCGTAAAGAACCCCCGTGGAGAACCCGGGTGAGACCTTTCCTACCCCTTCTTTCCCTAATTACTCTCCTGTCAAAAGCTTTTGTGTTTAAATTACTTCCCTGCTGTGAGGGAGCAGCGTTTGGGCATTCGGGAAAAACAGCTTTGGAAGAAAAAAAAAAAAAAACCAGTTAATTTGTATGGACTATTTAAATTTTGGAATACTGAGGGGACCTGAAAACATTTTATTCTTGATTATCATTGCTATAATTACGCATCTATTACTCTGAGAGGCATTTCTTTCTTCATTTCTTTCAACACGAAAAATAAAAAATCTATTAATTTGGAAACAAAGAAAAAAGATTTGATGGTCTGCTGAGGACATCTGGTGTCGAAAAGTGGTACTGCAACTGTATATTTTTTTTCTTATTATGGCTGGGAATGGCTATATAAGCATAAGGATAAGATAACTGACACAGCTGGTATTGAAAATTGGAGCTGAACATTTGTTTGATTTCTACGAAATAGAGCCTTCTCTAAAAGATTAAAAAATCTTTCTATTACTGATATGGAACCTAACACACAGCTGGACTATGAGCTCATATTGGAAAAGATTCTGGAAGCCACAGAGGATATGAACTCTTACTTTCAAACTTGGACAGATCAAATTATAAACCGAAAGACAGCACAGAAGAAGCAACAATATGAACAACCTAAAGAGGAACCATGTCAACAACTCAACTATGAAACTACACTGAGAGAAACTGTGGAAACCAAAGAACAAACTAACTTTATACAACTCCAAACGCAATCTATGGAGAAGCCTGAGGATCAAAGAATAATTTTAACGGAGATGTCTGAAGCATTAACATCAACAGAGACTGATACTCAGATACAAGTTATTGAAAATCGTGAAAAGGTGGATAAACAACTGGCAAATATAACATGGAATAAAACGGCTTTTACCATCCAAAGACTACTAAAAGAAAGGAAAGAGAACTTTGACCAATTTGAAGCGTTAAAGAATATGGACCCTTTAACATTGTGGTTTGATGATACAGGAATTTTATTATGGAAACCATTATGGCATAGAAGGAAACCTAGAATTAGATTTAAAAATGTATTTTAAAGCTTTACTTAATGGGTTTAAAAAGGCTTTGATTCTTTGACTGAGTTAATAACTAATGGAACATGTGAAATTTCTAAGAGGATACCCTTTGTAACAATACTTTGTTTTAGACATGAGAATTACTGGAGAAGTAAACTTTATTTACTGGTTTAAAAAGATTTTTATAGATATAGATGAACTGATAGAATATATACTTAAATTAGATAGAAATTTATTTGTTTATTTGTTGGTTTGATATTTTTACTTTAAGATAATTAGTTTGAAATAGAAGGAGAACAAGAGGGATGGGTGACAAGAGAAGAAATGGTATTAATGAAGAAAATATAAGAATATTATTGCAGAAATAATATACCAGATATAATTACTATCTAAAAAAAAAAAGGATACCCAAAGTGTTAATAATATGTCTATTTAAGGCCAATTGGAATATGGTAATTGTAAGTTAGTAAAGCTTAAAACAGGACTTGGATTTTTAGAATTGAAATGTGAGTGATATTTGATAGGATTCTTTGAAGCTTATATAGAAATGTATTAATTTGAATATGCAAGACTAAATGAGGGAATTAGGGAATTTTAAATGATTTGATTTGGGCTATATATTTGTGATTGTTTTTTTCTTTTTTTGGATGTTCAATATACCCACCTCCACGGTGGTTCCTAAGCACTTTGATGTAACCCCTTTACCCTTATAAAATCTAAAAAATATAAAAAAAAAAAAAAAAAAAAGTTTCTTCCAACATATTAACAACAACAAAAATAGTCAAGGAAACTGTAGGCCCACTAAAGAGAGAAGATGGCAAGGAAATTACAGGCAACAGGGAGCAAGCAGAGTTGCTTAACTCATACTTTGCATCAGTCTTCACACAAAAAGAAACCATAGCCCAACACACCAAAAAAAACACTGCAAAAGACATACTAGAAACAAAAATCAAAATAAGCAAGAAAATGGTAAGAGTACACCTATCCAACCTTGACAAATATAAATCACCAGGACCCGACAGATTACATCCCAGAGTTCTGAAAGAGCTGGCAGATGTTATCTCAGAACCGTTGCACCACATCTTTCACAAATCCTCAAGCATTGGGGAAGTACCCAAAGATTGGAAAAGGCTGATGTGGTTCCCATCTTCAAGAAAGGGGGGAAAAACGGACTCAGGAAACTACAGACCAATCAGTTTAACATCAATACCTGGGAAGATCCTAGAAAAGATAATCAAAAAACAGATCTGCAAACAACTAGAAGCAAACAAAGTCATAACTAGCAGACAGCACGGTTTTGTTAAAAACAGATCATGCCAAACCAATCTTATCTCATTCTTCGATAAAGTGACCAAACTAGTAGTCTAGAGAAACACAGTGGACGTAGTATACCTAGATTTCAGTAAGGCATTTGACAAAGTGGACCACAACCTACTCCTTGGTAAGCTAGAAAAAGGTGGAATAGACAACATCACCACCAGATGGTTCTGTAGCTGGCTGGCAAACTGTACTCAATGAGTAGTCCTCAATGGCACTACATCCACATGGAGAGAAGTAAGCAGTGGGGTACCACAAGGTTCCGTCTTAGGCCCAGTACTCTTCAACATCTTCATAAATGACTTAGACAAGGGAATTGAAGGGGAACTCATCAAATTCACAGATGACACCAAACTGTCAGGAGTAGCCAACACCCCAGAAGACAAACTCAGGATTCAAAAGATCTTGACAAACTTGATCAATGGGCCCTATCCAACAAAATGAGTTTCAATGTAGAGAAAAGCAAAGTCTTACACTTAGGCAGGAAAAACCAAAGGAACAAATACAGATTGGGCAAGACCTGGCTTCAAAACAGTAACTGTGAGAAGGACCTTGGAGTCATAGTGGACGATCACTTAACTATGAGCCAGCAGTGTGCAGCAGCAACCAAAATAGCTAATATAATCCTGGGTTGTATAAACAGAGGCATAGAATCAAGATCACGTGAAGTATTAGTACCGCTTTATAAAGCCCTAATAAGACCACACCTCAAATACTGCATTCACCATATCACAAAAAAGATGTTGAGAGTTTGGAAAAAATTCAGAGAAGAGCAACTAAGATGATCAAAGGTCTGGAGACCAAAACATACGAAGAACGGCTGCAGGACTTGGGTTTGGCTAGTCTAAAGAAAAGAAGAAATAGGGGAACATGATAGCAGTATTCCAGTATCTGAGGGGCTGCCACAAGGAAGAGGGGGTCAGGTTGTTCATCAGAGCACCAGAGGGAAGGATGAGAAACAATGGTTTGAAACTGATTAAAGAGAGAAGCAACCTGGAATTAAGGAGAAACTTCCTGACAGTGAGGACAATCAACCAGTGGAAAAGCTTACCCCCAGAAATTGTGGACGCTCCATCACTGGAAAATTTCAAGAAAAGACTGGACAATTACCTGTCTGAGATGGTATAGGTTCTCCTGCTTGAGCAGGGGGCTGGACTAGAAGAACTCCAAGGTCCCTTCCAGCTCTATTCTATTCTATTCTATTCTATTCTATTCTATTCTATTCTATTCTATTCTATTCTATTCTATTCTATTCTATTCTATTCTATTAACTCCAAACAGAAAAGCCGAAGAAGGTATAAAAACCCACCACTCCCAGCAACATGTGGCCAGCTGCTCCAGAGCCACATGTCTTGTGGTTCTATTCTTCAATAAACTACAATCTTCTTTCTAAAGCAGTCTCCATTTTGTTTATTCCCGACTTGAACTGCACCCTGATGAAGATTTTTCCTTCAACACCACCTTGGGTTATTTGTGTAATATAATAAAGGCAGGATTTAAATCAATCAATCAGAATAGAACAATGGATAGGAGAACTGGGGTGGCACATTTAAAAGTTGGTAACTGAGTAACTCTTTGAAGACAATCCTCAGATTACATAATAGGAAAAAAATTACTAAGTTTGAAGAAATAATGCAAATTCTTTTCAACAAGAAATTAATTTGGCAACTTTGGTTCAAAAGATTAGTTTATGAAACAGGAAACAAATGTAATGTGTATGGTTAAACCTAGGAAAGTTATACAAGTCATGACCGTCCCATATACTCCAATCACAAGAGATCATATATACATACATAAAAGTTATTACACAATCCTAAACTGTAGCAATCATGTAAAATTCCATTAATTTGTTTTTAATTGACTCTTATAAAAGTATTTATAATATTGTGAATGTTTACCATTCCTGAACCATTATTTCTTAGTCACAAGATGCCAGAAGGATAGCTTTCTTATTGTTTTAGTAATAGTGAATACTAAAAAAAGAGAGCAATTCTGTATTAATAAGAGCAAAAAACATTGCTACATGCTATAATTCTTGGTGTAGTTGGAATTATCATTGTAAGGTGAAAAATGAAGCATTCACAATGAAACATAATCAGATCGTGTAATACCTAGAGTATATCTACATGAATTTACATATTTTCCAAACCTCCAAAATAAATAATTCACTAGTGAACTAAAGAGTGCAATTCTATATGTCTATATTCAAAGTATATACATAATTGGTTAAAATCACAATGGTAGTGGAATTATTCCTATTTATATACATGGGATAATTAATGCATACTGTTTGGAAGACTGTGGCTTGAAATGTAAGAAAAACACATGGTAAAGAATATATAATAAAGAGCATTGTTGTGAAATTAGGAAAAAAGTAAAGGAAGTAATAGATCTAAATGAAGATATTCCTAGCTTGTGGAAGAATATATGTATAAAAAAATCAGAGAAATTGGCAAGGAGATGATGGGTAACAAGGAGAAAGCAGAACTTTCTTAATTCATTCATTGCATCTGTCTTCGCACAAAAAGAAAAAATAGGCCAACCTATGAAAAGCAGCACTATAAGAGACAGAATAGGAATGCAAGTCAAAATAGGTAGGAAAATGGTAAGTGTAAGGACCTACCTCAGCTAAGCCACCCAAGAAACAGAACTCTTGAAACAAGCATTGTCTCAAAAGGAAACTTTTATTAGGGGCTAGTGACAGCAGGGAATCAAGGCGAGATCTGAGAGAAAAACCCGCGAAGCGATATGTTAAAAGTAGCATTCAATACTCCTTCTCCCCAGTGTCCCAGTGTTCATTTGAATCCCAGCCAATCCACAGGTGGCATCGTGTTTTGGTAACCGGTCTTTTCGGCAGGCTCTTCAAGGTCTCTCACTTTCGATTTCTTCTGGCTCTAAGCACAAACCATCTCTCAGATAAGGGTGAGACATTCCATCCCCTGGGGGAAGGATAACAAGGCAACAAAGCAGACAGTGCAAAGCATCCCCAAAGGCTCCCTCCTCCCAACAGAATGGCAGGCAACAAAGAAAGCTACAAAGCTAAAATAACTGAGGATACATTTCTTTGGGGCCTGACAGTAAGAGAACATCTATCTACCCTGGACAAATACAAATCACCTGGGCCAGATAGTATACACTGCAGGGTCTTAAGAAGCTGGCAAAGGTAATCTTGGAGTCACTGAATGTAATCTTTCAAAGTTCTTGTAGCATAGGGAAACTACCAGAGGACTGAAAAAGAGCTGATATGGTTTCAGTCTACAAAAAGGGAGAAAAAGTGGATCCAGGAAATTATAGGCCAATCAGCTAGACATGAACACCTGGGAATATCTTGGAAAAGATAATCATGCAGTGCATTTGTGAGCATCTAGAAATGAACAATAAAATTAATAGAAGCCAGCATGGGTTTGTCAAAAAAAGATCATGCGAAACAAATCTTATTGCCTTCTTTGACAAAGTGACTAAATTAGTGAACCAGCAAAATGCTTAGACTTCAATAAGACATTTGACAAAATAGACCATAGCCTACTTTTTGGTAAGATGGAATAATGTGGATAGATAGTACCGTCACCAGATGGATTCACAAATGATTGGCCAACCACACATAGCAGGTGATCCTCAATGGAACTACATCTACTGTACATGGAGTGAAGCATGCAGTGAAATACCCCAAGGTTCTGTCTTAGGCCCAGTACTCTTCAACATCTTCATAAATGGTCTAATGGGAACTCATCAAATTTGCAGAAAACACCCAGCTGGGGAGGGGGAATAACTAACATTATATGATCGACTCAAGATTTAAAAGGACCTTGACAGATTTCAATACTGAACCCTATCCATCAAAGTGCAATTCATTGGTGAGAAAAGTAAAGATACACTTAGGCAAGAAAAAGCAAATGCACAGATATAGAATAGATGGTACCTGGCTCAACAGTGGTAACTATGAGAGGGATCTAGGTGTCCTACAGGCCAGCACTTATTTACAAGCCAACACTGTGCTGCAGCTGCTAAAAAAGCCAATACAGTCCTTAACTGGATCAACAGAGGGATAGTCTCAAGATTATGTGAAGTGATAGTACCACTTTATACTGCTTTGGTGAGACCACGCTTGGAATCTTCTTCTTCTTCTTGTGCCATATCCATTATCGGACATTGGCGATCATGTTGGCAATCCTATTTTTATCAGAAGCTGCACGAAAAAGTGCTGCTGAGTTTTGTCCAAACCAGTCCCTTAGATTTTGAAGCCATGATGTTCTTCTTCTGCCTGGACCTCATTTGCCTTCAATCTTTCCCTGGAGGATTATATGGAGTATGCCATATTTTTCTGGGTGTCGCATCACATGTCCGAAATATTCTAATTTTTGTTTTTTAATTGTTTTGATGATTTCCCTTGGCTTTCCCAGGCGGCTTATCACCTCCTCATTTCTGATCTTGTCAACCCAGCTTATACGTAACAGCCACCTGTAAATCCACATTTCCAATGCTTCTAGTCTCTTCAGGTGGCCTTCTGTCAGAGACCAACTCTCTACTCCATAGAGCAGGATAGAAAAAATATAGCATCTGACAAGCTTGGAATACTGCATCCAATTCTGGTCATCATGATCCCAAAAAGATGTTGAGATCCTAGAAAGAGTATAGAGAAGAGCAACAAAAATAATAAGGGTTCTGGAGGCTAAACCATATGATGAACAATTGAGGGAATTAGGTATTTCTAGTCTAACAAAGAAAAGGACTAAGGATGATATGATAGTAGTCTTCCAGTACTTGAGGGGCTGTCACAGATAAGAGATATTTTTGCTTTGAACTTCCTTCATTAATTTGTTTAGCTAACTTTATATTTCTTTCAAAACTATATATCTTTCAAAAATCCTGGAGCACCGGGGAACTACCAGAGGATTGGAAAAGAGCTGATGTAGTTCCCATCTTCAAAAAAGGAAAAACAAACAAACGCAGGAAATTACAGACTAACCAACCTAACATCAATACCTGGGAACATACTGGAAAAGATAATCAAAAAACAGATCTGTGAACATCTAGAAACAAACAAAGTTATAAATAGAAGCCAGCACAGGTTTGTCAAAAACAGATCATGCCAAACCAATCTTATTTCATTCTTTGACCAAGTAACTAAATTAGTAGACCAGCAAAATACTGTGGACATAGTATACTTAGACTTCAGCAAGGCATTCAACAAAGTAGACCACAACCTCCTTCTTGGAAAGCTAAAAAAAAAAAGTGGGATAGACAGCATCATCATCAGATGGATTTTTAACTGGCTGACAACTAGTAGTCCTTAATGGTACTACGTCTACATGGAGGGAAGTAAGCACAAGGTTCTGTCCTAGGCCCAGGACTCTTCAACATCTTCATAAATGACTTAGATGAGGGAACCGAAGGGGAACTTATCAAATTTGCAGAGGATACTAAGCTAGCAGGAATAGCCAACACCCTAGATGATAGGCTCAAGATCCAGATGGATCTTGACAGACTTGAACATTGGGTCCTATCTAACAAAATGAAATTCAACGTAGACAAAAGTAAGGTCTTACACTTAGGCAAGAAAAACCAAAAGTACACGTACAGATTAGATGAAACCTGGCTTAATAGCAGAAACTGTGAGAGGGATCTTGGAGTCTTAGTGGACAATCAATTCAATATGAGCTAGCACTGTGTGGCGGCAGTCAAAAAAGCCAATGCAGTCCTAAGTTGCATTAACAGAGGGATAGAATCAAGATTATGTGAGGTACTGGTACTACTCTATAAAGCCTTAGTAAGACCACACCTAGAATTCTGCATTCAGTTTTGGTCACTACACAGTAGAAAAGATGTTGAAACTCTAGAAAGAGTACAGAGAAGAGCAACAAAGATGATTAGCTAAAATCATATGGAGGCTAAAATATATGAAGAACGATTTCAAGAACTGGGCATGGCTAGTGTAGTGAAGAGAAGGACCAGGCTGACCTGATAGCAGTGTTCCAATATTTGAGGGGCTATCACAGAAAGGAGGGGGACAATCTATTTTCCAAAGCAGTCGAAGGCCAGACAAGGAATAATGGATGGAAACTGATAAAGGAGAGATTCAACCTAGAAATAAGGAGAAAATTCCCAACAGTGAGAACAATCAATCAATGGAACAGCTTGCCTTCAACCAACAAAATCATGTATGGCAGCACCCTTGCTATTTCGAGAGAAAAAAGATGGGTCCCTCCATCTATGTGTAGATTACTTTGGCTAGGTGAGCTAGCATCTCTTTCAGTAGTGGCAATTAGTAGACATTCTCAATGCAAATTGCATTTAGCTCTCGTAATCTACACATAGAGGGAGGGATCCATCTTTTTTCTTTTGAAATAGCACGGGTGCTGCCATATGTGATTTTGCTGGTTGAATGAAGCCCATGCTAGATTTTTATCTACAAAGGACCAGAGTTCATGTAGTTCCCTTGGGGTCATGGAGTATACCTTCAGCTTGAGTAATTTTGCTCCTGACAATATTTCTATGGAATAGTCCATAAAGTGATGGGGGGGAGTATATCTGAATCCCACATGCTGAAAACTGCCTGCAAATCGTGATACTCTTGGGGAATTAGAGGGCATTTTCTTCTTTCACTTCTTAATGGGCGGTGTGTGGCAGTGCAATGCTGGTTTTTCTGTTAGCCCTCCCCTGACCCATTTTTTCTGGATGTTCAATATCTACTTCTTCCAATTTACAGAGGGGTTCCATTTTAGTAGCCAGACTAAGTCTAGTACCAGGGATCTGTCCATGCCTGGTGCTACAATGAAACCGAGGATCTCTTCATAGGGTCCCATTTTCATCCCCACCAGTTCTGTGATGAAAGTTGCAGGGGGGGGCTGCTACTGAGCCATCCAGCTGGCTAAATGCTATGGGAACTTTTATTTGTATTTCCCCCTCATCGCCCTACAGACTGTTCTATAGAAATATTGCTGAAAGCCAAACTCCCCAAATTTCCCAAACCAAAAGTATATTCCATGACCCCAAGGGAACTAGAGGAATTCTGGTCCTTTATAGATAAGAACTTAGCACAGGATTTTATCCAGCCAGCCAAATCAGGAATGGCTGCCCTGGTACTGTTCTGAGAGAAAAAGGATGGGTCCCTCTGCCTGTGCATAGATTACTGCATGCAAAATGTGATTTGCATCAAGAACGTCTACCCCTTACCACTAATGAAAGATATGCTTAGCCAAGGAGAGGATCTTTACCAAGTTAGACCTCTGAGAAGCGTACTACAGAGTGTGTACTAAAGAGGGGAATGAATAGAAAACAGTTTTCAATTGCCCATTGGGATGTTTCCAATTCTGAGTACTCCCATTTGGACTACAAGGGCCGCCCACCGTTTTCATGCAACTAATTAATGAAGTCCTGCATGAACATCTGTATAAGGGAGTTTTAATCTACCTAGATGACATTCTAATCTACACTGAAACTATGCTGGAGCATATAAAGCTGGTCAGGGCTGTACCAAAAAAACTTTGCACTGCTCAGCTATTGTCAGACTTGCCCCAGTCTGATCCCTTAGGAAAGAAAGACCTTTGACTCCATTTGGTTGAAGTGATAGGTTCTTTTACTAAAATATGTTGGTTGCAGTAGAGTCAGGCTAGAACTACATTTCCTGCACTCAAAAGATACAGAAAGTTTCCCCACATCCCAGCCCTCCACCCATGACCAGTCTGTTTGTAGTCAATAAGAGTCTGCCTAGGTGTTTTAAGAATGCTGAGATGTTTAGGGTAATTTACATTCTTTCTCAAAGGCCTTGGGTGCTGGTACAAACTGGTTTCGAGTATCCCTGCTCTTCATCAACCTGTCAGTTCCCCCCTCCCAATTTCCCATCACGTACACATGCAGGTCAATTGCCCATTTGCTCCACCCCCATGTCTCCTTCTCCCTCCTGGCCTTTGATGGCAGGTTGCCAGCAAAGCACCACACTGAAAATGGCAGATCTGACATTCTGCCTCCTTTGACAGAAATGTTAGTCCTGTAAAGAAAAGGGAAGGGAGGGAGAAACACACAAAAAAGGCAGAGTTAGTTGCAAGGTCATTGAGGTTTATCTGGATAGTGTTGGAATTTCTTAAGCAGCCTTGCTGTTTTAATATGTTTGGCAGCAACCCATTTAGTTTTTGAGGGAGGAAAGTCCTTCCACGCTACTAAATACTGGGTTTGTCCGTGATATGTGAGAGAGTCTAATATGATCTTAATTTCAAAATGCTGCTCTCCCTCAGTCATGATGGGATCAGGAGGTGGTTGTGATTCTGGTCATAGGGGAGATGTGATTTCCAGTTTTAAGAGGCTACAATGAAAAACTGGGTGCACATGTCTAAACGCCTTTGATAGTTCGAGTTTGACAGTCACTGGGTTAACAATCCTTTTTATGGGAAAAGGGACATTTTTTTGAAGGGTTGTCTGGATTGCAAGTACTTGGAGGATAGACAGACTTTGTCTCCAACTTTGAAGTATTTTGGCTTTGCATGTTTCTTGACGGCTTGTTTTTTATATGCTTCCCTTGCCTCATCCAGAGTTTTCCTTACTACTGGCCAGGTATTTTGTAATTGGGTAACCTGCTCTTTTAAAGAGTTGGTTGAAGGGGTGGCCTGGGGCAATTCAGGAATAGATACAAAGTCCTACCCCACAATGAAGTCACCTCCACCCCCATCCTAATGGAGTGAGGAGCCACTTTTCAAGGCTGAAGAAATGTTAGACTCTTGTAAACACAGGGGGAAAGTTCAATATTTAATTGCTTGGGAAGACTTCCCTCCTTCAGAAATAGAATGCGTTGATGCCCAGTATGTCCAAGCCCAAAAACTCCTTCAAAAATTCCACAACAAATACCCAGACAAACCTCATTGAACCCTAACCCTTTTTTTTTTCTTTTTTCTTTTACAGGACTAACAGCATTTTTCAAGGGGGGCAGAATGTCAGGTCTGCCATCTTCAGCATAATCCACTTCACTGGCATCCTGCCATAAAATGCAAGGGAGGGGAGATTGGGGAAGTAGGGAGTAGGATTGGGGAGGTATGAGGGAGGCATGACAGTGTGACAGGAACCAGAGGTATCAATCTGGAACAGACTGGCTGATCAAGGATGAAGCCGTGAGAATGGAATGAGAAACTCACCAAAGAAACACTAAAGGAAAGGAACCAGAAGGGATGGAAGACAACCGGTGAAGGGAGAGCCAAAAACCCTGGGCCCAAAGCAGGGAGGCTGGGATGGCCAGATTGAAGTCAATGTCCATCCGAAGATGGCAGGAGGGAGACTGATGCCAGAGGACTGGCAGGAGGGCACACCAGGAGGAGCAAAACCCTGATGGTTGTGGGGAGTCGGGAGGATGGAGGAGCCAGAGAGTTGCCTCTGGGGGCCAGCATCATGTGAGGCACCCAGAGCCGAACCCACTGAGCCCTGGATTGGTGAATCAGCTGAGAGAGGATCCCAAGCTGCAGCATTTGACCAAGCACTTGACTATCTGAGGGGGAGGCTCCAGGAATTCGGGATCCTTGACTGGCCTGCCCCAGTGGAGCCAGTTCCTGCAGCCAGCCCAGCTGCATCCATAGCAGCACCACCAGCTCTGACGGCCCAAGCACCAATTGCTCTGATGGCACCAGCCACCCAACCAGCATCTGCCACTGCACCCGCTCCTGCTGTGCCATCTGCACCAGCTGCACTGCTAGCATTAGCGATCCTTCCGGTCAGAGGAGATCGCAAAACCATCCCCCTTGGGGGTGAAGTATTATGGAAACCCAAAGCAGTTGGGCAACTTTCTGGTGAGTTAACCCAAGCAGTGAAGAGTGCTTTAGTGGGCGACGAGTGGTTCGAGCTCCATAAAAGTGAGCTCATTGAGAGACGATTTAGCATGGATGGGAACCAAGCTTCATGTACCCTCCAGTCAGCAGACTTTGGTCTTACAGTGGAGACACAAAGATAGTGGGGCATTTTGGGTTTGTAAAAACCCTCCACCTCATGAAGCACCAATTCTGATGGTCAAACATGAAAATAGACATAGAGCAGTATGTGGCTAGCTGCCTAGTATGTGCCACAGCAAAAAGATGCCCTGGCAAAACCCCAGGGTTGCTACAACCTGTGGCTAACCCTTCTTTCCCATGGAAAGAAATATCCACAGATTTAATCGTAGAGCTGTTGGAGAGTTTGGGGAACACCGTGATTTGGGTCATCTCCGACCTATTCTCCAAACAAGCACACTTCATGTCTTGCCCCAAGATGCCCTCCACATGAATCTTGGCAAAGCTTTTTGTACAATATGTATATAGGCTCCATGGGGTCCCAGAGAGAATAATCTCAGATCAGGGTGTACAATTTACATCTAAGTTTTGGCAGGAGTCGCTGAAAGTTTTGGGGACCTCCCAGAGCTCAGTTCTTCACACCACCCCCAAACTAATGAAGCTTGGGAACATGAACACATGAAGGGGGTGCTGGAACACTTAGTTGCTACATAAATTACCAACAAAATGACTGAGCAGACCTCTTACTATTTGTAGAGCCTATAATAATTTTGTCCACAGTAGCATGGGGTTCAGGCCATTCTGCGTGTCTATCGGCCTGAACTTTGCTCCCATGCCAGAGTTCCCTCAATACACTCCCCAGCATGTCTCACTAGCTGAGTGGGTTAAAACATTGCAGAACACCTGGACAGTGATCCATAAAACCCCAGAAGAAGCAAGGGAGGTATACAAGAAGTATGCTGATAAAAATGAGCACCCCAAAAAGGACTTCAAAGTGGGGGATGAGTATGCATTATTTTAAGCAGTCAAGGCACCACAGAATTTGAAAAACCTACTTTAGAGGGCAAAATAACAATTCAATACAAACCTTAACATGGTCAACTTTGGGCCAAATACAATATTGTATGAAGAAGTTCACAAGTATTAAGAACTTGCATGTGTATAGGAAAAGTCAGATAGAGAAATACAGGATTTAGGACAATTAGATGGCAGCATTTCATTTGAGAATAATTTAAGTATATTAGTAGACTATTAACCAAATACAAGCAAATAGTGTGATGCAGCAGCTAAAGGGGCAAATGCAGTCTTGGATGTCAATAAATCTATTGCTTCCAATAGATACATATTATCTATTACTTCCAATAGATACATATTATCTATTACTTCCAATAGATACATATTATTAGTTTGAGTTAGACAACAATTGGTATGAAGATCTGTGCTACAGTTTAAAAGAAAGAGGAAGAGGCTAGAATACATTTAGAGTAAAGTTACTGTTAAACAAAGATATGTGTCATGGTTCCAACAGATGAAACTCTTCAAAGAACTTCGGTGCATTGTTTACCTTAAAGAATCTTTATTCGAGAAGCATAACATCGGCACTAACATAATCAAAGCCAAAAACTGAATTCCCCCCCCCTTGAGCACATAGTATCAAAGCACAATTCCCTCCTCCAATTAACAGTCATAAATCACATTCCCCAATTAGTTTAAAGCGCGGGCTTTCCCTCCAGTTCTCCAGCCCGCCAATTCTTATCATCTCTTATTTCAACAACCTTGACTCTCACGCTAGGTTCAGTATTATTATGTCTAGCTGAACTCTCATGCACATCCCCCCCTCCCCAGCATCATCTAACTCTAAAAGCGAAAAGAAGAAAATGGCTACATCTCCATCTGTTGTCAAAGCAAAAACATCCAATGTTAGCAGCGTTGACATCCGGCCCCCCTTACAAAAAGGACAAATCCTGTAACGTAAACAAAAGAACATGTTAGGGATTGCCTTTCGGTTTATTAGGGTGTTTCCTATAGAACCTGTTAATGAGTCTGTCAGCTTTCACATCGCTAGACTTTACCCAAGTGGCCTCAGACAACGAATATCCCTTCCATTGTACTAAGTGCTGCAATTTCCCTTTAAAAATTCTAGAATCAAGAATACATTTTACTTCATAGTGAGTTTGTCCTGCCACCACGAGGGGTCCGGGTGCCTTCTTAGGGGGAGGTCTTAAAGTGGAATCCCGAAAAGGTTTCAGCAGGCTGCAATGGAAAACAGGGTGAACTTTTCCTAAGAGCTTAGGGAGTTTTAATTCCACTGTGACCAGGTTAATGATCTTTACAATGGGGAAACACCCCAAGAATTTCGGTCCTAATTTCTTACTGGGTAATTTGAGCTGTAACTACTTAGTCGACAGATAAATCTTTTCCCCAACTTGAAATGTTCTTTGAGGAGCCCTTTTTTTATCTGCTTGCTTTTTTTAAGTCTCAGAAGCCTTTTTTAAAGCGGTCTTCATGGCTTTCCAAACTTCTTCCCACCCTCTCACCCATTGATCAAGTGTCTAAGATGCAGAGGGCGCCTGTGGGTATCCGGGTATTGGGCTGAATTCTTTTCCTGTGGCTACTCTAAAAGGCGTTAAGCCCGTGCTGCTGTGAACAGAGTTATTGTAAGCCACTTCTGCGAAAGGGAGGAGGTCAGTCCAGTTTGTCTGTTGGTAGCTGACATAGCATCTGAGATACTGCTCCACCACTGAGTTAGCGGATTCAGCAACCCCATTAGTAGAAGGATGAAAAGCAGATGATAGACCTTGAGATGATCCAATTAGTTTAAGAAAGCTTCTCCAAAACCTAGCCGTGAACTGCACCCCACTGTCTGAAATTATTTGTTTAGGGGCGCCATGCAGCCAGTAGGTGTGTTTCAAGAACAATTTAGTCAGTCGTTGGGCGGACAGGAGCCCTTTGCAGGAGATGAATTGAGCCTACTTTGAAAACAGATCTATCACAGTCCAGATGACTGTATTTCCTCTACTTTCAGGTAGATCTACTATAAAATCCATAGCAATTTCTTCCCATGGTTGAGAAGGGTCTGCCACCGGCTGCAATAACCCAGGGGGTTTCCCTGGAATTCTTTTCATGGTGGCACATACAGCAGAACTCCGGACATAATTTTCTACATCCCGTTTTAATCCCGGCCACCAGAATTGCCGGCGGATGAGATGTAGAGTTTTTAAATACCCAAAGTGTCTAGCCTGTTTTACGTCATGGCTGTGTTGGAGAGCGTTAAGACGGAGGGTTTCTGGCAAGTATAACTTTCCCCCTTTGTAAGCCAAACCATCCCTGTAAGTTAGGGAGGTTTGATTGTCCTTGAACCATTGATCGATGAGGAGCTCTTGTTTTATTTTCTTTGCCCCAGGGTCATCAGGATTAGGGGCTCTGCGAGGTGTGAGCAGCAGTTTGTGGATTGGAGATAATTGCCTTGTTAACCTCCTCACGCTGGCTTTTGTACTGGGGCAGTCTGGATAGAGCATCAGCTAAGAAGTTTTTCCCTCCCAGTATGTACTTTAGAGTGAAGTTAAAATGGTTAAAGACTGTGCCCATTGCACTTGTTTCAGGGACAATTTGCGGGGAATTTTCAGTGCTTCTAGATTTTTATGATCAGTCCATACTTCAAAAGGCACTTTGCTCCCTTCTAGGTAGTGCCTCCAGTTTAATAGAGCCCAGCGGATTGCAAAAGCCTCCTTTTCCCATATTGCCCACCTCCTCTCGCTCTCAGTGAATTTTTTTGAGGTGTAGGCGCAGGGTTGTAG
Source organism: Azemiops feae (assembly GCA_023970755.1). Classification (NCBI taxonomy): domain Eukaryota; kingdom Metazoa; phylum Chordata; class Lepidosauria; order Squamata; family Viperidae; genus Azemiops; species Azemiops feae. Next base: position 863,697 of record JALGBA010000018.1, read on the forward strand.
GGTCCCACTTTGGTTCTTTTGTAGTAGTACAGCTCCGACGGCCACGTCGCTGGCATTGGCTTGAATTACAAAGGGCTTCCATGGGCAGGGTTGCTTTAAGACTGGTTCAACTGCAAATAGTCTTTTTAAGTTCTCAAAAGTGGTTTGACAGCTCATAGTCCATGTTAGTGGTTGACTCGGTCACGGCTTCCCTCCCCCTTTTCCTGTTTTTAGCAATTCTATAAGGGGAAGGGCAATTTCGGCAAAGGAGGGGATGAATTGACGGTAGAAGTTGGAAAATCCTAGGAAGCTCTGGAGCTGCTTGTGAGTCTTTGGGGGCTGCCATTCAATTATGGCTTTCACTTTGGTTGGGTCCATTTCAATGCCCTTGTTGGAAATTCTGTAGCCCAGATAATCTAATCGGGTCTGGTGAAACTCACACTTTGATAGTTTGACATAAAGTTTGGCATTCAACAGTTTCTTTAGCACTTCTCTCACTAGTTTTATGTGGTCAGTCATATTCATGCTGTATATTAGGATGTCATCAAGATACACCAGAACCCCTTTGTATAAATGGTCATGTAGAACCTGATTAATCAGCTGCATGAAGATAGCTGGGGCCCCCTACAGTCCAAACGGCATGACTTTAAATTGATAGCTCCCTGTGGGACAGTTAAAAGCAGTCTTCCACTCATCTCCCTCCTTTATCCTCACCCGATAATATGCCTCTCTCAGGTCTAATTTAGTGAAGACACTCCCTTTTGGCAGGTGGGTTAGTAAGTCCTTCAGGAGGGGGAGGGGATATTTATTTTCCACACTCACTGCGTTCAGACCTTTATAATCCACACAGAGATGAAGCGACCCATCTTTTTTCTCTTTAAACAGCACTGGGGCTCCCACTGCAGACTTGGCCCTTTCAATGAATCCCCTCGCTAGGTTTTTGTCCACATATTGCTGCATCTCCTCCATTTCAAGGGGGGACATAGCATACATTCTTGGTCATGGGAGTTTGGCTCCCGGTAACAGTTCAATGGAGCAATCATTGGGTCGGTGGGGAGGCAGGGCGTCGCATTCTTTCTCACTTTCTCACTCTGCTAGGTCCCAGTACTCGCTGGGGATGAGTGGCTCGCCTGGTTGCGATGAGGCAGCCACGTGCGCTGGGTGGGCTAAAGTTTCCTGTAACGTCTGTTTAATTAAGGGGGGGGCTTGGGCCCTATAGGTAACCTCACAGTTCTCATTCCCTTCTCCCACCAGATAAACGACTTCCATTTGTCCAACCAGGCTAATCCTAGGATCACAGCCTCAGTCATTTTCGGAGCCACCAAGAAACGAATGAACTCCCAGTGCTCACCTATTTCTAAGTGTAGGGGTTCAGTTAATTGTGTGACTAAAGTTCCACCCATTAGGGAGCCATCGGCTTGCTCAAACCTCACGGGTTTGGAGAGCAGCTTTGCTCGTATGCCCATTTTCAGGGCAAGTGACAAGCTAATAACGCACCGGGAGCATCCGGAGTCGACTAGTACTTTTAAATCTACCTTAGAGATTATGAGTTTGGCTGGTAGCGAAAAAGGTGGGATGTGTCAACTCACCATCGGGTCGTTCTCTCCTTCGTCGTCGCTGTCATAGGAGGATAGAGAGGTGGCAGGTCTGGCTTGGGTCTCGGCACACTCCTGCAAGGGGTATGTGATTTGGGCCACTGGTTCCTGCACAATCCAGTTGGATTTCTCTTTTGTTGGCTGCTGGACTGGTTTCTTCCTCACTGGTGGTCCCGGTCTATTCTGCTGCTGGGGGTAAGGGACTGGGCAATTCGCTGCTCGATGTCCCTGTTGTCCACATCTGAAACACTTGATCGGTGGCCCAGCAGGTGGTCTGAGGTTCTCTGTAGCCGCAGTGGTTGGAGGCTTTTGGGGGGGTGGCTGTCATTTGGGTTCACTTGGCCTCGACTCGGCTTCTTGTGGGGGTGGTTTCTGATAGCGGGCAAGCTGAACATCTAGTCTTACTGCTGCCTGGTACCATTCTTGCAGCTGATCGGGGACTGCTCGATAGATACAATCCTGGGAGAGGTGGTTGTCTAGTCCCTCCTTGAAATGATGGACTAGGGATTGCTCGGGCCACCTCTCTATTCTGCCGGCTATCTTGAGAAACTCTCGTATGTATTCTAGGGCAGGCCTGCCAACTTGTTTTATTTTGTGGACTTGCTCCTCTGCTTTGAGGGCAATGGATGGGTCCTCGAACCTTGCTCTCAGCCCTAGGAGGAAGAGGTGTGCTTGCTCAGTATATACTATATAGTATATAGATTGTTTAGCCACTCGGATGCTTCTCCTTCCAAGCCGGACGTGATCACATCGACCATAGCAGCTGGGTTCAGATAGAAGTAGGCACAGCGGTTCAAGTGAGAGCGCACCTGATTGAGGAAAAAGATCAGCTTCTCCAGATCCTCATCGAAGGTGGCTCTGAGAGGTGGTGCCATCAGTGTGATTGTTGCATCCTCAGTTGTTGCTGCCCCCCCCCCATGGTGACTGCCACACCCCCAGTTGCTGCAAGCCTCCCAGCGGTTGTTGCGCATCCGGGGGCTGTGGCCACCCCATGGTTGTTGTTGCATTGCCGGCAGCTGCGGTACCCCCAATTGCTGTGCGACCCCCATCAGTCTCTGCGGCTGTGGTAATGGCACCCCCAGCAGTTGCGAGCCACCCAGTGGTCGCTGCATAGGTGGGGGCTGCTGCCATCCCCACTGCTGCTGGCCTGCGGGGGTTTGTGGTACCTCCAGTTGCTGCAGGCCCTCCTGCGGCCCTGGAGATGGTTGTTGCTAGACCCCCATCGGCTGCGGGCCCCTCAGCGGTTGCTGCACGTTCGGAGGTGGCGGCCAGCTCCACTGCTGTTGTAGTGTGCCCAGCAATTGCTGACCCCCTGGTGGCTGCATCATCCCCAGTTGTTGAAAGGCCCCCATCAGCTGTTGCACCACCAGTGACTGCTGGCTTCCCACCTGGGAAGGCTGCGGCATCCCCCATTGTTGTACGGGCCCCGGGCTGCGTGGCAAGTAAGCATGTTGATCTGGGGTTAGGCTGTCTTGGTGACGGCTCAGGCTTTTATCCCGTTGGTGGCGATCTGGGCTTCGGGAGGGGCGGCGACTGGAGCTGTCTCTCCCTGTGGGGCTGGAGACCATGGTCGGTGGTTTCGAGGATGGGGAGGCTGCCTGATCTGCACAAGGGGGGCTGGGAGTTCCCCTTGGTAGGAGTTGGTGGCTGCCTCACGGATCATCAAGATCACTCATGTAGGAGGAGTTGTTCTCGACTCTTCATCTCTAGCTCCTCAAATCTCTCCACCAACTTCACTGACTGACTACGGGCTGCGGACAGGTATTTCCACTCACCCGAGTCCTCAGCAGCAGACGATTTCATGGGGAACGCAACTTGCGAGAATCCCCTCTTGGCAGCTCAACCTCATCCGTCTTCGAAGCAATTGATGGTGGGAAGGCGGTCTCAAGGTGTCTGGAGTCTTTACTGGTTAGGGTCCATTCCAACGACCAGATCAGCTGTCCTCACAGCTTGGGCTTTGTCCCCAACTGGGAGGCCTGAACAAGTTCCTTCTCCACTAGCGCACTCGCTTTTGCTCCCCTCTGGGGTAGCAGCCACCGCTGGGGTGCTGGTTTCAGGCGCTCTTTCTTTCTCCATGCTGAGATCTTCCCCGAATCTTTGTCAACTTACCCCTCTTTTCTAGGGACAGCAACTAGGGCTCGGGACCCCAAGATAGTTAGGAAAAAGTTGGAGTTTTTGGCTTAATGTCATGGTTCCGACAGATGAAACTCTTCAAAGAACTTCAAGGCATTGTTTACCTTAAAGAATCTTTATTTGAGAAGCATAACATCGGCACTAACATAATTGAAGCCAAAAACTGAATTCCCCCCCCCCTTGAGCACATAGTATCAAAGCACAATTCCCTCCTCTAATTAACAGTCATAAATCACATACCCCAATTAGTTTAAAGTGCGGGCTTTCCCTCCAGCTCTCCAGCCCGCCAATTCTTATCATCTCTTATTTTAACAACCTTGACTCTCATGCTAGGTTCAGTATTATTATGTCTAGCTGAACTCTCATGCACATCCCCCCCTCCCCAGCATCATCTAACTCTAAAAGTGAAAAGAAGAAAATGGCTACATCTCCATCTGTTGTCAAAGCAAAAACATCCGATGTTAGCAGCGTTGACAATATGATTGTTATACCTGTCATGGTTCCAGTTTAAAAATATAATTTTATTCAGCAACTGGAATTTCTGTTGTTGAGCATCACGAAATCCACATAGCTTTTAGCTTAGATAGGGTAATGTGTGCTGCTTTTCCATTCAAACCACACAACAAAATGTCAAGACTTCCAACCAGATTATTATTCACTGGGGTATTACAGCTACATTTCCAAGGGTGAATGGCTAATGACTAATTGTTCGATATAGTTTTGTGTATGAGTTTAAAACTCATCCATACTCCCATTGTCTATGTCACTCACAGACCATAGAAAATGCAATTTTAGGCTTCTGGTTTTGGTGGCAGATGGGACGGATGGAAGAAGCCAGTGTCCCGGCTTCCCAGTCCGATTTCGCTTTGCCTAGCGATCCTTAAAGGGTCGGAAAGTTGCCCTGGAGGGGCAACGAAGATAGAGGGAAACTCCAGGAGCTCAGATCAGGCGGCGGCCGATCAGAGCGAATGGAAGAAAGCCTCTGAAAAGGCGGAGGAAAGGCTGCCGGATGAGCCGATGCAGCCCAAGTCATCCCCAGCCAGAGGGGAAGCGAGGAGCCGAAGTTTAAGCGCTTCACCAAACAGCTGACTGTCAATAGCATGCTAAGACGGGTGAGCCAGTGCTTTATTCCTTCTCCTTGTGGATTATAAAATGTTGATCCCCTGATGGGGAAGAATTAAAGGCGAAGACCCACAGAAGAATCAACTTAAAAGCGGCGAGTAACTATAAGGGGGAAAAACCTTTAAAGAATATTAGACATTGACAAATGAGTGTATGAGGACATCTAGTGGTGAAAGAAGAAATGACAGTATAAACAAATGCTGGAAAAACTCCTTTGACCTTGAGAAATCAACACCTGCGGAAAACAAAGTGCCTTGGTGTGAGATTACAAGGGAAAAGACTCTTTATAGTTACATTTGTTGACTTTGGCTATAATAACAGAAATTATTTGGAGAAAGTGAATGCTTTGTCTCAGAGACTTGACTGGAGGAGGTGGATTTGTTCTGAAACAGCTGGCTCTTTCCCACATTCAGGACTCTATTTTAAGATTGTTAGCTGTAAAATGAGTACATCTAACATTACTAGACTTATGAAGAAGACCTCTTCTGCACCCTCTGTTGGACATTCCAGCCCAACAACCCAGGGATCTATTGAAACAATGTTGCAGCGTGAGAAAATAAGCACTGCCCAAAATGAAATGCAGGCTTCATTAAAATTGATTCAATAGATGATGGGGAAAAAACCAAGAAGTGACACAAAAATCATGAAGAAATACAAAGTAATTTTGAGAAATTAAGAGAAGAAATTTTGGATATAAAGACACAATTTGAAGCTCAACACCAAATGATTATTAAAAATGAACAAAGAATTCAGAAGATGGAAAATAAATCAGAGGACATTGATAAAAAAAATGGAAATGTTATCACAAGAAAATGAGAAATTAGAACAAGCCAATCAAAACCTAGAAGGAGCAGTAGCAATTTTAGAAATGGAAAAGGTGGAACATTATTTGAGATTTCAAAATATCCCTGAGGACAGAGAAGAAAACATAGCAGATGTGATTATTGAGCTTTTGGCAGAAGCTGCAAATGGAGATAGACAAAATATTTCGACTGAATTCAAGCTATGCAAGGAAGAATAAGCTGCCAAGAGAAGTACATGTAAGATTCATGAAGAAAACAACACGAGATGAAGTACTGAGAAAAGTGAGAGATGAACCATTACAATATAAAAATAAGGAAATTGTGGTTTTAAAGCAGATACCTAAGAGAGTAAGAGATACTCGAAGACATTACCATTTCTTAACTACAAAGCTGATTGCAAAAGGCATAAACTTTAGATGGTTAATGCCGGAAGGCATCTTAATAAATTGGAATAATACAAGGTACCAATTGGATTCAATTTGGAAGGCGGAGGACTTTGAAGCAAGAAATCGAGCAATCCTAGATAAAGGAGTGTATCAACGACAAGAGGAGAGCAAGGAACAAAAGCAAACGGAAGAGACAGCCCAAGGAACTACTATACAAGTAGAAGAACAGAAAGAGAAAGATGAACAAGAGGGTGAAGGTGAAGGAATGGCCAGAGAATAGAGGACTACGAGAGCGACTAGACCTAAATATAAATAATGGAAATGGAAATGGAGAAAGAAAATGGAATCTTTTCAGTGAATGTAAATGGACTAAATTCTCCATCAAAAAGAAAGAAAATTTTCAGGAAACTAAAGAAATTAAATACAGATATAATTTGTTTGCAAGAGACACATATAAAAAAACAACACCATAAATTATCGGAACATCCAAAAATTGGGAAAGTTTACTATGCATCAGCACATCAGAAAAAAAGAGGTGTTGCTGTATATATTAAAGAGACAATAAATTCTAAAATGCTGTATTCAGATGAAGAAGGAAGAATTGTAATGATAGAAATATATTTACATCAAAAACAAATATTGCTAGTAGCAATCTATGCACCCAATAATAACCAAGAAGAATTCTATCAAAGCCTACACAGAAAAATAATAGAAATGGAGTATCAAAATATTTGTCTGGTAAGAGACTTTAATGCGATAGTAGATGGAACAAATGATTATAAAAGCAGCAAAACAGGGAAAACTGGAAGAAGACTACCTAGGACATTTTTTGAGATGATAGACGAAATTGGAATACAAGACGCCTGGAGGGAAATTAACGCAGAAAAACTACAATATACTTTTTATTCAAACAGCCAAAAATCCTGGTCAAGAATTGACATGATTTGGATGACATCTGAATTGAGGATGAATATTCAGGAAATTGAGATAGAAATAGGTACATGGGCAGATCACAATCCGTTAAAAGTGACATGGAAAGGAACACAAAAAAGATCAAGATGGACTTTAAATCAAGTTATATTAAAAGAAATAGAATTTGTAGAATTAGCGAAAAAGGAAATGGAGTTCTTCTTTAAAGAAAACAAAGAGGAAGACACAACATTACAAAATGTATGGGATACAGCTAAAGCATACTTTAGAGGTATAGCTATAACATATATGGCAAAGAAAAATAAACAGAGAAGACAGCAATACGTATTATTAAAAGAAAAATTTGGAAAATTAGAATCAGAACTACAGAAAAATCCGCAGAAAAAGACTTTGAAAAGAGAAATTGAATTAATAAAACACAAACTAAACTTGTTGGACTCAGAAAAACTGGCACAGCAGATAAAAAGAGTGAAACAATTTTTTTTCAAAAATGCAAATAAACCAGGAAGGTGGTTAGCTTACAAACTTAAAAAACAGAAAGAGAAGAAAATGATACATAACTTAGTAGGTGAAAAAGGTTGTCTACAATTTAAAAATGAAGAAATAAAAAAAATAATTAAGGAATATTACAAGAAACTGTATGACAAAGAAGAAACTCCAAGAGAGAGAATGATTCAATATCTAGAAGAAAATAATCTTCCAAAAATTCCAGAGATATTTAAGACTATGTTAGAGGGAAAAATTACAATGATGGAAATATCAGAGGCCATAAGAAGGCAAAAAAACGAAAAAACACCGGGTCCAGATGGATTACCAGCGGAGTTATATAAAACCCTACAAGATACACTAAGTGAACCATTGAAAGACGTTTGTAATAGACTTTTGTTGGAGGCTAAACTCCCAGCCACATGGATGGAAGCAAACATTACTTTAATACCAAAAGAAGATTCAGATTTGACACAGATTAAAAACTACAGACCGATATCGTTGCTTAATGTGGATTATAAAAATTTTACTTCGATAATGGCAGAGAGATTGAAAAAATACTTAATGGAATTTATACATCCAGACCAAAATGGTTTTCTACCAAAGAGACAAATTAAAAACAATTTAAGAGTGATAATGGACGTATTAGAATACTATGAATTACATCCAGGGAAACAATTGGCACTAATATTTCTAGATGCTCAAAAGGCATTTGATAATGTTTCCTGGCAATTTATGACTCAGCAACTACAAATAATGGACTTTGGACAGGACTTTATAAATATGATAAAAACAATATATAATAAACAAACAGCGAAAGTGATCGTGAATGGAAATTACACTGAGAACTTTGAGATAAGAAAAGGTACAAGGCAAGGATGTCCACTATCTCCATTGTTATTCATTTTCACTCTGGAAGTTTTAAATAGAAATATCAGACAAGATATAGAAATTAAAGGACTGGAAATAAAAGGCGAAACATATAAATTATGAATCAAGATAATTTAGAATCAAGATCACGTGAAGTATTAATACCATTTTACAATGCCTTGGTAAGGCCACACTTGGAATACTGCATCCAGTTTTGGTCACCACGATGTAAAAAAGACGCTGAGACTCTAGAAAGAGTACAGAGAAGAGCAACAAAGATTGTTATGTATTGGGCCTTGCTGAAGTTATTCAGCAAGGCTCAGAAAGTCTGTAAAAAGGCTGGGCCTTGCTGAGTCATTCAGCAAGGCCCAGGATGACTGGAAACAGTTGCAGAGACCCGGACAGACCACATGTCTGCCCGGGACCCAGACAGGCTGTCTCCAGCCTCGTGCGCGTGCGCGAGGCGGGAGAATAGCCTGCATCGATTGGCTGAGCATTCCCTGGCTAGGGAATATAAGAAGGAGTGGCCAGTGTGGCCAGGTTGTTGTTGTTAGTAGCTGATTCCTGTTGTTTCTGTTCAATCTATCTACATGCTTCTGTTCAGTGCAAGTGCCAAATAAAGAACATCTTTTGCATCAACTGCCTCGTCTTCATGTCTGTGTCAAGAACAGAACAAAGATGATTAGGGGACTGGAGGCTAAAGCATATAAGGAACGGTTGCTGGAATTGGGTATGTCTAGTTTAATGAAGAGAAGGACGAGGGGGGACATGATAGCAGTATTCCAATATCTCAGGGGCTGCCACAAAGAAGAGGGAGTGAAGCTATTTTCCAAGGCGCCTGAAGGCAGGACAAGAAGCAACGGATGGAAACTATCAAGGAGAGAAGCAACCTAGAACTAAGGAGAACTAAGGAGAAACTTCCTGACATTTAGAACAATTAACCAGTGGAACAACCTGCCTCCAGAAGCGGTGAATGCTCCAACACTGGAAGTTTTTAAGAAGAGACTGGACAGCCATTTGTCTGAAATGGTATAGGGTTTCCTGCCTGAGCAGGGGGTTGGACTAGATGACCTCCAAGGTCCCTTCCAACTTTATTATTATTATTATTAATTATAAGCATTTGCTGATGATTTGGTATTTATCTTAGAAGAACCTTTGGAAATGATTCCTAAATTACTAGGAAAGATAGAACAGTATGGAGAAATGGTGGGACTGAAAATAAACAGAGAAAAAACTAAAGTAATAGTTAAAAATCTTACAGATAAACAAAAAAAAACAATTGTCAGAAAAAACAGAATTATAGATAGTGAAAAAGATTAAATATCTGGGTATACATTTAACAGCAAGATGCTCAACAATAAAAGAAGATAATTACACAAAACTATTGAATCAAATAAAATTGGACTTGGAAAAATGGAAAAATCTGCAATTGTCAATATTACGAAGAATTGCTACAGTGAAAACGAACGTATTGCCAAAAATTGTATTTCTATTCCAAACAATTCCCATAAAACTTGGAGAATTTTTTTTTTGAGATTTAAACTCATTAATTTTGAAATTTGTTTGGCAAGGAAAGAAGGCTAGAATTAAGATGAAAACATTACAAGATGCTAAGGAAAATGGAGGATTTGGACTACCAGAGTGGGCTTTGTATTATCAAGCATCTGTTTTAACATGGGTAAAAGAATGGATAACTCTTAGGAATAAAAGGTTGTTATATCTGGAGGGACATGATTTACAATTGGGATGGCACGCTTTTTTATGGTATGGAAAAAATAAGATTCAAAAATAAGTATTTCCAAAATCATTATATAAGAAATGCATTGTTAACAGTATGGGAAAAAATAAAAAGTAAAATATATTTGAAAATTCCAGGGTGGTTGTCAACTATGGAAGCATTTGTACACCCAAATTTGGTGGACTTTGAAAAAATCTGGACATATAGAAATATTCTAAATTCTGAAGGGAATTTAAAAACTAAACAAGAAATGGAAAATCGGGATCAACTTGTCGTGGTGGGCACATTTACAAATGCAAACTAGATATGAAAAAGATGTTAAACTGTATGGATTTTATACAGAACAGACGGTATTTGATAAGACTTTGTTAACTTCAGATGAGAAACTAATTAAGAAAATATAATCTTTTATTAACTTTGGAAATGGAAAGCGAACAAGTTAAAGAAACAATGATAAGATGGGCGAAAAACTTTGGATATAATATAGAATTAGAAAAATGGCAAAATTTATGGGAAAGAAATTATAAATTGACAATGTCAACTTCCTATAAAGAAAATTTATATAAAATGTTTTATAGATGGCACTTACCACCAGCAAGACTAGCAAAAATGTTTAAAAATATGTCAGATAGATGTTGGAAATGTAAACACAACTCAGGCACCTATTATCATGTGTGGTGGACATGTGATAAAGCAAAGAGCTATTGGAAAATGATACATACTTGGTTAGAAAAGATATTGGGAAAACATGTAGATTTTAAACCTGAACTTTTTTTATTAGGTATAATGCCAGAAAAGGTTAACAAACAAAACCTATATTTGATTTTACACGTCATAACAGCGGCAAGAATAATATTTGCGCAATATTGGAAAAATAAAGGAATACCACCAGATGAAGAAATAATCAAAAAAATATTAGAAAGCGCAGAGATGGATAGAGTGACCATGAGACTGAAAGAAAAAGAAGAAACAGAATATTATCAAAGTTGGGACTTACTTTACCGATGGTTAGAGGAAAGAATAAAGGATTAGGTATTTAATAAGTATTAGCATATTTAAACTCAGACAGCACTTTGGTTGAAAAATTATTATTACGTGTATGGAAAAAATTAATAAAATCTTACCAAAAGAAAGAAAGAAAGAAAGAAAGAAAGAAAGAAAGAAAGAAAGAAAGAAAGAAAGAAAGAAAGAAAGAAAGAAGCTCCCAACTGGGTCTCCTTGTGCAACAATGATGTCCCCATTCAATCCTTTCAACCCAGAAGTACTTCAGTGTTTCCCGACACTCCTGACACAACTGTAGTAGTAGTTCAACACTCTCCTGAGAATATCGTGTTTCCCTGAAAATAAGACTGGGTCTTTTTTTTTGCCTCCAAAAGAGGCACCAGGTCTTATTTTCGGGGTAGGCCTTACCTCATCTCTGGCACCGACAGCCCCACCCAGCCAGTCCACTTCTTCTGGGGCCAAAGTTCTGCAGCTGCATTCATTTTGCAGTCAGGCCTTTCCAGAAGGCCTAAGCAGCCAAGTACCGATGGCTGCACAGGCCTTCCGGAAAGCCCTGTGACTGAGAAATGCAGGCCTGGCTGCAAAAGAGGCCTCAGAAGAAGTGAGCTGGCAAGGAGAGGCCTGGCTGCAAGGTAAGTGGGTGCGGGGCAGGTGGGGCAGCTCCACACCCTCATCCCTGCCCTAGCTTGATTTTTAGGTGTGTGCCTCGCCCCAAAACTGGGGCTTATTTTTGGGATAGGGCTTATATTAGGCCCACCCCCAAAAATCAAGCTAGGGCTTCTTGTTGGTATAGGCCTTACTTTCGGGGAAACACGGTATATTGCCAGTTATCAATGGGATTCCCATAGGAAGAACAAGAATGAAATAACATTCCCTGATTTGTGTATTATAGACAGTGGTATAAAGAGACAGATTATAAGTGAAATTCAATAATAACTAATAAATATATTGTAACTTTTAATTAACATCTAATTTTAATTTTATTTTTTTTACATTTTTAAATGTTTGCTTTTATATGTGTATTTTTTGTACTCTATTATTTTGTGCCACCCAGAGTCACTTCCCAGAGATGGCTGGGTATATAAATTTGATAGATAAATAAATAAATAAATAATAAAATCTATACTTGCCAATATATCAGAGTCCCTGCTCTGCATATGGACAGACATTTTCAAACCACGTACCAAGCCCTAAGAAAATTAATACAATGAATCAAAATATTAGTGACTGGAACTGAAACAATATTTGGCACCATAGAAATATAACCCTAATCCCAAATGAAATATATAGAACTTAATGATTGGAATGTAATTGGATTAAAGCAGAATCTGTAAGTGGATTAAAATCATAAGAAATAGCAAGATATGTTAAAATCACAACTTTTTATGTGTGCAAGTTTTTATATGTAGCAGATAATGCTTTTTGGATTATTATTTATTTGCAGATTATATTGCCTTCTTTGACAAAATGACTAAACTGGATAAAGAAAATGCTATGGACATGCTTTACTTAGACTTTAGTAATGCATTTGACAAAGTAGACCATATCCTACTTCCTGATAATGTACAACAATGTGGGATAGACAGTACCACCACTAGTTGGCTTTGCAGTTGGCTAACCCACCACACTCAGTGTTTAGTTATTAATGGAACATGGAGGGAAGCATGGATGTAGCCGGGTATCACAAGGTTCTGTCTTGGGTCCAGTCAACATGTTCATAAATGAGGCAGAGGAGGGGATAGAAGGGGAACTCATTAAATTTGCAGAACTATCAACGCTTTGGAAGATAGACTCAAGATACAGAAAGATCTTGATAGACTTGAGCTTTGAGCCCTATCCAACAAAATACAATTCAGTGGTGAGAAAAGCAAATTTCTCTTGTTCCTTCTTGCCCTGTCTCCTCCATCCCCTTTTCCAGACCCCCACGCCATCTGGCTTGCCAGGACCCCTCCCCTTCTTCCTCAGGTTTCATCTATTTGCCAGCCAAGGGGGTGATGGCCAGTTGATGAAGTTCCAATAGCACTTCCACCACTTTGTACTCTGGGGAAAATAGGGAGAGTGACCTCTTAATCCCAAAGAAGCAGCCTGTCATTGCCCTAATCATAATTTAAATAATATCTTTTGGGTGGATATATTTTGGAAGTAGAGTAGAATTTTTATTATGGTCATTGACCAGAGTAAACACATTAAAAATAAAAATGAAAACAAAAATGGACAATCAAAGTCTGATCATTTTACAGTGATATTAGAAAAATTATCTACATTAAAGGGGACTGAGTCATGGTGTTTTGATAACAATGTACATAAAAATTTCCTGGGTGTTTTACAAGTAAGGAATTATAAGGTGGGTCTTTCAGTCCTTCTAGAACAGAGGTCCCCAACCCCCGGTCCATGGACCAGTACCGGGCCGTGGCATGCCAGCAACTGGTCCGCACAAACAAGCAAAGCCCCATCCACGGGATGCAGGCAGCACACAAAACCATGCACCCTCTGGTCCATGGAAAAACCTTTCTCCACGGAACCAGTCCCTGGTGCCCAAAAGGTCAGGGACCTCTGTATTGAACCTACACATCAGCTGTAGGTTCAATAGCCTCTTGTCCACATGGTCAAAGTCTCAGTTCATAAGGGACGTTTTTGTATCAGCCCTCAACAATTTCTTTGGGGAGAACATTGAAGTGTGCTAAAGTTAGTGCTCTTTGGGCTTTGGAAGTAAACTTTAATCATTAATGGGGCCTATTTAATTCCTATATGTACTGACTTGGATGGAATTTCTTTGGATTCAGGATTGAATAAAATCTTGCCCAGAAAGAAATATAATATCAGTTCCTTTGGTAACAATACTTATGATAGTCACGAAAACTACCACATTTTTTCCCTGTATGGTATGAAATGTGATACTGGGGAATATGGGGAAAAAATAAAATGCAATTATGCAGAAATTGGCTGCCACTCTCAGCATGAATACAAAGCAATATAAAGAATTCTGAATATGTAATCCTCCACTGTGAGCTTTCAAATCAGGCTCTTGATTCATCTTTTGCTGTCCTTAGAGCAGAACTTGAGAAAATATGCATGGAAAACTTGTACTTCCTGAATCAACACTTTGTGGTCCAGACAAATGTTTAAAGTGTTCCTTAGCCTTAATATATCTCAACCCAAAAGATATATTATATTATTATTATATTATTATTATATTATATTATATTATATTATATTATATTATATTATATTATATTATATTATATTATATTATATTATATTATATTATATTATATTATATTATATTATATTATATTATATTATATTATATTATATTATATTATATTATATTATATTATTACATTGCTTAGTTTGGATTAAATTCTTTGAGGTTTCAGAAATTATACCCAATTCAATAGTGTCTAATAGAAACCAGTAGTTGGCAAAGTTAAGTCTATTGTGTCTGGCTGTTTGAAAAAGGAATTTGCTGGCAAAAAGCCCAGAGCTGTATAGACTTTGACTAGAATAGTTCAAGAACCAAGAAATAAAGTGTTCTTATCTATAAAAGATGAACTGAGCATTAATACAACATGAATTTGTTTAGCTTGAAATGAGTACAATCTTGTAAATATTTGAAGAATTCAGGGAGCAACAAGAATAACAAAAAGGGATTTATCACCATAATTAACATTAGAGAATGAGTTACAGAAATACATATTTCTTTCTTTAAATATGTATTTTATGCTTCAATAATGAAATATATATTGGAGCAAGCCCAATACTTATTTACACCGCCTACATAAGAAAATGGCAATTCAGATTCTTATTGCTATCTGGTAGTTAATTTTATACTGTTCAGAATTCTGTTTCCATCTAGTGATACAATTAATCTACCAATTACATCATTAGGTTTTAATAATATTATGTTTCAATACTTTGGTTTGACATGATTCTGGAAGAGTTAAGTGCTTGTTTAGGTGACTAAAACAAAACCAAAAATTAAAAGCATTAAATTATTTTTTATTGAATTTAAGAAACTAATATCAGTTTATATTAAAATATTTACTCCAATGCATTTTTTTAAAATGCCGTAGTTTATTTTTAGAATGTTTCCCACTTCCATCATGATAATTTACATAAACAGGTATCAGTCCTGGAACAATTAATCAGTGGAACAACCTGCCTCCAGAAACGGTGAATGCTCCAACACTGGAAGTTTTTAAGAAGAGACTGGACAGCCATTTGTCTGAAATGGTATAGGGTTTCCTGCTTGAGCAGGGGGGTTGGACTAGATGATCTCCAAGGTCCCTTCCATCATCATCATCATCATCATCATCATCATCATCATCATCATCATTATTATTATTATTATTATTATTATTATTATTATTATTATTATTATTATTATTATTATTATTATTATTATTATTATTATTATTATTATTATTATTATTATTATTATTATTATTATTATTATT
Organism: Azemiops feae; assembly: GCA_023970755.1. Lineage (NCBI taxonomy): Eukaryota > Metazoa > Chordata > Lepidosauria > Squamata > Viperidae > Azemiops > Azemiops feae. The sequence goes on from JALGBA010000018.1 coordinate 879,198, forward strand.
ATTTCCACTTTTTAACCTTCCCTCTTTAGGGAAGATTGTTGTAACAGTAGTCGGATTGCAATTTTTGTCTGAAGAAAATGGATTATCGGATTCCTTTTCATTTGAGTTTCAGGTCAAAACATAATACAAAAATGCCATTAATTTTGATGACTTCTGCCAAACTGGGATAGTGATGGTACAACTATCCTAGTTCTCTTTGATCTTCTCAGTGGCTTTGGGGCACCAGGAACCAGTTCCGTGGAGAGAGGTTTTTCCGCAGACCGAGGGTGTATGGTTTGTGTGCTGCCTCCATCGCACTGATGGGGCTTTGCTTGTTTGTGTGGACCAGTTCCTGGCATGCCGCGACCCAGTACTGGTCCATGGACCGGGGGTTGGGGACCCCTGTTCTAGAAGGACTGAAAGACCCACCTTATAATTCCTTACCTGTAAAACACCTAGGAATTTTTTATGTACAATTGTTGTCAAAACACTATGACTCAGTCCCCTTTAACGTAGATAATTTTCTAATACCACTGTAAAATGATCAGACTTTGATTGTCCATTTTTGTTTTTATTTTTAATGTGTTTAATCTGCACAGAGTTATTCTATGCTACTTCAGCAAATGGGAGGAGGTCCATCCAATTGTCCTGCTGATAATTAACATAGCACCTGAGGTATTGTTCTAGAACCCTATTCGTACATTCACCATCTCCATTTGTTTGTGCATGATGACTGGAACTAGCCTCTGGGTCATCTCCAACAGTTTCAAGAACTCTTGCCAGAATTTTGAAGTGAATTGTACTCCACGATCCGATATTATTCACTGAGAAGTGCTATGCAGTCTATAGACATGCTGTATGAACAGTTTCACCAGGGTGTGTGGGAGGGGATTTTCTGGCAAGGCACGAAGTGTACTTGTTCAGAAAATAGATAGTTATCATCCAAATTACTGTATTCCCTGAACTTTCGGGGAGTTCCATTATGGATATTTTCTTTCCATGGGGCATTGTGTTCCGCTACTTTTTGGAGGAGTCCAGCAGTTTTTCCTTGTCACTATTTTGCTGAGGCACATACTGGGCAGCTGGCTATATAGCTTTCAATGACGTTTTTCAGAGATGGCCACCAGAATTGCCGTTTAATCAAGTGCAAGGTTTTTACAAAGCCAAAATGCCCTGCAGTTTTAGAGTCATGGTTTTTCTTTAGTACTAGTAGTTGTTGACTTTCAGGCATGTATAATTTGGCTCCTACCCAGGCTAGACCATTCTGCATTGTATTTTATGGGCTTGGAACCACTTGTCATCTTCCAGTGCCACCTTTAGGATCATTTCAATAACTTTGTCTATCTGGGGCTTCACTTTTGCTTGTTCTTGGATGGAACCTGTGCGGCAAGCTGGGGGGTTGATATGACTGGCTGAAACACTTCTGACTTAGAGCTGTTATATTGTGGCATTCTGGACAGGGTATCTGCCAGGATATTTTTTTCCCCTGGGCAATATCGCAATTCAAAATTGAAACAGTTAAAATATTGGGCCCAACAGACCTGTTTGCTTGATAATCTTTGGTGGGTCTTTAGAGCCTCTTAACAAATGTATGTAGGAAGCATACCACAGTAGTAATGGGAGACTTCAACTATCCAGATATAAACTGGGAGACAAACTCTTCACTGAGCGGGAGATCAAACAGATTCATAACCAACTAGCTGACAACTTTGTCATCCAAAAGGTGGAGGAGGGAACTAGATGTAAAGCTATACTGGACCTAATTCTTACTAATAGAGAAGAAGTGATAGAGGGAGTTGAAGTTGCCAGAACCTTGGGTGAAAGTGACCACGTCATACTGGAATTTAACATAATGCAAACACTAGCAATAGAAAACAATCCAACCAGAGTCTTAAACTTCAAAAGAGCTGATTTTAACAAACTCAGAGAGAATCTAGGAAAGATTCCATGGATGAAAATCCTAAAGGGGAAAACAACCCAAGAAGCATGGGAAACTCTGAAAAACGCAATCATAAAAGCCCAAACCAGCACAATATCATTGAAAAAGAAAAACAAGAAATTCAAGAAGAAACCAGCATGGCTGCACAAAGATCTCTCTGACAAACTGAAAGACAAAAAGGACAAATACAAAAAATAGAAAGAGGGGCACATAACTAAGGACGATTATCAGCAGACAGCCAGAACATGCAAAGATGAAGTCAGGAAAGCAAAGGCTCAGAACGAACAAAGACTAGCAAATCAAGGATAATAAAAAAAAGTTTCTTCCATCATATTAACAACAAGAAAAAAAGTCAAAGAAACTGTAGGTCCACTAAAAAGAGGAGATGGCAAGGAAATAACAGGCAACAGGGAGAAAGCAGAGCTGCTTAACTCATACTTTGCATCAGTCTTCACACAAAAAGAAACTATAGCCTAACATATAAAAAAAAAAACCACTGCAAAAGACATACTAGAAACAAAAATTAAAATAAGCAGGAAAATGGTAAGAGAACACCTATCCGACCTTGACGAATATAAATCACCAGGACCCGACAGACTACATCCCAGAGTTCTGAAAGAGCTGGCAGATGTTATCTCAGAACCATTGCATCATATCTTTCAAAAATCCTGGAGCACCAGGGAAATACCTGAGGATTGGAAAAGGGCTGATGTGGTTCCCATCTTCAAGAAAGGAAAAAAAACGGACCCAGGAAACTAAAGACTAATCAGTTTAACATCAATGTCTGGGAAAATCCTAGAAAAGATAATCAAAAAACAGATGTGCGAACAACTAGAAGCAAACAAAGTTGTAACTAGTAGCCAGCATGGGTTTGTAAAAAACAGATGATGCCAAACCAATCTTATTTCATTCTTTGATAAAGTGACTAAACAAGTAAACCAGCGAAATGCTGTGGACATAGTATAATTCAATTTCAATAAGGCATTTGATAAAGTAGACCACAACCTACTCCTTGGTAAGCTAGAAAAAGTTGGAATAGACAACATCACCACCAGATGGATCTGTAGCGGGCTGGCAAACCGTACTCAACAAGTAGTCCTCAATGGCACTATATCCACATGGAGAGCAGTGGGATACCACAATGATCCTTCTTAGGCCCAGTACTCTTCAATATCTTCATCAATGACTTAGATGAGGAAATTGAAGGGGAACTCATCAAATTTGCAGATGACACTAAACTGGCAGGAGTATCCAACACCCCAGAAGACAAACTCAGGATCCAAAAGATCTTGATAGACTTGAACAATGGGCCCTATCCAACAAAATGAGTTTCAATGTGGAGAAAATCAAAGTTTTACATTTAGGCAGGAAAAATCAAAGGTACAAGTACAGATTAGGCGAGACCTGGCTTAAAAACAGCAACTGTGAGAGGGACCTTGGAGTCCTAGTGGACGATCACTTGACTCTGAGCCAGCAGTGTGCAGCAGCAGCCAAAAAAGCTAATACAAATCCTGTGTTGTATAAACGGAGGTATAGAATCAAGATCACACAAAGTATTAGTACCGCTTTATAAAACCCTAGTAAGACCACACCTGGAATACTGCAGCCATTTTGGTCACCATATCACAAAAAAGATGTTGAGAGTTGGAAAAAATTCAGCGAAGAGCAACTAAGATGATCAAAGGCCTGGAGACTAAAACATATGAAGAACGGCTGCGGGACTTGGGTTTGGCTAGTCTAAAGAAAAGAAGAAATAAGGGAGACATAATAGCAGTGTTCCAATATATGAGGGGCTGCCATAAAGAAGAGGGAGTCACGTTATGGTTGGAAACTGATCAAGGAGAGAAGCAATCTGGAATTAAGGAGAAACTTCCTGACAGTGAGGATAATTAACCAATGGAACAGCTTGCCCCTTATAGAAAATGTCTCCATGTTAGGAGTGCCCCATGCACTGCATATGCCTCCTTTTCCCAAACCGCCCACAGCTGCTAGGGTTCTGGGAGTTTTTTGGTGGGGGAGGCACAAGGTTGTAGATACCTTGTTCATTTCTTTGCAAGAGCACTGCCTCCACAGCCACATCACTAGCATCTACCTGAATGATGAAAGGGGTGTTTGGGTCTGGGTGTTTCAACACCAGCTCAGCTGCAAACAGGCGTTTAAGCTTTTCAAACGCCGCTTGGCATTCCATTGCCCATTTCAGTGGCTGGCTGGGTTTGGGCTTCCCCTCCCCTTTCATTTTTAATAGATTGGTGATGGGGAGGGCGATCTGGGCAAATGATGGGATAAATTGGCAGTAAAAGTTTGCAAACCCCAAGAAGCTTTGCAGTTGCTGGTGCGGGATGGAGCTCAGTCTAGCACAGCTCAGACTTTTTCAGGATCCATCTCTATTTCCTCATGGGAAATGTAGTAGCCCAGATAGTCACTCTTACTCTGGTGGAACTTGCACTTGGAGAGCTTAGGGTATAGCTGAGTGGCCTGAAGTTTTTTAAGTACCAGGCTAACTAATTTCACACATTCTTTGGAGAATAGGTTGACTCCCTCTTTTTGTGGCAACCCCTGAGATATTAGAATACTGCTATCATGTCACCCCTAGTCGTTCTTTTCATTAAACTAGACATACCCAATTCCAGCAACCGTTCCTTATATGTTTTAGCCTCCAGTCCCCTAATCATCTTTGTTGCTCTTCTCTGTACTCTTTCTAGAGTCTCAACATCTTTTTTACATCGTGGTGACCAAAACTGGATGCAGTATTCCAAGTGTGGCCTTACCAAGGCATTGTAAAGTGGTATTAATACTTCATGTGATCTTGATTCTATCCCTCTATTAATGCAGCCTAGCACAGTGTTGGCTTTTTTGGCAGCTGCAGCACACTGCTGGCTCATATTTAAGTGATTGTCCACTAGGACTCCAAGATCCCTCTCACAATTACTATTATTGAGCAAGGTACCACCTATACCAGGGGTAGGCAACCTCGGCTCTTTTATGACTCATGGACTTCAACTCCCAGAATTCCTGAGTCAGCTATGCTGACTCAGGAATTCTGGGAGTTGAAGTCCATGAGTCATAAAAGAGCCGAGGTTGCCTACCCTTGACCTATACTATACCTGTACATTTGTTTTTTCTTGCCTTAATGTAGAACCTTACTTTTTTCACCATTGAATTTCATTTTGTTAGATAACGCCCAGTGTTCAAGTCTGTCCAGATCCTCCTGTATCCTAAGCCTGTCTTCTGGAGTGTTGGCTATTCCTGCCAGCTTGGTATCTGCAAAGTTGATGAGTTCTCCATCTATCCCCTCGTCCAAATCATTGATGAAGATGTTGAAGAGCACTGGACCTAGAACAGAGCCCTGGGGCACCCCACTGCACACTTCCCCCCATGTAGATGCAGTTCCATTGAGGACCATATGCTGAGTACGGCTGGTCAGCCAGCTACAAATCCATCTGGTGGTGATGCTGTCTAACCCACATTTTTCTATCTTGTCAAGTAGTAGGTTGTGATCTACTTTATCAAATGCCTTACTGAAGTCCAAGTAAATTATATCCACAGCATTCCTCTGGTCCACTAATTTTGTCACTTGGTCAAAGAATGCAATAAGATTTGTCTGGCATGATCTGTTTTTGACAAACCCATGTTGGCTTTTAGTAATGACTTTGTTTGCCTCTAGGTGTTCGTTGATTCGTTGTTTGATTATCAGCTGCATGAAGACAGCAAGGACCACTTGTAGTCCAAAAGGGAGAACTCTAAATTGAAAACAAAGGACAGTTAAAGGCTGTTTTCCACTCATCACCTGATTCAAACCCGGTAGTATGTTTCTTGCAAGTCCTTTTGCCAGATGGGCTAGCATGTCTTTCATTAGGAGTAACACGTAAAGGTTTTTAACACACACCCCATTTAGCCCTCTATAGTTCATGCACAGACAAAGGGACCTGTCCTTTTTTTCTTGGAAGAGGACCGGGGCAGTCACCCTGAGTCAGACCGGTTGGATAAATCCTCGTTTCATATTTTTATCTATAAAAATTCTTAACTCCTCCAGTTCCCTGGGAGTCATTGAATAAAGCTTTGGCTTGGTCAATTTAGCCTCCAGTAATATCTTTATTGAACAGTCAGTTGGCCAGTGAGGTGGGAGCTCATCTGAGCCCTTCTTGCTAAACACATCTCACAAGTCCAAGTACTCCCATGGAATTCATGAGCCGACCTTATTTCACTCCTGCATTGCAGCCCTCACCTCCTGCCTTGGCTCTGGGGTCCCTAAGTCCCTTCTTGGCTTTCCTTTTGTCTCAGCTCACTAGATCTTAAGCAACCCCCTCCTCCAGTTCACATAGGGGTTCCACTTCTGTAGCCACACTAATCCTAGCACCAGGGGCCTTTCCATGCCCAGTGCTAGGATAAAACTCAGGGTCTCTGTGTGTGCCCCCATCTGCATCTCTATTGGCTCGGTGACAAATGTGGCTGGGATCTCCCCAGATACAGAGATGTCCAGCTAGCAAAACACCACTGGCACCTTCAGTGGTCTAAGTCTTACTCCTAGTTTTTCAACCAGGGCAGGATTGACCAGGCATCTGGTGTACCCTGAGCTCAGAAGGACCAGTGGTTTGGCTTTTCGTCCCAAGGATTGGACTACTAATTCAATGCAGACCATCACCGGGGTACATGGGCCACTTACCAGGGGGTCATTGTCAGAGTCGGTATCGGTCTCTCCAGGGGTCTTCAGTTGGATCAGTCGGAATTCTCTTGCTATCCTTGGGAGATGGGATGAACTCCTCGACTTCCATTCCTTTCAAAGCCATTTCATGGGTTCATGGTGGTAGCTTGGTGGCTTTCTTGGTGGGTCTTGGAGTCCTCTTTTGGTAGGACGATTGGACTTGTACTTGGCGGCCTGATGTCCCCCTTTTCCACATTTAAACCAGGCAGTTGAGCATCACTGTGGGCTTGGGACACACGACTGCAGCTTTGGTGCTTCCTTTTTCTCTGGAAAGGATTTTCACCATCCATGCCCTGGGCGATGCTTATTTCGAGCTGGGTCAATTTCCATCTCCTCTGCCAACATGTACCAGCCATGGAGGGTGGGAGGGGGAGCCCTTGTAGATGCAGGTATTATAGACTTCATCACTCAGTCTGTCTTTGAAGTAACTAATCAGGATGTCCTGTGCACAGTCGGTGAGCCTGCAAGCCAGGTTATGGAACTCTTGGGTGTACTCAGCTACCCCTCTGCATCCCTGGCTGATGGTCTTGACATGGTCTCTGGCTTTACGATCAGCAGGGGGGTCCTCAAACTGCTTGCAGAGTGCTGCCATGACTCGGTTGAAGTTTTTAAGCTCTGGGGCATCGTTATTATGGAGGGTGACCATCCACCCGTTCCAAAGCTATTGTGACACACCGCACCTTGCCACCTTCTGTAGCGATCTCTGGACCGTACTCCTGCATGTAGATCCATACTTGGGCCAAGAAGAACCCCAATTGCTGGGAGTCTCCATCAAACTTTACACCCAGCAATGGAGTCTTTTGTCTCCACTTCGTTGTTGGTGCTGCTCCCGCAGGGGGGCCAAGTTGCTGATCTGGCTCCTAAGTTACCCATGGTGGCAGATGTAGTCACCCCATTGATTGCTGTGGCTAGGAGCAGCTGATCATCGTGTTGCACTACTCGGGCAAGGGCTTCGTGTGCCTTGAGGTTTTTAAAAGCCTCACACATGAACTTTATGGCTTGCTGCATCATCCAGTCAGCCTGGCTCATCTCTTCTTCTTCCTCTAGCTCCTCCAGCTCCACTCGTTGCTCCCATTGGCATCTGCCATGGCTCCCATGGGTGAAAGCGACCCCCTTGGGTTTCTCCTCCCAGTCTTCCTTCCTTCCAACTGCCAGGAACCACCTGGGTCTTAGCGGGTTGCCACAGCTTTCCGCCTTCCTTGTCCACTTGGAGAGATCCAATCCCAGGGGAGGTCTGGATGAAGCCTCCCCCCAGAATTTGATCACCTCTGGGTCATTCCCTTGATCCGGCATTGTGGCCACAGTCCCCACAATAAAGATGATGTCCTCTCTGGGTTGACCACAATTGCAAATTCCACCTAATGTCAGACCTGCCCCAGTCTGATCCCTTAGGGAAGAAAAACCCTCAACTCCATTTGGTTGAAGTAAAGGTCGTTTTACTAAGAAATGCTGATTGCAGTAAAGTCAGGCAGAATCTGAGTTCCCACGCAAAAAGACAAAAATGATTTCCTTCGGTCCCATCCCTCCCCCATGACCAGTGCCACCCCAGTCAATGAGATGCTGCCTGGATGTTTTGGGAACTCTGAGGTGTTTCAGTTGGTAACTTTCCACAGGGCAAATGGCTTTGAAGGTGCTTTAACACGAACCGGTCCCACAGTGATCTGCTTTTCCTCAGCTGTCATCCCACTCCCGAATTCCCACACAAGAATGCATATACAGTAGTGGCCAAAATTGTGGAAACCTTTTGGGGAAAGTGTATTTTTGATGTTTGATGGCTAATAACACCACTTTTTTTTGGAGTAGTACCATAAAATTATATATCAATGGAAAGATAATTTAATCAAGAATGTAATGCAACAAAGTTTGTTCAATTGTCTGTACTGTATTCTATGAAAGGTTATAGCCAAATAACCAGAAAAAAGAAGCACAACTTGCTTAGGTTGATATCAGGTAGCTTTCCTTCATCTGATTGTAGCCAATGAGCATGAGTGTTTAGAGAGCCAATCAGGTGTCATCTTGTTTTGGCAATGAGCCAATCAGATCACAGTAGGATTCATGTCATGTATTGAAGCTGAGAGGAGGACATTTGTCAGTGTGTTATGTGATCGCTATCAAGTTGGTTGGGGTTTCTTTTCTTTCATTTAGTGAGCTTGTAAAATGTAATAAAATTAAAGTAATGGTGCAAAGAGTTGACTGGTTGCCCAGAAAGCGATGTAAAATAGTATTATTAAGTGAACAAGGCTACAGTTATAAAGAAATTAGAAGAAAAATTGGTGGAAACTTAACCAAAGATGGCATTTCTACTGTACACCTTTCCCAAAAGGTCTCCATAATTTTGGCCACTACTGTAGGTTTATTGCTGCCCATTTGATTCTCCCTCATGCCCCCCCCCCTGAGTCCTTTGATGGCAAGATGCCAGCATGACACCAAGCCAAAGATGGTGGACCTGACAATGATAATGACAGTCCAGGAAGAAAATGAGGTAGCCATTTCTTCTATAATATTGTTGCTCAACTGGAATCTAACCATTTCTAAAATAATGTCCTTTATGCTAAGTGCATATAACAACAGGACTATTGCAACCTGCTCTGCATGGGGCTACCCTTGAAAAGTATTTGGAAGCTTCAGCTGGTGCAAAACACAGCTGTGAGGGCAATTCTAAGTGGTCCATGTTACCCTGCTATTCTATGAGCTGCACTGGTAGCCAGTTTGCTTCCAGGTCTAATTAAAGGTGTTTGTTATCATCTATAAAGCCCTACATAGCATGGGTCCAGGTTGTCTGAGGAACTGACTCATCCCAGTGAGACAGGCCCATCCTACCACAGCAGCAGAAGAGGCATGCTATGGACCCTGCTAGTCAAGGAATTTTGGGCACTGAGATCCAGGAGAAGAGTCTTTTCTGCTGTGATACCCGCCTTCTGGAACATCCTGCCCCCTGAAGTGATCCTCCCTTCTGGCCTTCCGAAAAAGCTTTGAAAAGCTGGCTCTGCCAACTGGCCTGGGGCCCCAACACAGCAGTGGCACCTTGGAGGTGGTTACTGGATTAGTTGGACTCTAACTCCAACTCATGCATACTTTGGTCCCTTCCTTTTCATCTTGATTAATTGAATTGTAACTGAATTTTAACTGCTATTTATTGTTGTGATGTTTTATATGGTATTTTGTCTTACTGTAACCACCTAGAGTTGCATCAGCAAAACAGGTGGCATAGAGGTTTAATAATAAACAAACAAACAAACATGAACTTTTATCATTGACTTTGCAACTAAATTGCAAATATAAGGCTGAAAGAATGAAGATTAAGGTGAGGAAGTTATATACCAAGAAGAACAATTTGGAGCAGGAAAGAAGGAAGGATCTTGGGGCTAATAGTTTAACTTCTGTTGACAAATAGCATTAGAATGTGACTGCTCATACCCTTTTCTGATGTGTGTCTTTTCTTCCACATCATATTTTGTTGTTGTTGTTGTTGTTGTTATTGATTATTGGGGCTTCCTTTTTTCTAATTTTCAATCCAGTTTTATCAATTTATCAAACATTCTCCCCAAACCAATAAAATACCAACAAATGCTTCATTTCTAAACTTCCCTGTCACAAGAAAAATATCAAAAATGCCATAAGAAAAGGTTAAGCCTATCAAAAAGATCTGGAACATAGTATTTTCTTCCTTTAGCTGAAATCAGATCTTGTAAAGTTTAAGACGCTAGTTTGATTTTTGAATAATTGAATGTATATATTATACCAGTTTGGTGAAATTTCATGCAAATGCAGCATTGCCTGTATAAAATCTGCTGGTTTTTTTTACTTTCTTCTTTTTCCTTAAACGTATTTTATTCTTTATATGAACTCAGCTTTATTCCCTCCTGAACTCTGACATCTCAGAAAGAATAAAGTGGAAAGTAAATTAGTTATTCAAAAAAGAAAATAGAATTTAAAAAAGAAAAAAATGCTAAAAGCAAAAGTTAAAATCACAAGTTATACTGTGAGTGAAATCAGTTGGCTGTTAAAATGGAAGGTAAACAGGTCAACGGATTAAAGATTTTAGACAGACACATTAACTATGGTCTTTTAAGTTCATGGTTAACCAAATAATCTGCTTGTTCAAAACAAATATACAATACAAAAGTAGGTAGAAGGTTTGAACCACAAAATTTGGAGCACATGTATACACATATATAAATAATGTTTTATATTTTTTACAGTCAATATTTACACTTAAATGAATATTGCCTTTTCTTCTACTGTTTCTGAGGGTCCAGAAAGAATATTAGTTTGTTTGGAGCCTATGTGCCTCATATATAATTCTTGTACATCGTTCAACTTGGGCCTTCCTTGAGCAGATTCACTCTAATTTATATTAGGTAAATAACTATGTTCAAAATTATGCAGATCAAAGGAGTTTCTAAATGAAAATGTGCAGTTTTAACATTATTTATTTAGTACAATCTATGCCACCTTCAAAAAATATGTGAAATGTGAGGGTCAGCTTATCCATGGATAGACTTATTTGTCATCAATGTACGACCCTAATTGAGCCCAGAATTATAGTCATGAACCATTCCAATCATTAAGTGGTCCCGATCGCCCCAATTTATGACATTATTTGTGGTGGTCATTAAGTGAATGCAGTGGTCATAAATCAAATGCCATGATTGTTTAGTATTTTTTGCCAGAAACTGGAAATAAAAAGCTATTTTTTGGCAAAAAAAATCATAAATCACAGTCACATGACCATGGGATAATGCAGAAGGCTGTAAATGTAAGCCAGTTGTCAAGCGCCCAAAATGTGTTCATGAGACCACCAGGATGGTGGTGTTCATTGGAATTTTAAATCTGGAAAATAAGTACCTTTGGGGGGGGGTCTGTCATAACTTAGAATGGTCCCTAAGCAACCAGTTGTTCCAATGTCACACTATGGAATGCAGAACCATCCAGCGCATGAAGCTAGGGACTATTGCCCAAACAATTTGTTAGAATCTAATTGGACACTCAAAGATAACCAGGGGGGAAAGTGGGAACAAGGAAAAAGTTAACCATATGCTTTGGACACGAAAATCCCAGATCCGGCTTTGCTTCTTCTGTAACCACTTGGTTTTAGTAAAGTGTACTTTCATTAACAATGGGTTCAAGGGTCTTTCTTTTCTAACTGATGAAGGTGGAACAGTTGACATTAAGCCAGATCTGCAATAGCAATCTACCTGGAGTTCCTGACTACTGCAGATATTGTGCAAGTATGCTCTTCCCTGGGAAGGAACCAGAAGCAATGGAAGATACCGGGGCAAAGGGAGAACCCCCACATTCCGCGTCCTCAGCAGGGAGCCTGAGGTGGCCAGCTTGAGCTCAGCATCTGGCTGAAGGCGGCAGGAGGGAGACTGATGCCTCTGCTCGTGTTAATAGAGGAATGGCAAGAGGGCACACTGGGGGGAACAAAGCCCTGATGGTCATGGGGAGTCGGAATGATGGAGGAGCCAGAGGAACCCCCATCCTGGGATAAATGTCCGGCAAGGCACCTGGGGCCAAAGCCTCTAAACACCAGATTTGGGTAAACCACCTGAGAAAGGACCCCAAGCTGAGGCATTCAACCAAGTGCTCAGCTACCTGAGGAGGAGGTTCCAGGAGTTTGAGATCCACAACCAGCCCACCTTGGCAGAACCAGCCACAGCCACAGCCATAGCAGCCAGGCCAGCCGTAGCTGCAGTGGCACCAGTGGATCCAGCTGCCCAAGCACCGGCTACCCTAGTGGCACTGGCCACCCAATCAGCACCTGCCACTGCACCCACCCGAACTGCACCTCTTGCCCAGCTGCACTCCCAGCACCAATGGTCCTCCTGGTCCAAGGATACCGCCAACCTCTCCCCTTGGGAGTGAAGTATGACAGAAATCCAAAATGACTGGGCTAGTGGCCCAAGTCTGGCACTCTATGGAGCAATATGGGGTCCTCCTACTTGGCAATGTGGCCAGGGTGTGCTGCATGGCCCTAGCTTTGGATAGAGACTCAGCTGACTGGCTTGTATATGATAACAGAATAACATAATTAGAAGGAACCTTGGAGGTCTTCTATTCCAACCCCCTGTTCAGGCAGAAAACCCTATACTATTTCAGACATAATCTCTTCTTAAAAACTTCCAGTGTTGGAGCATTCACAACTTCTGGAGGCAGGTTGTTCCACTGATTAATTGTTCTCACAGTTAGAAAGTTTCTTCTTGATTCCAGGTTCCTTCTCTCCTTGATTAGTTTCCATCCATTGCTTCTTGACCTGCCTTCAGGTGCTTTGCAGAGCCATGGTGGCACAGTGGTTAGAATGCAGTACTGCAGATTACCTCTGCTGACTGCCGGCTGCCAGCAGTTTGGCATTTCGATTCTCACAGGCTCAAAGTTGACTCAGACTTTCATCCTTCCGAGGTTGGTAAAATGAGGGCCCAGATTGTTGGGGGCAATATGCTGACCCTGTAAACTGCTTAGAGAGGGCTGTATTCTTCTCTTCTCTTCTCTGTATTCTTTCTAGAGCAGGGCTTTTCAACCTGTGGTACAAGTACCACTTGTGGTACATTAATGAGTGGCAGGTGGTACGCAGCCCTGCCTAGCCAAGTGTAGTGGGGAAGGGAAAGAGCCGGCACAGGCAAAGACTTACAATGAGAGAGTCCTCTGGAGCTGCAGATTTTACTTATGAGTGGAGCCATTTGGGGAGGCTGCCTTAGCCGGCAGCCAATATTTACTACATGTTTTTTTCTTCCTTAAGTGCCGGCTACGCTCCTTTCCTTTCTAGCCAGTAGCTAATTCTTAAAGGGGAAGTGCCTTTTTAAGCTAGTTCACTCAGCAGCTTGTCTTTTCTGTCTCTGGAGGTCTTTCCTTGTTTGATCAATATATGGAAGAGGGAAAATATGGGGGGGTTCAAATTCTTCCTTCAGAAGGAGATGGGAATGAGAAAAAGGGAGGCAGGGGAGGGAGGGAGGGAGGGAGGGAGGGAAGGAAGTCTCGCCTTAGCACTTGGCCACCAGCAGCTCTGCCATTGACTTTGCTTGTCAAAAGGTTGCAGAAGGGGATCACATGACCCTGGGACACTGTGACCATCATAAATATGAATCAGTTGCCAAGCATCCAAATATAAATCACATGACCCTGTTGCTGCAATGGTCATAAGTGTAAAAAATGGTCATAAGTCATTTCAGTGCAATTGCAACTTTGAACAGGTTTTTTTTTGTCACCAAGTTTTTAACACCTTGCTAGGTGGTACTTGAATATTGCCATATCCTAAAAGTGGTACAATCAGTAAAAAGGTTGAAAAGCCCTGTTCTAGAGTCTCAACATCTTTTTTACATCATGGTAACCAAAACTAGATGCAGTATTCCACTGTGGTCTTACCAAGACATTATAAACTGGTATTAACACTTCACGTGATCTTGATTCTACCCCTCTGTTAATGCAGCCTAGAACTATGTTGTCTTTTTTGGCAGCTGCAGCAAACTGCTGGCTCATAGTTAAGTGCTTGTCCACTGGGACTTCAAGATCCCTCTCACAGTTGCTACTATTGAGTCAGGTACCACCTATACTATACCTGTGCGTTTGTTTTTTCTTGCCTAAATGTAGAACCTTACTTTTTTGCACCACTGAATTTCATTTTGTTAGATAGTGCCTAATGTTCAAGTTTGTCAAGATCCTTCTGTATCTTAAGTCTATCTTCTGGAATGTTGGGTATTCCTGCCAGCTTGGTGTCATCTGCAAATTTGATGAGTTCCCCATCTATCCCCTCATCCAAATAATTGATGAAGACATTGAAACAGAGCCTTGTAGCACCCCACTGCATACTTCCCTCCATGTAGATGCAGTTCCATTGAGGACTACATGTTGAGTGCGGTTGGTCAGCCAGTTACAAATCCATCTGGTGGTGATGTTGTCTAACCCACACTTTTCTATCTTATCAAGTAGTAGGTTGTAGTCTACTTTATCAAATGCCTTACTGAAGTCCAAATAAATTATATCCACAGCACTTCTCTGCTCCACTAATTTTGTCACTTTTGTCAAAGAATGCAATAAGATTTGTCTGGCATGATCTGTTTTTGACAAACCCATGTTGGCTTTTGGTTATGATTTTGTCTCTAGGTGTTCACAGATTCATTGCTTGATTATCTTTTCCATTGATATCAGGCTGATAGCTCTGTAGTTTCCTGGATTCTATTTTTTCCCTTCCTTTTTTTGAAGATGGGAACCACATCATCTCTTTTCCAGTCCTCTGGTAGTTTCCCAGTGCTTCAGGATCTTTGAAAGATATAGTTCAGTGGTTCTGAGATCTCGTCTGCCAGTTCCTTCAGAACCTTGGGGTGTAATCCATATGGTGCTGGTGATTTGAACTTTTCTAGAATGGACAGGTGCTCTCTTACCATTTTCTTGCCTATTTTAACTTGTATTCCTAATCTTTTGTTATGGTACTGTTTTTGATAGGTTGGACTGTTTTTTTCTTTTGTGTAAAGACGAATGCAAAAAACGAGTTAAGCAGTTCTTAGTTAAGAAGCTTTTTTTGTTATTTTTTACTTTTGTCACAAGCCTTAGTTCATTTTGAGCCTTAGCTTTCCTCACCTCATTTTTGCAGGCTCAGGCTATTTGCTGATATTCGGCCTTAGTTATATGCCCCTGTTTCCACTTTTTATGCATGCCCTTTTTGTCTTTCAATTTATCAGAGAGTTCTTTATGCAACCATGCTGGTTTCTTTTGAGAGCTGTTATTTTTCTTCTTTATTGGTATTGTGCTAGACTGGGCTTTTATAATCCCACTTCTCAAAGTTTCCCAAGCTTCTTGGATTGTTTTCCCCTTGAGGATTTTCATCCCAAGCTCTAAGTTTAGTTTAGTGAAATTAGCTCTCTTAAAGTCCAAGACTCTAGTTTGACTTTGTTCTATTGCTTGTGTTTGCATAAAGTTGAATTCCAATATTGCATGATCACTCCCCTCCCCAAGGTTCCTGTAGCTTCAACATCTTCTATCATTTCATCTCTGTTAGTGAGAATTAAGTCCAATATGGCTGATACCCTAGTTCCCTTCTCTACTTTTTGGGAGACAAAGTTGTCTACTAGGTTTGTTGTGGGAGTTCGAATCCCGGGGTCCAGCGCCTGCTGGACGGACCAGTGGTTGTGGGAGTTCAAATCCCGGGGTCCAGCTTCTGCTGGACGGACCAGTGACGTACGTCAGCCTGAGCCAACGGACCTCGCGTTTGGTAGATAGGAAACACACGGACAACATGTTTCTTCAGGTTGAATCAGCAAGCAAGAGCGCAGAAGGATCTGCGTGCCTCTCTTTTATTGGTACACTTACGTCACAGCAGGAGGTTGTAAAGGGTGGGTTTTGCCAGGAAATGAAACTTAAAAGGGTACCTTAACTTAACTCAGGAAATGGAAACTTAAAAGCATAAATGAAACCTTAAGCTATTGAAATGGTTGCAACATCTCCACTGTTTTTATTTTTTAAAGTTCAATCTCTATCCTACTCGTAGCCATCATCTGCATCCTCCGAAACAGAAGAGGACAACTCCATAAGAATGCGAGATTCTTGCTTGGAGGCAAGAGCCACCATGGCTAAGTCTGATTCAGTATCGGAACAGTTGGAGTCCGTGTCAGACAGTGTCAGTAGGGCAACCTTTTCAAAGGGGTGGAATTTGGGTTTCAAGGGTTCATATATATTGTTTGAGGCAAGCATAACATTAATCTTAGAAAGATTAGAATCCAAACCATTCAAACGATCCTTGAGAAATTGCAAAAGGCGTGAAAAAACACATGGGCCAATCATACATAATATAAGCAAAATTATACAAGGTCCTAAAATAGCAGAAAGCAATGTAGTAATCCAGGGAGAAAAATTAAACATGCTTTGATACCAGGATTGTTGGGAAAACCTTTCCTGTTCCCTGTCTTTTAATCGTTTGCGTAACTCATTCATAGAGTCGCGCACAATGCCAGATTGATCAGAATAAAAACAACATTCTTCTTTTAAGGCTACACACGTTCCACCTTCCTTTAAAAATAAAAGGTCGAGGGCACGCCTATTCTACAAAACTACTTCAGCAAGAGACGACAAAGAAGTTTGAAGGGCAGAAATTGAAGTCTCAATGCGGGAAAGATCATCATCTATTTCTAGACTAAGTTTTTGTATTTGTTGTTGATTAACAACCAAAGCCGCAGCTCCAGTAGCTGCTCCTGCAACACCTAATCCTAAAAGAACTGAAAGGGTTAGGGCTGTAACAAATTCACGTTTTACACGTAGGTGGTATTCCGGTGGTTCCATAAGGGAAACAAAATCAGAGGGGGAATAATAAGTGATTCTAGGGACTAAGTGTACCTGAATACAAAAGGCTTTTTGTTGTATAAGGACATCCCCTGATACACAGGCTGTAGCACCTGTAAAGCAAGCCCAGATGGAGTTGTTACCGGGGATGAGGAATTGGCCCTTTAATAGGTTCAATAGAGCCAACGGCGTCATAAAAGGGTGGAGTGGCTGATAAACAGAGCCAACAGTGGTCGGTTTGTGATGAAGAATTAACAGCACTTTTTAACAAAAAGGAAGAAGCATTGACAAGGTTAATCAAGGGATTAGGCATATTATGTACAACGGACTGTAAAAAAACAGGTTGAATGCTTTTGTTAGGACCTATAGGAGGGGAATGTGGTGACTGGATTGTGAGGCGAATGGAAAAAACTCCGCCGTCGTCTTCAGAACCGCTCCATTCTCTACCACCCCAAGAATATCCGACAGCCCATTGCTCTGTAGTCAAAGTCTTTCCTTGGGATGTGAATGTAATGTTCATTGGATTTTTCCGCTCACCACAACAATGCAAATTAAAAGGGCAGGAAGGAGAAGGGGGTTTGCCATTACTACGGTTAATGGCAATATAATCATTTGAGCGAGGGGCAGTCCAGGATATAGCGCCCGTAGAAACACAAGACCATGAGGCACAGTATTTATCCCAAAAAGTGCCACATTGATATTTTTCCTCAGGTGTCTTTGGTTCGGGACAAAAATACAGGTCCCACCATGTTGCTTCTAGTGGAGAAGGTGTGCATGAACCTTGTTTGTCCCATTTGTTAGTTTGGAGAAATTTTGAAGCAAATTTGTTGACCCCGGTGCCCATTTCAGCAAAGTCAAAATGTAAGATAGGGAACCAGGGCCATATTGTGTATTTGGAGATTTGGAATAATACCTGATTTTCAAAGTCACGAACAGTCCATGTGTAGTTGAGAGGTCGATGAGGATTAGGATCAGGAGATCGCCGTCGTCGAGAATGAATGATGCGTTGGTGTGAGCGAGGTTGCTTTATGGAATGAAAGTGTTGTAAGTGAGGTGAGGTAAAAATACGGGCGGTCAGGTCTAGGAAGGAGCGGGGATGAGGAACAAAGTTGTAGGCAAGTAAACGAGGAGACAAAGGAGGTTTTGCATAGCTCGCCACTGATGCGAGTTCAAAAGAATTTATAGTGAAAATTTAGAGGAATTCTCAGGTGCTTTGTCATCATGGGAAGGTGCAGTGTGGACATCATGGGGAAGGAACTTGTCAAGAGTGTCATCAAAAGCAGGGTCCACATGATTGATGCAAAAGTGTTGGACCCCTGGACAATATGGGTGGTGCAATATGCAGTTGTTACACCAATAACAGCACGTACATCCACACTCACAAAGGCAATGATGGCACATCCGATGGAGTTGGTGGGTTGTGTGGAGTGATGAAATATGGGCGAATACAACGAGCAGGGACCCACAAAACTCTGTCAGGTAGTTGAACTGCAGCGTAGCCTCTTCCCCAGGTGATGAGTTCGGCTGGACCTTTCCAAGTTGGATCCGGGAGCTGCCTGTAGTATACAAGTGGTCTTGAAGTTGGGACAACAGGTTTAGTAAAGTGTCGAGACGCAGCAGACAAAGAGGGAGTGCCAGTGAGATTTAGAAAATTGAGAGTATACAGACAAACATTTAACACGTTTTGCAGTGCCGGGAGGTTTGGGGGGCATAAGCCCTTGGACCCCATATAACGATCTAATGCATTTTTAAAAGTTTGATTTGCTCGCTCAACAATAGCCTGCCCTTGGCTATTGAAAGGAATTCCAAATTTGTGGACAATGGACCAGTGATGACAAAACTGTGAAAATTGTGAGCTGACATAAGCTGGGCCATTGTCTGTTTTTAGTATTTTTGGACATCCCAGCACTGTAAAGGTACGAATACAGTGATTAATCACTTGTTTTGCAGCTTCCCCTTTTTGTGGGGTTGCCAAAATAAATCCGGAAAACGTATCTACTGTAACATGTAGATATTTCCACGGGGCAAATGGAGGATATTGAGTTACATCCATTTGCCAGGTATCACAGGCTTCAGTGCCTCTAGGGTTAACACCCTGTGGGATACCTTTAGACTGTAGGCTACAGGTTGGGCATTGTTGAATTATGGCTGTAGCTTCAGCCATAGTGATTCCAAATTGTTTCATTTGTGCTTTTTTATTTTGATGAAAGTAAGCATGACTGTCCCAAGGGGAGACAGGAGAAAGAGACATGAGGCAGGTAGCAGAGGCCGCAGCGTCTGCAATATCATTTCCCTTTTGCAAGAAGCCAGAAAAAGGTTGGTGGCTTCTTATGTGTGTGACAAAGTAAAGATGTTTCCTGTTGGATATTACAGTTTGTAGGGTGGAAAATAAAGAAGTTAAATCAGGGTCCAGGGATGGAGAGAGGTATGATTGAAAAATAGTGGTGACAATTTGAGTGACATAGAGACTGTCAAGAATGAGATTTATAGGTTGAGTGGAAAATGTTTGAAAAGCTAGAATGGCAGCGGCTAGTTCCGCACGCTGAGCAGACCGTTGGGGTGGCGTTATTTTTGTGTGCCAGTGGTCATGAATATACCAGGCACAAGCACCAAATTGTTTACTGCCATCTGCAAAGAGTGTGACAGCATGTGGGATGGGAAAGCGTTGTAATTGGGTATCCCATGAAACATGGATATTTTGTAGGAGCTGAATGCGAGGATCAGCAGGAGGGTGGCAGGATATCTTTCCAGGCCACTCAGTGAGAGCAAGCTGCAAGGCTTCAGAGTTAGAATAGATGGTTTCCCATGTAGTGAAAGAACATGGTACATATAGGACAGAAGGTTCTATTCCTGCAAGGGCTTTTGCTCGAAGGCGAGCCTTAGAGATGAGAGAGGCAAATTGAAAAGGTTTTTGGCTAATTGTGTTTCTAGGAGTGTGAGAGAGGTGAAGCCATTCTAGAATCAGCAAGGAGGGAATAGTTTGGACAATAGCACATGTAGGTAAAAAAATAGTATTACACAATAAAAGAGAAAAGGGAATGTTTGGGGTCATTCGGTCAACCCACTGAATTTGTAGGGCTTGGTTGACCAATTGAATCACTTTTAAATGACTGTCCTGCAGTGGAATAACATCTGTAGGATGTTTGCCTTTGGTTAAGGCTGAA
The DNA here is from genome assembly GCA_023970755.1 of Azemiops feae. Classification (NCBI taxonomy): domain Eukaryota; kingdom Metazoa; phylum Chordata; class Lepidosauria; order Squamata; family Viperidae; genus Azemiops; species Azemiops feae. Next base: position 899,251 of record JALGBA010000018.1, read on the forward strand.
AAAAGAGGTGATAATTGAAAAGTGGTGAGACCTATATAAGGTCAAATCCAATTAATAGCACCTAAATATTGCTGTAATTGAAGTAAAGTTGGTTGGTGTGGTAATTTTAATAAGGGAAAAAGTGGTGCAGCATGGGAGGCCAATAATTTATGGCCCAAATATTGAAAAGGAAGGGAGGTTTGGACCTTGTCAGGAGCAATGTGCAAACCTCCTTTTTGCAAAATTGTTGTGAGGGTTGGCAAAGTTACAAAAACAGTACCCTTTGGGCCTGGTACTGCGACCAAAATATCATCCATGTAATGGTAAACCAAAAAGGAGGGATGAAGGTCCCGATATGGTTGCAAAACATGGGAAACAAAAAACTGACACATTGTAGGGCTATTAAGCATGCCCTGTGGTAAAACCTTCCATTGGTAGCGCTGAGTTGGTTGAAAATTATTCAACTCAGGCACTGTAAAAGCAAATAAATGTTTATCCTGTTGATGCAAAGGAATGAAAAAACAAAAACAAAAAACAATCCTTTAAGTCAATTATCATTAAGTCAAAATCTTTTAGAATTAAATTTGGGTTTGGGAGGCCGCATTGCAATGCTCCCATAGGTTATAAAACAGCATTCACTGCACGTAAATCATGGAGGAAACGCCATTTGCCTGATTTCTTTTTTATAACAAAAACTGGAACAGAATAAGATTGCAACATTTTATGCCCTAAATAAAGATAAAGTGTAACTGTATCTTTTCCAAGGCAACTTGCAAGCCATAGATACTTGAATCATTTTGTATTTCAAAAAGCCAATTAAATTGTATTTTTGGGGTTCCAATATAATCAAATTCCATTCAGATGAAACAAATTTTCATGAAATAGAAAAAACATTTACAAATCTAAGCAAAGCAATTCAGTCATTTCTTTTGGTTGATGGATGTATATGTCTAACTAAACAATTTAAAACTCAAAAATTTGCAAAAGAATTGCCCAACAATTACTGCCTCCTCTTTCGAGTAAAAAAATAGCAAGCTGAAACTGCAAGAGTGGGCATCAAATTTCACATCCACCCCCCTTCCTCAACCCAAACTTCTAAACAAAGGAAGAAAAAAAAAATTTAAAACGAACAGCTGCCCCCCCTCCTCTATCTGCCCTTCCTTTGCTCTTAAAACAATACAGCCAGCGAGAAACGAAAGAGGCAGGAGGGGGGGGAAGAAAAAGAAACTTTGCAAAAATCTCACCACCAAAAAAATTCACATGCAGTCACATGTATAAATTCTTTTATACCTCTTCCATAAAACTTTGCACATGCAAACTCATACCATTGCGTTCCCATGTTACAACAATAAAAACTACAATGTTACTATTCCTTTCACAGCGTGGGATGGGTGGAGGGGTGAGGGCTAACACACACACATTTACACCAGCAAATTAACTCATTCACTTCCATTCTGTTTACTTACACCATTCCATATACAAATATTTCATTTCATATGTTTTTCAAGCAAAACTTTTTATTTTTAATTAAGGCCTTTTTGTTTGTTGTTATCAAAGAGGGTTTTGACCCTTTTCTAAGTCTTGGAAATAACACAAAACAACACAGACAGACATATATACACAAATACCATTAAAACAACATTTATTTAGACATATGGCTTGTCCTGCAAGAAGCGAGAAAATCATGAGATGATTCCAACCAAACATGTGGTTTTTATAGGGCCCTTTAACCATCTCCTATTTTTCTCACCATTCCAAGTCCAAACGTAACGTTCTAGGAGTTAAACATATATAAAACAAAACACACACATCAACACAAAGCACCACCAGACATTGTCTGACAGGGTTCAAACTTAACAGATTACAAAAGAATTTCAAAACATTCCAATTGTTCAAAACGCATTGCAGAGAAGTGCAGTTTGAGTTAATTTATGTCTCTAAATTGTTCTGAAAATTTATTGTTTGGTAGTTTGATGAAACGGAAGCATTGAGTGCAGTTGCAAAACTCTGCAGAACAGAATACAGGGTTGCCTGTTTCTGTTTTGGAGGAGAGAGAGAAGGATAGAGCGAAGAGGGGGTTTTTTTTGGCTGTGCCGGCTTTGGAACGTCTTCCGTAGTAGGCACAGGTTAAAAGGAAGGGTCTGGGGATAGACAGTTGTTCCGTTAACTTTTTGCAAACAATTTGCCTTTCTGGCTAAAGAGGAAAGTTCATCCACATGCTTGGACAGAACCTTGGAAAGTGAGGACCCATACTTACGATAATCAAGCCTTTGCCAGGTGCATAAATACAGGAGCCAGAGCAGCGCTTCCCTAGACAGAGAACACGCCGTGGAGTGAATCACGTCATAGAGTGAATCACGTCGGGGTCACCAGTTGTGGGAGTTCGATCCCGGGGTCCAGCGCCTGCTGGACGGACCAGTGGTTGTGGGAGTTCGAATCCCGGGGTCCAGCGCCTGCTGGACGGACCAGTGATGTACGTTAGCCTAGGCCAACGGACCTCGCGTTTGGTAGATAGGAAACACACGGACCACATGTTTCTTCAGGTTGAGTCAACAAGCGAGAGCCCAGAAGGATCTGCGTGCTTCCCTTTTATTGGTACACTTACGTCACAGCAGGAGGTTGTAAAGGGTGGGTTTTGCCAGGAAATGAAACTTAAAAGGGTACCTTAACTTAACTCAGGAAATGGAAACTTAATAGCATAAATGAAACCTTAAGCTATTGAAATGGTTGCAACAGTTTGTCAACAACCTGTTTGATCTTCCACTTGGTGCAGAGTTTCTATCCCAGTTGATGTCAGGGTAGTTAAAGTCCCCATTACTATTGTGATGTGCTCCCTACATACCTTAGTTAACTGACTAGCAAAAAAATAATCTATTTTCTCTGTTTGGTTGGGTGACCTAGTATATACTTATGGCAATATTATTTTTCCTCCTTTTATATTGACCCAAATGCATTCAAGACAGTTTTCATCATTGTTGTGCTCTATTTCTGTAGAGATGTAGTTATTTCTTATATATGGTGCAACTCCACCTCCTCTTTTATTTGTGCTGTTTCTTTTAAATGATTTAAATCCCTTTAGCTGTATATTCCATTTGTGGGTTTCATTCCACCAAGTTTCTATAATGGAAACAATATCATATCTGCCCTCATTTACTTGAATTTCTAATTCACCCTGTTTATTCCTCATACTCTGTGCACTGGTGTATAGACATTTGAGTCCTTTTTGACTGACCCTATGTTTACTTTCTACATAGCCTGTTTTGTGTCTGAATTCTCCTACTTCCTTACCACCTATTCGATTAGTGCACATGGTATGGCACACAGTATCAAAAGCTTGATTTTCCTTGACAGCAAGGTCGATATTCTTACCCACAGAAACATCTATGTTATAAGTACTGATAACCCTATTAGTTTTAGATTGCTGGGGACAGAAATGTTCTGTATCAACTCTCTGTTGCAATTGTTTAGTTTAAATGTTTATCCAGAAAATCCCTGAATTTAATGCAAAGTAATTCAGTTCCTTTCTTTGATGGATGCAAACTATTTCTTTTGTACAGCTTTTCATCAGACCAGCTGCAGACATCGTGACTAATACAACCAAAACCTTCCACTTCACACCACTCTTTAGCTATACGCTGGCCTTTTCCTTTTTGCTCCTTATATACAGGTAAAATCTCTGAAAAGGTAAGACTACAGCCCATCCTGCTAAGTTCCCACCCCAAGCTCTGGAAGTCTTTCTGCACAGAGAGTACATTTTTTTCAGACAGGTCATTGGTGACAAGTTGTACTACAACTTTAACATCACAGTCCTTATTAGCTTTCTTGAGTATCTTAACAATGTACTTCTTTTCTCTGCTGATAGTAACACCAGGCAGACACCTCACCTATTTCAAAATCTCCACATCCTTTCCTAATTTGACATCTCTTACAATTGAATCACCAATCAGAAAATGACTTCTCTTTTTAGATACCTTGCTCTTCTCGCATGGCTGATATATAATATCTGATTCACACCTTCCCCTATCCAAAACAACTTCTTTGCCTCGGACCATGATCTCCTGCTCATTTGAGTTATCATTGTCATCACAACAAGCTTGACCTGACACTTTAGTATACCTATTAAGGTCAGCAAGGGCACTATATTAGCCACAGTTAATCCTGATGGATTACTTATGAGAAGGGCTGAGTTGAGAGCTGTACTACACCAGCCTGTCCTGGGCAGTGCCCAGAAATCTTCAGGGGTGGTACGTCCTGGCCAGTGAGGTCGAGATCGACCTGACCATGTTCTGTGAATGCATCAGGCGGGAGACATAGAATCCCTACACCCCAGAGAAGAGGGAAACCCCAAAAGTAGGAAAAGGAGGGCCTAGGCCCCAATGTAGCCCCAGCCCCTGATGATGCTCCACTGAATGCTACCACTCCAGCAAAGAGGGCCACCAGGCTGCTCAACTGGCAGCAGCCCCTACATGAAGCATCAAGAAAAAAAGAGAAAGTCCCCATAAGCTGAAAGAAGGGGGGCAGAAAGGAGTGGTGGTCATAGAGTTCACCCCATCCCAAAAACTTAAATGTGCCCATCCAGTTTTCCACTGCAGCCTTTTGAAGACTGCAATCACCTTTGCATTCCACAACGAAACCACCACCCATATTAATTGAAGGGGAACACCATTTTGAAGTAAAAGATTCATGATTCCCACCTTCATAGAGGCAAACTGCAATACTTAGTTTTATGGAAAGATTTTCTCCCTTCGGATACTGAATAGGTCGATGCTTACCATGTGTGTTCACCTTGTCTTACCCACCAATTTCACAACAAATACCCTGACAAACCTAAATAATTTTATTGTCTAACCCTGACTCTCTTTTCTCTTTTGTTCAGGGCTAGTTTTACCAGGAGAAGTAGAATATCAGGACTCCCATCCTGCTATGCCATTCTTTGCTTGCTGCCAACCTGCCATACACACAATGGGGGGGGGGCGAGAACTGCAAGGGGGGATAAGGGGGGGTAGCATGAGAGGAATCAAAACTATGCAATTTGTGCTGTCCTATGAGAGCCACCAGCCGTCCCAAGATCACACTATAGAATGCAGAACCATCCAGCCCATGAAGCCAGGGACTATTACTCAAACAATTTGTTAGAATCTAATTGGACACTCAAAGATAACTAGAGGGGAAGGTGGGAACAAAGGAAAAGTTAACCATATGCTTTGAGTGGAAAACCCCAGATCCGGCTTTGCTTCTTCTATAATCACTTGGCTTTAGTAAAGTGTACTTTCGTTAACAATGGTTTCAAGAGTCTTTCATTTCTAACTGACCAAGTTGGGATGTATTGCAGGGCATCACAATAGTTGTATTCAATAATAGCAATAGCACTTCAAAGTGCTTTACAGCCCTGTTTAAGCGGTTACAAAGTCAGCATATTGCCTCCAACAATCTGGGTCTTCATTTTACCAACCTCAGAAGGATGAAAGGCTGAGTCAACCTTGAGCCACTAGGAATCGAACTCTGGCAGTCAGCAGAATTAGCCTGCAATACTGCATTCTAACCACTGCACGTCCACAGCTCTTAATATAATAGAAAGGCCTATCATGTAAAAAACAAAGTAAAAATCTTCAAAATTGTTACAGAAGACAGGACGAGACAATGGGCTTCAATTAAAAGAACTAGATTTAAATTGGCCAGCAAATTGGCCACTTAATGATAAGTGCTGTTCAACAACCGACTAGGCTGTCTGAAGAGATGGTGGCATTTTTTTTACTGGAGGTATTTAAAGTTGCATGTTTATTTGTAGTAATGGATTCTGTAGCATTCGATTCCTGTACTGCACAGAGACTAGACTGGGTAATGTCTATCATTCCAACTTTTACATTCTATAATTCTAAAATGGGGATGTGAATCTCAATTACTGTACATACCAGAAGTCTGGGATTTATCAATATACAAAAACATTGGATTTAGTCTGCTACTAGGATATAGTCTTATATTGATATTGCTGGCTCTCTGCTTGTAACTGGCTCTTGATAGATATAATGAAAAGACGAATCAAAGATGTTATTTTACTTAGGCTTAACATTAAACCAATTCTGCCTGGCTTACAAATTTCCCTACTCTGACAGATGCCCTATTTGTGTTGCTTTTTTTCTGTTGCTTTTTTTCTTATGTGTATATCTCTATTTCTTTATATTAAACTTATATTAAACTAAATGGAGAGAAGTAAGCAGTGGGGTACCACAAGGCTCCGTCTTAGGCCCAGTACTCTTCAATATCTTCATAAATGACTTAGATGAGGGAATCGATGGGGAACTCATCAAATTTGCAATGACATTAAACTGGCAGGAATAGCCAACACCTCAGAAGACAAGCTCAGGATCCAAAAAGATCTTGACAGATTTGAATAATGGGCCCGATCCAACAAAATGAGTTTTAATGTGGAAAAAACCAAGGTTTTACATTTAGGCAGGAAAAATCAAAGGTATAAGTACAGATTAGGCAAGACCTGGCTCAAAAACAGCAATTGTGAGAGGGACCTTGGAGTCCTAGTGGATGATCACTTGACTATGAGCTAGCAGTGTGCAGCAGCAGCCAAAAAAGCTAATACAATCCTGGGTTGTATAAACACAGGCATAGAATCGAGATCATGCTTTATAAAACCCTAGTGTGAGACCACACCTAGAATACTGCAACCAATTTTGGTCACCATACTACAAAAAAGATGTTGAGACCTTGGAAAAAATTCAGAGAAGAACAACTAAAATGATCAAAGGCCTGGAGACTAAAACATATGAAGATCGGCTGCAGGACTTGGGTTTGGCTAATCTAAAGAAAAGAATAGGGGAGACATGATAGCAGGATCCCAGTATTTGAGGAGTTGCCATAAAGAAGAGGGGATCAAATTATTTTCCGAAGTTCTAATTCTAATTCTATTTCTAATAATTCTAATTCTATTCTATTCTATTCTATTCTATTCTATTCTATTCTATTCTATTCTATTCTATTCACTTTTTAATACAATATGAAGCCTCTTGGAATGCCATGCAGTTACCAGCCATGCCCACTCCTACCATTAAGACCAAAGCGACACCCCTAAGTCCAACTGTCAGTTTGCCATTGCCAAGATTCTAGGAAAAAGCAGTCTCAGCTCAGAATCTGTAACCTAGCTTAGGCTTGGAATACTTCCCAGGGTTGTGATCAGAAAGCTCAAAATGATAACTGAAATACACTTCAATTGCAGCACTCTGTCATCTTGATTTTTTTTGACCATATTGTATAAATGCCCCTGGCCCTCCCTCTTCCTGGCTCTTCGGGGAAGTCAGCTGGCAATACTCCCATCAGCAGATGAAGAAACAGCTACCCCCCCCCCCCAGGCATGTACTGTAGCTAGTTGGTGTAATGATGATAGTGGTGAGTAGAAACCAGGAGACAGTGAGTTCTAGGCCTCCCTTAGGTATGAAAATCAGCTGGGTGACTTTGTGCCAGTCATTCCCTCTTAGCCCAACCTACCTTACAGTGGTGTTGTGGGAAAATAGGAGGCAGAAGTAATGTTTGGAGAAAGAGGATAAAAAAGACTACTACAGGTAGTCCTCGACTTAAAACAGTTCACTTAGTGACCGTTTCAAGGTACAATGTCACTGAAAAAGTGACTTATGACCATTTTTCACACTTACAACCATTGCAGGATCCCCATGGTTACATAATCAAAATTTGGATGCTTGACAATTGGTTCATTTTTAGGACGATTGCAGTGTTCTAGGGTCATGTGATCACCTTTCGCAACCTTCTGACAAGCAAAGTCAATGGGAAAATCAGATTCACATAACAACCGTGTTACTAACTTAACAACTATAGTGATTCACTGAGCAACTATGGCAAGAAAGATTGTAAAATGGGACAAAATTCAATTAACAAATGTGTCACTTAGCAACAAAAATTTTGGGCTGAATTGTGGTTGTAAGTCAATCTGAATATCTCCTTCTCCAATTAAAGGCCCAGAAATATCACTGAAAAAGAGTAAGGAAAAGAAGTAGCTTAAGGATTTCATATTAAAATAAAGAAATAAACATTGTTTAGTATTCTGTGGTCTTTAAAATTTTCTGCTGTGCAATCCTGGTTAATATTTTTTCCATTGGCTTCCTCATCCTTTTTAAAGACAAAATTAGGTAAAAAATTGCAATACAATTTTATTCTGGGTGCAGGAATACTTCAGACAGTTGGTTATTTCTGTAGCTCTGCAAGCTATGAAGAATTTTTTTTTCTCCTTTTTGTCCACCAGCAAAAAAAAATAAAATCAGATCTGTTTCCAGTTTTATGTATTAAATAACCAAGATACTACTCAATATAGCATTCTTTATCCTCTAAATCAGTGGTTCTTAACCTTTTTGAACAAATCGCCCCCTTGAGCCAATGAGGAAGTTGTCATCGCCCCCCTCCCCCAACATAACCTCTCAATCACAACATAGGAAATAATTCTTCAATTTATGCAAACAATTTTTTTTGTTTTCTTTAAAATTGTCATTAGGACATATCGATGCCATCACTGCCCATTCTGGCCAATAGTGCGCCACTGTATGGGTAGAGCAGGGGTAGGCAACCCAAAATACTCAAAGAGCCACTTGGACCCATTTCCCACTGAAAACAAAACACTGGGAGCCGCAAAACCCTTTTGACATCTAAAATGAAGATAACACTGCATATATCCTTTTTTACCTTTATTATATATATATATATATATATGTATATAATAATAAAGATAAAAAAGGATATATGCAGTGTTATCTTCATTTTAGATGTCAAAAGGGTCTCTCTCTCTCTCTCTCTCTCTCACCCTCCCTCTCTCTCCCTCTTTCTGCCCTTGGTCTGCCAGCCCTCTTCCCCCACTCAGTGTGTATGTGTGTGTGTGTGTGTGTGTGTGAGAGAGAGAGAGGCACTTGAGCTTCCTCTCTCTCTCTCTTTCCTCTCTCTTTCTCTCTCTCTTTTTCTCTTTCCCCTCTCCCTCTCTCTTTCTCTCTTTCCTCTCCCTCCCCCCCCTCTCTCTCCAGGTGAGGAGAGAGAGAGAACGAAAGGCAGATGGCGCCGAAGGGGCAGGGGGTGCAGGAGGCAGCAGAAGGCGCTGAAAGGCGCCCAGGGCACCACGGACCGGCCCGTGGAGACGCGTGGCCAGCTTGGCTGCCCAGAGACCGGCCCGGAGATGGCCCAGGGAGCGATGGCCCCGCCGGCCGCCGCCCCAGCCAGGACTGGAGTGAGAGACGCGGCTAGGGAGAAACACCTGTACTGGATGGTGGCGGAAGGGAGGCTGGGTCCCAGATGACTGCTTTTCACGGCCAAACACCGGATGCTGGGCAATTGACTGGGGTGGAACAGCAGGGTGGGGGGAGGCTATGTAAAGCGTGTCTCCCCGAGCCGGTCTGGGCGGCAGTCCCGGCTGGGGCATCGCTCCCTGGGCCATCCCCGGGCCGCTCCCACCCCACTGTTCCACCCCATTCAACTGCCCAGCATCCAGCACCCGTCGCACAGCCAGACGCTGGTGGGTCACGGATTGCCGGGAGCGCCGCACAGTGCGGAGCGGCCCCAGCTCCTCCAGCGCAACGGACCTACCGGCGCATGGGAATCTCCAGCGTCAGTCCCGGCGGGAGGTGGATCGTTGCCCCGGTTCCGACTGAGGATGCCAGCAGCGCGGGAGAAGGTTTGGCGATGCAGCCGACGGGCGGGGCATTCCGCAGATGCCCTGTGGCCCGTGGCTTGAGCCCAGGGATGCCAGCGGCACGTGGGACAGCCTGCCAATGTGACTGTGAGCCGGGGCGTCCTCGCAGGCCCGACGGACAGCGAAGCTGGGTACCTCCAGTGGCGACGGGGTCTGGCGAGGCCACCGCAGGCCAGGGGCAGGCCCACAGTCCGGAGCGATGCTGCCCAGGGAACGGCCCAGGGATGGCCCAGGGAACGATGCCCCAACCGGGACTGCCGCCCGGACCAGCTCGGGGAGACGTGCTTTACATAGCCTCCCCCCACCCCGCTATTCTGCCCCAGTCAATTGCCCAGCATCCGGTGTTTGGCCATGAAAAGCAGCCATCCGGGACCCAGCCTCCCTTCCGCCGCCATCCAGCGCAGGCGTTTCTCCCTAGCCGCGTCTCTCGCTCCGGACTGCGGGCCTGCCCCTGTCCTGTGGTGGCCTCGCCAGACCCCATCACTGCTAGAGGCACCCTGCTCCGCTGCCCGCCGGGCCTGCGGGGACGCCCCGGCTCACGGTCACATTGGCAGACCACCGGCGTCCTGGGTCGGAACCGGGGCAATGATCCGCCTCCTGCCAGGACCAATGCTGGAGCCTCCCGTGCTGCCAGTAGGTCCGTCATGCTGGAGGAGCTCCGCACCGCACAGCAGTCCCGGCGATCCGCGACCCACCGGTGTCTGGCTGTGCGACGGGCTTTGCAGCGGCCATCACCTGGAGCATGCTTCCCCCCCTTCCCGTGAATGTCAAGCCCACGAGGGCTTGACAATGTGGCCAGCTCGGCTGCCCAGGGAGCGGCCCGGGGATGGCCCAGGGAGCGATGCCCCCGCCGGCCGCCACCCCGGGGGGCAGCAGGAGGAAGAAGGGGAGGAGGAGGAGGAGGGCAAGGAAGCCGGCACCGGGCCCCAGGAGGAGGCACTCCCATGGGTCCGGCCGGGGCTCTTCTGCTGCTGATTGGAAAATGCCTACCCCCTCCCTTTCTCTCCCCCCCATCTTCTGCTCACCTCACATTCTTCGCCGACAAAGCAGCCGGGACTCCGGTGCGCCTTTCCGGCCAGCTGGGCCAATGGTCCCACCGGCTGGGGATCGCAGGGGCTGCTCTCCCTTGGGGCCGTGGCTTGTGGGAGGGCTGGCCTGCTCAGCTGAGGCTCTGGTGGGCCACTCCCAGTGGGGATCCCGGGGCTTCCCCACGCGGCTCCCCGGCCATGTGCACCTCAGACGGGGCCAGCCGGGGAAAGGGACTTCCTGGCCATGCTTCTCCCAGGGGCGGGGCACCCAGGCGCAGGGCCAATCAGGAGCCCTGCAAGGGGGCAAGTCCGCATGAGAGAGAGAGAGAGAAGGGAAGCGCAAGTGCCTCTCTCTGTCTCTGTCTCTCTCTGCAAATGGCGGAGGAGGCTCGGAGCCACAGGGGAAGGCTCAAAAGTGTTCCCAAAACTTCTCGCTCTATCGCCCCCATATCGCCCCCTTTTCGTTCCTTCGCCCCCGCATCGCCCCTTTTCGTTCCATCGCCCCCCTGAAAAATGAAATCGCCCCCTGGGGGGCGATATCGCCCAGGTTAAGAACCACTGCTCTAAATCATACACAGTAATTGGAAACAGATGCTTGGTTTTTTGTTACCTATTGTTTGATATTTCCTATGGAGGAACAGAGCAAAAGCCAACAAACCAATGGAAGTCTCATTTGTAGAGTTGACAGGTGCTTTTTTTCTTCAAAAGGCAACTGGACTGTTTTTTCCTTGAGAAAGAAGAAAATGTTTCACTTCTCATCCAAGAAGCTTCATCAGTTCTGATGGCAGGGGGATGGAAAGATAGGTTCTGATAGGATGAGGGGAATGGAAGGATTGTATTTCTTTGCAGTCACCTGGTTGTTAGCACTCTCTGAGAGCTGTTGAAGCCACTTGGAGTTTATCTGTGCCCTCGGGGTCACCTAAATCGTGGTGCAATTGGTTGTGGAATCTTCTTGGAACTGCTGCTGGAGATAGGTGGTGTCTTGATCCTCCGCCTGTGTTGAGGGAGGGGTGTTCAATTCTAACATAGACAGATTCTTTCAAACCAATGGTCCTCTCTATCCAAAATGTGCCCTTATTATAAACATATGAAGTTGTACATTACATGAGAGGCTGCCACAAAGAAGAGCAGGTCAAATTATGCTCCAAAACACCAGAGGGCAGGACAAGAAACTGATCAAAGAGAGAAGCAACCTGGAATTAAGGAGAAACTTCCTAACAATGAGGAAAATTAACGAGTGGAAGAGCTTGCCTTCAGAAATCGTGGGCACTCCATCACTGGAGGTTTTAAAGAGACTGGATAGTCACTTGTCTGAAATGGTATAGGTCAGTGATGGCGAACCTTTTAGAGACCGAATGCCCAAACCGCAACCCAAAACCCACTTATTTATTGCAAAGTGCCAGGGCCTCATCAGCATTGTGGTGCCCTCGGGGGGTGGGGGGCATGGCCCACTGGGTGGGCATGGCTGCAGTGATCATGGCAGACTGAGTGGGCATGGCTGGGGTGGGCATGGCCACCTCGATGGGTTGGGGGAGATCCAGGGGGTCTCTGGTGGGTGGGGTGGTGAGCAGGAGGTTCATCCTGCAGGATGAGGCAGGGGGCAGGGTGGGGATGTCATTGCTGTGGGGCAAGGCAAGGCGAGGCAGGGGCCGGGGTGGCTGCTACCTGACACCATTGCCCCTCCCACACAGAGGCCAGCGAGCGCATGGGGCTGACGGTGTCCATCAGCAGCCACAGGCTGCCGGCCCCACGACCGACACACTCTGGGGCTCCACAGCCCATTGCCAGTACCAGGCCAGCCCTCCAGCAGCAGCCGGAGTAGAGGAAGGGGGAGATACGTGATGCAGACCGCCGGAAGCGCCTACTCCATCCCATCTGTTTTTGCTTGCGGTTGGAGAGCAGGTCACTGCTATTCATCTCCTCAGACCCCCGCAGATCTTGCCCTTGGCCTGCGCGTGGAGCCTGTTCCCCTTGCACCCCCGACGCACCTTGGCCCCACCTCGGGCCGCCGCCATCAGCAGTTCGCGCAGGTCCATTAGGCCACCACCACCACCTGGAGCGGCAGCCCCCCCAGCACAAAGGAGGTGAAGCGGCTGGCTAGCAAGCTCGAGCAGAGGTGGTAGAGCATGCCCACGCCCAGCAAGCCAAAGGCCACCCCGAGCGGGGAAAGCCAGATCCCCACCGGCGTCATAGCTGCCCAGTCCCAGTTAGGATTGCGTGCCTCCCCCCATCTCTGCTGAGCCTGGGCGGCCATGACACCGATGGGGATCCGGCTTTCCCTGCTTGGGGTGGCCTATTGCCTGCTGGCCCTGGGCATGCTCTACCACCTCTACACAGGGCTTCCTAGCCAACCGCTTCACCTCCTTCGTGCTACGCAGGCCTGAAGCTCTGGGCGGTGGCCTAATGGACCTGCATGAGCAGCTGGCAGCCGTGGTAGGTACTGAGGTGCACGAGAGAAATGCGCTCCACCCACAGGCCAAGGACAAGACCCTCGAGGGGGCTGAGGCAATGACCAGTGGCGTCCAGCTCTACAACCAAAAATAGATGGGACAGAGTAGGCATGTCCGGTGGTCCACATCACGTGCTCCCCCAACTCCATGTGCTGCCAGTGTCGCCGCAGTGCTGCTGCTGGAGGGCCAGCCTGGTATTCACAGCGGGATACACAGCCCCTGCTGCCGGATGCTGTCGGCCCCTGTGCGGTCACCACAGGTGGAGCACATTCCTCTTGCGCACCTCGGTACCTACCGTGGCCACCAGCTGCTTGCACAGGTCCATTAAGACGCCCCCCAGAGCAGCAGGCCCTCCCAGCACGAAGGTGGTGAAGTGTTCGGCTAGGAAGCCCCGTGTAGAGGTCGTAGAGCACGCCCAGGGCCAGCAGGCAAAAGGCCACCCCGACCGGGGAAAGCCGGTTCCCCATCTGCGTCATGGCCACCCAGGCCCATCAGAGATGGGGGGGAGGCATGCAATCCTAACTGGGACTGGGGGGCCATGGCGCCGATGGGGACCTGGCTTTCCCCAGTAGGGGTGGCCTTTGGCTTGCTGGGCGTGGGCGTGCTCTACCACCTCTACTCGAGGTAGCCAGCCGCTTTGCTTCCTTTGTGTTGGGTGGGGCCGCCACTCCTGGTAGCGGTGATGGCCTAATGGAGTTGCGCGAGCTGCTGGCAGTGTGCGTGCCCTCAGCAAGGGCTCTGAGTGCCGCCTCTGGCATGCGTGCCACAGGTTCACCACCACTGGTATAGGTTCTCCTGCTTGAGAGGGGGGCTGGACTAGAAGACCTTCAAGGTCCCTTCCAGCTGTATTCTATTCTAATTCCACAATGAGTAATAAAACACCCATTGTTTCATTAGCTCAGTTAGTGAAAAAAATATCTAAAAACTTAAAACATTAATTTAAATGAAAGTAATTCCTCTCCTTCAACTTTCCTTCTTCATTTGCAACTGGAGTTCCAGATTTAGTATACAGTGAAGGGACCACTGCTGAAGCTGCACTGACCCCAACCCAGTGAACAGGAGGCAATTAAGATGGGTCCTCATGTATGAACATCAGAGCCTTCTCCACATGTCCTTTTTCATACGGACATTGAAGTAATTTATAACTGCCATGCGCTGCTCCACAGGTTGAGATATGCTTTGCCAGCCTTGTGATTGGGTGCTACAGTCACATGACCTTCAGGGGGTGGGATCAGCCCAGCCTCTGTCACCCACTTGAGGCTGGTGCTGCGAGGTCTGATCCCCAACAGCCTTTGGTCTTGTTTTCCGAAGCTGTTCTGTTTCGAGCTGTCTCTCCCTTTGTCTGTCCGGTTTCATTGCTCAGAGAACTGGCTCAGCCAGAGGGAGTCAGCTGAGAGAGGAAATTCGATGAGTGAGTGACCAGAGAGAGCAATCAGGACCGTGACTGAGGTAAAAGAGCCAAGGAGAAAGAGAACTTGCTAACTGGGAGCTAAATGACAGCACAATGAACATCATTGTTTATTGAATAGCAAGCCCATTCTCTCTCTCTACTTGCCCTACTATGGAAGAATTTTTTTCAACAAAATTGCCTTCATCTCTGCCCAGCTTGTGACAGAGACAGATTTACACCACCCTTGGTAGCGTTATGTAACATTTTTGCTTTTTTTTTGTTCCCAACATCTCCAAGGGCAGCAAGGTGGGTAAAATCCATTAGGTTTTGGTACCCAATAACTTTGGAGAGAGGCCAGAAACCTGGGGGAAAAAGGCATGGTAGCAATTGGCAAAGGAGGCAGCCACTTTCATATCAATACAGCTGTTTGCTGATTCAAACACAGATAAACATATAGTACATCAGCCTTCTTCCTACCAGGGTTGCATCAATAGAGGAGCATCATCAAGATATGAAAAAAATAGAGCTGAAAGGGACCTTGGAGGTCTTCTAGTCCAGCCACCTGCTCAAGCAGGAGATCCTATACCATTTCAGACAAGTGACTCTCCTTTAAAGTCTCTTCTTTAAAACCTCCAGTGATGAAGCACCCACAATGTCTGAAGGCAAGCTGTTCCACTGGTTAATTGTCCTCACTGTTAGGAAGTTTCTCCTTAATTTCAGGTTGCTTCTCTTCTTGATTAGTTTCCATCCATTGTTTCTTGTCCTGCCCTCTGGTGCTTTTGAGAATAAATTGACCCCCTGGAATACTGCTATCATGTCCCCCTAGTCCTTCTTTTCTCTAGACTAGCCAAACTCAAATCCTGCAGCCAATCTTCATATGTTTTAGTCTCCAGGCCATTAATCATCTTTAATCATTTAATCATCTTCTTTGCTCTTTTTCCAAAGTCTCAAATCTTTTTTGTAATATGATGACCAAAACTGGAGTATTCCAGGTGTGGTCTTACTAAGGCTTTATAAAGCAGCACTAATACTTTGAGTGATTTTGATTCTATGCCTCTGTTAATACAACCAAGAATTAGCTTTTTTGGCTGCCACCGTACATTGCTAACTCATGTTTAAGTGATCGCCTTCTAGGACTCCAAGGTCCCTGTAAGAACCCACTTCAAAACCTCTTCCCAAGAAAGCAGGACTCTTGGAACAAAGTCATCCCAAAAAGAACTTTTATTAGGAGAAGTTGACAGCAGGCATAGAAGGCAGGATCTGAGGGGTTCTCATGCGAATGAATAGGTTAAAAGAGCAAAAAGCAAATCCCACCCCAATATTCATCCGGTCAGTTCAAACAGGCCAATCCCCAGGTGTTGAATCCGCTGTGGGAACGAGGCTGATAAGATGCCGTTCCCAAGGCTGTGAAACCATTTGTTAGGTCTTCGCACCTTCTTTTCTGCAGCAAGAGATAAGCCAGTTTTCCAGAGGCACATTCCTTTCTCACCCAGGATGGCATCAAGGAGAAACAGTTCAAAGAGCAAGCAGATAGAGGAAGCAGAGAGGATACATTGTAGCAGTTAAGCGAAGTAAAGAAACATACATTGTAATTCCCAGAGCTTCCCCTCTTCCCCCAGGAGTATGACAAAACCCGCAGGAAAAAAGAGAAAAGGATTTAACCAAGAGGAAAGCCCCCCTCCCAATAAGCGGGTTCTGACATGCCGCCCCTCATAAAAGAAAGAGAGATCCACCTGTAGAGGAAACAAAAAGGGAAGATAGACACAGGGATTAGTCTGGTTTATCAGGATACGTAGCATGGAACTTACTAAGTAATCTGGGGGCCCTGACATGATGTTTATGGACCCATTCATTTTGGGAGGGAGGGAGGTATTTCCAGGCTACTAGATATTGTGTGGAGCCATGGTATTCTAAGATGTCTTTGATTTCAAAATGCTGCTCTCCCTCTACCATGATTGGAGGAGGAGGAGGGGCTGCAGCTGGCCTTAAGGGTGAGTTCAATTCACATTTTAATAAGCTGCAGTGAAACACCGGGTGAACTTGCCTAAGTGTCTTAGGAAGTTCCAATTCTACTGTCACTGGATTGATTATTCTTTTAATGGGGAAAGGTCTTACAAATTTAGGTCCAAGTTTCTTATAGGGTTGCAAGGATTTCAGGTATTTTGTGGACAGGTATACTTTCTCCCCCACTTGGAATGGCTTGGGCTCTGTTTGTTTCTTATCTGCCTGGATCTTATATGCTTCCCTAGCCTCATCTAAAGCCTTTCTCACAACCGGCCAGGTGTTTTGGAGCTGTGCAATCCACTCCTTCAGAGAGGGGATAGTCAGCTTGGTAGTAGGCAGTTCAGGCATCGGATTGAAGCTTTGTCTCGTCGCGACTTGGAACAGAGTGTAGCCAGTGCTGGAATGCACAGCATTATCATAGGAGACATCTGCAAATGGAAGTAGATCAGTCCAGTTGTCTTGCTGGTAATTTATAAAGCATCTTAAGTACTGCTCCAGTACTGAGTTCGAACGTTCAGTCCCACCATTCATTTGCGGATGATGACTAGATGACAGTCCCTGAGTGATCCCAAAAAGTTCTAAAAAAGCTTTCCAGAATTCTGAAGTGAATTGCACCCCCCTATTGGATATAATCTGTTGTGGGGCTCCATGCAGGTGGTATATGTGCTGCACGAATAATTTTGCTAGTGTCTTCGCTGTAGGGATTTTCTGGCATGGAATAAAATGCACATGTTTTGAAAACAAATCTGTCACTACCCAAATCACCATATTTCCCCCACTTTCTGGTAGCTCTACAATAAAGTCCATAAAAATTTCCCTCCGAGGTGCTGACGGGGTAGCCACCGTCTATAACAATCCTAGGGTCTTTCCTTGCCTCCTTTTGGCTGCTGCGCAGATGGGGCAACTAGCTACATAACTTTCAATGTCCTTTTTAATTGATGGCCATAAAACTGCCTTTTCACCAAGTGGAGAGTTTTCACAAACCCAAAATGTCCAGCTGATTTGGAGTCATGGCAGAGCTGCATGAAGGTTAATCGCTGGCTTTTTGGTATGTAGAGTTTTCCTCCCACCTAGGGTAGTCCATCATTCATTGTGCACAAGTTCTTATGGCTCAAGAACCATTTGTCCTTTTCTAATGCTTGTCTAAAATCCACCCCCGCTTGGCTTACTAAAGTTTTTTGGGGTTTTGCTTGCACTCGAGTGGTGACCGGTGCTGCCAACTGTTTTGACAGCATGAGTGGGTCTGTTATTTCGGTTCTGAGGGGCGTGAGGATCCACTTACCAGAGGTTCATCCTCCGAGCTCTCCGGTCCAGGTTGGAGTTCCTCCCGCATACTTTGATGGGGTTAGGACCTCAACAACCTCCACGCTTTTCATGGCTGTTTCCTTCGGCTTCTGCAGGGTTTTCCCAGGCTTCCCCCCTATGGCTCAATCAGGCTTTTGCACTGGAGTTTTCGAGCGACATTCAGCTGTGCAGTGCCCCTCCTTTCTGCATTTAAAGCAGCCTGATGGCCTGGGAGTGGTGGGGGTTTGCTTCGCCAGCTCCTGGGCTCTCTCCGCTGGAGACCATCCCCAGGATCTTCCCAGGCGCTGTTGTCTCCAGGCCCGATCGATCTCGGCCTCCTCGGCTAGGATGTACCAGTCGTGGAGCCAGTCAGGATCCCCCCAGGGAATGCAGGCATAATACAGGTCATTGTTTAGTCCATCTTTAAAGTGACCCACAAGGACTTCTTCTGGCCAGTTGAGTCAGCTAGCCAAGGCTCAAAACTCCTCCATGTATTCTGCTGTGGGACGTCGGCCCTGTCTCACAGTTTTTATGTGCTCTATGGCCTTCCGATCAGCCAAGGGGTCCTCGAATCTTCACCTTAGGGCTGCCATGAAGTGATTGAAGTTCCGTAGTTCCGGAGCATCTGCATCCTGCAGGGTCACCATCCATTCAGCCGCCGCCCCTTCCAGTGCCATGGACATGATTCTCGCCCGCCCGTGGTCACTGGGGATGTCTCGACCATACTTTTCCATGTAGCTCAAGACATGAGCTAGGAAGAACCCCAATTTCTGTGGTTTGCTGCTGTACTTTATTCCCAGCTGTGGAAACTTCCAGCTGGCTCGGTGACCTCTCCTTCGCTTGGGCTGGTGTCTGTCTCCATCAACTGGCATGACTCGGGCGGGGGTGGCTGCTGCTGTGGTGGTGGCCGCAGCCTCTGAAGTGCTGGGGGAAGGAGCTGGGTTTGCTGTCTCAGCTCCCACGCTGCCCTCTCCCTCAGCTGGACCTGAGTTTGCGGTACCATGACACGGGTCAGCCTTCTCTTCCTTGAGGGAGTCGAAGGTGACTCTCAGCATGTCGATGGCTTGCTCTAGGAACCAGCTTGAGTAAGCCAGTCTCTCATCCTTGTCCTCGCTAAGGTGGAGCAACCTCTCCATTTCCCGTTTCCAGCCTGGTTGATGACTGCCCCGCTTGAGAGTCACCTTTCTCGCTTTCTGCTCCCAGTCCTCCTTCTTCCCAATGCCCATCGACCACCTCGGTTTATCTCGGTGCTCGGTCACTACAGCTTCATCGGAGGAGCTGGAGGAATGCGAGCTGCATCCGCTTGGGCCAGCCTGGAGGGAGACTCCCCCCCATGATGCCTTCTTCCTTCTTTGTGCCTAAATCTGACATATTTTGCATGATCCCGGTGGTAAATGTCTTCCTTCTGGGATGACTGACTTCTGCAGATCCTGCCTAATGTAAGAACCCACTTCAAAACCTCTTCCCAAGAAAGCAGGGACCCTTGGAACGAAGTCATCCCGAAAGGAACTTTTATTAGGAGAAGTTGACAGCAGGCATAGAAGGCAGGATCTGAGGGGTTCTCGTGCGAATGAATAGGTTAAAAGAGCAAAAAGCAAACCTCACCCCAATATTCATCCGTCAGTTCAAACAGGCCAATCCCCAGGTGTTAAATCTGCTGTGGGAACGAGGCTGATAAGACGCCGTTCCCAAGGCTGTGAAACCATTTGTTAGGTCTTCGCACCTTCTTTTCTGCAATGAGAGATAAGTCAGATGTCCAGAGGCACATTCCTTTCTCACCCTAGGATGGCATCAAGGGGAAACAGTTCAAAGAGCAAGCAGATAGAAGAAGCGGAGAGGATATATTTTAGCAGTTAAGCGAAGTAAAGAAACATACATTGTAATTCCCAGAGCTTCCCCCAGGAATATGATAGAACCCGCAGGAAAAAAGTGAAAAGGATTTAACCAAGAGGAAAAAACCCCTCCCAATAAGCAGGTTCTGACAGTCCCTCTCACAGTTATTGTTTTTGAGTCAGGGTTTACCTAATTTGTACTTGTACTTTTGGTTTTTCCTGCCCAGTGTAAAATCTTGGTTTTCTCCACATTAAATATCATTTTGCTGGATAGGGCTCATTGTTCAAGTCTGTCAAGATCTTTTTGGATCCTGAGCTTGTCTTTCGGGGTGTTGGCTATTCCTGCCAGCTTAGTCTTCTGCAAATTTGATGAGTTCCCCTTCTATTCCCTCATCTAAGTCATTTATGAAGATATTGAAGTGAACTGGGCCTAAGACAGAACCTTGTGGTACCCCACTGCTTACTTCCCTTTATGTAGATGTAGTACCATTGAGGACTATTCATTGAGTACGGTTTGTCAGCCAGTTACAAATCCATGTGATGGTGATGTTATATATCCCACATTTTTCTAGCTTACCAAGAAGTAGGTTATGATCTACTTTGTCAAATGCCTTGCTGAAGTCTAAATATATTATAGTATGTCTACAGCATTTCGCTGGTCTACTAATTTAGTCACTTTGTCAAAGAATGAAATAAGATTGGTTTGGCATGATCTGTTTTTAACAAACCCATGCTGGCCTCTAGTTATAGTTTTATTTGTTTCTAGATGTTCACAGATCTGTTTTTTGATTATTTTTTCCAGTATCTTCCCAGGTATTGATGTTAGGCTGATTGGTCTGCAGTTTCCTGGATTTCCTCCCCCCTTTTTTTTGAAGATAGGAACTGTTGGAAGTCAGCATCCACCCACCCTCCTAGAGAAGGAAATATTTTGGGGGATAGTAAAAAGGCAATATATTATATTTCCCCAAAGGATCTTAAAGGCAGAAAAGCAGGCCCAGTTTATCTTAATAGCCCCAAGCAGAAACTGAGCAGGCCAGCTCGGTAGAAATTCAGATTTGATAATCCCATTCAGAAAGACTGAGGCCCCATTCATGAGCAAACAAATACTACCCATTCAAGACAGGATCTTTTGAAATCCCTTGGAACAAGATTTGATAGCTAACAACAGCAGAGTAATAGGATTAGAATCAGCAACCCCTCACCCAAAAAAATCCAACACAGGACATAGTCATCAGCTACAGCCCCAGAGAAGCAGGATATGACCTTTAGGACATAATAGGATTAACCCACCACTATTAGAATACCAAAAGGGCACATTCAAGCTCAGGTCAAAGTTATGTCACAGGAACAGGAACAACTCCAAACAGAAAAGCCCAAGAAAGTATAAAAACCCACCACTCCCAGCTCCATTTTGTCAGCTTTCCCAGAACTGTATGCTGTTGCTGCTCTCCTTTTCAATAAAGAACCTTCTTTCCAAACAGCCTCCATTTTGTTTATTCCCAGATTGGACTGGACTTGAAGATTTTTCTTTCAACAGAACCACATCAGCCCTTTTCCAATCATCAGGTACTTCCCTGGTGCACCAGGATTTTTGAAAGATATGGTTCAATGGTTCTGAGATGCCAGCTCCTTCAGAACTCTGGGATGTAATACATCAGGTCCAGGTTGTTGTGTCCTGGGCCTTGCTGAGTCAATCAGCAAGGCTCAGGAAATCTGCAGGACAACTGCAGAGACCCGGGCAGACCACATGTTTGCCCGGGACCGGTTGCAGAGACCCAGGCAGACCACATGTCTGCCCGGGACCCAGACAGGCTGTTTCCAGCCTCGTGCGCATGCGCAAGGCGGGAGAATAGCCTGCATTCATTGGTTGAGTCTCCCCTTGCAGGGGGAGTATAAAAAGGGCATGTTGCCATTCTTCGCTTGCTTCTGTTCAGTGAATGTATTCAATAAAGAACATCTTTTGTACCAACTGCCTCGTCTTCATGTCTGCTGTGCGAACAGAACATTGGCGACGAAGGTGGGATTCGCCGTTTGGAATCCCGAAGAAGCAGAAGTAGGCCTACTCACCTAGGCCGGGAAGAGAAGAGAAGCACGGCGTCCAGGAGGAGCAGCCGCCAGCCAGCATACATATGCTGGAGGCGGGCTTGGCTTCATCGGACCCCTTCTCAATTCCTTGCAGCGAGAGACGTGGACGAGGCCATCAAGAAAGAAGATGTCCAAGCTGGGCCGTCTTGGCGAATTTGACATCTCGCATCCGGAACGCTGGAGCTCGTATGCAGCTCGCGTTGAAAACTATTTCAGAGTAAATGGAGTCCAGGAAGACGGCCTGAAAGCGGCTACCTTACTGTGTGTCTGTGGGCAAGAGACTTTTGAAATCGCTGAAAATCTTGTCACCCCGGCACCATTGGAATCAATCGTGTACGCCGATTTGAAGAAGATGCTGCGAGAACACTTCGAGCCCAAGCTCTCGATCATAGCTTGGAGGCATCAGTTTGAGCAGAGGGACCAGCGGCCTGGCAAATCAGCTGCGGATTTCGTCGCGGCCTTGAGGCAGGCCGCACGACCATGTGCGTTTCAAGATTTGGAGGAAAGGCTCCGAGATAGACTTGTGTGTGGGCTGCGAAGCCGCGAAGTGCAGCAAAAGCTGTTTGCAAAGACGGACGTCACTTTTCAAGACGCCTTACGAGAAATCGCAGCAGAGGAAGCAGCCAGAGGCGCGGTGAAGGCCTTGCAGTCTACGAAGATTCATCCAGCGGCCATCCTGGTCAACCAAGAGGTCGCGCGTGAGGTCTTTGGAGAAGACTCCGAGGAGGAAGAGGTGGACAAGATTCAGCCAGCAGTGGAGAGATGACTGCCGGATCGCAGAGGACCACCGCCCGCATCCCTTCGCTGTTTCGGCTGTGGGGGTCGCCACAGGAGGGCCGACTGCCGATTTCGATCCGCTGTCTGTCGAGCGTGCGGAAGGCAAGGCCATATAGCATCGGCCTGCATGGGTCGTCCAAAGAACAGATCCCCCGAATTGCCTCTGAAAGGTACCAAGGTCCCCAGCCAAAACAGGGTGGGTTTTTGCGCGTCCCGGAGGGGGGTGTTCAAGACAGGAACCCATAAGCCCCTTAAGAAAAAGCTGCGCATAGATGTGAAGCTGCAGGGAGTTCCCCTGGCTATGGAGCTGGACACAGGGTCCGCTCTTTCTATTATCTCAGTGGACACTTTTAATAAGATTTGTTCCCAGTGTGGCTCAAGGGTCAAGCTCAGGCCCTCCAATCTTATTCTCACGGATTTCCAGAACACGTGAGTAAGTGTGAAGGGGGAAGCCATGCTCAGAGTGCAGCAAAAAGGCTTCAATGGATTATTGGATGTAGTGGTTGTTGGGGGGTGATAGAACGAGTCTCATTTCGAGGCACTTGGGATCCAAGTGACTGGTCTGAATCAGCTGCAAACAGCTAGCCTTACAGGAGTATGTAAGGAGTTTGCTGATGTGTTCAGCTCAGAACTTGGCTCATACAAGGGGCCTCCCATTGCATTAAAATTGGATCCAGACATTACACCCATAAGGGTCAAGCCAAGGAGGGTGCATTTTGCCTTAAAGAGCAAAATTGATGCCGAGTTGGACAAGTTGCTCCAACAAGGCATTCTGGAACCTGTGGACTCTGGTCCATGGGAAACCCCCATTGTAACTCCCCTGAAATCCAATGGGGAAGTCCGAATCTGTGCGGACTATAAATGCACTTTGAATAAGGCTTTACAGCAGCATGCATATCCTGTGCCCGTGGTGAGCCACATTTTGGCCTCACTGAAAGGAGGGAAGTACTTTGCCAAGCTTGATTTGGCTCAAGCCTATCAACAGTTAACTGTTGATGAGGCGACTGCTGAGGCACAAACCATAGTCACGCACAGAGGTGCGTTCAAAGTAAAGAGGCTGCAGTTTGGGGTCAATGTAGCCCCTGGCGTTTTTCAAGGGGTGATGGAGCGAATGCTCAGAGGGATTCCCGGGGTTTGCCCCTATTTTGATGACATCCTCATTGCAGGAGAGTCATCAGGGAACTTGGCCGAAAGGCTGAGGCCTGTCTTGCTGCATTTCCGCCAAGCTGGGCTGAAACTACAGCAAGACAAATGTAAAATAGGGGTGACATCCACCGAGTTCTTGGGGTTCCGCATTGATGCAGAAGGCATCCACCCCACAGAGTCCAAATTCCAGGCCATCCAGCTGGCCCCTAGTCCCCAGTCAAAAACGGAACTTCAGGCTTTTCTGGGCCTCTTGAATTTTTACCATTCTTTTCTCCCCCACAAGGCTGCTGTGGCTGAGCTGCTGCACAGGCTCTTAGACAAACAGGCCACCCGGGCATGGACAAAGGTCCATGAGGAGGCTTTTAAAAAAGTCAAGGCTTTGCTATCCTCCAACGCTGTACTGGCTCACTTCAATGAGCAGTTGCCTGTGTGCATCGCATGTGATGCTTCCCCTTATGGGGTAGGAGCAGTGCTAAGTCATCTGAAGGAAGATGGAACGCAGGTCCCTGTGGCCTATTATTCTAGGACCCTCTCATCTGCAGAGCGTAATTACCCGCAGATTGACAGGGAAGCCTTGGCAATAATCTCAGGCATCAAGAAATTTCATGATTTCTTGTATGGGCGCCATTTCACAGTCTATACTGACCACAAGCCTTTGCTGGGGTTGTTTACAACCAACAAACAAACTCCTCAGATTATATCTCCTAGAATGCTGAGATGGTCTATCTTCTTAGCAGCTTATGATTACACCCTGGTTCACAAACCAGGTTCTGAGATGGGCCATGCTGATGGCCTAAGCAGGTTACCTCTTAAGCAAATAGAGGCAGACCCTGCTCCTGCTGTACATATTCTGTCTATTCAGGACTTACCAGAATCTCCCCTCAATGCTAGGGATGTGGCTGCTGAAACAGCCACTGATCACACGCTTGCACGCGTGCTGACATGTGTGTTGTCAGGATGGCCTGACACGTGTCCTGGTGCTGATTTCCAGAGTTTCTGGCACAGGAAGCACGAATTGTCCACATTCAAGGGGTGTATCCTGTGGGGCAACCGAGTAGTCATCCCGGCCTCATTGAGGACTAGAGTCTTGCTCTCTCTTCATGAGGGACATCTGGGAATAGTGAGGATGAAGGCGTTTACGCGGAGCCATCTTTGGTGGCCTGGACTCAATAAGGACATCGAGGTCCAGGTTCAGGGATGTCAAGTGTGCCAGCAATCACGGCCAGAAATGCCCCAGGCCCCTGTACATAGTGGGAGGAGACACTCACTCCATGGTCACGGGTCCATATAGATTATGCTGGGCCCTTTCAGGGGCAATTCTTCCTCCTCCTTGTGGATAGCCATTCCAAGTGGCTAGAGGTCATTCCTGTGTCCTCCACCACTACTGCCAGGACCATCCAGGTGCTCAGAGGAATCTTCGCTTCCCATGGCCTTCCTGATGTTCTAGTATCAGACAATGGTCCACAATTTACCTCTTCTGAGTTTCAGGCATTTCTCCAAGCCAACATGATCCGGCATGCCACATCTGCCCCTTTTCATCCTGCCACCAACGGTCAGGCTGAACGCATGGTGCGCACCACGAACGACGCATTAAAGAGAATCACTCAAGGACCCTGGCATCATAGGTTAGCTGATTTTCTTCTCACACACCGCACCATACCATGCACCGCTACTGGAAAGAGCCCAGCTGAACTCCGCTGGGGTTGCAGACTCATTACAAAGCTGGACAGGCTTCACCCAGACCGGGTGGCTTCACAGGTGTCGCAGCCGCGGGCACCTAGGAGACTTCAAGTGGGTGATCCGGTTTGGACCAGGAACTATGGGCAGGGGCATCTCTGGGTATCTGCTGTAATCTCTAAAGTCTCTGGACCTCTGTCGTATGAAGTGGTTTTAGAGGATGGGCGTGTCCTATGGCGCCACATAGACCAGCTGCGTTGGCGGCTTCCAGGCCGGAATTCCTCCCCTGACTGCTCTCGGGGGGGGAGGGGGACCCCAATTACGATTGTGGATCACAGTCTCTCCAAGCAGGGGGGTCTCCAAATGCTCCAGATGAGGATCTTGCCATGGAGGCGGATCCTGACTCTGGCATAGAAGCAGGGAGTTCTGCCATGGAGGCGGCTCCTGACTCTGGCTTAGGGCAAATGGCCATAAATCGGCTACTCAGGGCACCCCTGCTGCTGGCCTTGGGCCTGAAGGACATTGCTCCCAAGGGGAGTTCCAAGGGTTTTCGGGGAACTCCACCCCACCAAGGAACTCAGGGAACTCGACCCCTCCAAGGACATCTGGTTTGGGTTTAGTGGATCCAGCCAGTCAGCAGTTAGGGGGAACCCCTGAGTCTTCTGGGCGACAAAGTCCTGGTTTGTTGTGCGCAAACTGGGAGCAAGCACTCCAGACACCCAATTCACTTCCCCCAAATGTCATCACACCCATCCCTACTATGGATCCACAAAGATCTGGGCAGATTAAGGCCCCGCCTAAATATTTGCAAGAATATGTGAGATCCTGCGAGGCCCATGTTATCTAAGAGTGAAAGAATGTGGATTGACTTAGAATCCCACTGGGACCAGGTTACTTGGGGTACGGGGAATAGCCAGGCTGCTGTTTGGACTAAATGTGACATGGTACTGTTAACTGGCAGGGACAGCATTGTCCAAGCCAAGGGGGGAGGGGTGTTGTGTCCTGGGCCTTGCTGAGTCAATCAGCAAGGCTCAGGAAATCTGCAGGACAACTGCAGAGACCCGGGCAGACCACGTGTTTGCCCGGGACCGGTTGCAGAGACCAGGGCAGACCACATGTCTGCCCAGGACCCAGACAGGCTGTCTCCAGCCTCGTGCACATGCGCGAGGCGGGAGAATAGCCTGCATTCATTGGTTGAGTCTCCCCTTGCAGGGGGAGTATAAAAAGGGCATGTTGCCATTCTTTGCTTGCTTCTGTTCAGTGAATGTATTCAATAAAGAACATCTTTTGTACCAACTGCCTCGTCTTCATGTCTGCTGTGCGAACAGAACACAGGTGATCTATATTCATCAAGGTCAGACAGGTGTTCTCTTACCACTTCCTTTTTATTTTAATTTTTATTTCTAGTCTGTCTTTTACAGTTATGTTTTTGATAGGTTGGGCTATAGTTTCTTTTTGTGCGAAGACTGATGCAAAGAGTTAAGCAGCTCTGCTTTCTTTCTACTGCCTGTTACTTCCTTGCCATCTTCTGTCTTTAATGGACCAACTGTTTCCTTGACTTTTTTCAGCAAAAGTGAAAACATGCAAAGAATGCCAGCAGCCTTCCTCGCCCCCCCAGCTTTGACTGACTAGCAGGACACCAGCATGGTGGACCTGATACAAGCTATTCCATTGATTAATTGTTCTGTCATAAAATCTCTCCTTATTTATAGGTTGGGTCTCTCTTTAACTTAATCAGAATGGCCCCTGAGGATACTTGCCAAGCCCAAGAGGAGGATGACAGTGGGAGAACCTCACCATTAGACACCACGGCAGAAGTCTTAGCAACCCTAGCCGGTGCAGCTGCAATGCAGGAATGGTGCAGAGCGGGCCCATCAGGGCCTCTGCCACAGGGGGTGCTGGAGCCATGGGTCCATGAAGAAGGAAAGCCCCACAGCTGTGTAGGAAATTTGATGGGGACTCACAGCAACTGGGATTCTTCTTGGTCCACATCCTAATGTACATGTAGGAGAATGGGTCAGAAATCCCTACCAAAGGTGCCAGGTTTGATGGTGACACTCCACAATGCAAACATCCCCAAGCTGAGGAACTTTGATCATTTTATGACAGTGCTCTGCCACTGTTTTGAGGACCCTTGTGCTGACTGAAAAGCAAGAGACTGCATTAAAACCATAAGGCAAGTATACAGAACGGTGGCAGAGTACACAGAGTTTCACGACCTGGCATGCTGACTTGACTGGCCAGAAGACATCCTCATCAGCTGTTTTAAGGATGAACTGAATGACAACCTATACAACACCTGTGTGCCAAGGGCCCCCCCTGCAACCCTACACAACTGGTGTGTGCTAACTGAGGAAGTAGAGATCGACCAAGCCTGAAACAAGTACCATACAGCAAAGTCCTGGAAAAGGTCCCCTTCAGAGAAGAGGGAAATGGCCAGATCCCAGCTTCGCAAGCCACATCTAAACATCTACTTTAAATGTGGCCAGGAGGAGCATCAAGCAGCAGAATGCAAAAACGGCCATCCAGCCAAGAAGATAAGCCCAAACTCCATGGGGAAACCCACCAAGGGGAAGCCACAGGCCAAAGAGATGGTGCTGAAAGGAGTGGTGAAAATGGAGTTCACCCCACCACCCAAAAGGGCGGAGGGAACTCTGACCCCACCAGACAACAGCCAGGGGTTAACAGACACTGACTCCCGGGTAAGTGACCCGGTCACACCAGTGACTGTGCCTACAGAACGGAGTTTCCCTGTGTCCAGGTTGAAAGATAATCTAAGAGCCCTACTGGACTTGGTCTGCACAGATACTTGGGAAATCCAGCACTGGTTGAGAAACTGGGAATCTGACTGAGGCGGTTAAAAGTCCTGGTGGCATTTTGTCAACTGAACGGGTCTGTAGCAGGGGGCATCCCAGTGACTTTTGCACTGAATCCATAGGAATGCAGATGGGGACCCATTTAGAAGTTTTGAGTTTCATAGTAGTACCTGGGATGGAAAGACCCCTAGTCCTAGGGCTAGCCTGGCTAAAAAAGTGGAACCCTTATGTGAATTGGAGGAAAGGATTCCTAAAGTTTTGGATAAATTTCTCCTCCCACACCCAAGTGAAATTTATAAAGGTGACTGCCCCAAAGCACAAACTAGGGGCTATCATGCAGGTGAAGGACCTTCCTGTCATCCCCAAGAAATACTCAGAGATGTGTTTAGCAAAAGGGGCTCATAGACCTACTGCAAGGTCCTGCCTCAGCTAGTTCTCTTAAGAAAGCAGAATTCTTTAAACTGGCATTGTTCAAAAGGAACTTTTATTGAGAGATAGAGATAGTGAAAGCAGAGAGACAAGGCAAGATCTGAATATTCCCCCATGAAAATATTACATTAAATCCCCTCTCTTCAAACCCCTCCCAACTGCCCAACTGCCCAGGCCATTTCCAGCCAATCCAAAGGTGCAAAGTTGTTATGGGAACTGGAAGCTGAGAGAGCGATAAAGCGCTGTTCCCAGGCATTGCATCCTCTCCTCACCAGAGTAGAGATAGGGCAGATGGCCCCAGGCACATCCCTCCCCCTTTCACACTCAAAGATTCTCCCCTCCCAACAGAATGGCAGCATCCCAATAAGGATCTGAGGGGCCTGACATACTGCCCCCCTTAAAAGAAGAAGGAATCCACCTGGAGAAACAGAAAATAAGAAAGTGGAGAGAGAAAAAATCCATTGATTAATCAGGTTTATCCAGGTAATGTGCATGAAAACTTTTGAATAACCTAGGGGCTCTAACATGTTTCTTGTGAACCCATTTGTTGTGGGAGATCTTTCCAAGCCACCAAATACTGGGTGGCTCCATGGTGTCTGCGTGAGTCCAGGATTTCTTTAATTTCAAAATGTTGTTCACCTTCTACCATGATGGGTTGTGGTGCTGGGGGAGCTATTGGCTGTAAAGGCGAGGTTATCTCAGGCTTTAGGAGACTGCAGTGGAGTACAGGGTGGATTTGTCTTAGGGCTTTGGGGAGTTCTAATTCTACTGTGACTGGATTTATAATATGTTTAATTGGGAAGGGTCCCCCAAATTTTGGGCCCAGTTTTTTAGAGGGTTGTAAGGATTGCAGGAACTGAGTAGACAGGTATACTCTATCTCCAATGTGGAATGGTTTGGATTCCATTCTCTTTTTATCTGCCTGGGCCTTGTAGGCTGCTCTGGCCTCATCTAAAGACTTTTTGACAACTGGCCAAGTATTCTGTAGCTGATTCATCCATTCCTTAAAAGAAGGGATTGTGGGTTCGTTAGTTGGCAGCTCAGGCATTGCGTTGAACTCTTGTCCTGTGGCCACTTGAAAAGGGGTAAACCCAGTGCTGGAGTGAACAACATTGTTATAAGCTACTTCAGTGAATGGTAGGAGGTCAGTCCAATTGTCTTGCTGGTAGTTGATAAAGCATCTTAGGTACTGTTCCAGAATCAAGTTTGTTCATTCTGTCCCACTATTCATTTGAGGATGATGACTAGAACTCAGGCTCTGATCCGTTCCTAGGAGGTCCAAAAATGCCCTCCAGAACTTTGAAGTAAATTGGACCCCCCTGTCCAAAATTATGTGATGTGGGGCTCCATGTAGGTGGTAGACATGATAGAGGAACAGTTTTACAAGAGTCTTTGCCGTTGGGATCTTTTGGCAAGGAATGAAATGGATCTGCTTTGAAAGCAGGTCTGTCACCACAGAAATAATGGTGTTTCCCACTCTTTCTGGCAGTTCTACCATAAAATCCATAGAAATCTCTCTCCAGGGTGCTGAAGGGTCTGCAACCAACTGCAGAAGGCCAGGTGATTTCCCCTGTCTCTGTTTTGCTGCTGCACATGTAGTGCAGCTAACCACATAACTCTTATTGTCCTTTTTGATAAACGGCCATCAAAATTGTCTTTTTAACAGGTGTAGGGTCTTCGCAAACCCAAAATGTCCCACCAGTTTTGAATCGTGGCATGTCTGCATAGTTTTTAGTTTTTGGCTGGCCAGGACGTACAGCTTCCCTCCTACTCATGCTAGCCCCTCCCGCATGGAGCAGAGGTTTTTATGATTAAAAATGATTCGTCTTTTTCCATGGCTTTTTTAAAGGCCAGGGTGACAGTGTTGTCTAGTGGTAGGGCGCCTTTCATTTATGCACTTGTGATTACTGGGGCTGCTAATTGCTGCGCTGGGAGCAAAGGCTTGATTACTTCAGCTTCTATGCTGTAATATTGTAGCAGCCTTGATAGAGCATCCACTAGGAAGTTTTTCCCTCCTGGTAAATAACAGAGTGTAAATTTGAAATGATGGAGACGTTGGGTCCACTGTGCTTGCTTGGGAGACAGCTTCCTTGGAGTTTTCAACACTTCTAGGTTTTTGTGATCAGTCCAAACTTAGAGAAGGATTTTGCTCCCTTCTAGAAAGTGTCTCCAAGTGAGGAGGGCCCACCTTACTGCGTAGGCTTCCTTTTTCCATACCGCCCAGCATTGTTTAGTCTCTGTGAACTTTATATATATATTGGAACACCCAAATATGGGAAGGAAGCTTTTGCCTTTTTCAGCCCCAATCTAGGAGCTATCCCAGGCAGCAGTCGCTACTGCGACAAATCATTTCTATGTTAAATTTGGATTGCCCACAAAGAGTTAAAGGAGACTAGTATAGCTATTTCGAGCTATTTAGCTCTCATCAGCTAGCCATACCCTTCTGAGATTTGAACCTGGGCTGCTTGTACGTTAGGCAGCTGTATTAACCTCTAGGCCACAGGCTCTTCTCACTTTTGTCAGCTGTGTCAGGGAGGGAGGAGATGGCTAGCTGATGAGAGCTAAATAGCTCAAAATACCTATACTAGTCTCCCTTTAAATCTTTGTTGGCAATCCAAATGTAACACACACACACACACATATATGTATATAATTGTTCTGAATATTTGAATCCCAGGTGTAAACATTTTTCTTAAGAATCAATAAAATTAGTGAACTCTGGGATGTAAAATAGCCTTTTTATTACTGAGCTTTCGTCAACTAGCTGTTGACATCATCAGAGTAAGGGCTGAGAATAAAGGAGAACCTACATGTGTACTTGTGTGACCGTTTTAACGGTCAAGACATAGAACGTATATATAGCATGCTCACAACACGCTCGCTCACATTTAGTCCCAATAGTTCCGGCTTTGATGTAAAAATCCCTCCTCTCAGCTGTTCCGCGCATAGATCTTGCTGCGCTATGCGCAGTCGCACGTTGGCTGTTAGTGTCCTCGTGAGAGGGGGTGCAGTCGGCATGGTCGCTCCGCTCTCTCATGCTCAGCTGTGGTGAGTCTGGCTCTGATGTACGAGCCAGCAGATGTCCTCGTGGGACGTGTAAGTAGCTTGTCGGCCCCCGCTCTCTCATCCGGTTGCCGTGAAGCCGGTTCTCTCGTTGCACGAGCTAGTCCTCGCTGAGGTCTCAATGTCCGTTCACTATCTAGCTGTTGCGCATGCCCATCTCGCTGTGAATAGATGTTCCGCATTGCAGGAACCCTGCTCTTATTGCTGTCAGTTGTCAATATTTTCATGGAAGGTTTAGTTAGACTGGCCGTTCCTCGCTCTCTCTTGTTCTGATGTCATGAATCTGGCTCCTTCATGAGAATCAGTTCTCGCCGTAGTCTCAATACCCTATCATACATCAGTTGTTGTGTGTGTCTGTATCGTCGCATGAGGCCGCTCTGTGTTGCTGTCGGCTTCATGCTCTGGTTATTGTGGTCGAGTGTGGCGCTGTTTTGTTGTGCAAGAATGTCAGATGTTGATGTGTTGGTCATGCAAAATATCTCAGTTGTGTTAGCTCTCTGTCCCTCATTAGGATCTGTAGAATCCAATGTGTTAAAATCATTTCATCTGTTGTGCTCTTATGATGTCTGATGGGTAGGTAAGTCAGCCTTTCATGTTTGTATTAATCTTGTTGACACGTTTAGATGCCTTACGTTGTTGTTTGTGTCTCTTTAGCATTTGGTATGGTGGCAGTAATTCAATATGTCTGTTAATTGAATGGTGATCAGATAACCAGGCCTTGTGAGATTGCTTTCCATTTGCCGGGTGTTCCACCCAACACATAGATATATATCCTCCCTGGCCTCTACTGACAAGAGTGAGGAGGAGCCTGTGGCCTAATGGTTAATACAACTGCCTAACATGCAAGCTGCCCAGGTTCAAATCCCAGAGGGGTAAGACTACCTGATGAGAGCTAAAAGAGCTTGAAATAGCTATACTAGTCTCCCATTTAACTCTTTGTCAGCCACAAAATTTTGAATTTACAGTGTTCACAGTAGTGAAGTCTGCCTGCAAAAGATGCTCCTAGACTGGAGTGAAACGCAGAACAGATTGCTTTACATTTGCCGGGTTAGGGTTGGGGTTGGGGTTAGGGTTAGGGTTAGGATTGGGGTAAGGGTTAGGGTTTTTTAAAATAATATTCTTAATATTTAGCAAACAGCATGTTGTCTGGGTTCCTGTATTTAAAAAACAATGAGTAATAATTAATTTCTATATTATCATAATCAATATGTTAGTTAATCGCTCAATAGACTTCTTCTTACTAGTATATATTCAATATTACATAGTACATATCACGTTCCTTTCTCTCTAACTAGTTTTTCTAGCCATTGGTAAAAATTGTCCCATGTTCTAAAGTATACTGAGTCTTCCTTCTCTTTTATCTTTAATGTCAATCTGTCCATTTCTGCATAAGATAAGATAACCTTTATTGTCATTTTTTTTTACTCTGGGCATAACGGCACACATCAAAAATGAAATTTAGTTGCCTGCTCTCAAAGTGAAACACATACATGACACACACCTAAAACATACTATATACAACATACATATATATGTATATATGTATATGCACAGTCTAAAATTTTCTTAATTAGTTCTTCTTCTGTTGGTAAATTTTCATTTTTCCAATATTGGGCAAATACAATTCTTACTGCAGTTAATACATGTAAAATTAAGTATATACAATCTTTCTCATAGTTTCCTCCTATTATGCCTAACAGAAACAGTTCTGGCTTAAAATCTATATGTTTTTTAGTCATTTTTTCCAACCATATGTGTATTTTTGACCAAAATCTTTTAGCTTTAGGGCATAACCACCAGATATGGTAATAAGTACCTGGTTTTTGTTTACATTTCCAACACTTGTTTGACGTGTTTTTAAACATTTTTGCTAATCTCAGCAGTGTTAAATGCCATCTGTAAAACATTTTATATAAGTTTTCTTTATAAGCCACCGCTTTCGTTAATTTAGCATTTCTTTACCATAAACTTTGCCAGTTTTCTAATTCTATATTATGTCCAAAGTTCTTTGCCCATATTATCATTGTTTCTTTTACTTGTTCCTCTTCCATCTTTAAGCTTAACAAATATTTATAGAGTTTCTTAATCAATTTTTCATCTGTTTTTAACAATATCTGGTCAAATTCTGTCTGTTCTTTATAAAATCCCATTGTTTTAGCATCTTTTTCATATCTCGTTTGAATTTGCAGGTATGGCCACCATGATCGATCAATATCTTGTTCTTGTAAATCTTGTCTATCTTTCAGTTTCCCTTCATTGTCCAAAATATCTTTATAGGTCACAACTTTCTCGTAGTTAATTAAATTTGGGTAAGCGAATGCTTCCATTGTTGAAAGCCATCCAGGTATTTTAATATAGATTTTCGCTTATATTTTTTCCCATTCTAGAAGAAGTGCATTTCTTATAAAGTGGTTTTGAAAATATCTATGTATTTTATTCTTCCCATACCACAGAAAGGCATGCCACCCAAGTTGTAGGTCATGCCCCTCTAGGTATAATAGTCTTTTATCTCTAAGCATTATCCACTCTTTAACCCATGTTAATATAGTTGCTTGGTAGTATAGCGTCCAGTCCGGCAGTCCAAATCCTCCACTTTCTTTCACTTCTTGTAACATTTTCAGTCTAATTCTAGCTTTTTTTCCTTGCCAGATAAATTTCAGTATTGTTGTATTCAGTTCATCAAAAAAAGGTTTTTCCCAGTCTTATAGGTATTGTTTGAAATAAAAAGAGTATTTTTGGTAAGATATTCATTTTCATTGTTGCTATTCTCCCCAGCATTGAGAGTTGTAATTTTTTCACTTTTCCAGATCCAATTTTAGTTGTTTTAACAATCTTACATAGTTGTCTTCTTTTATTGTTGCACATCTTGCTGTTAAATAAATTCCCAAATATTTAACTTTTTTGACTATTTGAAGGTTTGTGCTTCCAGTGTTAATATAAATAATAGTGGAGAAAGTGGACATCCCTGTCTTGTGCCTTTTTTAATGTCAAAGTTTTTTGTAAAATCTCCATTTACAATTACTTTGGCTGTTTGTTTATGATAGATTGTTTTAATTACATTTATAAAGTTTTCTCCAAAATCCATTTCCTCTAATTGCTGGAACATAAATTGCAGTTTACGTTGTCAAATGCTTTCTGTGCATCTAGAAATATTAAAGCCATCTGTTTCCCTGGATGAATTTCATAGTACTCTAGTCCAGGGCTTTTCAACCTTTTCACCGATTGTACCACTTTTAGGATATGGCAATATTCGAGTACCACCTAGCAAGGTGTCAAAAACTTGATGACCCCCCCCAAAAAAAACCCTGTTCAAAGTTGCAATTGCACTGAAATGACTTATGACCATTTTCACACTTATGACCATTGCAGCATGCCCAGGGTCATGTGATTTATATTTGGATGCTTGGCAACTGATTCATATTTATGATGGTCACAGTGTCCCAGGGTCATATGATCCCCTTTTGCAACCTTTTGACAAGTAAAGTCAATGGCAGGGCTGCTGGTGGCCAAGTGCTAAGGCAGGACTTCCCTCCCTCCCTCCCTCCCTCCTTGCCTCCCTCTTTCTTTTTTTCTTTTTTTAAAATATATTTTATTAGATTTTTATGGAGGTAGAAGGGTTACATCAAGGTGCTTAGGAAACACCGTGGAGATGGGTATATCAAACATCCAAAAGAACAATCACAGATATATAGCTCAAATTAATTCATTGAAAATTCCCTCTCTAATTCCCTCATATAATCTTGCATATTCAAATTAATACATTTCTAAATAAACTTCAAACAATCCTATCAAATATCAATCACATTTCAATTATAGAAATCCAAGTCCTGTTTTTAGGCTTTACTAATTTACAATTACCATATTCCAATTAGCCTTAAATAGACATATTATTAACACTTCGGGTGTCCCTTTTTAACATAATGATTATGTCTAAAATAAGTATATTATTCCTGCAGTAACATTCTTATGTTTTCTTCATTAATACCATTTCTTCTCTTATCACCAATCCCTCTTATTCTTCTTCTATTACCAAATAATTATCTTATTTAAAATAAAAATATCAATCCACCAAATACATTTCTATCTGATTTAAATATATATTCTATCAACTCATCTATGTCTATAAAAAATCTTTTTAACCCAGTAGATAAAGTTTACCTCTCCAGTAATTATCATATCTAAGACAAAATATTATTACAAAGGATATCCTCTTACAGAATTCACATACTCCGTTAGTTATTAAATCAGTCAAAAACTCAAAAGCCTTTTTAAACCCATTAAATGAAACTTTAAAATACATTTTTAAATCTAACTCTAGGTTTCTTTCTGTGCCATACCGGTTTCCATAATAAAATTCCTGCATCATCAAACCACAATATTAAAAAGTCAGTATTCCTCAATGCTTCAAATTGGTCAAAGTTCTCTTCCCTTTCTTCTAATAGCCTTTGGATGATAGAAGCCGTTTTATTCCATGTTATAGTTACTAGTTGTTTATCCACATTATCACAATTTTCAATAACTTGTATCTGAGTATCAGTCTCTGTTGATGTTGATGCTTCAGGCATCTCAGTTAAAGTTATTCTTTGATCATCAAGCTTCTCCATAGATTGCATTTGGGGTTGTATAAAGTTAATTTGTTCCTTAGTTTCCACAATTTCTCTCGGTGTAGTTTCATAGTTGAGTTGTAGACATGGTTCCTCTTTAGGTTGTACATATTGCTCACTAGTCTCTTTAGCGCCAATCTGCTCCTTCTCCACTGTTTTTTGGCCTATAACTTGATCCGTCAAAGTTTGGAAGTAAGAGTTCATATCCTCCGTGGCTTCCAAGATTTTTTCCAGTATAAGCTCATAGTCCAGCTGTGTGTTAAATTCCATGTCAGTGGTAAAAAGTTCTTTTAATCTTTTAGTGAAGGCTCTATTTCATAGAAGTCAACAAATATTCACCTCCAATTCTCAATAGACCAAATCACCACACAGCTGTTTCAGTTATCTTGCTCTTATCATCCTTTGAAGGTCAAAGCCATCCTCCAGCAATGAAAAAAATATACAGTTGCAGTAACACTTTTCGTCACTAGATGTCCTCAGCAGGCTATAAGGTCTTTCTTTCCAAGTTAATAGATTTTTTGTTTTTCACGTTAAAAAAATGAAGAAAGGCCTCTCCAAAATAGTAAACGCATAGTTATGATAGTAATGATCAAGAATAGAAATATTTTCAGCCCCCCCCCCCCCAGTATTCCAGAAATTGATTAGTCAATAAAAGTTAACTGGTTTATTTTTTTTTCAATTCCCAAAGCTGTTTTTCCCAAGTGCCCAAACGCTGCTCCCTCACAGCAGGGAAGTAATTCAAATACAAAAGCTTTTTACAGGAGAGTAATTAGGGAAAGAAGGGGGAGGAAAGGTCTCACCCGGATTCTCCACAGGGGTTCTTTGTGCTTAGTTGTTCTTCTGGCTTTCGGCTGGTGCAGCAAAGTGATCGTCCATTTTACTGGCCGATCTTTTCTCCGACGGCCCTAAGAAGCTGGCTCGGACTGAGGAAGGAGCTGCCGCCCTTCCCCAGTCAAACGAGGGCCTCCTCAATGGTGGTCGCCTCTCCGGGGCAACTTTCGACCCGATTAAGGGTCTACCGGCGGAGGGAAAACAGCCGCTAGGAGAGATGGAGCTCTCCGTGCGACTGCGTGTGCCGCGATCCGGAACCGGAAGCCGCCTCTCTCTTTCTCATGCCCACCTCCTTCTGAAGGAAGAATTTGAAAAAAAAACACCCATATTTTTTCTCTTCCATATATTCATCAAACAAGGAAAAGCCTCCAGAAACAGAAAAGACAAACTGCTGAGTGAACTAGCTTAAAAAGGCACATTCCCCTTTAAGAATTAGCTACTGGCTACTTCAAAATCCCTTACAGCAAAACTTACAGCTAACAATAGGAGAGCAATAGAAGCTAACACGAGACATCAGCCATCAGCCAAATAGAAATTGCCAAACACTCCTTAAGAACACAAAGCCCACATTGCACAAATCCCAGAACTTCAAAGTCACAAAAGCACATAAGAATCCTTCCACTCTCCATCTCCCTCCCTCCCTCGTGCCACTGCAGCTCCAGAGGACTCTCTCACTGTAAGTCCTTGCCTGCGCTGGCTCTTTCCCTCCCCCACTACACTTGGCTAGGCAGGGCTGTAATTTTTTATTTGCGTCAAATCAGAAT
This sequence comes from Azemiops feae, assembly GCA_023970755.1. NCBI lineage: Eukaryota > Metazoa > Chordata > Lepidosauria > Squamata > Viperidae > Azemiops > Azemiops feae. The sequence goes on from JALGBA010000018.1 coordinate 937,104, forward strand.
CTTCTCTTTTTTTGTATAGATTTTATTAGTTTTTATGGGGTTAGGAATAAGGTGGGATCAGGGTTGGGGTTGGGATTTAGGTTAGGGTTGGGATTAAGATTAGGGTTGGGGTTGGGGGTTTTCCAAGTAACATTCTCAATATTTAGCAAACAGCATAATGTCTGGGTTCATGTATTTAACAAACAATAATAGAAAATAGTTAATTATCATAAACAATATGTTAATCACTCAATCTTGCTAATATATATTCAAAATTACATATCACATTCCTTTCTCTGTAATTCGTCTTTCTAGCCATTGATAGAAATTATCCCATGTTCAAGTACACTGAGTCTTCTTTCTCTTTTATCTTTAAAGTCAATCTATCCATTTCTGCACACTCTAGAATTTTCTTAATTAGTACTTCTTCAGCTGGTAAGTTTTCATTCTTCCAGTGTTGGGCAAATACAATTCTTGCTCCCGTTGGTTCATGTAGTATTAAATATCTGCAATCTTTCTCATAATTAGCTCCTATTATTCCTAACAAAAGAAATTCTGATTTAAAGTCTATTTGTTTTTTAGTCATTTTCTCCAACCATAAATGTATTTTAACCCAAAATCTTTTTGCTTTAGGGCATGTCCACCAGATATGATAATAAGTACCTGGTCTTTGTTTGCATTTCCAACAGTTATTTGAAGTATTTTTAAACATTTTTGCTAATCTCACTGGTGTCATATGCCATCTGTAAAACATTTTATATAAGTTTTCTTTATATGCCACTGCTTTAGTTAATTTAATATTTCTTTCCCATAACTTTTGCCAATCTTCTAATTCTATATTATATCCAAAGTTCTTTGCCCATGTTATCATTGTTTCTTTTACTTGTTCTTCCTCCATCTTTAAGTTTAACAGAAATCTATAGAGTTTCTTAATCAACTTTTCATCTGTTTTTAGCAGTATCTGATCAAATTCTGTCTGTTCTTTATAAAATCCCATTGTTCATATCTCATTTGGGTTTGCAGATATGGCCACCATGCTAGATCAATACCTTGTTCTTGTAGATCTTGTCTGTCTTTCAATTTTCCTTCATTGTCCAAAATATCTTTATAGGTCACAACTTTATTGTAGTTAATTAAATTTGGGTAAGCAAAAGCTTCCATTGTTGAGAGCCATTCAGGTATCTTAATATAAATTTTTTCTTTTATTTTTTCCCATTCTAAAAGAAGTGCATTCCTTATAAAATAGTTTTGAAAGTATCTATGTATTTTATTCTTCCCATACCACAGAAAGGCATGCCAACCAATTTGTAGGTCGTGCCCCTCTAGGTACAATAGTCTTTTATCTCTAAGCATTATCCATTCTTTAAGCCATGTTAGAATAGATGCTTGGTAGTATAACCTCCAGTCCGGCAGTCCAAATCCTCCACTTTCTTTCGCTTCTTGTAGCATTTTCACTGTAATTCTAGCTTTTTTTCCTTGCCAGATAAATTTCAATGTTATTGTGTTCAGTTCATCAAAAAAGGCTTTTCCCAGCCTTACAGGAATCATTTGAAATAAAAAGAGTATTTTTGGTAAGATATTCATTTTCACTGTTGCTATTCTCCCCAACATTGAAAGTTGGAAGTTTTTCCACTTTTCAAGCCATTATTTCCACCTCTACTAGGTTAACTTTTTTCGAAGTGTACATACAGGGCTGCAGTTGGCCCTTTTCATTTTCCTAGAGCAGTACCACACATACGGCCACATTGCTAGCATCGGCCTGAATGACAAATGATTTCTCTGGGTCTGGGTGCCTCAATACTGGCTCCACAGAAAAAAATCTTTTCAACTTTTTGAATGCAGGTTGGCATAGTCCACTTTAGCAGCTGGCTGGCTTTTGGCTTATCTATCCCCTTGGTTTTTAGCAAGTTCGTAATGGGGAGTGCAATCTGCACAAAGAATGGAATGACCTGTCTATAGAAATTTGTGAAGCCCAAGAAGCTTTGCAGTTGCTTCCTGGTGCATGGGAGTGCCCATTCTAAAATGGCCTGTACTTTCTCTGGTCCATTCCACCCCCCATGCGAGATCTGGTAGCCTAGGTAGGCAATCTTTTCCTTGTGAAATTTGCATTTTGAAAGTTTGGAGTTTGTTTAGGACCACTCTGACCAATAATACATGCTCAGTATCAGGACCCCTTCAAAATCATATTTTCAGGCTCTGCCATTCTGATGGGAAGGGGAAGGTTTCACTCTGTTGGAGGAGCTCATGGATGTATTTCCTTTACTTTATTCTCTCTACCTTTTGATGTATTGCTTTGGGTGTGAAGAGGGGGAGGAATGTATCAGGCATCATCTGCCTTATTTCCGAGCTGTTGAAAAAAGAAGACATAGTGCCTGGGAACCGTCCCTTATCCCATAACAACTTCACACCTGTGGATTGGCTGGAGGCACACTGGACAGTTGGACATTGGGGAAGGGTTTGTGAAGGGAAATTTTAGTGTAACAGTTTACACGGGAATCCCTCAGATCTTACTTAGCTTTTCTGCTTTCACTGACTCTCAATAAAAGTTTCTGATTGAAACAATGCCTGTTTCAAGAGTTCTGTTTTTTTGGGAGTACTAGTTGAGGCAGGACCTTACACTCAGCTTTCATTTCAGAGTAGATTAATATATCGTCCAGGTACACCAAAACTTGTTTATATAGGTGCTCATGGAGCACTTCATTTATCAATTGCATAAACACTGCAGGGGCTCCTTGGAATCCAAATGTAAGCACCTTAAAGAGGGAAGTTAAAAGCAGTTTACCATTCATCTCCTTCCTTAATTCTGACCTGGTAATAAGCCTCCCATAAGTCCAGCTTGGAAAACATCTTCCCCTTAGAAAGGTGGACCAGCATGTCCTTCATGAAGGGCAGGAGGTACACATTTTCCATGCGTACCATGTTCAGACCCCTGTAGTCAATGCAGAGACAAAGAGACCCATCTTTCTTCTCCCAGAACTGGGTCTGGGCAGTTGGATGAAACCCCAAGCCAAATTTTTATCTATGAACTGATGCAGTTTGGCTAATTTCGGGGGTGGTGGTGTCATGGAGTATAGTTTAAGCTTTGGTAGTTTGGCTCTGGGGACAATTCAAAGGGGGGGAGGGAGTTCATCTCGCTGAATACTTCAGCCAGATCATGGTATTCTCTGGGTATGCCTCGCAGCCACTCGCTCTTTGAGGCAGCCACCACTTCTTGATTAGGTTCCTTTTTGGGGCTGTTGTGGTTATCAGGTGGGGCTTTCTGTTCCTTTGGGAACCTTAGGTGCCCCTCTCTCCAGTCTACCCCTGGGTTCCATTTTTTCAACCAAGTCAGCCCTAGGATGAGGGGCCATTCCATGCTGGGTGCCACTATAAAGGTTAGAGTCTCGGAGTGGCTCCCCATGGTTAAGCCCAAGAGTTCAGTGACAAAGGTGGCTGGGATGCCCCCTGCAATAGACCCATTTAATTGGCAGAATGCAATTGGTTTCTTTAGCTTTAGAGTCCCAATTAAATAGATATTTGTAATCCAAATAGTTCAAAAAATATTTTTTTCCTGAAATTTATAATTCTCTCTTTGTCTACAGCCCAGTTTATTGTCTTTTTTTGTCACAGCTGTTCTTTGTTGTTAAAGCTTTGAAGGTCACAAACACAGATTAGCTTTTCCCAGGTTTTGCCAATTATATTATATTATATATAATATAATATAATTATATATAATTATATTATATATAATATAATATAATTATATATAATTATATTAAAGTCATAGCTGTTATAGTCTTCATCCACCTCTAGGTGTCAGCATCTATTTGTTTTTCAATTTCCAAAATGAACAATTATCTTTAGAATGAGAGTCTTAACCATTCAACAATTTTAGATTTATCCAGATTTAAGTTTTAAATTTCAGGTTTTATATTTTTTTTCACTTCCATATATTTTGATCATCCATAAAAAGATTAATTCACCACTTCTGTTAGTATAAGAATGGGGCGGAAATCGCCCTCCTTCCCTTTCGGAGGTATTTTGCTTCTTGGGGATCTTTTCCAGAAAATTAAATATAGAATAGAAAAGAGAAGATCAAATTCCTCACCCAATTTCAAACATGCTGTTCACAGCTGTGCTGGTTAGTACTTTTGGACTTCGGTTGCAAGTAGCTTGGGCTGGTCGATGAAGTATGACCAGCCTTTCTCCTGTCAGGTTAGAAGGCTTTCCCCAAGTCAAACGGAACGACCGCCGCCGTTCCAGAATCTCTGGGGTACCCTTCTTTCTTTGCCGCCTCTCCGGGGCAGCTTAGACCCATTTAGGGTCCCCCGGCAGGGCGAAATTAGAGGCGGGGGTGCGGAGAATCCTCAAGCCCGCGACCGGTTGCTACCACACAAAACTGGAAGTCCTGAGCCAAAGCCTTTCAAAGTGGGAGAGCAAGTTTACCTTTCCACATGTTTCTTACAGTCACTTCAACCCTCCAAGAAGTTGGGACCCAAGTTTATGGGACCTTTCTCCATCAAAAGCATTGTTAATCCAGACACAGTGGAATTAGACTTGCCAAAGTCACTCCGCTGGGTCCATCTGATCTTTCACTGCAGTTTACTCAAACCTGAAATTTGCTCACCCCTTAGGTCTTCAAGGGCAATCCCATGTAGAATGCATTGCAATAATTGAAGTGACCAAGGCATGAGTGAAGGTGAGCAAGGCCTCCCAGTCCAGAAAGGGCACAATTGGTGCACCAGACAAATCTGTGCAAAGACACACACACCCAGACATGGTTGCTACCTGCTTCTCAAGCAGGAGATTTGAAGCTTATGCACCAACGTGGTCTGGGAGAATGCCATTCTGTCCAGAGCCACAGATGAAATATCACCTGGAGCTGGAGGTCAAAAACCCAGAACCACTCCATCTTGCCAGAATTGAGTGGAAGCCTGTTCTTCCCATCCACACCCTTACAGCCTCTAGGCATTCAGCCAGCACTGCCATAACATCACCTGTCTGGCTGGGATGGAGATATATAATTGATATAATTGATGATACCACACCTCATACTGATGGATGACCTCCCTCAGTGTAAATGTTACAAAGGAGAAGCCTTTGCAGGGGCCTAGGGCTCGACCTCTTCTCCCCCAACACTATCTGGTACCAGCTGCAGAGTAAGGAGGAGAACCAACATACACAGTGCCTCCCATTCCCAACCCCCAAAGCACATTCAGAAGGTATCAAAAGCCACTGAGAGGTCCAGGAGAGCCAGAATGGTTGCACTACCCCCGTCCTGAGCCCTCCAAATGTCATTGACAAGTGTGGTCAATGTTGTTTCAGTGCTGTGCCCTGGCCTGAATCCAGACTGAAAAGGATCCCGATAAATTACTTCATCCAGGGCCACATTGTTACCCTCTTAACAAGTTCCCCTAAAAATGGAAGACTGGAGACTGGATGAAAGTTGTTTAATTCTGTTGGGTCCAAGGATGGCCTTAAGAATGGGTCATTCTGGCCATCACAGTGCCTGTGGACGCAGGAAGGCGAGCTCCGTCTTCCGTGTCCAAATTCATCCCGCTGGGGGACCCTGGAAAGGTTCGAAAGTCACCCTGTAGGGGCGACAAGCAAGGAGGGGACCCCAGCTTGATCGTGGGAGGGCAGCAGCCCTTCTACTTGATCCGGGGCAGCCCTCCAAATTAGTGGGGGAAAGACCAGCCATAGCAATATGGCTCGTCACTAAGCTTCTGACAGCCGAAATCAAAATTACCATCAAGCACCTTTAAAGCAACGTGGATGAAACTGGGTGAGATCTGATCTTCTCTTTAAGACTTTAAGTATTTTCTCCTGTAAAAGCTGCCCAAAGTATTTTTTCCCCCTGTGAGGAGGGAGGGAAGGGAATATCTACCCCACCCTCCAAGAAAAACGGCGACTAACTACCCAGGGGAATTAAAGCAATTATAAGAACAATTTTAATCTAATTGGATCTATATGTTTTTGAAACCTGGGGATTAAAAGTTTTCCTATTCTTACTGGAGACGTTTGTTTTAATTAAAAAAAAAAGAAATAAAACTTGAAAAACTATCATAAAAACTTTGGACTTAAAAAGTTTTAAATGGCATCGGTGACATCTTCTGGCGAAGTATGGTATTACAACTTGTTATTGCCTAAAAGAGACTTGGCTTGAAGCCCAGACTCCAGATAAAACTCTTCTGACCTTGACAGATACCACCTATGAGAAACTCAGCTGTAATAGAGAACTTCTGGGCGACATATTTGGCCTGCTTGAACTATTTTTAACATTTGATTTTAAAGTCTTCAACTTAATACACTATTAAGAGAATATGGATGAAGATCAGGAAAAAATCCTTTCCATGTTGAAATCAATACATGAAACCATTCTCTCAGCTTGTGACAAAATAAGATACAACATAAAGGAACAAGATGTCAGCTTAGATATACAAACTCAGATCTTGACTACAACCAAAGAACTAACAATGCAGAAAATAACAGGAGTAGTGGAACAACCAAACACTAAGACAGAGGACTTAATTGACCAACATTTCCAGCCAATGGAAAAATCAGAAAAGGGAGTGACACTACTGAAAATGGAAAAGACTTTCTATATAAATCAGAAGAATTTTGAGGAGAAAGAAGAACAGATTGAATGGAAGATAAACCTATCAGGACAATCGTGGAAAATTGGAGTAATAGGGAGGCGATCTAATGAATACAAATGGGCTAGTTCTTCCCAAAAAACTGCAACTAAATGGTCTTTCTTATTTCAAATAATATATATAATAATAGAGGGAGAACTATTTGATGATTTAAATGCACTGACATAGAAGGCTAGTTGGCAAAGGAAAAAAGCCAGAGTAAGGCTGAAGAAAATTAGGGTTTTGATTTATTAAAGGGGATTTTATATTACTAATTAGAGAGTTGGATATGGTGGAAAATAGATAATTTTTAGAAAATAAAGTATCATTATAATTCAATAGGTAAGATGTGTAACAAGATATGAGAAGGAAAAAAGGGAGAAGTTGAGATAAGGGGAATTTTGGTCACCTAATTTAAAATACTTGGAAATCAGTTGAAAATAAGAATTCTGTTTGCTTAATATGAGATAAAAGATATTACCACAAAAAGAGAGGGAATATTTGAACGTTTAAAAATTAGACCCAAACGAAAAAAATTATAAATATTACTGATTTATGGTTAACCCAGACAATGTATATAATGGTTTTGATTTATTGAAGGGGATACTGTATTATTAATTAGATGGTTTAATATGGATAGATAACTTTTAGAAAACAGAACAAGACTATAGTCAAATAGATAAGATGTGTATTTAGAATATTAGATTTTGTTATGAAAAAGGAAAAAAGAAGTTGAGATAAGGGAAACTTTGGTTACCTAAAACTTGGAAATTATAAATATCAAATGTTAACATGAATTGATGGGAAATTAAAGCTTGGGGAAAAAGCAATAACAGGACATTGATTGTATATAGGGATTGAATGTAAACACAATTAAGATATGTATAAGCTAAAAATTATTGATACATGTAATAACGATGTTTTTGCTTAGTTGATAATAATAAGAACTATATTAGCCTAATATGAGATAGTAGATATTAAAGGAAAAAGAGAGGAAATATCTGATATTGTAACTTGAGATTTGTACTAAATATTTATGTATGTTATTGAACTATTGATTAACCCAGCCACCACGTTGCTTTTTAAATACTTAATTGTAAAATTAGAAAACTAATAAAATATTATATATATTAAAAAGAATGGGTCATTCCACCATATCTCCTTCTGCAAAGAGGCCTTAATCACCATTTGGCCTCAACTATGTGCTACCTCTCAGAAGGCCTTAACCAACTAGGAGGGGCATGGTCCAGAATGTAGATGACTGAGTTCACAGCCCCAAGGACCCTCTATACTTCCTCAAGAACAACTGTCTTGAACTTCTCCCAGATAACAAGGCTCAGATGTGTCTCCATCACCTCCAATGGATCAGCCCTGCCAGAGTCCAAATCCAAATGAAGTTGAGTGACTTTATCTGACAGATGCTAAGAATATTTCTCACAGCCTCCCTGCAAAGGCTCCCCCAGCTCCTTACTCAGGAAGTGCCTGGTTACTCAAAACAGGGTGACAGGTTGGCTACCTGCAGGTGCAATTAGGGCAGAGAAATATTTATGCTTCACCACCTTTATCACCACAAGGAAAGTCCTAATACAAGCTCTTATCTCTGTTGATCCACTTCATACTTTGTCCTCCTCCTTTGGTGCTCTAGGTATCTCTTATGTTGCTTCATCTCTCTGAGCCACTCAGAAAACCATGGGGCTCTATGAAATCCATGTACATAAAAAGTCTGCACAGATAAACTTTGGTCCCTGGCCTCCATCACCTGCTCATTTCAAGTTGTGATGAGAGCCTTTGCCAAACCATGTTGGTTTTCTAGGGACCACCACTTAGGTATAAGCCATCAATGTACTGTAGCAGCCAAAAAAGCTAATATAGTTCTTGGCTGAATAAATAGAGGGATAACATCAAGATAATAAGAAGTGATAATACCACTTTATACCACACTGGTGAGACCATACTTGGAATACTGCATATAGTTCTGGTCATCACAATATAAAAAATGCTGAGACTCTAGAAAGTGTACAAAGAAAAGCAACTAAGATGATAAATGGTCTAGAGGCTAAATTGTATGATGAATAGTTGAGGGAGCTAGGTATGTCTAGTCTATCAAAGAGAAGGACTGGGTGGGACATGATAACTGTCTTCTAGTACTTGAGGGGCTGGAGAAAAGAGGAAGGGATTGAAGAGGATTTTACTTATTCTCCAAAGCATCAGAGGGCAGGACAAGAAACAATGGGTGGAAGTTTGTCAAAGATCCAATCTAGAAGTAAATAGAAATTTTCTGACAGTGAGAATAATTAATCAATGGAATAGCTTGTCTCCTGGAGTTGTGGGTACTCCATCACTCCAGGTTTTCAAAAATAGATTGGGTAATGATTTGATTGGAAAGGTATAAGTTTTCTGCCTTGAGCAGGGGCTTGGACTAGAAGATCTCCAAGATCTCTTCCAGCCCTACGATTCTATGTTCTATGTGTAACAGTTTTGTGAAAAACCTCAACTTCCCTTTTAATCTCACTGGGTCAATCAGGTGCCTGGAGTGGGCAGATCAAAGAAGCTCCACCTCCCTGCAGTTGGGGGGCAGTTGGGGAGAACTCTGGGGCCAAGAGAAGTGGTCCGTCCATAGCAGGGGACTGATATTAATATCCTCCAAATCTAGATCACGGCACCACTGCCTGAAGGCAAATACCAGGTCTGATATGTGACCCCATATATGAGTAGGATAATGAATAAATTGGACCATGACTGCAATGGCAGCACGAACTCCTGCCCGATCTCCAACTGTGGTCCCAGAAATGGCAGATTGAAGTCCCCCCAGAACCATAAGTCTGGTGTCATGATTCCGACTAATGACCCCAAACAAATCAGAACTCTGAGGCTTGAAGTTACTTCAAAGAACATGTTTATTGGATACATAATATCAGCATGGTCAAAAGTGAAAACAATTCTAAATTTATTTTCTCTAGGTTTGTTTCAGAAGTTGACAGTCAGACCCCCCCTAAAGAGAAAGAAGTTCCTGGAAAATAACAAGCATAGATACTTATTAGGGTTTTACTAATTTTCTACTCTATCACTTGGAGGTTCCTTAGGCTTTTTGGGGTGTTTGTCATGGAATTTCCATTTTAATCTATCTGCCTTTACATCTTTACTCTTTATCTATGTAGCTTCTGACAAAGGATAACCCTTCCATTGAACTAAATACTGCAATTTCCCCTTATACAGTCTAGAATCGAGAATCTGTTTTATTTCATAATGGGTGTCACCCCCCACCATAAAGGACCTGGAGCTATTTGGGGTACCAGTCTTAATGTCGATTCTATAACTGGTTTCAACAAACTGCTATGAAAAACTGGATGTATTTTCTCCAAGGGTTGCAGGAGCTTCAGCTCTACTGTGACGGGGTTTATGATTTTTACAATGGGGAAAGGACCGATAAATTTTGGTCCCAGCTTTTTACATGGTAGTTTCAATTTCAGGTATTTGGTTGAAAAATAGACTGTCTATCCTATATGAAATGGTTTTGGGGGGGCACTCTTATCTGCTTGCTCCTTTTGAATCTTTGTGGCTTTGGGTAAGTGGCCCAAGCACTTTACAGTGAGCTTGCCCACTCAGTTAGATTTTATGAGGAGGGGGGTTCTTGGGGATATTCAGGCATAGGAACGAATTCCCTGCCAGTTGCTTCTTTAAAAGGAGTAAGTCCAGTACTGCTATTTACAGTATTGTTGTATGCCACTTCAGCAAAAAGCAGGTCTGCCCAGTTAGTTTGCTAACAGTTAACATAGCATCTCAGGTATTGTTCCACCATGGCATTTGCTCGTTCAGCAGCTCCATTCATACTCGGATGAAAAGCCGAGCTGAGCCCCTAGATGGATCCAATCAGTTTCATGAATTCCCTCCAGAATTTGGCAGTGAACTGAACCCCTCGATACGATATAATCCTTCTTGGTGCTCCATGGAGCTGGTAGACATGTTTTTAAAATAGTTTTGCTAGTTTCTGGGTGGAAGGGAGACCAGGACAGGCTATAAAGTGAGTCTGCTTTGAGAAAAGGTCAATAACAGTCTAAATTACTGTATTTCCATTATTTTCAGGGAGCTGTATGATGAAATCCATTGCGATTTCCTCCCATGGCTGGGAAGGTTCCACTACCTGTTGTAATAGCCCAGGGGGCTTCCCAGGTATTTTTTTTAACGGTGGCACAGATTGCAAAACTCTTACATAGCTTGCAATGTCTTTTTCCATTCCTGGCCACCAGAACTGCCACCTTACCAAGTGTAATGTTTTTAAAAACCCAAAGTGACCAGCTTGCTTGGCATCATGGCTTCATTGCAGAGCTTGAACCCTGATGGTGCTAGGAAGGTATAACTTGAAACCTTTTGAGACTAATTCATCTCTATATGTCAACACTTGTCTGTTGTCTCTGGACTAGGGGTCAGATTTCAGGTTGGTTTTTAGTTTCTGGATCAAGCGGCTGTCAGGGCTGGTGGTTTGCTTTTTTTATATAACAAGTTTTATTGAATTTTTTTGTTTTACAGCCAAGTGCTTAGGACTCATCGTGGAGATAGGGCACTCCATAGAACAAAATAGAAAATATAATCATACATAAGCAACTTAAATTACTTCTTTAAAATTTCCCTCTCTATTTTATCAATCAAGAAAACAAAACAAAAACAAACAAACAAAACTATCGATAATATTTCCACCCATTTTCGAGCTTAATTAACTATTAACATATTCCAATTTGTCATTACATAAAGATATAGTATACAATTCGGGTATCCATATAATACAAATTATTCCTAACCTATACATATTACTCCAATTATTCACTTTATACTTCTCAGTTAAATTTTATCTCTTATTCTATTCTATTTCACATACATATTTTATAAATGAAGATAACTTTAAGTGTTGATTTTTTTAAAAACCATTTTACATTAGCCTAAATTATTTCTAATTATTTCTAAAGTAAACATATAATATAACTATTATATATATATATATATATATATATATATATATATATATATATATATATATATATATATATATATATATATATATATATATATATGTATATATGTATATGTATATTTTAAAATTTCTCCACTATATTCTATTTCCTATACTCTATCAAACATTTTTATAAATCAATCCAATCTTCAATCATTGCAAGTAAAAATATCAGTAATATTTCACCAATCTCAATACAACTCCTTTAGTTTTAACTTTTCCAATTTTCCATAATTGCCATTCCAGACCATAATCAAATCCATAATTTACATCAATATTAACTCAGACTAAAATCTTAGACCTTAGAAATCTCAAAAATATTAGCTCACTTGAAGTCTCTAAAAACCATTTTACCCGTCAAATAAAATTTTAACACTCATTTTTAAACCTAATTCTAGCTTTCTTTTTATGCCAAGCAGGTTTCCACAATAGGGCCTTTAGTTCCTCCCATCTTAATATTTGACTATACACATTTTCCCACAGTTGCGTCTGATCATAGTCTTCTTCTCTTTTTCCCAATATTGTCTGCACTATATAATCAGTCTTAGTCAGTATGGTGATTATTCGTTGTTTGTATATATTGTCAGCATTTTTAATGTCTCGTGTTTGAAAGTCCATTTCTGTTGTTTTTAAAGCTGTAGCTGCTTTAGTTGAATTCTGCCTTTGGTCCTCAGAAATCTCCATCTTTTGTATATAAGGTGTAACATCTTCCTCTTCAGTAGGTTGTAGATATAAATCCTCAGTCTCATTAAGTTGTAAATCTAGTTGTGTGTCATGATCAGTTGAAGTTTGAAATTCAATTTTTAACTCTGAAGCCACCTCTTTCCTGAGTGTCCTGAAGTGCTCTCTTAATTCTTCTTTCGTTTCCAGAATTTTTTCTAGTATAAGTCCATAGTTAAGCTGTGAGTGAAATTCCATTCTTCTTCTCTTTTTTTTTTTTTTGTAAAAGTTCAACAGTGTCTGGGCGTAACGCCAAGTTCAGTAGTTCAGCTGCAAATGGTTACATTGTTACGATAAGGCTTTATGGGCTTCATGCCAAGTTCCGAGCTACATTGTAACCATGCAATCCACATAAATCCACATAAATCCACCCCGAGAGCCAAAGAGATTTTTTTTCCTTTTTAAAGTAGATAAAAATGTTCAGAAGGGGGGGGGAGGAAGAGAAACACTCCACCCCCCTCCCTAAAATCTTCCACTTAAGCTGAAAACAAGCAGACAGAGAAAGAGAATCACAATAAGGCTTTATCTTCTTCTTCTTCTTTTTTTTTTCAGGATCCCCCGAATTCCAACAGTTCCAATACACAATAAAAAGTAGTTATTTTTCCCCCCAAGTATTCGAACGCTGCTTTTCCAAGGGAGGGAATAATTTCTAGAAGCTTTTCACAGGGAAGTAAATAGGACAACAAGAGGGAAGGAAAGGTCTCACCCGGATCTTCCACGGTGGTTCTTTATGCTTAGATGTTGCTGTGACTTTCGGCTGGAGCAGCTAAATGATCGGCCATGTTACTGCCGCTCTCTCCGCGATCAGACGAGTGTCCTCCTCCACGGTGGTCGCCTCTCCGGGGTGACTTTCAACCCTGTCCAGGGTCTACTGGCGGGGGGAAATCGGTCGGCAAAGAGAGCATACTCTTTGCCTGACCGCAGGCACTGCTACCGGAACCGGAACAGGACAGGCTATAAAGTGAGTCTGCTTTGAGAAAAGGTCAATAACAGTCTATATTACTGTATTTCCATTATTTTCAGGGAGCTGTATGATGAAATCCATTGCGATTTCCTCCCATGGCTGGGAAGGTTCCACTACCTGTTGTAATAGCCCAGGGGGCTTCCCAGGTACTTTTTTTAACGGTGGCACAGATTGCAAAACTCTTACATAGCTTGCAATGTCTTTTTCCATTCCTGGCCACCAGAACTGCCACCTTACCAAGTGTAATGTTTTTAAAAACCCAAAGTGACTAGCTTGCTTGGCATCATGGCTTCATTGCAGAGCTTGAACCCTGATGGTGCTAGGAAGGTATAACTTGAAACCTTTTGAGACTAATTCATCTCTATATGTCAACACTTGTCTGTTGTCTCTGGACTAGGGGTCAGATTTCAGGTCGGTTTTTAGTTTCTGGATCAAGCTGCTGTCAGGGCTGGTGGTTTGCTTTTGAGCTTGGTGTCTAGTGGTCACCTGAGAGGCTCTTTGTGATGAGGGGATGATAGCATTGACCACTTCCTTGCAATTGCTCTTGCACTATGGCATTCTGAATAAGGCATCAGCTAGAATTTGTTTTCCTTCTGGAATGTACTTTAGAGAGAAGTCAAATGATTGAAGTGTTGTGCCCACCGGACCTGCTTGGGGGATAATTTCCGCAGGGTTCTGAATACCTCAAGGTTTTTATGGTCAGTCCACACTTCAAATGGTATCTTACTTCCCAAATGGCGCCAGGTTAGCAATGCCCATCGAACAGCAAAAGCTTCCTTCTCCCATAAAGCCCATCCCCTCTCTGTGTCAGTGAGTTTCCTGGAGGTGTACACGCAGGCTTGTAGGTCTCCCTTGCTGTTTTTTTGAAGAAGTACTGCATCCATTGCAACATCGCTAGCATCTGCTTAGATGATAAATTGCTCCTCGGGGTTAGGATGTTTGAGGACTGGCTCCCCCGTGAACAACCTTTTGAGTTGTTCAAACACTGCTTGGCATTTCATAGTCCATTTTAAAGGCTGACTAGGATGGGGTTTGTCCTCGCTTTACCCGTTTTTAAAAGTTCAGTAATCAGTAAGGCTATTTTTGCAAAGGATGAATTGCTGGTAAAAAAAATTAGCAAACCCCCAAAAGCTCTGCAGTTGCTTGCGAGTCCAATGGGGGTGCCATTCCAGAACAGCTTTGACCTGGGTTCATCTCCACCCTTTCATTTGAGATTCTGTACCCTAGGTAGTCAAGGCGGGTTTGGTGGAACTCACATTTAGACAGACATTTAGATAGAGGTTTGTCCTTAATAATTTTTTGAGCACTTCGTGAACCAATCTGATATGTTCCTCCATTGTTTCTGTAAAGATGAGGATGTCATCGAGGTAAACAAGGACACCCCCCCTTGTGTAGGTGGTCATGTAGCACCTCATTTATCAACTGCTTAAACACAGCAGTTGGAGGCCAAAGGGCATCACATTGAAACTCCCCAGTGGGCAATTAAAGGCATTTTTCCATTCATCTCCCTCCTTAATTCTTACTTGGTAGTAAGCTTCCTGCAGGTCCAGCTTAATGAAAATTTTCTCTTTAGCCAGGTGAGCTAACTTGTCTTTCATTAGGGAGAGTGGATACATATTTTCCATACTGACTGCATTTAAGCCTTTGAAATCCATGCACAATCTCAATGTCCCATCTTTTTTCTCTTTGAACAGCATGGGGCAGCCAAGCGTGATTTAGCTGGCTGGATGAAACCTCTAGCCAGGGTTTTGTCAATGTATTCCCTTAGTTCGCTTATCTCTCTGGGGGTCATAGAATACTTTTTTGGCTTAGGGAGTTTCACTCCTGGTAGAATCTCTATTGCACAGTCAGTGGCTCAATGAGGGGGAAGCACATCATATTCCTTCTCATTGAACACCTCGGCCTGGTCTCGGTATTCTTTGGGAATGAGTTGGACCCCTGGCAACCACTCTGTTGCAACGTTCATAGGCTCAGTTGGCTCATTTCAGACTTCGGGGGGGGGGCTCTCCTTTTCTGATCATTATGAGTAGGAGGAAGAGGAGCTCTTCCTAATCTCATGGTTCTCACCCCGTTTTCCCACCATATGGTAGGGTGCCACTTATCAAGCCATGCCAATCCCAGGATTATGGTTTTGGTCATTTTTGGGATTACCACAAATCAAATAGTCTCCCAATGTTGTCCCATTTCCAACCACACCGGCTCAGTTAGGTGCGTTGCAGGTGATCCTCCAATTAACGATCCATTGACCTGCTCAAACTTCATGGCCAGGGGTAATCATTTGGCTCAGATGCCTAGTTTATATTTCTTTTAAATGTTTTATTGATTTTTAAGAATTACAATCTTTGCTCCTTAGTAAACGATGTGTTGTCTAGGTTCACTTCTTCAATATAAATCTATTCAGTACTGCTGTAAGGACCCACCTCAATTTACATCTTAAGAAGACAGAACTCTTGGAACGGGTTTTCCAACAGGAATCTTTATTAAGAAAAACTGACTGAAGGCGTGCTAGACAGGATCTGGGGGACCCCCCTGATCATTCAATGTTTTAAAGTGTTCCCAAGCAGTCCCACCCCACATTCCTTCTGGTCAATCCAAATTGGCAGATGGCTGGGTGTTAAATCCATCGGATCCCAAACATTGCAATCTTCCCCCCCTTTTCCCTTGCTGCTGGTAAAAGGAAGCTTCATAGGGAGTGAGATCAAAGGCTGATTGTCGTATTGTTATGGTTAGTACTCCAGAGAGGGAATCCACAGAGGATGTTTCTTTGGAGGAATGCCAGTCATAAACACCCATGTTTACTCCCCCCCCCTTTGTAGTATGACAGAATCCAAAAGAGAGTAAGAATTGGTTTTTCCCAGAGTAGATTAGTTAGAAATAAAATATAATTGGATTCTGACAACTGCACAATCCAGTGTTTTTTCCCTGATCCTTCATTCTTCCCCATATTTTTTCCATTTCCCCCTCATTACACTGTTACAATTCTTGCTACTGTTGATGCATACAAAGTTAGATATAAACATCTTCATCATATTTTATTATTATACAAATAACAATAATATCAATTCATAAATCAATATCCTGTTTTTCATGCTCTTGTTAAGGTTTGATTTCCCATCAATATTTGAAATATCTTTGTCAGTTATGATTTTCTCAATATTAATTACATTTATATGGCTAAGAGTTTTATTCATCCATCCTCTTATTTTCATATTTCCCATATCAAAAAAATAAAAAAGAATATTTTAATTCTAAACTCATATCTTTCATTATAAAAGTCTAATTATATATAAGGGTCATCCGTTCTTTTAATTATATTCAAACAAATATTCAATCATATAATGCCCCCTCTAATAAGTCAAATCTTCTGTTTTTTAAATCTAACTCTCGCTTTCTTTCTTTGCCAAGTAACTTTCCAAGCCAAGGCAATTAAATCACCCAGGAATTTTCTTTCTATTTTTGTAAAAGTTGCTTAGCACGAGAAAGACAATTTAGGTAGGGTATTTGGGGGGGGGGGGAATTCTGCCTCTTAAGGAACTCCCACTTTCCTTCTCCCTCAATTTCTCTTTTCATTTTTTATCTCCCAAGTTGTGACATTTCCCCTGACAGCTTTATATTCCAATTTTTAAAATCTTCTTGTCTGAGATGGTATAGGTTCTCTTGCTTGATCAGGGGGCTGTACTAGAAGACCTCCAAAGTCCCTTCCAGCTCTATTCTATTCTATTCTATTCTATTCTATTCTATTCTATTCTATTCTATTCTATTCTATTCTATTCTATTCTATTCTATTCTATTCTATTCTATTCTATTCTTCGTTATCATCAGGTATATTTTGCAGACCTAAGGGGTAAAGCATCTTCTCCATTTTCATTGTTATGGCTAAGTCTTGCAGTATTTTGTTTGTATATTGTAATTTATATTTCCCTTCTTTTATCTCTTCCATCTCTAGGTCCATTTCCTCTGCTTCATCTTCTGATTTCTGGTTTATTTGTTCATACTTCGTAGTCATTGTCTGGGAATTTTCTAGTTGTAGATTTAATTTGGAGATTTGCTGATTTATATTATCTAAATTATTTTTGGTCTCATGGTTTCTTTTTGTGTCCTCTTTCTGTGCAACAATATTTGGTGAATTAGTTGTAGCATAGAGTATATTTCCTTCTGAAAGGTATTTATTTTTTCTTGAGGCATCATTCCTGGAGGTCCTTGATTAGCTTGGGTGGGGGCTTCAAAATGGAGGTGCAATGTATATTTTCTTACCACTTTTAGCTGGGTGTAAAACATCCATTTTGTTTTCCCCCTCCAGATAACCTGTCAAAAACATTTGTGTTCTCCAAATGCAAGTCTTGTCTAGTATCACCAATCTTAATAAGAGTAGAACAAAGTTCATCTAGTTTTCTGGTCTTTATGTGTAGCCTTTATAATCCAATAGGTTCCAGAATATGGGTCCAGTCCTAAAAGCCATATTTTGTAGTGATCCTTTGTCTTAGGTGTCCAAGAATTGTCAGTCAGGCAAGGTTGTAATCCACAATGTTCAAAGTGTTCAAAATGTTCAACCACCCTGAAAACAGTCAAGAAGTCTCTCCCAGCCCAACATAGTCAAAAGTCAAATTTTTCTTTCTCTCCCAATAGTTTTTGAGATTAAAAGTCCAAGCTCAGTAGGTGTTTTTAGTCCAAGAAGGTCAGGGTGATAAGTCTGCCAAAATATTTTCCTTTATTGCCAGCTGTTCTCCATTAAGCTAGGAGTCACCAAACAACCAGGAAGCCAGTTGTAGTGCTATACTCAAATCCATCACCAGATGTCATTTGAAATCCATTTTCCACTCTTAAGACAAAGGGTTCATTTCTTATATTTCACCTCAATGTTTTTTTTTCCCGAAAGAGAAAATCTTAACAATTATCTCAATTCTCAAATTTATCACAAATGTAGCTTTATGTTACTTCCACTTTAGTATTATGTATTTCTGTCCCCCATAAAAAAAATTAAAACACGGCTTCCATTCCTCTGGAAGGGTGGAACTACAATTCCCTTCCTTCTCATGTTTGGAGGTTTTTAGCTTCTTGGGAGCCTTTCCCAGGAAATTCAGTTGTAAAATAGTAAAGAAAGGATCAATAGTCTCACCCAGTTCCAAATATGCTGTTTACGATCTGCTAATTAGTGCTTTTCTTCTTCGATTGTCAGCGGCTAATGGCTGGCCACAGGAATATAGCCAGTCTTTCCCCTGCTACTTTGGAGGGCTTTCCTCAGATCGAACGGAAAGACCACCATCTCTCTGTGTTTGACGAAGCACCACTCCTTCTTCATCGCTTCGGGGCGACTTTAGGCCCTTTTAGGGCCCTCAGCAGGGTGAAATCGGGCACAGAAGGCAGAGCCCTGCCTTCCTCTGTCTGTCTCACTGTGACTCAAAACTGGAAGTCCTCAAATCCCTAGTTTAAGCACCATTGGGAGATTGTTCAGGCATTGGGTGCAGCATGAATTTATTAGGATGTCTATTTCTGTCAGGATCCTGGTTTTAGGCACTATAGTTTTAGTGGAGATTGTGAAGAGTGGGATGGCTTGATTTACCATTGGATCATTCTTGCCTTCGTCGTCACTGTCATAGGGGGCTAGCAATTGATCGGGTTCGACTGAAGTTCTCTCTCTCACCCATGGGGGAGAGGAGACCTCGACAGCTTGGCTTTGATGCACCCAGCTCGACTTCTCTTGACCTCTCCACTGAGGCTTCCTCAGCTTAGTTGAGGTGGTAGGTGTGCTCTTCAGTTGGGGAGCCGGTGCTAGGCATTCAGCAGCCCAATGCCCCTGATGGCCGCACCTGAAGCACTTGACAGGGGGGCCAGTAGGAGCTCAGGGGGAGCTGGCTACTGGAGCTGCGGTTGGACATTGTCCGAACTGGCACTTTTCCTGGCTTTGCCTTGGCTTCAATTCAGGAGTGCTGGGCTTTTTGTAGTGCTTGAGTTCAATGTCCAGTGTCACTGCCATCCGATACCACTCACGGATCTGCTCAGGGATTCCCCTGTATGTGCATGCTTGAAATAGGTCACGGTCCAAGCCTTCCTTAAAGCAATGGATTAGCAATCACTCCAGCCCATGTCTTATTCTGCCTGCGACCCTTCAGAACTCTCGAACAAACTCTTTTGCTGGTCAGCCCCTCTGCTTTAGGTCACGTATCTCCACCTCAGTTTGCAGAGCCTGAGACTCGTTGTTGTGGCCTGTCGGCCGCCAGAGGACTCAGCAACCAATTCAGATGAGGAAGCACAGGAATGGGCATCGGGCTCAGTGTCAGGGCTATCTGAAAGCTCCGACAAAGGAATGGAACTGTCACAGCCAGGGACAGAGGCAGAGCCTGGGCCGTCCACCAGCCCTCAGATGGAAAAGTTGAGACCTTCATGCATTGAGGCAAGTGAGTCAGGAGAGGAGGATCACATGGGGCCAGTAATTGATGCATGGGCGTGGCGGAAGCTGAGAAGAGGAAAACAGCGAGAGGCTATTTTATGCTCAGTTGTGTATAAAAGGCAGGGGTGGAGACGAATAGATGTGGCAGACAACTATTCATCTTCCTGCTGAACAGCCACTTGTGTTTGGAACTCCTGACACTTCTCCTTGGAATTTTGCCAGAGTTTTTTCTGTAGATCCTGTGGCGCTGGAAGTCGGAGCGCCTTCTGAGCATGGGTATGTCTGGGTATTGGGAGACCCCTACAGGGAAAAGGGAGCAAGCTCCGTTGTTGGGAGGCTGTGTGAAACTGCTGGTGTTCCTGAAATAAAGGAATGTTAGAGACTATTTGGCGTGTCTGTTGTGTTTGGGGAGCCGGGTCAGAACACTCGTCTTCAAACCTGGCTCTTAGTTCTTCCAAAAAAGGTCTATGTTCCCCAGTTCCGGTGCTTCCTTGTTGTGAAGACTGGTCATCCATTCTGCAGCCTCCCCTTCTAGACTGGCTGCCACTTCATTCACCATCACCCTCTCATCGAGGTAGGCAGGGGCATAGTGGTCTAGATTTGCCCACACCTGGTTCATGAAGGACAGCTTATCCAGGTCCCCGTCAAATGTGGTTCTGATCGGTGGTGGGTCCGCAGGGGGTGGAGGTGCCCAATGCACTGGACACCAACCAGGGCACTAATACTGGGGCCATGACTGAGGTTGAGCCCATCTCTGGAACCCTCTTTGCTGCCTCACTGGGCTCACAGCTTGCTGTTGATGCGGAGGGCTTCGCCTGGCTCCTGGGCTCGATGCTGTTGCTGGCCTGGAAGGTGGGGAAGCTGCACGGGTCATGATGACTGGACTCGGGCTTTGATAGGTGAGGAGCAGTTGAGTTTCTCCTGGCCTCGGCCCCAGCTGAGACCTCGAATCTTGCAATCGGGGTCACTTCTCTGATTTCCATTCAGTCGAATTTCTCCTTCAGCCTCTTGACCGAGTGCCCGTGGACTGCTGTCAGGTACTTCCATTTCCCCATCTCATCCCATCCTGCTGCCCTCTTTACTCTCCATTTCGATGTGAGAGATAGAGCAGGAGTTTTCAACCTTTTCACCGATTGTACCACTTTTAGGATATGGCAATATTCGAGTACCACCAGTCGCCTAGCAAGGTGTCAAAAACGTGATGACCAAAAAAAAAAAAAAAAGGAAAAAAGTGATAAAGTACAGGTAGCACTAAGTTCACTTAATGACTGTTTGAAGACACAACGGCACTGGAAAAAGTGACTTATGACCATTTTTGACACTTATGACCGTTGCAGTATCCCCAGGGTCATGTGATTTACATTTGGATGCTTGGCAACTGATTCATATTTATGATGGTCACAGTGTCCCAGGGTCATGTGATCCCCTTTTGCAAAGTCAATGGGGAAACCAGATTCACTTAACAAATGTGTTACTAATTTAACAACTACAGTGATTCACTTAACAAATGTGGCAAGAAAAGTCATAAAATGGGGCAAAACTCATTTAACAAATTTCTCACCCCTTCTCCTTTTATATTGTCTCATCCCCTCCCCCATCCTTTTATATCAGGGGTGTCAAACTCAATTTCATTGAGGGCTGCATCAGCATTATGATTACCGTTGGGGGCTGGTAGGGGCATGGCCAGCTCAATGTTGCTCAGGTTGGGGGTGCCTGTGGGGGAGGGGGCTGTGGAGGGATCCGGGGGTCTCTGGTAGAGGGGGGTGGGACTGGGATGAGCACCGGGGTATGGTCCACCAGAAGAGCCTCACCATCCCTCTTGGGCCATGCAAGCACCCAGCCCAGTCCTTGAGCTCCCGGGGTACCAGGACCCCGCAGCCCACTCCCTCTCCATGCGAGGAGACCCGGCTTTGTAACCAAAACAACCTTAGCAATAGGATGAGAGACCACCAGGATAGGCCAGGAGGAGGGGCCAAGAAAATGGTGAAAGGGCAGAAGGGCTGCTGGTGGCCAAGTGCTCAGGCGGGACTTCCCTAAGATCTCCCTCCCATTCCAATCTCCCTCCTTCCTTTGTTCCTTCCTCCCTTCCTCCCTTCCTCCCTTCCTCCCTCCCTCCCTCCCCTCCTTCCTTCCTTGCCTCCCTCCTTCTCATTCACATCTCCTTCCTTCCTTCCTTCCTTCCTTCCTTCCTTCCTTCCTTCCTTCCTTCCTTCCTTCCTTCCTTCCTTCCTTCCTATTTTAGGAAACATCAGAAATGTCTCGTTCTATTCTTTTTATCTTATAGCCTTGTCCCAATTACAGAATTGGAATTATATCCTTATCTCTTTCTGTAAATTTTATATAACTGCACATCTTATTTCAAACGAATTGCTACTACTGGACAATAAATTCAATAGTTTAAATGTAAAAGTGGTCTTAAGCTCAAAATGGAATTGAAACACACTGGAATATATTATTTTTCATACAATAACTGCAATGTATTTATTTAAGTAAGTTTAATACTAACCAGCCGGCCACTGAATTGTGTTCTCTATATCAAGACAAACTTGTCTGAGGTGTGCTCTGAAAGATTTGCTCCATGCAAATTCTCAGAATTCTTCTAAACAATTTCTTGTTTGCTTGGGCTCAAGAACACAAATCAAGGTCTATTGCAAAGCAAAACAGCAAAGAGATTTATTGGAAATGATGTTTGGAGACAAAATTGGAGGAAAATACTGACTAATTGGTTTAGCAACTGAAGGGAGGCAGTTAATGCTGTTTATATCATCGCAGACAGTTCTAATGTATTACTTCTAGCCTACAAAAAGCAGGTCAATAATTCATTCATAAAAACCAACACATCTACTTTCTAAAGTGCCACTATTGAAACACAGAGTCATACTCTGTTTTGTTTCATTGTTGAAACTTTGCAACTTTAAAGGAACTCTTTTTTTCCAGTAACAGTATACTGCTCACTATCTGTCTCAAACTGATAGTAAGAAATAATTTTCTCTCTACTATACTTGCTTTGGCTTTTGATGGAAAGCAGGGCACTCTAAGGATAAATCTACAGAAACTAGTAAACAGTAAGGTGTTTTTACTAAACTGGATCAATATTTTGAAAGAACATTCTATAAATGGGATCTTATATTAACAAAAACTTCCTTCTGGAAGCAAGAAGGGTGACATCATAAGAAGAGAAATGTTGCCAAATGTTGTAGTCCCAGATCCTGGATATGGTTCCTTAAAAACATTACAGCACACAAGACATGCTTGTTATTTGTCTGGATTACAGAGTTGGATTATATATTTAAGCATCTGGCTTGCAGTCTTAATTTTTTTATTAGCAGTAGTGTCTGATTTTCCAGCATAATTCTTCCTTTTCTTTGCTTTGGACATATCCAAGTCTGGCTCTCCCCATGTTGTGTCTGACAAACATCATACATCTGAGAAAGAGAGAAGAGACCCAAAGCAATTGTTTCTGTTTTACAGATAGTGTGTCAAGTTTCTTATGCTGTTTCATCCATTACTGCTTCTTAGCTTGCCTACAACTCAGGAACTCGGGGGGGGAGGGGTGAATGGAATGCAGACGTCAGATATCGAGCTGCTGGTCTATGAAAACCAAGGTTTCTCGAAAGTTGTTTACTGAGAATTAAAGACATTCTCTCATAACAAGTGTCAAACACTTAATTGGATAATGTGACCTGCATGATTAGGGTGTAGGGAAATTTCCATGCTTTTAATATACTGATTTAGGCACCAATTAATTAGAGCTGGTTTTCCTTTTACCTGTGCCGAAATGATGTACTCAATAAAGTTTTGCAGTAGAGATTGGGTCGTCTCAGCTGTGCTTACTTCATTGAGTTCGTCAGTCGGAACCTTGACATTAAACCAGCTCTCTTTTAAAATTAAATTCTATTGAGGAGTTCTGGGCTCCTACACCCTATCTGGCTAAATCCGGAGGGGTTGTGAAAACTCAGAGGAAGATGCCCAAAATGAAGCAGAAGGGAGAGCAATTGGCCAAAGCTAAGGTGGGGGTGATGAATGGGACCCCAGTTGAAGCCCAAGATGACTCCTGTGCCCAACTAACAGCAACTCACCCAAAAGTGAATGTGGAGAAGACGGAACTGCCAGCAATGCTGGAGTGGACTGGGGCGATGGGAATCATTTCCCCCTGGGAATGGCGAGAGGTGGCATTGAAGGTGGCCAAAGCCGAGTTCCCACTAGCCTCCTTGGGAGCCGAGTTTGGTTGGGACCAGAGATGGAGGGAGAGGAGAGCTTCAGCATGGGAAGGGCTGGTGGAATTGAGATATCTGGCAAAAATGTGCAGCAGTCGGTTGGTCAAACAACTGAGAGAGAGGTTAAACGGTCTGGAGGTATGAAGAGGAGAGCTGGTCTGGAGACTGGACCCAACCTCCTGAGTGGGTTCCGGTCAACTTGCAATGGCTGCACTGTCCCCATCACCTCAATCCAGACCGAGAGCCGCGATGCTGAAGCTGGGGGAATGGCCAGTCCCTGGTGGTACCAACTCCTCCAAAACCCCAAAAGCCACCAAGTAAAGGGAAGGAGAAGCTGCGAGTGGCATGCCAGGTCATTGAGGTCCCCCCAGTGCTGAAGGGGAGAGAACTCTGACCATGGAGAACCTGCAGTTAACCCTCTACGAGAGTGATAGCAAGAGAAAGAATGATCCAATGGTAAGTGGACCTGTCAGTTCCCTCTTGGCCCAAGTGGACATTACAGTACCCCGCTCGGGGTTGAAGGGAGTATTAAAAGCCCTAGTAGACTCAGTGTGCACCCGATGCCTAGTCAGCCTGCCAATGGTACAGAAGCTGGGGTTGTGAGGGAGAAAGCTGTGCCAGCCCCTGAAATTCGAGCAGGTTGATGGCTCAATAGTAAGGGGACTGCCCGCATCCTACCTAACTGAGCTGGTGCACCAAAGGCTGGGAGATCATCAAGAGAATGTTCAATTCATGATTGCCCCAAAATGGCCAAGGCGATAATCCTAGGGCTGTCTTGGCTAACCAAATGGAGTCCCAGAGTCCACTGGGGAAAGAATATGAAACACATGGTGATGGGGAAGGGAAACTCCACCCTCTTAGGGAAAACCAGAACCGAGTCCCCACCACAGCGAGAGGTGAGGGAAAACCCTGAACGCAGTAAGGGTGCATCAGTGGGAGTTGGAGCAGCAAATTGTCCCAAGAGAGTATCGAGACCTTATGGAGGTATTCAGCAAGAAGGAATGTGATGTGCTGCCCCCTCACTGGCACATAGACTGTGCCATTGCGATCCTGCCAGGAGCAAAACTCCCTAAGCCAAAAATGTACTCAATGACCCCAAGAGAAATGGCAGAGTTGAGAGACTACATTGATAAGAATTTGGCCAGGGGCTTCATTCAAGCAGCGAAATCCCGAGTGGCAGCCCCAGTGCTATTCAAGGAGAAGGATGGGTCGCTGAGATTGTATGTGGATTTTTGCGGAATGGCGTGTGCATGGAGAACATGTACCCCCTCCCCCTCATGAAAGACATGCTGGGACATTTAGCAAAAGGAAAGGTGTTCACGAAATTAGATCTGAGGGAGGCGTACTATCAAGTGAGATTCAAGGAAAATTATGAGTGGAAAACTGCCTCCAACTGCCTGCTAGGATGCTATCAGTTCAAGGTGATGCCTTTGGGGCTACAAGGGGCCCCTGCCGTGTTCATGCAGCTCATTAATGAAGTACTGCATGAGCACTTATACAAGGGGGTCCTGGTGTATCTAGATGACATCTATTCCAAGACAATGGACGAACATGTGAAACTCGTGCAACAGGTGTTAAAAAAACTTTTTGATGCTAAGCTATATGCCAAGTTGTCTAAGTGTGAGTTCCACAAAACCAGTCTAGACTATCTAGGCTATAGGGTGTCATGCAAGGGGGTGGAGATGGACCTGGGAAAAGTGAAGTCCATCCTGGACTGGCAAGCCCCCAGACCCGTAAGCAGCTACAAAGACCCTCAATGTATTTCGTTCCTATGTCTTTCATTTTTGGGTTCTGCCATTCTATTGGGGGAGAGGCTTGTACTTAGAGGGGGGAAGTGACCCATGTATCTTTTTCAATGTATTTCCTTTGCTTTGTTCTATCCTCTTTGAAGTACTTTACTTGGGGTGTGAATGGAATGTGCCTCCAGCCATCTGCCTTATCTCCAGTTGGATGGGAAAGAGATCCATGCTGGCCTTGTCGTCGGCACTATGCTCCAGTCCAGGTGCTATCACACCTGGTTCAAGAAAAATGCCAGCTTCTCTGGATTTCTGTCAAAGGTGTCCCAGTACTTCAACCGGTTAAAGTACATCCTGGGGAAAAAAAAATTCCTAGCCAAAGTCCTATCCCGCATGCTCCAATACAAAAGTAATCAGGAAGAGGTAAGGACCTGCCTCAGTTAAACCTCCCAAGAAAGCAGAACTCTTGAAACTTGCATTGTTTCAACAGGAACTTTTATTGGAAAGTATTGACAGCAGGAAAGTAAGGCAGGATCTGAGGATTTCACGCACGAAACATTAGATTAAAAGAAACCATTCAAACCCCACCCAAACTGTCCATCCAGCCAGTTCAAACAGAGCCAATCCATAGGTGTCAAATTGTTTGGGAAAGAACTGATAAGGCTGTCAGGTCTCTCCGTGGTTTCTTCCCTCTACCTGGAGATAAAGTAGATGGCCGGAGGCACATTCCATTCTCACCCTAAGAAAGATACTTCAAAGAGGAAGGAACAAAGCAAAGGAAATACACTGCAGAATACCCATAGGTCCCCCTCCCCCCGCTAGAATGGCAGAACCCAAAAATGAGGGGAAAGAATAGGTAAAACAGGTAAATAGGGGTTCTGACATGCTGCTCCCCTTAAAAAAATGAAAGATCCACCTGGACAAAGACAAAATAATAACAGGGAGCTATAAGGAAACACAACAGTTAGTCAGGTTGTCAGGGTAGCGAGCGTGGAACTTTTAAGTAACCTAGGGGCTCTCGCATGTTTTTTATGTATCCACTCATTCTGGGAGGCTGGGAGGTCTTTCCATGCCACCAGATATTGGGTTGACCCATGGTGTTTTCTGGATTCTAAAATCTCTTTAACCTCAAAGTGTTGCTCTCCTTCCACCATAATAGCCTGTGATGGGGAAGGCACAGCTGGCCTTAAGGGTGAGCTCAGCTCCAGTTTTAGTAATCTACACCGGATGAACCTGTCTTAATGTTTTGGGGAGTTTCAGCTCTACTGTGATTGGGTTGATGATGCATTTGATGGGAAAGGGTCCCACAAACTTCAGCCCTAACTTCTTTGAAGGTTGTAATGATGTCAAAAATCTGATGGAGATATATACCTTGTCCCCCCCCCCCGAAAGGCTTTGTCTCCACCCGTTTCTTGTCTGCCTGTGCTTTATAAGCTTCTCTATCCACATCTAATGCTTTTCTGACCACTGGCCATGTATTTTGCAATTGTGTGATCCACTCCTTCAGGGAAGGGATGTGGATTTATTGTCTGGCAATTCAGGCATCGGGTTGAAGCTGTGTCCTGTAGCAACCTGGAACAGAGTGTAGCCAGTACTAGAGTGTACTGCATTGTTGTAAGTCACCTCAGCGAAAGATAGTAGGTCAGTCCAGTTATCTTGTTGGTAGTTTATAAAGCATCTCAGGTATTGTTCTAGTACTGAGTTCGTTCATTCTGTCCCCCATTTGTTTGTGGATGATGACTAGATGACAGGCCCTGGTACCTAGCAGAGCCAAAAACCATTCCAGAACTCTGAGGTGAATTGGACCCCCCCTATCTGATATTATGCACTGTGGGGCTCCATGGAGCCGATAGATGTGCTGCACAAACAGCTTAGCCAAGGCTTTAGCAGTTGGAATTTTTTGGCAAAGTATAAAGTGGGCCTGCTCGGAGAATAAATCTGTCACTACCCAAACGACAGTATTTCCAGAGCTCTCCGGTAGCTCCACAATAAAGTCCATAGAAGTCTCTTTCCAGGGTGCTGAAGGCCTTGCCACCGCCCGTAAAAGGCCAGGTGTTTTTCCTTGCCTCTGCTTTGCTGCTGCACAAATGGGACAACTAGCCACATAGCTTTCAATGTCCTTCTTTAGGGATGGCCACCAGAATTGTCTCTTTACTAGGTGCAGGGTTTTCACGAATCTAAAGTGTCCAGCTAACTTCAAGTTGTGGCAGAGTTGCATGAATTTTAATCTCTGAGTTGTGGGGACATATAGCTTTCCCCCTACCCATGGCAATTCATTGTTTACCAAACAGAGATTTTTGTGGCTAAGGAACCCCTCATCCTTCTCCAATGCTTGTCTTCTCCAGACTGCTGTGCTGTCCAGGGGAGCAGACTCTTTGTTTGTGCTTTCGTGGTGACAGGAACAGCTAGTTGTTTCATGGGTAGCAGTGATTTGACCACTTCGGCTTTTGTGCTGTTGTATTGTGGAATTCTTGACAGGGCGTCTGCTAGGAATTTTTTTCCCCAGGCAAATACCAGATAGTAAAACTGAATTGATGGAAGTGTTGGGCCCACCAAGCTTGTTTGGGGGACAGCTTCCTTGGGGTTTTTAATGCTTCAAGATTTTTGTGATCAGTCTATACTTGAAAGAGGATCTTGTTCCCTTCCAGGAAGTGTCTCCAAGTGAGGAGGGCCCATTGCATGGCATATACTTTCTTCTCCCACACTGCCCATCTTTGTTCGGTCTCTGTGAGTTTCTTTGAGGTGTAGGTGCACGGTTGTAACTGGCCTTCCTGGTTTTCCTGGAGTAACACCACTCCCACTGCTATGTCACTGGCATCAGCCTGAATAACAAACGGTTTCTCTGGATCTGGCTGTTTTTAAGCACCGGCTCAGCGAAGAGAAGCCTCTTTAATTTCTCAAATGCCACCTGGCATTCCATAGTCCACTTCAATGGCTGGCTCAGTTTCGGCTTGTCCTCCCCCTTTGTTTTTAGCAAGTTAGTAATGGGGAGTGCGATTTGTGTGAAAGAGGAGATGAATTGCTGGTAGAAATTAGCGAAACCCAGGAAACTTTGCAATTGCGTGGCGATGCCCACTCCAGTATGGCTCGCACTTTTTCTGGGTCCATTCCACCCCCTTATGGGAAATACGGTAGCCCAAATAATCAATTTTTTCTTTATGGAACTCACATTTTGAAAGTTTGCCATAGAGCAAACGGAGCTTATTCAGAACTGCTCTGACTAATTTGACATGTTCAGTTTTTGTTTCGGTATAGATTAAGATGTCATCTAAATACACCAAAACGTCCTTGTACAAGTGCTCATGGAGGACCTCATTAATTAGCTGCATGAAAACAGCTGGTGCCCCTTGCAGCCCAAATGGGAGTACTTTAAATTGGAAACATCCTAGAGGACAGGTAAACACAGTCTTCCATTCATCCCCCTCTTTAATTCTAATCCAGTAGTATGCTTCTCACAAGTCCAGTTTAGAGAAAATCTTTACCTTTGAGAGGTGGGCCAGCATGTCTTTCATGAGTGGCAAGGGGTAGAGAATAGAATAGAATAGAATAGAATAGAATAGAATAGAATAGAATAGAATAGAATAGAATAGAATAGAATAGAATAGAATAGAATAGAATAGAATAGAATAGAATAGAATAGAATAGAATAGAATAGAATAGAATAGAATAGAGCTGGAAGGGACCTTGGAGGTGTTCTAGTCCAGCTCCCTGCTTCAGCAGGAGAACCTATACCATTTTAGACAAATGACTGTCTAGTCTCTTCTTTAAAATCTCCAGTGATGGAGCGCCCACGATTTCTGAGGGCAAGCTGTTCCACTGGTTAATTGTCCTCACTGTTAGGAAGTTTCTCCTTAATTCCAGGTTGCTTCTCTCTTTGATCAGTTTCCAACCATTGTTTTTTGTCTTGCCCTCTGGTGCTTTGGAGAATAGTTTGACGCCCTCTTCTTTGTGGCAGCCCCTCAAATACTGGAATACTGCTATCATGTCACCCGTTTCTTCTTTTCTTTAGACTAGCCAAACCCAAGTCTTGCACCCGTTCTTCATATGTTTTAGTCTCCAGGCTTTTGATCATTTTAGTTGCTCTTCTCTGAACTTTTTCCAATGTCTCAACATCTTTTTTGTAGTAGGGCGAACAAAATTGTTTGCAGTATTCCAGTTGTGGTTTTACTAGGGTTTTATAAAGCGGTATGAATACTTTGTTTGATCTTGATTCTATGCCTGTTTATACAACCCAGGATTGTATTAGCTTTTTTGGCTGCTGCTGCACACTGCTGGCTCATAGTCAAGTGATCGTCCACTAGGATTCCAAGGTCTCTCTCACAGTTGCTGTTTTTGAGCCAGGTCTCGCCTAATCTGTACTTAAACCTTTGATTTTTCCTGCCTAAATGTAAAACTTTGCTTTTCTCCACATTAAAACTCATTTTGTTGGATCGGGCCCATTGTTCAAGTTTGTCAAGATCTTTTTGGATCCTGAGCTTGTCTTCTGGGGTGTTGGTTATTCCTGCCAGTTCATCTGCAAATTTGATGAGTTCCCCTTCAATTCCCTCATCTAAGTCATTTATGAAGATATTGGAGAGTATTGGGCCTAAGGTGGAGTTTTGTGGTACCCCACTGCTTACTTCTCTCCACGTGGATGTAGTACCATTGAAGACTACTCGCTGAGTATGGTTTGTCAGAGATTCTAAAAATTGGTCACCCTTCCCCTTCAATTTTAGTTTAAAGCCCTCCTGATGAGTTGGGCCAGTCTTTTTCCAAGTACATTTTCCCCTGTTTTAGTGAGGTGCAGCCCACGGATACTGTGTTCAAAGATCTATAATCCATGCAGAGGTGAAGAGACCCGTCTTTCTTTTCACGGAACAGCACTGGGGTGGCCATCTTTGGTCTTCCTGGCTGAATGAAGCCTCGTGCAAAATTTTTATCTATGAACTTTCGCAGATCCTCTAACCCTCGGGGGGGTCATTGAGTAAAGTTTGGGCTTGGGCAGCTTAGCTCCCAGGATGATCTCAATGGCGCAGTCTGTGGGATGGTGTGGGGGCAACTCATTAGACCGCTCTTTGATGAACACTTCAGCTAGATTCTGGTATTCATTGGGCATGCCTTCCAGGGAGGGTCTCCATCCAGAGCTCGCTCTCTCCCTTCTCACCACCATGATTACACATTGCTTGCACGGTCCCCACAGTAGGGGTTTTCTTCCCTCCGGGTTGACCACTTTGCAGATCCTGCCTAATGTAAGGACTTGCCTCAGTTAAACCTCCCAAAAAAGCAGAACTCTTGCATTGTTTCAACAGGAACTTTTATTGGAAGGTATTGATAGCAGGAAAGTAAGGCAGGATCTGAGGATTTCCTGCACAAAACATTAGATTAAAAGAAACCATTCAAACCCCACCCAAACTGTCCATCCGGCCAGTTCAAACAGAGCCAATCCATAGGTGTCAAATTGTTGTGGGAAAGAACCGATAAGGTGCTGCTCTCAAGGCTGTCAGGTCTCTCCGTGTCTTCTTCCCTCCACCTGGAGATAAGGCAGATGGCCAGAAGCACATTCCATTCTCACCCCAAGAAAGATACTTCAAAGAGGAAGGAACAAAGCAAAGGAAATACACTACAGAATACCCATAGGTCCCCCTCTCCCTCACCAGAATGGCAGAACCCGAAAATGAGGGGAAAGAATAGGTAAAAGAGGTAAATAGGGGTTCTGACATGTGAACTCTATCATCCCCATGAGGCAACGAGCAGCTGAAGCCACCACTAGACAACAGGCAAAGAAAAGGGGCTCATCTCCCAGTGACGCTCCCACACAACAATTGAAACTGATACCTGGTTTGGAGCTCATAGAGGGGAACTAACCTTGAGGGAGGGGTTAGTGTGAAAGGGGACAAGCTATATGTCCCAGACAGCTTGAAATTACACGTCTTGCAGCAAAGCCACAACACTAAGCAAGCTGGCCACTTTGGGTTTCTAAAAGCGTTACACCTGGCCAACTGCCAATTCTGATGGCCAAAAATGAAGAAGCACATTGAAAGTTATGTGAAAAGCTGTGCCGTGTGTGCATCCAGTAAAAGAATGCCAGGGAAGAGCCCAAGGCTGTTACAGCAAGTTGCCCACCCTGACCCGACCCTGGGAAGAGATAGCTATGGATTTCATAGTTGAGCAACCCAAGAGCGGGATAAATACCATGATTTGGACTGTCACGGACCTATTTTCCAAACAAACCCACTTCGTCACATGCCCTGACCTCCCATCAGCTCAGAGACAAGCCAAAATATTCCTGCAGCACGTTTGCCGACTGGATGGGGTGCCCAAAGGCATCATCTCAGATTGGGGGGTCCAATTCACAGTCAGGTTTTGGCATGACTTTATAAAGATGATTGGGTCCTCCCAGGTCTCAGCTCAGCATTTCATCTGAGCACGAATGGGGTCACAAAACGAGCTGACGCAATGGTAGAGCAGTACCTGCATTGCTATGTTAATTACCAGCAATCTAACTGGCAGGTCTTCTGCCGTTCGCTGAGGTGGCGTACAACAACATACTACACAGTAGCACAGGCTTCACCCCCTTTAAAATAGCTATGTGACTGGAGTTTGTGCCCATGTCAGAGTATCCTCAGGAGTATCCTCTCCTCAGGGACTTTAGCTGACTGGGTAGATTTGCTTCAGAGTGTCTTGAGCAATGTAAGGAAAGCCCTAGATAAAGCAGCAGAGAGCCAAAAGAAACAGGCAGACAAAAAGCAAGCTCCCCAAGGGACCTTCCATGTAGGAGATAGAATGTATCTATCTACAAAGTATCTAAGACTGAAACAATCTTGCAAGAAACTGGGTGCTACATATAAAGGGCCCTTTCCGATTGTAAAAGTCATCAATCTGGTCACAGTAGAGTTAAAACTGCCCAGGATATTGGGTAAAGTGCACCCAGTGTTCCATTGCAGCCTACTGAAACCATTCCAGGGCTCTAGGATGAGTGTTATAAAATGAATGAGTCAAACTCACTCAAGATAAGGTTTAATAATAGTTCTTTTATACTTGTGTTATTCGGACAGAAAACAAGGCAGGTGCTCAATCATAGTTGACTAATACATGTTACTTGTTTGTTATCTTATACAGTTTGCTACAATAGCATAGTTACCCAACTAGGTTAAACAATATTACTTTTTGCCCGACTAGGCTAAACAAAGAATCAATAAGCAACTGCCCAACTAAGCTACCCAAGTTGCTGTCAAAGATTGTGTCCAACTAGGCTAAACAAATAACTGTGCCCAACAAGGCTAATCAAATAACTGTCCAACAAGGCTAATCAAATAACTGTGCCCAACAAGACTACTCAAGTTGCTATAAGTATTGCTGCCCAACTAGGCTACTCATTCACACATTCAATACTTACAAACACTCAACAATAGTTGGCCTGGCTGTGTTAGAATGGGTTGGGAATTAGACTTCAGGGTGTTCCCTGCTCCCCATGGAGGCCTCATGCTTCCGAAGTCCATTGTATCTTATTTCTCCTTTTAAATCCAACTTGTTTATTCCAAATCTAAATTCACGCCATGTCAGAAATGTTACAGATGATTCATGTACGTCCACTCCCTGTTCTGTTACTTCTTGAAAAGTGCAGCATAAGCGTATTACATTCCATACACCCACTTGATGTGCCAACTGTTATCTGTTGCTGACACACACACACCCATCCACTCTGTACATTTCCATGCCATGCATTCCAGCAATGTGGAATGAATCACCAGGCCCAGACAAGGTAACCTCTTCTTGCTTGAAAGTTTGTGTTGACCAATTAGCCCCCATCTTCACTTGGAGATGGATCTGGAGAAAGTGTGGGCCGTTTTAGAATGGGCCCCGCCCCGCACTAGGAAACAACTCCAATGCTTTTTAGGCTTTGCAAATTTTTATTGGCAGTTCATTTCCTCATTTGCACAAATAGCACTCCCCATCACCAATCTGTTAAAAACCAAAGGTAGGGATAAGCCAAAGCCTATCCAGCCACTGAAATGGATGGGAGAATGTCATGCCGCTTTTGAAAAATTAAAGAGACTTTTCTCTGCAAAGCCGGTTTTAAAATACCCAGATCCGGAGGACGCTTTTGTTATCCAAGCCGATGCTAGTGATGTAGCAGTAGGAGCAGTCCTCCTCCAAAGGAACAAGGAAGGCCAGTTGCAACCATGTGCTAAAAAGCTATCTGAAATGGAACAGAGGTGGGCAGCATGGGAGAAGGAGGCCTATGCTGTGCCCTTTTAACCTGGTGGCATTTCCTAGAGGGGAGCAAAATACCATTTCAAGTGTGGACTGATCATAAGAATCTCAAAGCCATGAAAACCCCTAGGAAACAAGGTGGTCTCAACATTTCCACTGATTCAGTTTTACAATTCATTGCCTCCCTGGGGGGAGGAATTTTTTGGCAGATGCTCTGTCTAGAATGCCACAGTTTAACAGTGTAAAATCTGAAGTGACCAAACCATTCCTGACCCAAAACCAGCTAGCAGTATCTGTCACTACCAGAGCACAAACCAGGGCCACAGTGCCAATTAATGTGATGGCAGCTCAGGAATTCAAGAAAGCATTAGAAACCGATGAGTGGTTTCAAACATATAAGAACTTGTGCCTGATAAAAGATGATCTGGCATGGGTTGGGGAGAAAATATATGTTCCAGCAGCATTAAGACTGAAATTAATGTCTGGGAACAATTTTATGATTGGATAGATAACAAGAGGGTAGCCAAGACAAATGTATAGTGTTAGAACAAAAATATAGATGTTATTATAGATAAATGTATGTTTAAGAGATAAATAAATATACAGAAATAAGGGGAAAAGTATTAATATTATATTATATTTTGCTTAAATAGTGAACAAAGCTTAAGAACTATATGTTTATATGAATAGTAATATTATTGTAAAGTGACGGAAGATGTATGGAACCAGTGATGTCATATCTATGTCCAATGTTTTTTTTTAATTTTGTATTATTAATAAAAAACTTAAAAAAAAAAAAGACTGAGGGTAATGCAAGCTGGACATGACTCGAAAATTGCTGGTCACTTTGGCTTTGTAAAAACCCTGTATCTGCTCAAAAGACAATTCTGGTGGCTGTCTTTTAAAAAAGGACATAGAAAGCTATGAGGCGAGCTGCCCCACGTGCACCAGGGCCAAGCGGTGGCAAGGGAAAACGCCTGGATTACTTTAGCCGGTAGCTAGCCCTTCAGCACCCTGGAGAGAGATCTCTATGGATTTTATTGTAGAGCTTCCTGAAAGTGCTGGAAATACAGTCATTTGGGTGGTGACAGACCTCTTTTCTAGACAAGCCCATTTCATCCCATTTCCAAAGATCCCAACAGTCAAAACCGTGGCTAAACCTTTTGTGCAACACATCTATCACCTTCATGGAGTCCCCCTGCACATAATCTCGGACAGCGGAGTCCAGTTCACCTCCAAGTTCTGGAAAGCTTTTCTGGACCTTTTGGGTTCTACCCAAGAGCTGTCATCTAGTCATCATCCTCAAATGAATGGTGGCACAGAGAGGCTGAACTCAGTTCTAGAACAATACCTTAGGTGCTTTATTAATTATCAACAAGATAACTGTACTGATCTGTTACCTTTTGCTTTTTGCTGTTTATCTTTTGTTTATAATAATGCAGTGCATTCCAGTACTGGTTTCATCCCATTCCAAGTTGTGAATGGCCAGACCTTTGTTCCCATGCCTGAGTTGCCCGCTAGAGAACCTGACATTCCCTCCTTGCAAGAATGGATTAGATAGCTGCAGAATACCTGGCCTGTAGTACGAAAAGCTTAGATGAGGCCAGGGAAGCCTATAAGGTGCAGGCTGACAAAAAGAGGGTGGAGCAGAAACATTTTAAGGTTGGAGATACCTCTCTATCAAATATTTACAATCTCTACAATCTTCTAAGAAATTGGGTCCCAATTTGTTGGCCCCTTCCCTATTAAATGCATCATCAATCCGGTCGCTGTTGAATTGGAGCTCCCTAAAAGCCTACGATTCATCCAGTTTTCCATTGCAGTTTGCTCAAACCTGAGATTTCGTCTAAGCTTAGACCACCAGCACCCCCGGTGCCTACACCCATATTGGTCGAAGGGGAATAACACTTTGAAGTCCGTGAGATACTAGATTCACGCACACATCATGGTTCTATGCAATACTCAGTGGCTTGGAAAAAAATCTTCCATCCTCCTCAAGCGAGTGGGTGTACAAAAAACATATTAGAGCTCCAAGGTTACTTAAACGCTTCCACTCTAAGTATCCTGACAAGCCTGATTAATGTAAATTTCCTATTTGTTTTTCCTTCTCCTTCTTTTCTCTTCTGCAGGTGGATGTGCCATTTTTTAGGGGGACTATATGTCAGGGTCCCCAAAGAAATATATTCCTTTCCTTTTTGCTTTCTATGCTTTGCCTGTCTTTGTAACCATTCTTTGGGGTCTGACATTGTGTTGGGAGGGGGGATGCTCTGGGATGCCTTTTACTGTCATGCTGCTGTGACCTTCCCCCAGGAGAAGGAATGCATCTCCCTTATCAGGGTGACGGCTGGTGCTTAGAGACAGAAGGAAACGAAAGCGAGAGAGACCTTGAAGAACATGCCAACAGAGCCAGTTACCAAAAAACTATGCCACCTGTGGATTGACTGGATTTCAAACGGACACTGGGACTCTGGGGGGAGGAATAATAAAATTGCTTTTAATATGTTATTTGCATGGGATTTCCCCCAGATCTCACCTTGCCATCCCTGCTTTCACTAGCCCCTAATAAAAGTTCCTTTTGAGATGATGTGTGTCTCAAGAGTTCTGCTTTCTTGGGAGGCTTAACTGAGGTAGATCCTTACACAGGCAAAACTTTTTGCTGGCAAAGAAACAAGAACCTCAATAAAGTTAATTGTAGCCACAAAATGGCTGCCAGAAAACATTTAATTTCATATACCTCCCAGATGAGTACCCTACATTGCCTACAAGCAGTGTCTTAAGACAAAATATTAGGGAAAAATCCACTTCCAGAGCTTAGCATCTTAAGCTGTTCTTGGACTGTCTCAGGTGTGGGAGGCAACAGGGATACGGGCATGTAGATTTCTGCTAGGAAATGGTTAGTAGACTGTCTCTATACCAGGATAAAGAAGATGTATGGATTTGCTGAATAAGTTCCTATATATCCCCATTCAATAAACAATTGAATGCTTATCATACACAATTCTACACTACATTTTTTCTTACTAGGGTTTCCTTGTCAGTTTTTGCAGTAAATCTCAGCTGCATTGAGTTCTTGTAATCTTAAAAGATCAATGGACTCTCACAATTTAAAATTATAAGATTTATATAAACAAGAAGAGAGAGGAAACGATACTTGTGAGCAATACACTATTTACTATGGATTTCCCAACCCAAGTCCTAGCCTTCTTCACTGCATTGGGTTTCAACTATTTTTGCTGCCTTTTCTGATTACCATGTGAATATGATGCATTCCCTATGTAAGAGATAAAATAATATCAGAAATTGTTTAATGATATATGAAAGTACAAATCCATCTATTTTAAAGATATACAGACAAGGGTAACACATTGACAGTAACATATGGAGACACTCAATAAGACCAGCTGAAATTTAAGCAGTAAGCTTAATAATGGCAAAATGGAGTAACTTCAGCTTTTAGAAGTAGGGGCTTTGACACATGCAGGATAATTACTTTGAAATATGTAGGTTCTGTAGGAAGCTAGATGTAACCGCAAGCAGGAAGAAATATAAAAATAAAGATAGGGCTAATGTCAGCAAAAGGTCATGGTTAAAAGGGGATGGGAGGGGATGAACTGAAATGTATTCTGTTTAGGCGCTTCGGATTAGTTGATCGTGATGAGCAGGTGGGCTGTTGAGTGCGATAGGGGTGGGGGGGGGGAACCAGCTTCATGAGAGGTATAAATATGTGCTTTTAAAAACTGTGTGTGGCTTAATCTCCTGCGTGAGTTTAAGACCACCAGCCTGTGCAAAAGCTTTATTTCAATAGAATTGTTCCTGGAATCCCAAGTGAGTTTGTTTGTCTTTGGAAATCTGAGCCACGTTCCAGACAACTTGGGGGTCATCCGGGATATCCAAACGGTCCCCGGACCCTGAGGGTCACTGTCCCCTAAGGGAACAGGTTCCACATCAATTTTGATGGTTTCCAGAGGTCGATGGCAATCGGCCCAGCGCTCATGAGGACCCAGACATCAAATAGTGGATTCCTGGACCAAAGTTGGTTAGGTCATTCTAGAAATTAACACACAGGTGAGTCGTATATCCAACACCGGGAAACTCTGTGCACAGACCCAGGTAAGAAAATAAGAGAGTTTTCATTTTTACCTAGGCGCCTGGGCGGGTAGGTCAGTCTGAGTCTGAGATCTGTGAGAGTGTGAATGAAACGCTCCGAGGGCCATTAGGGCTAGCAAGGCAAAGCGAGAGTGGACTCCCGAGTACGCGTTACCATACCTCCACAAGGAGATTGGCCGGAAATAAAGAAAGTGACTTGGTGAAGTGAAAGGTGGTCTCATTAGAATGGTCAGGACTTGAGGGCTGAATGATAGCCATCCAAAAAGGATCGAGAGGAGGTGAAGGGGGTTATGGATAAAGTCTCCATACCCCCTAACAATCCCCTTGGTAAGATCCTGGCTAAATGGAAGTATCCTCCATATCATAGAATGGTGAAAGATTTAGATAAAGACTTGATGATACAATATTGCTATTTTATCCAAATATCCAAATAAAGGCAATAAATGAGGGAACATAGTGGCCAAGATTAGGTAGTTTTAATTTCTTTCTGTGTCAGTCTTTGTATGATTATGTATTGAATAAGAAAGATAAGACCCCTGAGGAGCTTAATTATGCCCTCATTTGGACACCAGATAAATGGCCTCCAAAGACAGACTATCTGTTCCTAAGTAAGCAACCTAAACAGGTGGAGAATAATTCTGACAAAGAAAAAGAACAATTAAAGGAGCAGGAATTGATAACAGAAGAAAGAGTCAAAAGGGAGAAAGAAGACTTTAACAAATATTATTTGCCTCCTCCCTATAATCCCCAACAAGTGCCTCAAGTTTTCCCTCCAGTTTTACCCCAGGCTTTACCACAGGTTGTGCTTCAGGTTCAGCCCCTGGAACAACCTAAACAATTAGGAAGAGAGAGAGAATAATTTAGGAGAGATTTGGACAATTTTCCTCTTGCAAGTGATCTAACTGAAACCGAGCGTGATGTGAGACAGGAAAGAAGAATCAAATTGAAGGAGTTAGAAGATATGGAGGTAGAATTATTTCCACTGAGAGAGGGAGATCAATATGAAAGGGACTTAGACAATTTGCTTTTCGCAAACTGAAATTGAAACTGACAATAGGCACCAACATCAGAGAAGACCAAGAGATCGTAATGAACTAGAGGAAAATAAACTATTCCCCTTAAGGGAAGTGGCAAGTGGTGTACATGGAGGACTTCCTCTGGTAGGTTATGTCCAAGACCCTCTAAGACAGGGGTGTCAAACTCGCAATGTCATGTGACGTGTTGCGACGTATCGTGACTTTTTTGCCATTGCCAGCAATGGGGTGAGCGCGGTTTCGCTATGATGTATCCGGCCTGTGGGCTGGCAGTTTGAAACCCCTGCTCTAAGAAGTAGTGAAGTCAAGATGCTTAAA
Organism: Azemiops feae; assembly: GCA_023970755.1. Lineage (NCBI taxonomy): Eukaryota > Metazoa > Chordata > Lepidosauria > Squamata > Viperidae > Azemiops > Azemiops feae. The sequence continues at coordinate 976,379 of JALGBA010000018.1, forward strand.
AAGGAATTAAAGAAATTAATAGAGGATCCCACAGAACAACCTGACCAGTTACTAGGACCCAGTATTTGCACATGGGATGAACTTACTTCCATTATGAAAACTTTATTCAACCCAGAGAAAAGAGACCTAACTACAAAAGCTGCCATAAGAGTATATAACAGGGAGAATGGAAATAATGCTGATGGAGAAGGAAAATACCCAATTGCTAGGCCAAATCAGAATAACAATGTACTTGCAGATAGACAAAATATGGAAAATCTCAGAAACATGGTCATAAAGGGAATTAGAGGAGCAATACCAAAATCCCAAAATGTTTCTAAACTACTGTCTGAGGCTAGAGAAAAGAAGGATGAAACTCCTACAGAGTTCCTGGAAAGACTAAAAGACACTATAAGGAAGTATTCAGGAATGGATCCTGATGAAGAAACCACCCAGGCCCTTAATTATGTTGCTAACCTAATTATGTTGCTAACAGCAGACAGTTGCAATAGATTGATGGGTGGTCAAAGAAGTCTATGAATGAGCTTCTGGAGGAAACACAGAAGATGTACTTGTGAAAGAAGAAAAGAAAGAAGTTAGACCAGAGTGGCAGAAGGGAAGTGAAGGAATGGATAATAGAAAGAAGAAGCAGGAAAATTGCTTTTAAGTTGGTTTGCACAGACTTGTGAATTGCATGCATTAAAATTGTTGGGAGCAGGGAGACTGCCATTAACATGGTCAGCTCAAACGTATAGAAAAATGGAAAGTAGAAGAAAGTGGGAGGTGGATGTTGCCAGATGGGAGATGGATGTTGAAAGCAATAGCTAGGACACAGAAGCAGCCACTGAAGGGGGGTCACAAGGGATGGTTGATACTTTTCTAAAACAGGATAGTTGTATTTATACTTTAATTATACAAATCTGTGATAAATATATGATATATAAACAAAAAGCTCTATGACATCTAGTGGTGAGGCCATTTCAATGCTTTCAAGTTGATTTTAAATTACCTCAAGTGGGGGAAATTCCACAATATGAAACTAATGACATGTTTATAAAGAATTAGATACTGGTGCTGTCTTTTGCTTTATCTGTTCTCGGGAACAAAGAACTGCTGGCACAGACACCCCCCACTTGACTTTGTGATACATCATTTCCAACCAGGACAGTGGGTATTAATCAAAACCTGGAAAGAGGAAAAACTCCAACCCAAGTGAGAAAGACCATTCCAAGTACTCTTAACCACTGAAACAACAGTCAGTCCAAAAGAGAAGGGGTGGACTCACCATACCAGAGTGAAAGCCAGCACCATAGAACCTAGCGAGAATCCTCTGAAATTCAAAATTTGCCAGTGCTCCAAATGACTCCAAATGTGGTTGAAATAGGGGGATTTGTGCTTATTGGGGCATTGGTCATTGTATGGTTGGTGGTTCTGTTCTTCTTTTGCAGGGAAGATTGGATGTCCATACGGTTATTTGGCAAACCAAAACAGAAGGAGATTGAACTACCCATCCAAAATACTGAACAACTACCTGATGTGCTGGTTCTGTGATTTGCAGGTGTTGGTGTAATTGCTGTTGTGGTACCCATTGTTGTGATTGTTCCCTTATTCATGTTGACTGTGTAGAAGAGTGTGATATAGTTATAGTTGAAGATCTTTTAGGACTTTATAGTGATGATGATATGGACTTGGATGACCTGGTGGTACTTGAGTGGATTGTTGATGGACATGTGTGGACAAATGAGGAATGATTGTGAACCATGTATGATAAAAACCAAGATGGGAAAACAAATAACTAGAACTCTTATATATTACACTTTCTTTGAATGTAAAAACATTACAGGAACATGTAAATACTGTTGTGTATTAACCCAATTTCATAGAGCAGTTATAAACAGTTAACTGTTGGTGTTCAATTCAAATCCTTACTATCTGTATATATATATTGCAAGCCTGTATTTTGGGCGGGAATGTTTGCTTTAAACTCATTGGCTGCCGCCTAGTGGCGGTCCGTATAAATAGGAGTCAAGCTTCTGTGTTGACTAAATAAATGAACTGTTATTTTTACTCCGGTCTCTTACTCCGGGAACCAATGAGACAACCATACGATATAAACAGGGCCAAATATGCTTTGATGCCTGCAAAAGAAAAAGGGAAAGGTACAAAATGTGGGTCTCTAAGTTGGAGGCCAAAGTTACAGATCAGAGAAGAAATATGTAAACTCTGTGCTAAAATGAAGTAGTTTCTCAGGAACATATGGAGGAGGGACTCAAGACTATTGGTATTCATCTCAGCCTGGCCCAAGAGAGACACGAAGTAATTAGCAAGAGTTGGTTCAATTTAACTGAGGGAGCGAGCCCATCCAATTGCGGCCTTGAAGAATGCACTCCTGTTTGTTTTAAATTCTATGATCCCGAAACTGGGTCTAGAGAATATGGATTTGGAATAGATGGAACAGGTACGGATCCACATACTTTAATATAAATACAGGTAACTCAAGAAAACTTAACTCCCACACAACATAGGCTTTTTCACTCTTTCTATGAAGAGATGGCAACAAAAATTGAGATCCCAGCCATAACAAAGAAACTGTTCATTGATTTGGCTGAAAGAATAACAGACTCCCTAAATCAGTGATGGCGAACCTTTTAGAGACCGAGTGCCCAAATTGCAACCCCAAACCCACTTATTTAGCGCAAAGTGCCAGGGCTGCATCAGCATTGTGGTGCCCTCGGGGGGGGGCATGGCCCACTGGGTGGGCATGGCTGCAGTGGTCACAGCAGACTGGGTGAGTGTGGCTGGGGCCAGGGCAGCGGGGGCCAGTCCCTCGCCATCTCCGGGGCATCCCCGAGGGGCCAACACCATTTGCTCACTTCCTGCTCTGTCGCTTCCAAACGCCACGTGCTCGCTACTCTGGTGAACTCTGCTGGGGCAACAGTGCACGTGCCCACAGAGAGGGCTCTGAGTGCCACCTCTGGCATGCGTGCCATAGGTTCGCCACCACTGCCCTAAATGTTACTGATTGTTATGTGTGTGCTGGCACTAACATGGGAGAACAATGGCCCTGGGAGACAAGAGAGATAGACTTCTCTGGTATAGCCAAGATTAACCTCATCTGGACATCACAGGATAGACCTTCTTGGTGGACTACCCAAACATCTATAATAGGTGAAGTAAGTTTTATAAGGGAAGCCTCTGCAGACTTCAACACCCCAGTAGGACAGTTGGTTTGTGAAAATGGAATACAAACAAATGGAACAGTAGGAGGTAACCCTATTAGGACCTGGTGGAGTGGTGAAAATAGAACTGAGCCCTCCAACCCTTTTGAAAATATTACTCAGTTGAAGGAACTATGGGATAGCCCAGGAAATGTTTCCCTAAGATGGAAAGCACCTGATGGGATGTATTGGATTTGTGGTAGATATGCTTATGACATACTTCTCAAAGGATGGAATGGAGCATGTGTCTTGGGTGCAATCAAACCCAGTTTCTTCCTTCTCCCAATACAGCAAGGAGAAAAATTGGGAATCCCAGTGTATGATGAGATAGGTCATAGAGAAAAACGAAGTGTACAAATATCTAGTCAAAGAAAATGGGGTGAGGAGGAATGGCCTCCAGAAAGAATCATACAAGTGTATGGACCAGCCACATGGGCAGAAGATGGAATGTATGGTTACCGAACCCCAATATATATATATGCTTAATAGGATACTAACCTTGCAAGCTGTATTGGAGATTATTACTAATGAAACAGCTTCAGCTTTAGATATACTTGCTAAGACTAGCACCCAACTACGTACAACAGTATATCAGAATTGCTTGGCTTTAGATTACTTGTTAGCAAAGGAGGGGTGTGTTTGTGGAAAATTTAACCTAACAAATTGCTGCCTTCAGATAGATGATCAAGGTAAAATAATAGAAGAAATCACTGCTAAAATGAGGAAACCAGCTCATTTCCCTGTACAAAAGTGGACTGGTATCTTGGACACCTCTTGGTTAGGTCAGGTATTTGGGGAAGGATGGAAGAAATGGGGAACCATTTTGATTATGGCAGTAGGAGGATTAATGCTTCTGCCCTGCCTCTTACCCATTATGGTAAGAAGTATTCAATATTCCATTGAATGTATGCAAGTGATTTTGGTGCAGAAACAAATGCAGAATGGAGAGAAAATGCTAATGATGAGAGTGAAAGGTAAACCTAAAAATGCTGAGGAAGATGTAAGTTTGTTGCAATGGACTGAAGTATAAACAATTTCTGCTAGTGTTAAGAGAGAAGGGGTGGATTGTAAGAGATAAAATAATATCAGAAATTGTTTAATGATATATGAAAGTACAAATCCATCTATTTTAAAGATATACAGACAGGGGTAACACATTGGCAGTATCATATGAAGACATTCAATAAGACCAGTTGAAATTTAAGCAGTAAGCTTAATAATGACAAAATGGAGTAACTTCAGCTTTTAGAAGTAGGGGCTTTGACACATGCAGGATAATTACTTTGAAATATGTAGATTCTGTAGGCAGCTAGAAATATAGAAATAAAGATAGGGCTAATGTCAGCAAAATGTCATGGTTAACAGGTATATGAAATATAAGGGCTTTTTCCTGCCAGGGGATGAACTGAAATGTTTTGGCGCTTCAGATTAGTTGATCGGGATGAGCAGATGGGCTGTTGAATGTGATAGGGGTGGGGGAGAACCAGCTTCGTGAGAGGGTATAAATATGTGCTTTTAAAAACTATGTTTTTTAATCTTCTGCGTGAGTTTAAGACCACCAGCCTTTGCAAAAGCTTTATATCAATAAAACTCTGTTCCTGGAATTCCAAGTGAGTTTGTTTGTCTTTGGAAATCTGAGCCATGTTCCAGACTCCTACAGTCCTAAATGCGGAAAAATCCAGTGCTAAACTTTCATCTCCACAACTAGTGCATTTAGTAGATTCAAAAGCCTATGGATCTGCAGATGAATCATGGGGAAATCCATGCTTTTTTGCAAAAGGCAGGATTTTTAGTACAGTATCTGGATGCATAAGAACAAAAAGGATCTGTGATTTAATTGTGGCTTTTTTGTTAAGAAAACTGAACTATTTTGCAGTCAGTTTCTGAAGGGACAAGCGTCAGAACTAATATCAGAAGAAATGTATTAATATCAGTTGATGTCTCTCTTGATGTGAGCTCATGAATTATACAGGTAGTCTTTGACTAGCAATCATTTGCTGTTTGAAGTTACAGTGGCACTAGGAAAAGTGATTTATGATCACTTTTTACATTTATGACAATTGCAGCATTCCCACGGTCACATGATCAAAATTCTGCCGCTTGGCAACATCCATGTATTTATGGCAGTTGCAGTGTCCTGGGCCATGTGATCACTTTTTGCAACTTCTGACAAGCAGCCAGATTCACTTAACAACCATGTTACTAATTTAACTGTAATGATTCACTTAACTGTCTTGTTTAGCAACGGAAATTTTTGCCTCAATTGTGGTCGTAAGCGGAGGATTACCTGTAGTCAAATGACAGAGAATCGGCGTAACTAATGGTGAATGAATCAAAGAGCGGAGCCACTATGACTATACCAGGGGTAGGCAACCTTGGCTCTTTTATGACTCGTGGACTTCAACTCCCAGAATTTCTGAGCCAGCATGGACTATACCCCTGGACTATACCATTAAACCATTTCATAAACAACAAGACCATAGCGAGCTATTCCGAAACGCCACTTTTCAGGCTCGAAATAATTCCATATTCCAGCGTTCTTCGCGGTGACTCAACGCGAGCCGCAATATGACCCGAGAGCAAGTGGGCGAAAAAATAGGAAATCGACGATAAACTCGCTTTTCTCGCGGGATATCTTACTCTCGCGGGATCCTTCTTCCTAGCTCCTCTGTCAACAAGTATCTCTGAGGGAACGCATGCGCAAATCCACTTTCCTCCTTGACCCTCGCCGGGTCTCAATAAAGTTTGCCTTTTATTTTGTTTCTTCTCGTTTTTGTTTCCAAGAGCCCCGCCTGTTCCTTGCACTTCCGGTTCAGTCGGTGCGGGGGCTGTCTGGGATGGTCCTGGTGGCGGCGGTCCTTGGCGTGGGAGCGGCGACTTGATGGTCTTTCCAGGTGAGCGGTGTTGGCTGTGGTCGGTCCTTCCCTGCGGGCCCAGCCGCCTGATCCCCGCCCAGCTGTCCCTCTGCAGGAGCTGGTCGTCGCCCCCATCCCTGGCGCCCACCGGCCTTTGTCTGAAGGGCTCTCCTTCTGACTGTCGGGGTCCGAGCTCCTACTGTGGGAGGCAGGTTGGTACTTGTTGGGAGGCCCGCTGGGAGGCATTGGTGCCCGGTTAAGAGGGTTGACCGTATCTGCAGGAATTTACTTGTCTAGCCGTTCTTTTCTCCTTCCAAGAACCTTAGTGGATCCGTTCAGGCATTTTAATCCAGCATCCTGTTTCTAAGAGTGCCCCTCTGGATATAGCTAGAATATGAAAATGACCCCAAGATCCTGGCCATTTTATTTATATTTTATAGAAACACGTAGCTGATGAATTTGCATTTTAAAAACTCTATGGCAGCACTTTTTTCATTGTATTTTATATCTGCTTCCATATGCACAAGGTAATTGTTTCATTTTTGCAGTAAACCAGTTAATCTCTGACTAGCAAAGTATGCTATCCTATTGTAAAGTTAAAGATTCCTGCTAATTCTGCTTCTCTAAGTGAGCCCTCCCTGCTAGTTAGAATCAGGTCAAGGATAACTTTTTGGGCCTTCACTGTTTGAAGGAGAGAGTTGAAAACAAGAGTAGTTAAGAATTTCTAGGAAGGATTATGCTTGGAAAAAAATTGTCTCCCATCAGGTGTTTTGAAATAAAACTCCCCTATCATTATTATGCCTCTTTGGTTCTCTGGTTTGTTTTTAGCTAACGTTTAGCTTTCAGTCTTTAAAACAGCATAAGAACAATCCTGCTGGATCAGGTCAAGGCCCATCTTAGTCCATTTTGTTTCTCACAGGCATCCAGATGCAGGGAGGAATAATCAAATGCAAAAGTTAAGTACATTCTTAGGTTTGTTCATTTGGATTTCTGAGCAAAAATTAATATTTTAAAATCACTACAACTTCCCTTCCTATTTTCATTTAAAATCAATTGTTTCCTACAGTAGGACTTACTTCTAAGTAGATTTACATAGGATTACACTGTTATCTTCTAAGCTACATGTCAGGCTATATGTCTAATATTCCATGTATGGCATTTGGGGGTGGGGGTTGTCCCCAGAATGAGCTGATTGGTGGTATACAAGTATTATTTTATGCATTTCTGAAGATTATCGAGTTCTGAAAACTGTTCTAAACCACTTACTATTTTGAACATTTTGAATTATATATTGTTGATCTAAATTATGCATGTCCAACCTTTTGGTTTGCCTGGGCTGCATTGAGTGAAGAGGAATTGTTCTTGGGCTGCATATAAAATATATAATATAGTTAATGTGTGTTAATCACATGTTAAACGTTTACGATCTTGTGGGGCCACATGTAGCCCATGGGCCATGGGTTGGAGAAACCCGGTCTAAATAGATCATTGGTTTGACTTAATATAATAAAGGTTTGTATATTTTAAAACATGAAAAAAAATAATTCCCATGGACTGAGCTATTTGTGAATATTTTTATATAATAGAATATTGTCTTTGAACAAAAAGTAAAATCGGTAAAATAACTATTTTTTATTTCAGTACTTGTATTTTAGATTGAAGCTAGCACTAATGCTAACATTGGCAAGCAAACTGAAACGGGATGATGGTGTCAAGGGCTCCCGCACTTCCAACCCCACTTCAGACTCTACTCGAAGAGTGTCAATTAGAGATAAATTGCTTGTTAAAGGTAATATACTTTCCTATTTAAATATATTTTCTTTACTTTTTTTGTTAATTCAACTGAATGTCACACAATTATCTGAGGGGTCCTTGGTGCTCTCTGAGCTTGCTTGTTTTCTTGTAGACATTTCATTACCCAAACTAGGTAACATCATCAGTGCTAGTAAGGAGTGCAGTGTGCTGTATTCTAGTGGCTTGCCTGTCAATGTTGGTGGGGTGGTCTTAGAGATTCTTTGATTGGGCTGTTTGCTTCTTTGCCAGTTCCTTGATTGGGGTATTGTTTACTTGATTGTTTGTTGTTTGTAATCTTTTAACATATTTCTTGATTTATATTGCTGTTTCATTTAGAGATAGTATATGAAAAAGTAAATAGGCTTCAGTATTGTAATGAAATGTTCCCTACAAATGTGTAGTTTAAGTTTTCATTAATTTTTATATTTGTACCCTACTGTAATCACTATGACTCTGGATAGTTGTTTGGCTGATTTATGAATGCTATAAGAGCAGTATATTATGGAGATGAAGTGAAGTGGAATAGTTTAACATTGAATATAGAATTAAGACAAAGGATATGTGATGTCTCGTGATAAAATTTAAAAGATGACAACAAAAATTGTAAGAGTTGGAAAATTGGAGGAGAGCTGCTCCATAGAATAACTGAAAATTGGACACTGGATAGTATCATCATTATAAAAAAATTAAAGCCAATATTAATGCCATTATCTTGGAGAAAGGCACATCCATATCTTATCAGATAAAGGACATACCCAACTCCTAACAACAGGAAAACGTGCCCATTAACCATTACACCACCGGACTGAACGTTTGTCTACCAACAAAGAAGAAAAACAACTAAAACATGTCAAGGAAATCCTCAGAACTTGTGGCTATCCCAACTGGGCCTTCATCAAATTCCCCCAAAAAGACCCACAGCAGCTCTTCAATAACAGACAGAAGAGAAATATAAACGAAGCAACATTGTTATTCCATATGTTGCAGGAATATATGAAAAGCTCAGGAGGATTTTCAACATAATAGACATACACACTTTAAATCCAAAAATACATTAAGGCAGAAGCTTGTCCACCTCAAAGATAAAACACCTAGACACAAACTGGGCAATGTGATATATGCAGTACAATGCAGTAAGACATATACAGATCTGTACATTGGAGAAACAAAACAACCACTTCACAAACGCATAGCACAACATAGGAGAACAGACCCCTTCAGGACAAGATTCAGACAAAAGCCACTCTTTTGAAGATAGCAAAGTTCACATTCTGGATAAAGAGGACCGCTGGTTTGAAAGAGGGGTCAAAGTGGCTATCTACATTAAGATTGAGCAGCCCTTTCTCAAAATGGGGAGGGATACAACACCTATCTCCTATTTACAACACAGTCCTTTCAGCAGTTTCAAGAAGATTCTACACCCATTTGCACTATTCAGGTGACTCTTAAGGGCACAGATAAACCTCCAAGTGGCCTCAATGACTCTCAGAAAGAGTGCTAACAACCAGATGACTGCAAGGAACATAAATTCTTCCATCCTCCACCGTTCAGTCAGAACTGAAGAAGCTTCTTGGATGAGAAGCGAAACATCTTCAAGGAAAAATAAAGTCTAGTTGCCTTTTGAAAAAGATGACTGAGAATCTCCCTAGATCTTGTTGCTGTTATTGTGGTGAAACAGTTTATGCTCCTCAGCTTCCTCTTGTGGCTAGTGTTGAAATCAAACAATTGGTACTCCTTAGCGGGAAGAGAAAAAAAAATGTGTGGACAAAAATGGAGAGAATATGTATATATATCTGATGTAAACATATAAAAAAGTAGTAAAGTGTCCTTTGCCATTCCTTCTCCATCTTCACACTATTCATTTTCCCTCCCCACCTCTTTCTTTCCTGAGCTTTTTTAGTTTAGTTTATGTGTACTCTTCCTCCTTCTCCACTCTGAATACCTCTTGCTTACCAGTCTGCAGCCGGTCACACTCTTGCCAGTCGCCCAGGTGGCCTCTCCCCCTCTCATATATACCTGCACATACAAACTATGGTTTAGATTTTGAACTAGTGATGGCACCTTAGTTTGGGATATTCAGACACCTAAGCAATGATTGGAAGTGATTGGGACAACATCTTTCAAGTCATCTAGGGCAGTGCTTTTCAATCTTTCCACTTTTAGAACATGACAATACTCATACCACCAGTGCTTAGCAAGATGTCAATAACTTGATGACCAAAAAATGAAAAAAAGTACCATTGTTAATTTCTTTGGTGGCGATTCCTTTGCTGAATCACTTTCCTTTTGCATTGATGAACATATGATGAATTTATCCATATTTATTAATATGCTCCACTACCTTGGTGGTCAGGTGGCTGGTCGGCCCTTCTTCCTCTCTCCCTCTCTCTCTTTCACAGCCTCTACTCCTTTCAAATGTCTATGGAGATTCTTAGTCATCCAGATCATGATTGTCCCAAAGGTGTTTTTTCAAGAGGCAACTGGACTTTCTTGGGGTTTTTTTGAAGACGTTTGAAGAAGTTTCTTGGATGAGAGGCGAAACTTCTTCAAAGAAAGACAAAGTCCAGTTGCTTCCTGAAAAAGCACCTTTGGGACAACCATGACCTGGACGACTGAGAATCTCCATAGACATTTAGCTATGCATTTTGGGATGAACACCCTTCGAATAGTGTGGGAGTATAAACGGATTTCCAGAAAACATTGCAGACTACAGGAACAGGGCAGAAAACATCATGCAGCCAAATGGCTTTACACACATTTGCACTACTCAGGTGATCCTTGAGGACACAGAAAACCTCCAAATGACCCCAACGACTCTCTAAAAGAATGCAAAAGACCATCTGTCTGCAAGGAATATAAATCCTTCCATTCCCCACCATCCGATCAGAGCTGAAGAAGCTTCTTGGATGAGAAGCGAAAATGTCTTCAAAGAAAAACAAAGTCCACTTGCCTCCTGAAAAAGCACCTTTGGGACCTCTACTCCTTCGTTGATCCCTCTGCTTGTCTCACAGAAGCCTCTCCTCCCTCTCTCTTTCTCTGTCCCCTTCTCTTTCCCCATAGTCTTTTTTTTATCTTCCTCTCCCACCAAAACCTCCTTTTATATCCTCTCCTCTCCCCCCCCCTTTTCTCTTCTGGGTGCGCCACTCTCTGGGGCTCAGGGAGAGCTCCAGCATCAGTCACTACCTTAGTCTCACTCCCCCATGCAGTCACCCACTCCCCAGCTGGCCATTGCACACAGTGCTGATCAGCTGGAGCTGCACGTGCCAATCCTGGGGCCTCTGCTGAGCCCCTGCAGCTCCAGCTGACTTTCTCACCCCGAGGCATGTCTGCTGCTCCCAGTGATAGCAGAGGCTGCTGGAAGCGCCGATCAGCTAGGGCTGTGCGCGCTGATCCAGGGCCCTCAGCAGAGCCCCAGCAACATCGCAGCTCCAGCTAACTTTACACTCAAAGACTGCATGCGGCTGCCGGCCACCCCTGAGGCCGTCAGAAGTGCTGATTAGCTGGAGCTGCGCACACCAATCCAGGGCCCTCAGCAGAGCTCCAGCAACACCGCAGCTCCAGCTGACTTTCCCCCAGGCCTCTCTGATGCTGCTGCCACTTCAGCTCATCCCCCCCTGCTACACATATCTAGGTCGTGTACCACCTGCCAGGTGCTGAAGTACCACTGGTTGAAAAGCCCTGATCTAGGGATTAACTTAATCCTGTGAATTCTGAGGGAGTTAATAAGAATTTCAGCAATGTGAACTTGGCCACCTGCAGATTGATCATGCCCAATCCAGATCATCCAAGTTCTAGAATGGTTGTATTCAAGATGTGATTGTTCTCCTGAATAACTTCTATCTGGTTTCTAGTCTCGCATTTTTAGGAAAAGTGATTAGATTTTAGTTTCATAGAACTTAGAATCATAGGGCTGGAAGGGACCTTGGAAGTTTTCTAGTCTCAAGGCAGAAATCCTTATACCAGTGATGGCGAACCTTTTAGAGACTGAGTGCCCAAACTGCAACCCAAAACCCACTTATGCATCGTTGAGTGCCGGGTGAGTGTGGCCCATTGGGTGGGCGTGGCCCATTGGGTGGGCATGGCTGCGGTGGTAACGGCAGACTGGGTGGGAAAAGTTCAATCAATCAATTCCAACTTTGCAAGATCTTTTTTTCCCCCGCGAGAAGTTGAAATTGATTGATTAATTGAACCTTTTTTTTTGCACACAGCGGCAGAGGCCTAAAGCGAAAAGGTTTTATAAAACCCAGCTGAAGGCCTAGGACTGGGGCGACGGCGCGCGTGCCCACAGAGAGGGCTCTGCGTGCCGCCTCTGGCACCCGTGCCATAGGTTCGCTACCACTGCCTTATACCATCCCAGTTAAGCCTCTAGTGATGAAGCACCCACAGCTCTGGGAAGCAAGTTGTTCCATTGATTAATTGCTCTCACTGTCAGAAAATTTCTCCTTATTTCTAGGTTGTATCTCTTTTTAACAAGCTTTCACCTATTATTTCTTGTCCCCCCCCCCTCAGGTGCTTTGGAAAGTAAGTCAACCCCCTCTTCTCTGTGACAGCCCCTCAAGTACTGAAAGACAGTTAACATGTTCCTCCTATTCCTTCTTCTTTTTTTTTAAATATATTTTATTAAATTTTATATGGATATGGGAAGGATAGGGATAATATGGGTAGAGGATGGGGTTAGGGAATGGAGTTGGGATAGGGATGGGAATAGGGGTAGGGATAGGTACAGTAGTGGGGTTACCCCCACATAAAAAATCCAACGCTTACACAAGCAGACTCTCGTCCGGGTACACGTATTGAATAACAGTAATTAATACAATACTAAACAATTATAGTCATTAATACTAAAAATAGTCATAAAATAAAAGCTTACTAATTAAGTATAATTTAGCTCTAACGTAATGCTAACCATTGATAAAAATTTTCCCATGTCCTAAAATACACTGAATCCTCTTTCTCCTTAATCTCCAACGTCAATCTGTCCATTTCTGCACATTCTAAAATTTTCATAATTATAATCTGATCGTGTGGTAAATTTTCATTTTTCCAAAATTGAGCAAATACAATTCTCGCTGCTGTCAATACATGTAATATTAAATATTCATTCTCTTTACCATAGTTAGATCCTAATATTCCTAGCAAAAATAATTCTGGTTTATATTCTATTTGTATTTTAGTCATCTTTTCTAACCATTTATGAATTTTAAACCAAAATTTCTTAGCTTTAGGACACATCCACCAAATATGATAATAAGTACCTGGTTTTTCTTTACATTTCCAACAAATATTCGATACATTTTTAAACATTTTCGCTAATCTAACTGGTGTCATATGCCATCTATAAAACATTTTATATAAATTCTCTTTATATGAAGCTGCTTTAGTAAGTTTAATATTTCTCTCCCAAAGCTTTTCCCAGTCTTCTAAGTCTATGGAGTATCCAAAGTTTTTTGCCCACACTATCATTGTTTCTTTTACTTGTTCTTCTTCCATCTTCCAATTTAATAGAAATTTATAAAGTTTCTTAATCAAATTTTCATCTGTTTTCAACAGTGTTTTGTCAAATACTGTCTGTTCTTTATAAAAGTCCATTACCAGAAAATTCAGAACTTTTTTCAGGACCAAACAAATACCAGGCAAATGTGGCAAGGGATCCAGGCCATTACGGATTACAAGGTGGCTCCATCGAGATGTAAGGATGACACAGACTTCCTAAACAAACTGAATGCATTCTTTGGTAGATTTGAGGCATCAAATAGTACTCCTGCTAGGAAAGCTGTGCCCCATCCTGATGAGCAAGTGCCTAGCTTTGATGTCACCTCTGTCCGGAAAACACTGCAGACAGTTAACATTCGGAAAGCAGCAGGCCCAGATAACATCCCTGGACGTGTCCTCAGGGAATGCGCAGAGGAGCTGGCTTGTGTTCTCACTGATATTTTCAACCTCTCATTGCAGCAGGCAGTGGTCCCATCGTGTTTTAAGATGGCCATCATCTTGCCAGTGCCAAAAAAGTCCACAATCACAGGCCTCAATGATTACCGTCCGGTTGCACTGACATCCACCATCATGAAATGCTTTGAGAAGCTGATAAAAGACACTATTGTATCTAGCCTCCCGCCAGCATTTGACCCGCTTCAGTTTGCCTACCGACCAAATCGCTCTACGGAGGATGCTATTTCTTCCGTTCTCCATCTGAGCCTGAAGCACTTGGAGGAAAGAAATACTCATGTGCGTTTGCTGTTTGTCGACTTCAGTTCGGCGTTTAACACAATCATTCCCCAGCATCTAGTAGACAAACTGGGCCTTTTAGGCTTAAACACTCCTTTGTGCAACTGGATTCTGGATTTTCTTACCAACAGGCCCCAATATGTGCGAGTTGGAACAAATACCTCAAATACCATTTTCTTGAGCACAGGTTCTCCTCAGGGCTGCGTCTTAAGTCCGCTGCTGTTCACCCTGTTGACCCATGACTGCTGTGCTAGGTTTGCCACCAACCATATTGTGAAGTTCGCAGATGATACAACAGTAGTGGGCCTTATTCAGGATGACAAGGTGGAAGCTTACTGCAAGGAGGTTGAGGGGTTGGTGAACTGGTGTAAGGAAAACAGCCTAGTTTTAAATACAAGAAAAACCAAAGAGATCATTGTTGATTTCAGAAAAGGCAGGCATAGCCACACTTCTCTGTGCATTAATGATTTCACTGTGGAGGATGGTTACCAGCATCAAATTCCTGGGGTGTGCAGCTAACAGTAGGCTGACTTGGTCGCTAAACAGTGAGAAACTGGTGAAGCGGGCACAGCAGCGCCTGCATTTTCTGCGCCGCATGAGAAAAGCACATCTTCCTTCCCCTGTCCTGACCACTTTCTACAGGGGGACAATCGAGAGCATCCTGTCATACAGCATCACAGTCTGGTTTGGAGGCATCACTGCTTCAGACAGGAAGGCGGTGCAGAGAGTGGTAAGGATGGCCGAAAAGATCATTGGCAGTTCCCTCCCTACCATCCAGGACATAGCACAGAAGCGTTGCTTGAGCAGGGCCCGCAAGATTTTCTGGGACACTACACATCCTCTTCACAACCTGTTTTCCTTGTTACCTTCTGGGAGGAGGCTTCGTGGTATCCGTAGCAGAACATCCAGATTCAGCCATAGTTTCATTCCATACAGAATTAAACCTGCGAACTCTCAAACTTCCTCCTTGCGTTATATATTCAAGATGGACAGTATTTAATATTTATTTGCTATGTATATGTAGGGATGTGGGTCTATATATATGTTGTACATAGTATGTTTAGGTATGTGTCATGTATATGTTTCACTTTGAGAGCGGGCAACTAAATTTCATTTTTTATGTGTGCCATTGTGCCCACAATATAAAAATGACAATAAAGGTTATTTATCTTATCTTTACTTTTACATCTTTTTCATATCTTGTTTGAATTTGCAGATAAGTCCACCATGTTAAGTCAATGCCTTATTGATAGAGAGTTAGTCTGTCTTTAAGTTTTCCATCCTTATCTAAAATGTCTTTATAAGTAACAAGTTTGTCATAGTTAATTAAATTTGGATAAGCAAATGCTTCCATCGTTGAAAGCCACTCTGGTATTTTCATATATATTTTATGTTTAATTTTCTCCCACTCTGAGAACAACACATTCCTTATGGCATGTCTTTGAAAATATTTATGTACTTTGTTTTTCTCATACCATAAGAACGCATGCCAGCCCAATTGTAAGTCATGTCCCTCCAAATAAAGAAGTCGTTTATTTCTCAGCATAATCCATTCTTTGAGCCAAAGTAACATAGATGCTTGGTAATAAAGTCTCCAGTCCGGAAGTCCAAAGCCCCCTCTATCTTTTGTTTCTTGTAGTAGTTTAGTTTTAATTCGTGCTTTCTTCCCTTGCCATATAAATCTCAATATTGTTGAATTTAAATCATCAAAAAATTTCTTACCCAATTTAACAGGGATCGTTTGAAATAGAAAAAGTATTTTTGGTAAAATGTTCATCTTCACAGTTGCTATTCTGCCTAACAATGTCAATTGAAGATTTTTCCACTTTTCCAAATCTACTTTTATTTGTTTCATTAGTTTTTCATAGTTATCTTCTTTTATTGTTGTATATTTTGATGTTAAATAGATTCCTAAGTATTTAACTTTTTTAGCCATTTGAAGATTTGATCTTTCTGCAAGTTGAGATCTCTGTTTGTCTTTAGGTTTTTTGTTAATGCTTTAGTCTTTTCTTTATCTTCAAGCCTGCTACATCTCCAAATTCCTCTATTTTCTGCAGAAGTATAGTAACTGTTTCCAATGGTTCCTCTATAACATGGGTCGGCCATCCGAAACGTCGGATGAGCCGCACGGACCCATTTAGCTAAAAAAAAAAAAACGCTGGGAGCCGCGCGTTCGCGCATGCGCGCGCACCCGCGCATGCGCGCGGCCCGTTCGCGCATGCGCGCGCACCCCGTGCACCCGCGCATGCGCACCCGCGCACCCGCGCATGCGCGCGCCGTTCGCGCATGCGCGCGCCGTTCGCGCATGCGCGCGCGCCGTTCGCGCATGCACACCTGCGTGCGCGCACCCCCCGCACCCGCCCGCGCATGCGCGCATGCATGCGCGCACCCCCCCGCGCATGCGCGCATGCGCTCGCCAAAATGGCGGAGGAGGCTCCGGAGCCGCAGGTAAGGCCTCAAAGAGCCGCATGCGGCTCCGGAGCCGCGGGTTGCCGACCCGTGCTCTATAATAAAGACTAAGTCATCCGCAAAAGCCTGTAATTTATATTTTTGTTCTTTTATTTCCAATCCTTTAATTTCCGTATCTTGTCTAATGTCTCTAGCCAACACTTCCAGTGTAAGAATTAACAAGGGGGATAGTGGACATCCCTGTCTTGTGCCTTTTTTGATATCAAAGCCATCTGTATATTTTCCATTTAAAAATATCTTTGCTGTTTGTTTATTATATATTGCTTGAATCGCACTTATAAAGTTTTTACCAAAGTCCATTTCCATCAACTGTTGAAACATAAATTGCCAATTTAAATTATCAAAGGCTTTTTGTGCGTCAAGAAATATAAGTGCCATCTGTTTCCCTGGCTGATGTTCATAATATTCTAAAACATTTAAAATAATCCTTAAATTGTTCTTTATCTGTCTTTTAGGCAAAAAACCATTTTGATCTGTATGAATAAATTCAGTCAGGAATTTCTTCAATCTTTCTGCCATTATTGAAGTAAAAATTTTGTAATCCACATTTAATAGCGATATTGGTCTATAATTTTTGATTTGTGTAAGATCAGTATCTTCTTTAGGTATCAAGGTAATATTAGCTTCAGTCCACGAATTTGGTATTTTTGTCTCTAAAAAGATTTCATTGTACAATTCTTTCAAAATCGGGCTTACTATATCTTGTAAAACTACATAAACCTCTGCAGGGAGCCCATCAGGCCCCGGGGTTTTATCCTTCTTTTGTCTTTTTATTGCCTCTGTGATCTCCATCATTGTTATCTTCTCATTTAAAATGTGTCGCATATTCTCTGGCACCTTTGGAAGATCAGCTCTAACTAAATAATCTTTTATTGCTTCTTCAGAGACCACCTCTGCCTTATACAATGTCTCATAATAATCTTTAACAATTTTTTCCATCGCATCATTGTGGCAATATATCTCGCCTTTTGAGTCTTGTAATTTACTTATCATTCTCTTTTCTCTTTCTTTCTTCAATCTATATGAAAGCCATCTTCCCGGTTTATTAGCATTTTCAAAAAAAAATTGTTTGGATCGTTTAATCTGTTGTGCCATCATCTCCATCTCGGATAAATTTAATTTATGTTTTATCAATTCCATTTGTGCTTTTAGTTCCTTCTTTTGTGGGTCAATTCGTAATTCCAATTCCAATTTTTTAATTTCTTCTTTCAGCCTCAACTGTACTTGCTTCTTTTCTTTGTTCTTTTTGGCAGTATATGTTATAGCCAAACCTCTAAAATATGCTTTCGCCGTATCCCATACATTTTGAAGAGAGGTTTCTTCTTTCTTATTTATTTTTTTAAAAAATTCCATTTCTTTTGTTGCTAATTGTAAAAATTCTTTCTCTTTCAATATAGATTTATTTAATGACCACCTTAATTGTTTCTTGGTTCCTTTCCAAATCATTTTAAGTGGATTATGATCTGCCCAAATATTAGGTTCTATTTCGACCTCTTGTATTATAGTCTTCAAATTTTGAGACATCCATATCATATCAATTCTTGACCATGATTTATGGCGATTCGAATAAAATGTATATTGTAACTTTTCCGGATTCATCTCTCTCCAAACATCTTGTAAAAGCAATTCCTCTTTCATTTTTAAAAAGGTCTTCGGTAGAACGTTTCCTCCTTTTTTCCCTTGTTTGGAACTTTTATAATCTTGTATTGCATCAGCTACTACATTAAAATCTCCTAATAAGCAAAGATTTTGGTAATTTAAATCCACTAGTTTATCATGTAATTGTTGGTAAAACTGGTCTTGCTTCTCATTGGGTGCATATATTGCCACCATCAATATTTGTTTTTGATTCCATGTAATTTCTACTATTAATAGTCTCCCCTCTTCATCAGCATAGATTTGTTTTGGGTTCAACTTTTCTTTTATATACAAAGCTATACCTCTTTTCTTTTGAATTGCCAAAGAAGCATAAAGTTTACCCAATTTAGATTGTTCTAAAATTCTAAGATGTTGTCTCTTAATATGTGTCTCTTGAATACAAATTATATCCTTTTTTAGTTTTTGTAGTCTAGTAAATATTTTTCTCCTTTTTGAAGGAGAGTTCAGACCATTTATGTTTATTGAAAAAACTCCAATCTCCTCCATAACTTCAATTATTTCTAGCCCTCAATCTTCTAGGTGAGGTTATCTGTCTCTGATCTTTTGGTCTTACATCTTCCTCTGTTTGTGTCTTTTTAGGTTCATCCTCTTCCATCTGTTTAGATGTTCCAGCCACATTCATCTCTTGTTTCTTAGGCTCCGCTTCACCTCTTTCCAAAAAATCTCTATGATTATTGAAAAATTCCTCCGCTTGAAGTGGGGTGTTCAATCTATATCTTTTCGTGTCCCAAAAAATTAACACTCCTTCTGGAATCAACCATCTGAAGTTGATTCCTTTATTAAACAATTTCTTTGTTAAAAATTGATATTCTCTTCAGGCTTCTCTTATCCTTCTAGGAATTTGCTTAAGAACTACAAGTTCTTTTTCTTTATATTTCAGCAGTTGATCTCTTATTGCTCTCAGGATGTCATCTCTTACTGATCTTTTAACAAATCTTACATGAATTTCCCTAGGAACTCTATTTTTTCTAGCATAGCTTGAGTTAACTCTAAAAGCCTGCTCTATCTCTTTTTTCATTTGATCCTTTTCTGTTCCGAGCAGCTCCGCCAATAGCTCACTCATCAGCTCCAACAAATTCTCATCTTTCTCTTCTATGACATTTTGAAATCTTAAAAAATATGATGACCTTTCCATCTCCGCCACGGCAATGCTGTCTTCCAATTCTACATTTACTTGCGCCAATCTCTGATTCTCTCCTTGGAGGTATTCTAATTTCTGATCCACTTCCACCGACTTATCTTCTATTTTTTGCATCCTTTGTTGGTTATCTATAATCGCCTGTTGGAAGGTTTCCATTTTTTGATCCATTTTAACAAGATCATTTTTCAAATCCTCAAAATTTTTGTCTGACTCTTTTTTATTTTTATCTGACTCCATTTTCATATCCATTTTCATCTCTGCGATTGCTTGTAATATCGCTTGAATATCTTTAGACTGGGGTTCCACCTTTTCTTGTTGTAAAAATGTAGTAATTGATTTTTGGGGGACAGGGCTCGCCGATGATGAAGCAGGAGCAGAAGTTGCCTTTTTAGTCCCCTTCCCCAAATTTGAAGTCGCCATCTTTGGGTTATTCTGCTATTTTATAATCCACCAGATGGCCCAATGGCCAATTGTAATTGTAATCCACCAGAGGGCCCGATGGCCAATTGTAATCCCTTATCCTCCTATTGTTAGGAGAGGAAGCCAAACATACTTCAAAAAAAAGAAAAAGAAAAAGAAAAAGAAAAAAAAATAGTTCCAAAGCAAAAAAAAGAAAAAAAGATGCAGGATAACAGGAAGCCCCCCTAATCTTAAAAAAAAAAGAAATAAAAAATTTACCCAAAGGCAAAACCCAAAAAAAAAAACCAAAGCAAAATAAAAATAAAAAGTAGAAAAGCAATCCCAAATTGATAAAAATAATGAAGAAGGAGAACCAAAAAAAAAATCCAACACACAAAAAAAACCTAGAATTAAAAATAACACAACAAAATCCTGACCCAGAAAAAAAAAAAAAAGGTGTGGTAAAATTTGTCCAATTTATAATCCAACTGGTCCCATTCTTTTTTTTTTTTATATATATATATTTTATTAGATCTTTGTAGGGGTAAAAAGGTTACATCAGAGTGCTTAGGAACCACCGTGGGGGTGGGTATATTGAACATCCCAAAAAAAGAAAAACAATCACAAATATATAGCCCAAATCAATTCATTTAAAATTCCCTCTCTAATTCCCTCATTTAGTCTTGCATATTCAAATTGATACATTTCTACATAAGCTTCAAACAATCCTATCAAATATCACTCACATTTCAATTCTAAAGATCCAGGTCCTGTTTTTAAGCTTTACTAACTTACAATTACCATATTCCAATTGGCCTTAGATAGACATATTATTAACACTTCGGTGTCCTTTTTTTTTTTTTTTACATAATAATTATATCTGGTATATTATTCCCGCAGTAATATTCTTATATTTTCTTCATTAATACCATTTCTTCTCTTGTCACCCATCCCTCTTATTCTTCTTCTATTACAAAATAATTATCTTATTTAGAGTAAAAATATCAAACCAACAAATAGATTTCTATCTAATTTAAGTATATATTCTATCAATTCATCTATATCTATGAAAATCTTTTTAAACCAGTAAATAAAGTTTACCTCTCCAGTAATTATCATATCTAAAACAAAGTATTGTTACAAAGGGTATCCTCTTAGAAATTTCACGTGCTCCATTAGTTATTAACTCAGTCAAAAAATCAAAGCCTTTTTAAACCCATTAAATAAAACTTTAAAATACATTTTTAAATCTAACTCTAGGTTTCTTTCTGTGCCATAACGGTTTCCATAATAAAATTCCTGCATCATCAAACCACAATATTAAAAGGTCCATATTCTTTAACGCTTCAAATTGGTCAAAGTTCTCTTTCCTTTCTTCTAGTAGCCTTTGGATGGTAAAAGCCGTTTTATTCCATGTTATGTTTACCAGTTGTTTATCCACCTTATCACAATTTTCAATAACTTGTATCTGAGTGTCAGTCTCTGTTGATGTTAATGCTTCAGACATCTCCGTTAAAGTTATTCTTTGATCATCAGGCTTCTCCATAGATTGCGTTTGGAGTTGAATAAAGTTAATTTGTTCTTTGGTTTCCACAGTTTCTCTCAGTGTAGTTTCATAGTTGAGTTGTTGACGTGGTTCCTCTTTAGGTTGTACATATTGTTCACTAATCTCTTTAGCGCCAATCTGCTTCTTCTGTGCTGTTTTTCGGTTTATAATTTGATCTGTCAAAGTTTGAAAGTAAGAGTTCATATCCTCTGTGGCTTCCAGAATTTTTTCCAATATGAGCTCATAGTCCAGCTGTGTGTTAGGTTCCATATCAGTAGTAAAAAGATTTTTTAATCTTTTAGAGAAGGCTCTATTTCGTAGAAATCAAACAAATGTTCACCTCCAATTTCCAATAGACCAGATCACCACACAGCTGTGTCAGTTATCTTATGTTTATCATCTTTTGAAGGTCACAGCCATCCCCAGCCATGAAAAAAATATACAGTTGCAATACCACTTTTCGTCACAAGATGTCCTCAGCAGACCATAAAATCTTTTTTTTCTTTCCAAGTTAATAGATTTTTTATTTTTCATGTTGAAAAAGATGAAGAAAGGCCTCTCCAAAGTAATAGATGCGTAGTTATAACAATAATAGTCAAGAATAAAATGTTTTCAGGTCCCCTCAGTATTCCAAAATTTAAATAGTCCATAGAAATTAACTGGTTTATTTATTTATTTATTTTTCAAAGCTGTTTTTCCCGAATGCCCAAACGCTGCTCCCTCACAGCAGGGAAGTAATTCAAGCACAATAGCTTTTGACAGGAGAGTGATTAGGGAAAGCAGGGGTAGGAAAGGTCTCACCCGGATTCTCCACGGGGGTTCTTTACGCTTAGTTGTTCTTCTGGCTTTCGGCTGGTGCAGCGAAGTGATCGTCCATTTTGCTGGCCGATCTTTCCTCCGAGGGCCCTAAGGAGATAGCTCGAACTAAGGAAGGAGCTGCCGCCCTTCCCCAGTCAAGCAGGAGCCTCCTCAAGCGGTGGTTGCCTCTACGGGGTGACTTTCGACCCGGTTAAGGGTCTACCGGCGGGGGGAAAGCAGCCGGTAGGAGAGATGGCTCTCTCCGTGCGACTGCGCGTGCCGCGATCCGAAACCGGAAGCCCCAACTGGTCCCATTCTTGATGTTTAATTCTTCTTAAAATACACGTTATACAGCCAGAGACCAAAAGGGAAAGAGAAAGAAAAAAGGTCCCATTCTTGATGTTTAATTCTTCTTAAAATACACGTTATACAGCCACAGACCAAAAGGGAAAGAGAAAGAGAAAAAACCAGAGTCTCTTTAGATAACTTGTGGCAAGAGATAAGAATGTCTGGGCATTCAGCCAAAACTTTCACTCTAAACAAACCGCAGTTGCCGAGAACAAAGGGGGAAAAAAACTAGCAACAAATAACTTTCCCAGGCTTTGGCCAGGGAAGAAAAAAATAAAAAAAAAGACAAAATAGAGAGTTATTCAGAATAAATGAAAAAAGAATACTAAAAAAAAGCAAAATTAAAACAAGAATGGCTTTCCCGATGAAAATATTACTTTTCTTTTAAAAGGCAAATATATTTCCTCGACTTTAGACTTTTAAAGAGTTTAAGGTAAATCAAATTTGTTCTTCTTTTTGTTGTAGTAGCTTAAACCGCCGCTTGTACGGGAGAGGGGGGGAGGAAACCCCCCCCCTCCTTCCTCCCTTCAGGCTTCCTGGTTTAATTGAAGACAGACTTTTGAAAAGGCATTTAAGATCAAAGTCCACATTGCCAAAGTAAAGGAAGCAAAGTCTCACCCGGACCGGCTGCTTGCTGTCAAACTCCACTGTTTCTCCGTCTCCGCAAAACAGCTGTTAATGGCTGAACGCATAAATGCGGTCCGCCTTTCTTCTGTCGGTTCCAGGGGCTGCTTTGAGTTCTGCGAGCCGGCTACTGCCGGCCCGCGTTCCTCAAAGATTCACCCTTCAGTGGCCACCTCTCCGGGGTGGCATTTGGCCCAAAAGGACCCACCAAGAGACGAATATCGGACCTAAGGGGCGGACGATCGCCTCCCTAGGTCTGGCTTCAGCAAGGTCCCGGAAATCACTCCTCCTATTCCTTCTTTTTGATAGGCTAGCCCAGGGGTAGGCAACCTTGGCTCTTTTATGACTCGTGGACTTCAACTCCCAGAATTCATGAGCCAGCACAGCTGGCTCAGGAATTCTGGGAGTTGAAGTCCACGAGTCATAAAAGAGCCAAGGTTGCCTACCCCTGGGCTAGACATACCTAGCTCCCTCAATTATTCATTATATGATTTAGCCTCCAGACCCTTTATCATTTTCGTACACTTTTTAGGGTCTTAGAATCTTTTTTGTATCATGGTGACCAGAACTGGACACAATATTTCCAGTATGGTCTTACCAGTGCGATCTAAAGCGATACATAATTTCTTGTAATCTTGATACTATCACTCCCTCTGTTGATGCAGCCTAGGACTGCTTTGGCTTTTTTGGCAGCCACAGCACACTGCTGGTTCCTACTTAAGTAGTTGTCCACTAGGACATCTAGATCCCTCTCATAATCACTGCTGTTGAGCCAGGTACCATCTTTCTATTTGTTTGTGCATCTGTTTTTTCTTGCCTGTGTACAACCTTACTTTTTTCACCACTGAATGGCATTCATTTTGTTGGATAGGGTACATATCCAAATTTGTCAAGATCATTCTGTATCTTGAGTCTATCTATTAAAATATTGGCTATTCTCCCCAGCTTGATATTGTTTGCAAATTTGATGAGTTCCCCTTCTACCCCCTTATCTAAATAATTTATGAATGAATTGATTTCTACTACTGTTTTTAGGCTGTGATAAGTGAGAATAGTTTTGATTTTTATTCTGTTCTGAAATTTTCTTTGGACTTTGATAATAAAAGCCATATGCATATAATAGTAAATAAACTGTATATAGAAATACATTCTATTCTCTCTCATGTAAAGTAAAGTAAACAGTGGCAATTATATTTTACCTTATATGATTTGCTGCTTTATTTATTTTAGTTAGTGTTTCTTTTGTATAATGCTGTTATGACTTATTATACTGATTTGCTGTTTGATTAACAATTATTTTGTCTTGCTTAGTTTTTAAATTAAATCTTTAATGGATTATTTTATATTGTGTAGCTGTGCTATAAAAAGGTTTGATTGGTTTTTGTTAATAATAATACATTTTGTTATAATGTAGCTAAGATGTCTATAAAAATGGTAAATAAAATTGACTAACATTTTAATTTCATTTTTAATAGAAGTTGCAGAACTTGAAGTAAATTTACCTTGTAAGTATGGTTTTTAGCATATTTTTAAGGAGTATTCAGATCCTAATTTTTCATCCTTATGTCACACATTTAAGATAATTAAGGGATATTTACATAAGCCCTTCTGGAATTGTTGTTTTTGTGTAAATGGTAATTAAGGGAGGTTACCAGGTAGATATTACAATTCACGTCTTTTTTGGGGAAATTGTTCTTCTTTTTTTGCATCTTCCTCCTTTCTTGAGGTATCTTGAAAAAAAGCTTAACATTTTACATTCTGATTATTTCAATTTTAACTGTAAAGGCTTAAACAAGTGATTAAATATTATTGAAATGAGTGATTGGCTTTAATCATGCCTAATGTTTCAGGATGTGAAATTTGCAACATGAATGTGTTGCATATTTTACTCTTTGAAATATCTGTGTATGTTCACACATAAGTAATATATGAAAGCAGTTCATGGCATTTGTAAATTTGTAAACAAAAAAGTACTCAGGTTCTTAAAGGTGACTTAAGAAGATTGCTTACATTTTACCAGACCGAAAACCAATGCTGTGAATACAGGTAGTAATCTTATGACACAACTAGAAACAGAATTTCTGTTACTAAGCAAGGTAGTTGTTAAGTGACTTGTGCCTGATTTTACAACCTTTCTTCATGGTTTTTAAGCGAATTGCTACAATTGTTAAGTGAATAACACAGCCAGCTTCTCCCCATTGACTTTGCTCTGGAGCTAGCTGGCAAGGTCAGAAATGGCAATCACATAACCCAATGATTCTGCAATTGTCATGCTGATTGCCAAATGCCCAAATTTTGATCATGTGGCCACGGGGATGCCATGATGGTCATAAGTCACTTTTTTCAATACTGTTGTAACTTTGCACTATTGCTAAATGAATGTTTGTAAGTCAAGGTCCATCTGTATTGCTATATTTGGGACCAAAATTCTGTTAATAACTTTATAAAAGCATAAAGCACTTGGAGGATTGTTTTCTGAATCCTTTAATATACTCAATTGGATGCAGTGTACAGAAACCTCAGTGATGATCTCTTTCTGGTTGAGCATTCTATCTTGCAGGGCTTGCTACGGAAAAGTGTGATTGAGTTTGAGAATTATTGCAAGAGATGAACATTTTTTATTTGGATAGGGCTTTAAAATGTTACATTTAATGGTCATTAGCCGTATTATTGCTTACAATCTTCATGTTTTGTTTCTATATTTTCTTTTCTCATCCTGGTCATAAACATTACAAATTGTCAATTATTTCAGATTTTTATATTTATTTTCAGGTACATGTGAAGTGAACTTTCCTGACCCAAATAAACTCCATTTCTTTCTCCTAATCATAAACCCAGGTAATTTAAATATATATATGTATGGGTGTGTGTGTGTGTGTGTATGTGTGTGTGTGTATGTGTATATATGTGTGTGTGTGTATGTGTGTGTTTCCCACCATGTATCAATCTCCTTTAGAGGTTAGTTTCTCCTCTGAGCAGATTTGATGGGTAAGCTGGATGGGTTGGAACAGGGAAAAAGAATCTGTTCCACTGATGATATAATTCTGCATTTATAAAGATAACAGTGGTGACACTGGATGCAACTTCTAAGATAAAAATATAACACTGAAATAGAAAATATATTTATGAGATAGAATATACTTACAGTACACCCCATTGAAAAATTTGATATTTTCAAAATATTTCAACATAAAGGCATTTGATCTTTTATTCATTCAGTATTGATAAAGAAGATAAATATCATACCATTTACATTTTACTGTCTATTATGTACTTGAAATAAACGTAAATGCAATTTTTCATGTGGAAAAAGCAAGTACATTTCCACATTGATTACTACCTCAAATATCAAAAATTAGAATCAGATGTACTAGATTAGAACATTAGAGAGCTTCTGAGAAGAAACTGTTGTCATGGTTCCGACAGAACTCTGAGGCTTGAGGTTAAGAACATGTTTATTGGCTACAAAGTATCGGCACTGTCAAAAGTGAAACCAAGACTAAAGTTCCCTCCAAAAAGATATAATATACAAAATTAAACTTCCCACCCATTACTATGCAATCAATTACATTTCCCAATAGAACAGTTTGGCGGGCTTTGTAACAGAAAGCTGAGCCTCCCAGTCTAACAAACAGAAATGACCTTGGTTCCCATGGGACAGAGAATTGTTTAAGCTAGCAGAAAAATTCCACCACCCCCTTCCCATTCTGGTGACAACTGAAAATGATCCAAATGGCTTCATTCAGGTTGGTTGCAGAGTTGACAGTCGAACCCCCAAAGAGAAAACAGATCCTGTAAAGAAATAAACGGAGAAGTTAGGAATCTCCCCGAGGTTTCTGAGGATGCTTATCATAAAAAAAAAATTACCAATCGATCTGCCTTGACGTCTGTACTTTTCACCCAAGTTGCCTCTGACAATAGATAACCCTTCCACTGTACTAAGTACTGTAATCTCCCCTTGTATAATCTAGAGTCAAGGATTTGTTTAATTTCATAATAAGTCTCCCCCTCAACCAAAAGGGGGACCAGGTGCTTTCTTAGGAATTGGTCTTAAGGACAACTCAGAGATTTTAGCAAACTACAATGGAAAACAGGGTGGATTTTCCCAACAAGCAAGGAACTCCACTGTCACAGGATTTATAATTCTAATTATAGGAAAAGGACCAAGAAATTTCGGTCCCAATTTCTTGCTAGGTAATTTGAGTCTTAAATATTTAGTTGAAAGATAGACTTTCTCCCCCATCTGGAATGGTCTCTGAAGGGATCGCTTCTTATCAGCTTGTTCCTTGTATGTTTTTGCGGCTTGTGTTAGAGCTTTTTTTACATTAGTCCAGTCTGTCATGATGTCACCCACTAATCTAAAGTTTGTGAGACAGGTGGTTCTTGGGGGTATTCAGGCATAGGAACGAACTCTCTGCCAGTGGCTATTTTAAATGGAGTGAGCCCAGTACTGCTGTGCACGGTATTATTGTAAGCCACTTCAGCAAAAGGCAGGAGGTCAGCCCAGTCAGTTTGTTGGTAGTCAATGTAGCATCTGATGTATTTTTTTTAAGAAACGTTTTATTGATTTTTTACAATAACAATCCTTAGTGCCTAGTGTACAGCGTGTTGTCTTAGTTCATATATTTTGGGGAAAAAACAGTAGTTAATTAACAGTCAATAATAATTAATTTTTGTACTTCCATAATTAGTATATTAATCAATAGTATATTTCTTTGATCTTCCCTTCTCCCAATAGTATTCTCCTTCAACCTTAAACAAATATAATTCTTAATATTTTCAATGCATAAATGGTTAAATATAAACATTTTTTCATGTTTGTACAAATAATAACGTCCATGTATGACATTTTTTTCTTATCAACTTGTGTTGTTTTTATAAAAATTATCTTATTAGTTCACCATATATCCTATTTTCATAATTCTTATTTAAGCTTAATTTCCCCTTAATATTCAAACAATTCTTATCAGTCATAATTTTCTCAATATTTATCATCTAAATATCCAGATTTTCCATTTAGATACACCATTCCAATGTTTTCATATTTCATGTGTTATAAAAATACTATACTGCTTATCTATCTTATGACATCTATCTATAACATCTTTTCTGATTAGTTTATATTTCACTTATATTTGTAAAAGTTAATTTGTTAAATCACTATATATCCTATTTTTGAAGTTCTTATTTAAGCTTAATTTCCCCTCAGTATTTCAGTCATCCCTTAGTCCTAATTCTCTTCAACTTAATTTACCTTTAAATCTCAAACTTTTCATTCACATACATCAGGGGTCCCCAACTCCTGGTCCGTGACCAGTACCGGGCCGTGGCATGCCAACAACTGGTCCGCACAAACAAGCAAAGCCCTATCCGTGGGATGCAGGCAGCACACAAAACCATGTCCCCTCTGGTCCGCGGAAAAACCTCTCTCCACAAAACCGGTCCCTGGTGCCCAAAAGGTCGGGGACCTCTGACATACACCATCCCAATATTTTTACATTTTATATATTATAAAAATACTATATTACTTATATCTCTTATCCCTCTTATTGTAAGGCCCCTTTATATCCAAAGTTATCTGTTCTTTAACCGTATTCAAACAAGTGTTTGCTCATGTAATACTCCATCTGGTAGGGCGAGTCAAATCTCTTGAATCTATCTCTGGCCTTCTTTTGCCAAGTAGCTTTCCAAATTGATATATTCCACTTGCCAGGAAGTTCTTGTATTTTTGTAAGTATTGTTGGGAGTGGAGAAGACAGAATGCGTAAAATATATGCTTTTTATCTCCCGAATTCTAATCGCTCTCCTGGCAGTTCTATAGTCCATTTTGTTAAGTCTTCTTTCTTTCCTCAGGTTTATTTTAACGTTCTGATGAATAAAGTATCTTTTCCATTTTTATTGTTATGTCCAAGTCTTGTAGGTTTTTTCCTGTTTGTGTTGAATTATAATTCTCTTTATAGCTTAGCTGATTAAGTCATTTTCTTCTAGTTTATGTTCTGTTATCTGATTTGTTTGTTCATTCTTTACCATCATTTTCTGAGTGTTTTTTGATTGTGGGTTTAGATTAGAGATATGCTCATTTATGTTGTCAAAGTTGTTTTTGATCTCCTCGTGATTTAAAGCTATTGTCATTTGTATCTGTCGAAGCACTATATACATTTCCTCCTTGAAGGTATTTGTCTTGTCTTCAAATGTTGTTTCTGGAGGTCTTTGATATTCCAGGCTAGTCCAGAAGTAAGTATTAAATGTGGTTTTCTGTCATTTTTTGATAAGTATGCAATATCCATGATGTCTCCCCCTTTCAAGTAGTCCTTCATCAGTGCCATAGTCTCTATAGTTAGCCTTGTCAAATCAGCCAAACTCAAAATCCAAACAGCCCAATTTTGTATAGTTCTTATCCTTATATATAGTTTTTATAATCTACTGTATTTCCAATTGTCAAGGCATCAGTAAAATCAGTATTTTATAACAGTTCTTTTATTCAAGGGTCAGTTGTCAACCAGTCAAAATTGCAGTTCAGTATATTTAGTCACCTTGAGTCCTTCCTGTAAATTCCCCCCTAAAAGATTAGCCGAGTCAAAGTTTTTCTTTTTCTGTAAATAATTCTTGAGTTTAGACAACAGTCAGAGTATTTCTTTTCCTTCAGACACTTTTTAATCTTACGGCTGGCCAGTATGTATTCTTTCTTTGTTCCTACCCAGCTGTCTTCTGAGGGTTATTAAAGTTCAAGGGAACAGATTATTCTTTGTTTCTGAGTGTCTTGCCAATTTCTGAGTCAGTGTTGTTAATGTTCTTTGCTCTAGTTCTCCACTAGGTGTCAGTAGTTGTTTATTTTCCAGCTTTTTCAGACAAAAAATTATTATTATTATTATTAAAGTTTCATCAAAACCCTTTAAGGTATAACCTTAGCAATTATTTTTTAATTTCGAGATTTATCCAGACTGTAGTATTTTAACTTTGATTTCAGTATATTTCTTTCCCCCTTAAATGTTAATTCACCACTTCCTTCTATGAGGGAGTGGGGGTATAGTCCCCTCCCTTCACTTTCGGAGGTTTTCTTACTTTGGGGATCTTTCCCAAGGATTTAGTTACAGAGTAGAGGAGAGAAGATTGATACTCTCACCAGTTCCAAGCACGCTGTTCACCGTTGTTCTGGTTTGTGCTCTTGGACTTCGGCTGCAAATAGCTTGGGCTAGACACTGGTGTGCAGCTAGCCTTTCTCCTGTCGGGTTAGAGGGCTTCCCCCGGATCGAATGGAACGACCATTTTTGTTCCGTGATCATTGGGGCACCCCTCTTTCTTCATTGCCTCTCCGTGGCAACTTCAGACACATTTAGAGTCCCCTGGCAGGGCGAAATCAGCCGTGGGGTGCGGAGCTCCACAATCCCGTGGCCGCGCGCTATGGTGCAAAAACCGGAAGTCGCATCTGATGTATTGTTCTACCATTGCGTTAGCTTGTTCAGCTGATCCATTTGTGCTCGGATGAAAAGCCGACAAAAGTCCTTGTGTGGACCCAATTAGCTTGAGAAAGTCTCTCCAAAACCTCACCGTAAATTAAACTCCCCTGTCTGATATAATTCTCTTTGGAGCATCGTGGAGGCGGTATATATGTTTCAGAAACATCTTGGCTAATTTCTTTGCAGAGGAAAGCCCTGAGCAGGCTATTAAATGAGCTTGCTTTGAAAAGAGATCAGTCCATATTACCATATTTTCCCCTACTTTCCGGTAATAACTGGTAGCCAGCACGGGTTTGTTAAAAACAGATCATGCTAAACCAATCTTATTTCATTCTTTGATAAAGCGACCAAATTAGTAGAGCAGCGAAACACTGTGGACATAGTATACTTAGATTTCAGTAAGGCATTTGACAAAGTAGACCACAATCTACTGCTTGCTAAGCTAGAAAAAGGTGAAATAGACAACACCAGTAGATGGATTTGTGGTGGGGTAAGCAGTGGGTAAGCAAGGCTCCATTTTAGGCACAGTTACTCTTCAATATCTTCATCAATGACTTAGATGACGGAATAGAAGGGGAACTCATTAAATTTGCAGATGACACTAAACTGGCAGAAATAGCCAACACCCCAGAAGACAAGCTCAGGATTCAAAAAGATCTTGACAAACTTGAACAATGCGCCCGATCCAACAAAATGAGTTTTAATGTGGAGAAAAGCAAAGTTTTACATTTAGGCAGGAAAAATCAAGAGATATAAGTACAGATTAGGTGAGACCTGGCTCAAAACAATAACTGTGAGAGGGACCTTGGAGTCCTAGTGGATGATCATATGTGCAGCAGCAGCACACAATGCAATGTTTAGCAGCAGCCAAAAAAGCTAATATAATCCTGGGTTGTATAAACACAGGCATAGAATCAAGATCACACAAAGTATTAGTACTGCTTTATAAAACCCTAGTGAGACCACACCTGGAATACTGCAACCAATTTTGGTCACCAAACTACAAAAAAGATGTTGAGACCTTGGAAAAAGTTCAGAGAAGAGCAACTAATATGTTCAAAAGCCTGGAGACTAAAACATATGAAGAACGGCTGCAGGACTTGGGTTCTGCTAGTCTAAAGAAAAGAAGAAATAGGGGAGACATGATAGCAGTGTTTTAGTATTTGAGAGGCTGCCACAAAGAAGAGGGGGTCAAATTATTCTCCAAAGCACCAGAGGGCAAGACAAGAAACAGTGGTTGGAAACTGATCAAAGAGAAAAGCAACCTGGAATTAAGGAGAAAGTTCCTAACAGTGAGGACAATTAACCAGTGGAACAGCTTGCCTTCAGAAATCGTGGGCACTCCATCACTGGAGGTTTTTAAGAAGAGACTGGACAGTTACTTGTCTGAGATAGGTTCTCCTGCTTGAGCGGGGGGCTGGATTAGAAGACCTCCAAGGTCCCTTCCAGCATTCTATTCTATTCTATTCTATTCTATTCTATTCTATTCTATTCTATTCTATTCTATTCTATTCTATTCTATTCTATTCTATTCTATTCTATTCTATTCTATTCTATTCTATTCTATTCTATTCTATTCTATTCTATCCTATCCTATCCTATCCTATCCTATCCTATCCTATCCTATCCTATCCTATTTTCTATTCTATTTTCTATTCTATTCTATTCTATTCTATTCTATTCCCAGCTGACCGCCCCTGCTATTACCAGAGCTCAGAAAAAAGCTACCCCCCAGATAGCCAATGACCTACTAGCCACATTGAAAGAGTTTTTAGACAAAGATGATAGATTTAAAAACCACCAAACCGATTGTACCATGTGGAATGCGCTCCCTTGGATTGGGATTAAATGTATGTTCCAGAAAGCCAATGGGTTTTGGTTCTATACTGCAGCCATGATTTAAAAATGGCCGGTCACTTTAGATTCATGAAAACCCTGGATTTGGTGAAGGAACATTTCTGGGGACTTTCCTTGAAAAGCTATTGAGAGTTACATAACCAGCTGCCCCATATGCTCCTCAACCAAAGGATGACCAGGAAAAACTCTTGGCCGCCTGCAACCAGTGGCAAAACCCTAAGTGCCCTGGAAATAAATCTCTATGGAATTTATAGTGAAACTACCAGAAAGCTCCAGGAATACGGTGATCTGGGTCATCACCAACCTATTCTCTAAACAAGTAAAATTTATACCACAGCCCAAAATTCCTTCAGTATGTACACTAGCCAAGCAATTTGCACAACATATATATAGACTTTGTGGGGCACCACAGTGAATCATCTCAGAGTGGAGTTCACTTCCCAATTTTGCCAAGAAGTCTTAAAGCTACTGAGTACCACTCAGGGACTCAGCTCCTCGCACCATCTGGAAATGAATGGAAGCTGTGAATGTGCGAATGGCATCCTAGAACAGTACCTTCACTATTACATTAATTACCAACCGAACAATTGGGCCGACCTCCTCCCTTTCACGGAGGTAACATATAACAGTGCATAGCAGCACCGGCTTCACACCTTTCCAAGTTGCCACGGGTCAAGACTTGGTGGCCATGCTGGAGCTGCCTCATATCAACCCTGAAAATCCATCCCTGACAGAATGGATTGACACACTACCCAGCACCTGGCCGGTGGTGCGCAAAGCACTGGCAGAAGCATTAGAAAGAAATAGGCCAATAAAAATTGGATTAAGCCAAAATACTTTAACATTGACGAAGAAGTCTACCTGTGTTCCAAATATCTACAATCCAGACAACCCTCGAAACTTGGACCAAAATACATTGGACCTTTTCCCATAATTAAAATCATCAATCCACTGACAGTGTAATTAGAATGACCAAAAACCTTCAGGCGCATCCACCCAGTTTTGTACTGCAGCTTATTGAAATCATCAATCACCTCCCCCCTGGACCCCGCAAAAGGACCACCCCCAGTCCCTGTGCTTATTGAAAGAGAACAATACTTCAAAGTTAAAGAAATCTTAGACTCCCACAAACATAGAGAAAAAGTGCAGTACTTAATAGCATGGAAAGACTTTCCCCCATCCGAGACCGAATGGGTCGATGCCCAACATATCAAAGCCTCCGACCCCTTCGCAAATTCCATAAAAATTGCTCTGACAAACCCCATTGAAACCCACAGAACACTCTAATCATTTCTCTTTATTTTTCTGTTTCAGGACTAAAGCGTTTTTTCAAGGGAGGGGCAGAATATCAGATCTGCCATCATTCTGATTTAGCTGTGCTTCGCATTGATGGCATACTGCCATAAAAAGGGGAGGGGAGAATGGGGAGGAAACATTGAGAAGGGGATGATAAGAACCAGAGGTGCCAATCAGAAACAACAGATGAGGGAATCAAGGACATAAGCATGAGAATGGAATGCAAACACCCTGTCAACTCAACAACGAACCTGGCTGCAGTCATTTTGCTCGTTCTCGGTTGCCACAAGAATGGGAGGGGTTGTGGAGGATTTCTACTCATCTAAACATTTTGCTGTCCTGTGGGAACCAAGGTGATTTCTGTCTGTTAGATGGTGGGGTGAGCATTTGGTTAGAAAGCCTGTCAAACTGTTCTATTGGGGAACGTAGCTGATTGCATAGCATTGGGATGGAAGTTCAACTTTGTAATACTGTCTCTCTTTGAAGGGGATTTCAGACTTGGTTTCACTTTTGACCGTGCCGATACTATGTAACCAATAAACATGTTCTTTGAGGAAATCTCGAGCCTCGGAGTTCTGATTTATTTGGTCTTGTCTATTGGAACCTTGACATTAAACCAAATCTCAATCAAAATGCTGTATTTCCTGAGGTGCTGAGCCCCAGCTGCCTACCCACCACTTTGGGAGGACAGTGAAGACTCAGTGAAGATCTCGCTATGGAGAAAAAAGAGGAATCTGCTGCTAGTCACAGCAGGGATTCGGCTATCAGAGCACAAGCGGTTACTCCAACCATCGAAGAGGGCCCGATGACAGGGGCCCAGCCAAAGAGCCAGATAATCCAGCCAGGGAAGTTGATGCCATCCTGGCAGACATCTATCAATTGGAACCGATCCCTCAGCGCAGAAGCACCCCTAAGCCTGCCGAAGAAGAGCTGTTGATTCTGCTTCAGGGTCCATCTTCCGCAGCACAGAAGAAAGGGATCAACTGGATGGGACAACTCCGCTGACTGGAAATACCAGACTGCAGTTCACAGTCCCTCAGTCGAGCAGCTAAAGGAGAAATTTGACTGGCTGGAAGTCAAAGAAGGGGTTCCTACAGCCCAATATGAGTGCTTGAAGGCAAAGACTTATCTATCGCTTCCACCTCTCACCGAAGTTCCAGTCCTGTTGCTGGGGCCCGTGCCACTTCACCCACTCCTCCATCAACCGCAGGCTCGAGTTCCCGATCCCATCCAAGCCATCTGTAGCAGCCTCGCTCCACAAGCCTGGGTGCCCAGCAGAGAGAATTCCAGAGAATGCCTCAGCCCTGAGATCAGCAAGCTTCTCAGCAACTAGTGTACCTGGCACCACAACACCTGGAGCCACCACCTATCAAGCCCACTTTTGATGGAGACCCCGAGAATTTGCCGTTCTTCCTAAACCAAGTGGGGGCTTACCTGGATTGTTATGCCTATGCTTACCCTGACGATGCCACAATGCTGAATATAGTGACAGCCAACTTGGAAGGGGAAGCAGCGGAGTGGGTGACCAACCTTCATGATGAAGGGGCTCCGGAATTTCTGGATGCAAATTTATTCATGGAACAGCTGAGAGGCAAGATTTGAGGATGAATCCCAAGCCTTGCAAGCAGAAAAGGAGATCCATCTCTTGAGGCTGAGAGGTCGCCCAACGAAAGAGTATGTCCAAGAGTTCCAGAGAGTCACTAGTCGCCTGGAACAGTGGCCATAGCAATCCCTGATCCACTATTTCAAACAAGGGCTGGACCACGACCTGCTCCAAGCATGCATCTACCGAAGGATCCCAAATCAGCTGCGAGAGTGGTATAATATGACAGTAACCTTGGGCATCGAATTGGATCGTGTCAAGAGACCAATTACCACTGAGCCAAAGCCAAGATGAGGTCTGGAGAAGCACCTGTTTGGATGGCGACCCCAAGCCACATCAACCGCCGACGCTCCTCGAGCGGCCGCCAGGGCTCCCATCAAATGCTTCCAATGTGGGCAGCAGGGTCATTGTGCTGCTGAGTGCTTAGCCCCTGTCCCCCCAAGCAAAAGCTGCACCAGTTTCAACTGCCAAGCCAAGAAAACCACCGCCACAAGCAGGACAGGAGAAGTCTAATTGGGCCAAACAGGAGCAAGCTGTCCAAAACTCCTCCCCGCCCCGGGGAGAAGTAGGAGCCCTACCTGAACACCTGCCCCTACTGGCGCCTTACGATAGCGATGAGGATGATGAAGATGACCCGATGGTAAGTTGACCCATCCCACCTTTCGCTATTCCCACCAAGATTATAGTGCCCAAGACAGGAGCCCAAACCGATTTAGACATTTTAATAGACTCAGGCTGCACCAGATGCTTAATTAACTTGCCCATAGTTCTTAAGTTGGGGATTCATGCCAAATTGTTGCCCCTAGCCATGAAGTTTGAACAGGCAGATGGGTCTCTTATCAGAGGTTCCCCAGCAACGGACCTAACGGAGATGATAATAATAATAATAATAATAATAATAATAATAATAATAATAATAATAGTAATAATAATAGTAATAATAATAATAATAAAGTTGGAAGGGACCTTGGAGGTCATCTAGTCCAACCCCCTGCTCAGGCAGGAAACCCTATATCATTTCGGACAAATGGCTGTCCAGTCTCTTCTTAAAAACTTCCAGTGTTGGAGCATTCACCGCTTCTGGAGGCAGGTTGTTCCACTGGTTAATTATTCTAACTGTCAGGAAGTTTCTCCTTAGTTCTAGGTTGCTTCTCTCCTTGATTAGTTTCCATCCGTTGCTTCTTGTCCTGCCTTCGGGCACTTTGGAAAATAGCTTGACTCCCTCTTCTTTGTGGCAGCCCCTGAGATATTGGAACACTGCTATCATGTCCCCCTTCGTCCTTCTCTTCATTAAACTAGACATACCCAATTCCAGCAGCCGTTCCTTATATGTTTTAGCCTCCAGTCCCCTAATCATCTTTGTTGCTCTTCTCTGTACTCTTTCTAGAGTCTCGACATCTTTTTTACATCGTGGTGACCAAAACTGGACACAGTATTCCAAGTTGCTGTTGCATTTGGAAATGGGACATTACTGGGAGATCATTCGCTTCGTAGTGATCCCTAAGATGAAAGAGACTATGATTCTAGGCTTGGCTTGGCTTGACAAGTGGCGTCCCAATATTTGGTGGGAGAATGGGGTGCGAACTCTGAGATTAGCCTCGGGACCTCTCCTACCAACCGACCTCAGTGAGATAAAGGGGGCTGCTGCCATCGGAGCACAGGGGGAGCCTATTGAGACATTAAAGGCTGCCGTAGAACAATTGCCAGGGATCCAACTTATCCCCAGCGAGTATCACGATTTGGTGGATGTTTTTAGTGAAAAGGAATGCGACGACCTTCCCCCTCATCAGGCTACTGACTGCGCAATTGAAATACTGCCAGGAGCCAATCTCCCAAAGCCCAAAATGTACTCCATGATGCCTAGGGAGATGGAGGAACTGCGGGACTATATTGACAAAAATCTGGCCAGAGGTTTCATCCAAACTGCAAAGTCGCGTGTGGATGCCCCAGTGTTGTTTAAAGAGAAAAAGGATGGATCTTTGAGACTGCGTGGATTTTAAGGGGTTGAACACTGTCAGCATAGAAAATATGTAGTCCCTCCCCTTGATGAAAGAGATTTTAGCCCACCTGGCCAAAGGCAAAATTTTCACGAAATGACTTGAGGGAAGCCTATTACCGAGTGCGAATTAGGGAGGGGGATGAGTGGAAGACAGCTTTCAATTGCCCCTTAGGAAGTTTCCAGTTCAAAGGAGCTCCTGCTGTGTTTATGCAACCGATAAATCAAGTGCTGCATGATCACCTATACAAGGGGGTTTTGGTTTACCTTAACGATATCCTCATCTATATTGAAACCATGGAGGAACATTAAGTTAGTTCGGAAGAAACTGTTGAAAGCTAGTCTCTATGCCAAACTTTCTAAATGCGAGTTTCATCAAATGCACCTTGACTACTTGGGCTACTGAATCTCTAGTGAGCGACTGGAAATGGACCCTGCCAAGGTCAAAGCTGTACTGGAATGGCAGCCTCCATGGACCTGCAAGCAGCTTCAAAGCTTTTTGGGGTTTGCGAATTTCTATCGGCAATTATCCCCTCTTTTGCAAAAATCACTATGCCTATTACTGAATTATTAAAAACCGGAAAAGTGGGGGGAAAGCCCTAACCTTGTCAGTCTTTATAATGGACTATAGAATGCCAGGTGGCATTTGAGCAGTTAAGGAGACTATTTGCAACAGAACCGGTTCTTAAACACCCTAACCCCGAGGAACCTTTCATCATCCAAACTGATGCCAGTGATGTTGCTGTGGGGGCAGTCCTCCTACAGAAAAACCCTAAGGGGATCTACAACCCTGCGCCTACACTTCAAGAAAACTTTCAGAAACAGACAATGGGCTGTTTGAGAGAAGGAGACTTTTGCGGTGAGATGGGCTTTACTAACTTGGCACCATTTCTTGGAAGGGAACAAAGTGCCTTTTGAGGTATGGACTGGTCATAAAAATTCAAAAGTTATCTCCTAAGCAAGTTAGGTAGGTCCAATACTTAACCGGTTTAATTTCACTCTCAAATACCTCCTGGGGGGGGGGGAAGGACTTTCTGGCAGTTTGTCTAGAATGCCCCAGTATAAAAGCCAGCGAGAGGAAGTTATTAATTCCATCACTCCTCTGCCCCAGTCAGCCTCTCAGGTAACCATGAGAGGTCAAACGCAGAGGAGATCCGACGAACCTGATAGTCAATTAATGCAAAAGCTGAAAGAGGAACTAAAAACAGACTCTTAGTTCAAGGACAATAGATCGTTATTGACCCATCGAGATGGTCTAGCCTGGAAGGGCTCCATGCTGTACCCTCCAACATCCCTCAGAATTCAAGCCCTTCAGCATAGTCATGATGCAAAGCAAGCCGATCATTTTGGATTTTTAAAAACTTTGCATTTGGTGCAGTGGCAGTTTTGGTGGCCAGGCATGAAAAAGGACATTGAAAGTTATGTACAAAGCTGTGCTACCTGTACCGCTATGAAAAAGCATCCTGGCAAGCCTCCTGGTCTGTTACCAAAAGTGGCAGATCCTTCCCAGCCTTGGGAGGAAATAGCCATGGACTTTATTGTAGAATTGCCAGAAAGCAGGGGGAACACAGTGATTTGGACTGTCACTGATCTTTTCTCGAAGCAAGCTCACTTCATTGCTTATTCGGGACTCCCGTCTGCCCAAAAGCTAGCCAGGTTGTATTTAAAAGACATCTATTGACTCCAATGTGCACTGAAACAGATTATATCAGATCGAGGGGTTCAATTTACTGCAAAGTTCTGGAGGGAGTTTGTGAAATTCATTGGGTCTATCCAGGGGCTTTCATCTGCTTTTCATCTGAGTACGAATGGATCAGCTGAACATGCAAACACAATGGTGGAGCAATACCTCAGATGTTATGTTAATTACCAACAGACTGATTGGGCAGACCTGCCTTTTGCCGAAGTGGCGTACAACAACACAGTAGCACTGGACTTCTGCCGTTTAAAATGGCTACTGGTCAGGATTTTGTCCCTGTGCCCGAATACCCCCAGGAACCTTCTGCTTCACAAACTTTAGATCAGTGGGTGACTTCTTTGCAAGGTATTTGGGCTAATGTGAAAAAAAGCTTTAATCCAGGCTGCAAGGATATACAAAGAACAGGTGGATAAAAAGCAATCTCCCCAGAAGCCATTTCATCTGGGGGAGAAGGTTACCTTTCCACTAAATATCTAAGATTAAAATTACCAAGTAAAAAATTGGGACCTAAGTTCCTTGGTCCTTTTTCCTTAGTCAAAATTATAAATCTTGTCACAGTTCAGTTGCAACTCCCACAACTATTAGGGAAAGTTCACCCCGTTTTCCACTGCAGTTTGTTAAAACAGGTCACAGAATTATTCTTGCGGCCGATTCCCAAAAAAGTACCCAGCCCCATTCTGGTAGAGGGAGAAACTCATTATGAGGTAAAACCTATTCTTGACTCTAGATTGTGTAAGGGTAAATTACAATATCTGGTCCAGTGGAAGGGCTACCCTTTATCGAAGGCTACCTGGGTAAAAAGTACTGACGTGAAAGACAGATTGTTTCAGAAGTTTTATGATAAATATTCACTTAAACCCAGGGGGGATTCTTAACTTGCTTTTTGCTTCATTTACAGGACTTGCTTTTTTCCTAGGGGATCTGACTGTCAACTCTACAACGAACCTGGCTGCAGCCATTTTGCTCTTTCTAGGTTGCCACAAGAATGGGAGGGGGAGTGGAGGATTTCTACTAGTCTAAACATTTTGCTGTCCCATGGGAACCAAGGTCATTTCTGTCTGTTAAATGGGGGGATGTGAGCATTTGGTTAGAAAGCCCACCAAATTGTTCTATTGGAAACGTAGCTGATTGCATAGCATTGGGGGTGGGAAGTTCAACTTTGTAATACTGTCTCTTTGAAGGGGTTTTCAGACTTGGTTTCACTTTTGACCGTGCCGATACTATGTAACCAATAAACATGTTTTTTGAGGAAATCTCGAGCCTCAGAGTTCTGATTTATTTGGTCTTGTCTATCGGAACCTTTATACATCCACTGAAGAGGCGCCAACCATTGGGACTGTTACCAAAGTATCTAATTTGAATACTGTTGGATGCTGATCAGATGACCAAAGGGAGAGGATCTGGGAGAGGGGAAAATCACAGGGTTTACGCAGGAATATTCAGATCTGACTTTGCTTACGCTGTAACCATTTGGCTTTAGTAAAAGCATACCTTTTCTCTAAAGATGGAGTCAAGGGTTTTTCTTTCCTAAATGCCCAAGCTGGGACAGGCCTGACACACAGCTAGATTTTCCATTATCCTCTGTGGATTTGTAGCATCCAATACTATAGGGCCATGATCTTGTACTAATACTTAATGTAAGTTTAGACATAACAAAATCTATAATGTTTTGTATTGAGTCAACTTTTAAACTTGTAAATTATCCAGATATGCTGGTAATACATAAATAAAATAATTTAAGGCAGAAATGCAGTTTTGTTGTTCTTAATTGAACATCTTTATTTTATTAAATATTTTCTCCCTCAAAGTTCAGCTGTTCAAAGTATGTACAACCTCTTTATTAATTTCTCTTTTATATTCCCTGTAATTTTCTCTAAACTTAAATGTACTGTAGCCAATCTTCTATTCACTGATTTTATATTGTACCTTTTATGACCCCAAAATTAATTACTTTTTAATATGTATCCCACTGTAAACATTTTCTAAACTCAGATAAGCTATCCTAGTTGCATTATCATATTGAATTGTATACAATCACTGCAGTTATTTTAGCCAAACACTTCCAATTTTAATGTTATTGTATTGTTTCCTGTATTTCTTCCATAGGTATAACAATAGTATACATTTATATAATTTTTTAATTCTGTGAACTTGCCTAACCCTCATGGTCCATTATAATATTCTACTTTGATAAAACAAAGCTGGTGTTTTCAATTTTTTGTTGGCTAAGCTTAACCCAGGCTAGTTATCAAAAAGAATTATTTCTGTTTATAAAATGCAAATTAACATTTCTACAGAATCTCATACAGTTTGTTTTTCTTAACAGATGAAGGTTATTATCGAAATGGAACATTTCAGTTTGAAATAGAGGTTCCTGATGCCTATAATATGGTTGTAAGTAACTAAGATTGTTTAATTTCTGCAAGATTACTGATTTAAAAAAGGTAGTATTTCATTA
Source organism: Azemiops feae (assembly GCA_023970755.1). NCBI lineage: Eukaryota > Metazoa > Chordata > Lepidosauria > Squamata > Viperidae > Azemiops > Azemiops feae. Next base: position 1,017,800 of record JALGBA010000018.1, read on the forward strand.
GTTTTTCTCAAATACATGCTCCATCACTGGAGGTTTTCAAGAAAAGATTGGACAGCCATTTGTCTGGGATGGTATTAGGTCTCCTGCCTTGGGCAAGGAATTGAACTAGGAGACCTCCAAGTTCCCTTCCAGCCCTATAACTCTATGTTTCTATGTGTCTCAGAGAGTTCATAGGAATGACAAAGGTACTTAATGCTACCATAATACAAGTTTTTCCAATCTTTTTAAATGTCCTCAATTTGTTTAGTTGCTTTCCACAGTAAGAAATAAAATTTAGAAAAGAAAAGTCATGTTCTTAGACAAACTTCAGTGTATAGAGTGCTTTTTTAAATCAAATCTTGTAAGATTTAAATATAATTTTCTAATTATCAAGACAAAACTGTTTGGGATAAAATGTGCATGCATTCTTTAAAGAGAATTCTATTACTAAATATTCATAATATGTGTACATTTTATACATCTTATAATACTGCATTGTATGGAAATAGAATTCCCACTACACTATGATCTGACACTTTTAATATTATTTATCTAGCATCACTATTTTTTAAATAGAAAAATAGCATTTCAATTTTTTTTTACCAGTTCTTAGAAATTCAGAGAACAGAAAGAAAATATGTAAAAACAGTTTAAATGGAATGTGATTATAACAGCTAAGATGGATTTTGAGAGAGTTGGATCCTTACACTAAGTTGTAATTTCAGGGGGAAAAAGATAGTGCTGTTTCAGTGAGCTTGCTGCATATTTTAATTTTGCTTTTATATGTTGTCATTTGTTTAATGCAGATTCTTTAAATGAGTTTATGTGAAACATGCAGAGACTAATTGGGTAAATGTGCTTGAAATTGCAAACAACTATTGAAATGTCACAATAAGTATGGCTAAAAAACAAGAACATTCATGTAGTGAGACGTTAATTAGGATTATTAATAGCTCAAGCCAACAATGAGAAATAAGACCCACCGAAAAATTGTAAGAGTGACTCATTTGAAGCCATATATGTTCTAGGCACTTTAGAAAAAAAACAGTCCTTTTATCCATAATTCTTGAAACACATTTTCCACCTTGGAATATGACCTTATCCTGCAACAAGTAGACACAGCCCAATCTTGAATTATTTCACCATATTGCTCCCAGATTAGCTTAATGAGCAGAGTGGTTGGGTCTTAGTGGAGCTCCTGAATGCCTAAACTTTGACCAATTTGTCTTTTTAAAATAATAATATTCTTTTCTGTACCTCTCTACTGCTCTCTTTTTGTTGGCTTCATTCTTTCACAATTTTTCACAAATACCCCCTAACTTAATAGGCTGTTATGTCTTTGAGCAGAATGCAACTATAGACTTCAAATATAGCAAGACTTTCTTTTGATCTCCAACTGATCAGATTAGTAACAACTGCTGAAGCGTCCCACAGATCATGCAGGGGAGCCTGTTGGCTAGTCTTTCTATCCTGGCTTCAATCCACAGGTAATCTGATTGATGCTGTAGCAGTAAACAAAGGAAATGCTGTTCCTGACTATCTATACAAAAGCTTAACCAGGTCAGAAGATAAATGTGAGTCAAAAAGCTGTGTTTTAATTTCTCCCCAGGTAGGCTGGGAAGTATATGCCTCAGGATGCAAACAGAGGTAACAGACAGGAATATAGAGGAGATATCCCCATCACTTCCAGACAGCAAAAGAACAAGTTGCCAAGCCAAAAATAGTTTCTATATTCCTAAATTACGTTTTCCAATGAAGAAGACTCATTTCAAACAGGAATTATTTTTTGAGTCAAGTTTCTCTAAGTGTTTCTCGAGAGTTTTGTCTTCTCTATTTTCAGGAACATAGTCTTCTCAGAAAAAAAAGAGAAGATTAAGATCAGAGAGAGGTAAAGCCTGTAAGATTTCCAGAAAGAAATTTAAAACAGAGCTCCACTTGATTCTTAATGGTTCAGAAACTTACAATATATTTTGAGAGTTTGGAGGAAGGGAAATACAGAAGCTTCTGATAACAAGAAATTCCATTTCCAGCTCAGGCAGAGAGCAAAACACTTCTGTTGGCTGATTCACAGTGGTCAAGCAAAATCCTACACCTTCTTCATTTGGGATTAAAGCAATCTTTCAAAAGGGATTATCAAAGTCCTTGGTCTCCCAATTCTGGATACCTTTGCACAATCATCAAAGAGGCAACTCCAGTCAGATGCAAACAGCAGATAAGCTAACAATTTCTAAACTTGTCCAGTAATATAGTGTAAGAAAAGTCCCTGGGCTGCCCTCATATCCTTGCTAGCTTCAAGTGTCGCTCTTGCCTTCTTAAGAAGTTCAAATGTCAAATTCATTTTGGGCAGAATTGGATTGATAGCTAATACTGAACACATAGTTAATAGGAATCAGCCTGGTACAGTCCTTCCAGAGACCATCTTTAGAATATTAGCTCTTCAGCCAGGCTTGGATTGAAGATTGGCGTTGACAGTGGCATGGTGCAGGGCATCTGCTACTTTTCCTTCTGTGGCAGTTGCTAATGAATTTTTCTTCCCAACGCAGCTGCTAGGGAAGCAGGAGGAGGAAAAGAAGAAAAAGGATTGAAGAATGGTGGCAGCTGTGGCAGCAGCATGGAGTTGCCTGCTACTTTTACTCCTATGGCAGCTGCTAACAAACTTTCAACTGTTTAACTAACTTTTCCTCCTGAGGTGGCTGCTAAGGTAGGAAAAGGAGAAAGAGGAAGAGAAGAAAAGGAAAAAAAAGAAGGACTGAAGAATGGCAGCAGTGGCACAGTGCAGGGGTGCCTGTTATTTTTACTTCCATGGCAGTTGCTGATGAACTTTTCCTCCTGCAGCAGCTGCTAAGATAGGAGGAGGAGGAGAAAGAAAAAAAATGCTCAGTGCTTCCTGACAAGGTTTCTAAATCCAGATGGTCAGATATCCTAGTGGCCAAAAAGATTTGCATAATTGTTTCTATTCTTCTTATTCTCTTACTCAGAAACATAATGAGGAGGGTAATTCTAATAGAACCATTTGTGTCTCACTAACGTGGGGTTTCCAATATAAAGAACCTCCTTTAAGGATTGTCAGTCTGATCTCTTCCAATTGATAGCTTGGAAACTGAACAGTTGTGATTAAAGATCAAGTTCTTAAGACATTACATTTATCTAGAATACTTCTTTCATAAGGTCAATTGGAAAACCTTTCTCACATGGTTTAGGTGCATGGGCAAGTGCCCTCCTTTAAGAAAATCAGTGAAATTTTGGAATTCCTTCAGGAAATGGTCTGGAAGCTTCTGGGAACTCATATATTAGGGACTGCTTTCAGTAGTATTTTGTCCTAGAAAGACAAAAAGTCTTATTTTGGTGCCCCACTTTGAGAGATATTTTTGAAAGGGGTAGCCCTATTTCCAACCAAGAATGTGATGGCAGTCATGGGTATAACACTTGAGCCATTTGTTGTGTAGAACTTGAGATTTCTTATTTTTAAGGCTTTTCATTTGGTAGTCAGGCTGGAACCTGACTTTCTCAAAGATCAAGTTTTGAATTTTTCGTAAGGATAACTAGATGCTCTAGCCTGGTCTCTCCTTTAATATCAGTTATATAGCCAGCACAAGAGCTACTTCTATTTTCTTTTTGCTCTAGTCCTTCTCAACAACATGTGCTTTGGCACAGAATATTCTGTCCAGTGCAGGAATCCTCATACCATCTCAGACAAATGGCTGTCCAGTCTTTTCTAGAAAACATTCAATAATGGTGATCTCATGACTTCAGGATGCAGGCTGACCCTCTGATTAATTCTCATATTCAGAATATTCTTTTTGTTTAAAGTTTGGATCTCTCACTGTTTCCATCCCATTGGTTCTTGTCTTATCCTTGGATGCTGTGGAAAATTAATCCATGTGCTCTTTCCTATGATATCCCTTTATGTATTGGAACACTGCTATCATGTCTGTCCTTAGCCTTCTCTTCTTTAGACTAAACATACCTAGTTTCCTTAAGTGTTCTTCATAGGATTTAGCCTCCAAGCCCTTTACTATCCTTGCTGCTCTTCTATACTTTTCTTCCAGTTCCTAAGTGTTCTTTGGCATTGTGACCAGAATTGGTCACAGTGTGATCTCATCAGTGCAGCACAGAATAATATATTACTTCCTATGATCTTAACATGGTATTTCCCTTGTTGTAGGTCAAAATTGCACTGACTGTTTTGGCACTTGCAGCATACTGCTGGCTCATGCTTAATCTTTCTAGATCCTTCTTGCAAAGATTACTGTTAAGCTAGTTATCACCTGTCTTGTACCTGTGCATCTAGCTTCTCCTATCTGCATGCAGAATCTTACATCTCTTGCCATTAAGCAATTTGTTAGATAGGACCCAATGTCCAAGTCTATCAAGATCCTTTTTGATCTTGAGATTCTAGAAGAGTTCTTGTCTTCTTTCAGGTGAAGTCTAAAAGAGAAGTGTAAAAATCCTTTTAAAGCATATTTTCTCTCATTTTAATATAATTTTAGTGAAAATGTTTACTTAAATAAAAGAAAAATAAGAAATATATAAAGAAGAGTAAAAGAAGAAAAAAAGTACAGGAATCAACCAGTTAAGGAAAAAGGAAAATAATTAAAGACTATGACTTCTATCTTTCATTACAGCAATTACAACCACAATTATTATCTTTCCTCCCTTGTAAACATATCCATGATCCCTTTGTCCTCTTCTTCAACACTTTTTCAATTATACAGTTTAAAATTATTATTTTAGCTCTTTCCATTTTCAACAAAAAATCATTAAAGGTTCAGTATTCCACAAACATACTTATTTCATTTTCCATGGTGGGTATTGTATATTTCTCCATCTTATACACATAAAATAATCTTGATGGCTAATGAAATAATATCCACTTTTGTAAATTTATTTTTCATAACGAAATACATTATTCTGGAGTGGTCCAAAAATCCTTTCCTTCCTTCTATAACTTTCACTCCCTTTGTAGTAATAGCTTTTTTTATTTCAAATTTGTAATAACAAAAGGAGCACAAAAAAAAGTTTTTTAAAATGTCCATTATACTTTAATCCCTTTCAGTAGTCCAATACTCCATATTTCCCTTTTTATTTCTTATTTCTTTGTTTACCACAGTCAGCCAATCAGCTTCTTTGACAGGTTTAAACGTTCTTCTTTCCCATGCAGAGATACATTGTCTATTTATTTAATTAAAAAAATACTTTAAATAAGACAATATTGCAAATTCAACTGTCCGTTTAGTCTGATTTTTTAAACTTTTTTATTCATGGTAATCATGGTAAGCATTTTGTTTTTAATTCTTTATTTTTTTATAAATTTCATTAAAAGTTTTACAAAGAACATAAAAATTAAAACAAACTAATGAAAAGAAATGCAGAAAAGAAAAAGAGAAAAAAGTTCAGAAAGAAGAAAAGACTTACAATTTTCTTTGCAGTAAATATACTGTAAGTACAATTGTAAAATTATCTCTTATTCTGTAATTACAAGAAAAAGCTTAGTCTTTCTTATTACACAGATTTTTTTCTAATCATTAAAGCCACAAATCATAAGTGCATTTTTTTCCATTTTATGAAAAAAGTCTATAAGGAATTTCCAGTTGGCCATAATATTGCTTTCTCCTAATTTAGCCATTTTGCAATTCCATCATTTTCACCATACTCCTGTTGTGGGTATTATTGAACTTTTCCACTTTTGAACAGATAGTAGTCTTACTGCAATTCTTTTAAATCTTTATAACTGGTTCATTCCTTTTTACTTTGGTCTTTCCTGGATCGAAGATACATTCATTCAGATGGTCCTAAGTGCTCTGCTTCTCTGAAAGTCTGTGGAGATTTTCAGTCATCCAGGTCATGGTGCCTCAAAGGTGCTTTTTTATGAGGCAATTGGACTTTCTTTTTTTCTCTTTGAAGACATTTCGCTTCTCATCAAAGAAGCTTCTTCAGCTCTGACTGGATGGTGGGGAATGGAAAGATTTATATTCCTTGCAGACAGCTGGTCATTTACATTCTTTTAGCCAATCGTTGATGCCACCTGGAGGCTTATCTTGTCAGGGTCACTGAGTAGTGCAAATGGGTGTAGAGCCTCCTTGGAACTGTTGAAAGGACTGTGTTATAGACTGAAGATAGATGATATTGTATCCCTACCCCTCTGTTCAGAGAACGCTGTTCAATTTTGACATAGGTAGCCTCTTTGACCCCTCTTTCAAACCAGCGGTCCTCTCTGTTCAAAGTGTGGACTTTGCTGTCTTTGAAAGAGTGGCCTTTGTCTTTTAAATGCAGATGGACTGCTGAATCTTGTCCTGATGGGTTTGTTCTCCTATGTTGTGCCGTACATTTATGAAGTGGTTGTTTTGTTTCCCCAATGTACAGATCTGCACATGGCTCACTGCATTGTACTGCATATACCACGTTGCTCAGTTTGTGTCTAGGTGTTTTCACCTTGGGGTGGATAAAGGTGAACAGTCTTCTGAAGGACGCTGACACATATGAGACTCTGAAGAGAGATCCCACCAGCAGTTACAAGAAAAAGGTCATTGATTTCTTGCAACAACTACTAAAGGACAATGCCATCAACAATCCACAAGTACTGTCTTTACCCTGGGGAAGCCATGCCATGCATATATGGACTCCCCCAAATCCACAGAGAGGGAATGCCACTCAAGACCAATTGTCAGCAGCATCAACTCTGTCACCTATAACATTGCTAAAACATCTAACCACCTTATTAGTTCTGATAGTTGGCAACACCACCCATCACATCAACAATTCACACGATTTTGCCAGTAAGGTTTGGAAATTAAAACTGGACCCAGATGAGACCATGGTTTCCTTTGATGTGACTTCCCTCTTCACTTGCATTCCAACAACTGAAGCTGTTACGGTAGTGAAGAAACAACTGATACAAGACAGCACCTTAGGTGACAGAACCAACCTCAGCCCAGACCACATATGTGCCATGCTAGACCTCTGCCTTACCACTACCTATTTTAAATACAATGAAGTGTTCTACAGACAAAAACTCAGCTGTGCCATGGGTTCACCTGTGTCCCCCATTGTGATCAAAACACAGGAATGGGAAGCAATCACCAAACATATCAACTTGGTGGACAGATACATCAGTTTCACGTGGGAAGATGTTAAGGAAAATAGTCTAGCCCTCCTGGACTGTGCAGTACATATTAAGGAAGTCAAAAGCCTTCACACTGAAGTTTACAGAAAGCACACACACAGAGATCAATATTTACATTTTGATTCTCACCACCCACTGGAGCACAAAATGGGAGTTACCAGAACCCTACATCACTGGGCTGAAGGCCTGCCTATCAGCAAAGATGGAAAAGAAAAAGGAACTAAAACACATCAAGAAAGCCCTCAGAACTTGTGGCTATCCCAAGTAGGCCTTCATCAAATCACAAAAAGGACCCAACAGGAGCTCCGCCATAACAGACAAAGAGGAAAACAATAAATGCAGGAATATTGGAAAAGCTCAAGAGGATCTTCAGCCAACACAGCATATGTGCATACTTCAAACCCAAGAATACACTAAGGCAGAAGCATGTCCTCCTCAAGGATAAAACACCCAGACACAAACTGAGCAATGTGGTATATGCAGTACAATGCAGTGAGCCATGTGCAGATCTATACATTGGGGAAACAAAACAAACACTTCATAGATGTACGGCACAAGATAGGAGAACAAATCCATCAGGACAAGATTCAGCAGTCCATCTGCATTTAAAAGACAAAGGCCACTCTTTCAAAGACAGCAAAGTCCACATTTTGAACAGAGAGAACCGCTGGTTTGAAAGAGGGGTCAAAGAGGCTACCTATGTCAAAATTGAACAGTGTTCTCTGAACAGAGGGATAGGGATACAATATCATCTATCTTCAGTCTATAACATAGTCCTTTCAACAGTTCCAAGAAGGCTCTACACCCATTTGCACTACTCAGGTGACCCTGACGACACAGATAAGCCTCTAGGTGGCATCAACAACTGGCTAAAAGAATGCAAATGACCAGCTGTCTGCAAGGAATATAAATCCTTCCATTCCCCACCATCCAGTCAGAGCTGAAGAAGCTTCTTGGATGAGAAGTGAAATGTCTTTAAAGAGAAAAAAAGGAAGTCCAGTTGTCTCGTGAAAAAGCCCCTTGGGTACTCTCTGAAAGTCACTTTACAGTTTAAATTTGCTCCATTTAAGGTGCTTTACAAATTGGATCATGCAGATCTAGGGTCTTTTCAACAGGCTTCATTCAGGGCTTTTAGCATAGTGTCTTCTTCTGGGCCTCCTGCCACTCCATTTTGGATCCTACAGGCTTCCTCACTTTCCTGGAGCTCATGTAGATTTGTTCAGAGAAACTCTGTTAGTTCAGTCATATTGCCCAATTGTTGGCCTTTTCATCCCCACTGTTTTGCAGAGACATGATAGGTTTGCCATATGTCCACTCGGAAGACTTGAAGCAGGAGTCCCCAGTCCCCAGGCCACAGCTGGCACCAGTCTGTGGCAAGTCAGGAACAAGCACAAGTGAGCAAAGTCCCATCTGTGCACATGCAGGATTCAGGCAGCATGTGAAACCACCACTACCCCAAGCCATGGAAAAAACACCCTCCACGGAACCTGTCCATGGTGCCCAAAAGGTTGGGGGCTGCTGACTTGAAGGATATTTTTTCAGTGTTTATATGGATTAGTGAAAACAGCCTTTTAAAGGTATCTAGTACATTTCCTTAAAGGCTATGTGGTTTTTCAGAGACATTTTTCAGTACATATTACTTGAAAAATTGCTCTATGAGATGAATAAGATAAATATATAAAAACATTGATACTTTTTGTAAATGAGATCTTCAGAATCTAGTGGTAATGTAATTCACCTTTTCTGGATCCTACCAAATCTGAAATTCCTTACAAGACCTTGAATATTTTTTTTCTGAACTAAAAGTGGTTTTGGCTCATAAGAAAGATGTCAAATATTGCTTAAGCTATTGATCAAATAATTTGGGTACTCCAATTCTCTATTCCAAAATATCATCTCCTTTTTTGCAATAATTAAAGGTCAATTTACTTTCAGAAGTCTTTTCCAACACTCACAGTGTTTCTAGAATTGCAGGGGCTGCAAGGGCATTGGAGCCAAACAATGTACATATCAAGTATTTTTAATACCATTCAGCATTCTTCATAAATTGTATTCCCTTTGTAAAATCTCAACAGTTTTAAAAATGTTATTACTTGATCATTAAGATTAATGATCCCCGTATGTCCCTTAGAAAAAATGTATTGTTGGCCATTTTAATTAAGTATTGCTCCAATGTGTCAATTTCTTATGAGAAAAAAAATCAAAGTTAAATGTTCTGCCTAATAATGACCAAATATGTTTAACTTTCACCTGTGCTGGGAAAATAGGAAAATTCCTCCTGAAGTTAAAGTGCATCCATATTTTGAATCCAGTAAAAAGCTATAGATACAGCAGGATCAAATCACTTAAGCAATGAAATCTGAGCCTTTCCACATGCCATTTGACACATCCTGGGATGAATGATTCATGATTCAAATGCACAGGTAGAAAAAAGGTGGTATCTAGCTCAACAGTAGTGACTGTGAGAAGGATCTAGGTGTCCTAGTGCAGTGGTTCTTAACCTTTTTGAACGAATCGCCCCCTTGAGCCAATGAGGACGTTGTCATCGCCCCCCTCCCCCAACATAACCTCTCAATCACAACATAGGAAATAATTCTTCAATTTATGCAAACACTTTTCTTTGTTTTCTTTAAAATTGTCATCAGGACATATCGATGCAAATAATTTATTTCCAGTCTTTTCCCCATATCTCAACTGTGTGAAAAGTTTTGGTGCCACCCGTCACTTTATTCCCAAACTTCGTGAATCATGTATTTCATTATGATCTCATTTATTCAAGACACTTAAATGTAATGACCACTGAAAACAAAATTCAATTGCAAGAAAGTGAAATGCCCGAAAAGAAAAACTAAGAATTTCAAGACGAAAACTCTGAAACTAAATTAAGATTCGAGGAAAGTATATATAGTCACGCACACTGTAAAAAGGATTAAAAAGACACAAAGAAAATATAATGTCACAGGGGACAGCCACTCAGCATGCGATGTTTCGAAAGAAGCGCTCCCCCCTCCATCACTGCCCATTCTGGCCAATGGCGCGCCACTGTATGGGTAGACGCTGCTGCGCAACGCGCATGAAGATAAGTGATGCGTATTCACATATGTACGGCGTTCTATACTGAAGCTAGCTGGAGGAACATTTGAAAACACAATTCAATCCACTAATAGCAAGCGATCTGATGTTTTTGTATGACAGATATACAGCGATTCACTGTACGAAAAAATCTCAAAAGTGTTCCCAAAACTTCTCGCTCCATCGCCCCCATATCGCCCCCTTTTCGTTCCTTCGCCCCCGCATCGCCCCTTTTCGTTCCATCGCCCCCCTGAAAAATGAAATCGCCCCCTGGGGGGCAATATCGCCCAGGTTAAGAACCACTGTCCTAGTGGACAACCGCTTAATTATGAGCCTGCAATGTGCCATAGTTGCCAAAAAAGCCAATTCAGTCCTAGGCTGCATCAATTGAGAGAGAGTTTCAAGATCACATGAAGTGATAGTTTATACTGCACTGGTGAGACCACACTTGAAATACTGTGTCCAGTTCTGGTCACCACAATATCAAAAAAGTTTTGAAACACTAGAAAGAGTGTAGAGAAGAGCAACAAAGATGATAAGAGGTCTGGAGGCTAAACTATACGATGAATGATTGTGGGAACACTTCTAACAAAGAGAAAGACTAGGAGTGATATGATAGCAGTCTTCCAATATCTGAGGGGCTGTCACAAAAAAGAGGGAATTGACCTATTTTTCAAAGGACCTGTGGACAGGAAGGAGTAACAGGTAGAAGATTACTAAAGATATCCAACCTAGCATTAAGGACAAATTTCCTGACCAATCAATGGAATGGTTTGCCTCCAGAAATGGTGCTCCATCACTGGAGATTTTCAAGAAAAGGTTGAACAACCATTTGTCCACAATGGTATAGGGCACAGGTCAGCAACCTGCGGCTCCGGAGCCGCATGTGGCTCTTTGAGCCTTCCCCTGCGGCTCCCAGCCTCCTCTGCCATTTGCAGAGAGAGACAGAGACAGAGCTTGCTTTTATCTATCTATCTATCTATCTATCTATCTATCTATCTATCTATCTATCTATCTATCTATCTATCTATCTATCTATCTATCTATATCTATCTTATCTATCTATCTAATCTATCTATCTATCTAAAAAAGAGAGCAGCCTCACCCTGTTCCAAAGAGCCGACAAACGTACTGGGCGGGGCTAATCTCTTTGCTGCGTCTCTGCAGGAAGCAGGAAGGGCAGGAGAGAGCTAGCTAGCCCAGCTAGGCTGACTCAGGAATTCTGGGAGTTGAAGTCCATGAGTCATAAAAGAGCCGAGGTTGCCTACCCCTGAGCTTGTTGCAGAACAGCTTGAAGCCAGCTTGCCAGGTGAGCAGAAGATCGGAGAGAGGGGGGGGGGAGAGACAGAGAGAGACCCTTTTGACATCTAAAATGAAGATAACACTGCATATATCCTTTTTTACCTTTATTATATGTATGTGTATGTATATGTGTGTGTGTGTATATATATGTGTGTGGGTGTATATATGTGTGTGTATATATGTGTGTGTATACACACACATATAAACACACACACACATACACACACACACATATATACCTATAATAAAGGTAAAAAAGAATATATGCAGTGTTATCTTCATTTTAGATATCAAAAGGGTTTTGCGGCTCCCAGTGTTTTTTTTTTTTGGTAGGAAACGGGTCCAAGTGGCTCTTTGAGTGTTTTGGGTTGCCTACCCCTGGTATAGGGTCTCCTGTTTGAGCAGGGGTTAGATTAGAAGACCTCCAAGGATCCTTCCAATCCTGTTATTTTATATCGGTGAGAAAGAAAATGACTGGGAAGATATAGGAGAGATTAATTTGATTTTTTAAATATAATTCAGATTCAAAATAAGCAGCATAGCAGTGTAAACATTAATACGTTGGATGGTTTATGAACTCTGAACCTCTGTACCTTATTAGTATTAAGCCTCAATGTGTACTTCTCTGGTACATCAGCCTTAAGGTATCTTGACAGCACTTTGACACCATCATTTCATTCACCCAAGGTCAGAGTATAAAGCTGGGTGTCAAGAGTAGGCAGGTGATACCTGACCCTATATTGATGGATGACTTCACCTGGTGACTTCATGTAGATGTTGAATATAAATGAAATAAATGTTGATCGCTGTGGTATCCTACAATTGAGAGTTTAAAGTATTGTCATTCTATAAACGTTTTCATAGGCCTTTCCTATACAAACTTGTTCATCTTTGTAAATAATAATCCAGATCATATTGCTTTGTTGTGTTACCTTGAAACTTTTTATTAAAAAACAGAACTTCAGGGTAAAACAAAAATAAAGGTACAGTTTTAAAAAGTAATAAAACAAGGCAAAAGGAAAAGTAAAGGAGAAAAGGAGAAAAATAATCCCAACAGTGGAGAAATGGATAGTGAAGATGTCAGAATTGACAGAAATGGCAAATATTTAGTTAGAGAAAAAACATTTTTTTTCTGAATATCTGGAAACCTTGCTAAAAGAAAAATGAAATGATCTTCAAAAATATCAGTTTCACAAGAAAGTAAGGGTCCTTCCAACCCTATTATTCTATGTTCTATGATTTATGATCTGAACATTTAAGAAAGACGAGAGGCTGAAAAGATTTATGTAGCATCTCAGGGGGAATGGGGAATAGGGAAAATAAACTTATAATTATCTGTTGAAAAGAAGCTTGGAAGACATTCATAATATTTAATTTCCCCCCTCAATTTATTTTTTTATACTTTCTTATTTCTTTCCTTTTTTCTGTTGGTTTGTCTTCTATGAAAAATAATTATAAATTTAAAAAGAGAAGGGAAGAAAAATAATAAAATTATTTGTATTAATTGTAAATACTTCAATTGAGTATTAATACTTCTGTGATTTTAAAGAGAAATACAAACATTTAAACACCTATAATTTTTTAGCATAGAATGAGATTTGTATGAACTTTATTATGAAAAAAGTATCATGAATTAATTGTGATCATAATTCAATAAATTTATCCTTCATTGCAGGGTTTTCCAAACTTATGTTAATTTAGACAAAACAGCAGGAATTGAATTAATTCTTTTCAATCAATTGTATCAATTCTGTTGTATCAATTTATGTATGTTAAGGAATATAGACATTAAACCAATAGTAGGATTTGTGCAAAAGAGCTGGTCAGAAGTTACATCTTAATATCAATTGAGTCAAGTACTTTCATTCCTTCACAATCTACGTTTGGTCCCGTAAACCCATTAAAACTTACGAAAAATTATATTCATCTACTTCATTTATTTGTAATTAAAATTAAAACTTCTGTTTGATTTTAATCTTAATCTTAAACCCCTCTGGAAGATAATTTGGGATTCTTTATGTTGCAGCACAGAATACTTGTTAAATCTATTTTATCAAGTCATCAAAACTGATTATGAAGATAACCTAAAGGCTTACAATAGATACTCTGCTAAAATTAGACAATATAAATTGTAGCTGTTCTAGATTTTGTAAGTCAGTTTGTATTCAAATTAGTACAAATTACCATATTCAGTGGCATGGCCAACTTTTTGGTTCAAAGTTTTTGATGAATCTTATGAAAATCACTCAATAGTGTTTAAGATTAAAACACAATATGTAATACATTAGTAATTACAATTCTGCTATAAATTTCTGTATCTTCCCATTCCTTATATTAAACAGATCTATCCTTTGCTTTAAAAAAAGGATGATTGAGAAATGAGGGGTACAGAAGAAAAGTAAGGAGCCAATGAATGTTTCCATTTTTCCCAAACTTCTAAAATAAGTTTTAACTAAGCTTTAAGGGAATAGATACTATGTTTAAAAAAGTCAGAAATCACATCACTCTAACCAGTACTGAGCCCAGAGCTAACTAAATTTGTATCCCATCAAATATCATTTAATTTCCTAATAATATGAGTTGGCTTAAAAGTGAAAGACATTAAAATGTTTCTAATTTGATATTTCTAAACTTTTGTCATGCTTTTGTTAATAATGGATGATTTGCCCAATATTTGATTTTTATAGCTATGTAGAAAATTAAGAGAAAAATATGTCAGAGGTGGCAGGAATAGGAATTGTCTGTTTTTTATGTATCTACAGGGAGCTGGGATACACACCGCATAGAAGGAACAATTTGCCTTTCATAATATAACATGTTGTAATCTCTGTTTTATTCTTTGACAGCCTCCCAAGGTAAAATGCTTGACAAGAATCTGGCATCCAAATATAACTGAGACAGGGGAAATCTGTTTGAGGTAATTCATTATTTGAATAGTTCAGTTTTTTTATTACTATTTTATCAAATATGTAAATAAAATGGGGGGTGGGAAAAGAGCACATATAAGTTTTTTAAAAAATGGAGTATCTAATACTTCTAAATAGAGGATTTTTTTTCTTCAGTCTGGTCAACAGTTGAGCAGTTAATTAGCAGCTAATTCTGTGGACAAAAAATTTGCAAAAGGTATATTAAGTATAGAGATAACCATCTACCTACTTCTACACTCTAGTAATTGTAATTTTTCTAAACTAAAACATTATTGGCTTTATCTGATCTTCTTAAATCTATTAATTATTAAATATGCCCTTCTGAAATGGTAAATTACTTTCATCTTTAAGAAAAGGACACCATTAACTGTATTAATTAATTGTATTTTTAATGAATATACCTGGGATTCAAGTTTTTAAGATTATTAGAGACCATTAACTGTGCACATTCTTGTAAAGAAAACAAGACAGAATTTTATGAAAATTAGAGGTTGAAGAGAGGTAAATGACAGAAAAAAAGTTAAAGGGAAGGAAAGGAGTCACTTTATAGCTCTTAAAAGAGAAAGATCTGATATAAATTTAACAAACGGAAGGAAGGAAAGAGAATGACAGTGTAACATAGTACACTTTAAGAGCCACTATTAGATAGTATGGGGGGGAGGGAGTGAAAGAATGTGCTGAGAACTATTTAGCCATAACAATATTTCAACAGAGCGTCTTCAAAGGATGAAATGTGAGAAGATAAAGACATGGCGGGAGAGAAAGCTCACACTTTAAACTAATTGGGGAATGTGATTAATGACTTGTTACATGAGGGAGGAGAAAATGCTTAGACACTGTGGGAAGAAGTAGGAGGGTTTAGTTTTTGGCTTCACTTTATACGTACTGAAGCTATGTTGCATAAATAAAGAGTTTTCTAGGTAAACAATGCCTCAGAATTCCTTGAATTGCATCTTTCCTTCGGAACCTAACAGAAGGTTCACTTTCCAACATGACAACGATCCTTAGTACACAGCCAAGACAACACAGGAGTGGCTTAGGGACAACTCTGTGAATGTCCTAAAGTGGCCCAGCCACAGCCTGACTTGAATCCTATTGTACATCTTTGGAGGGAGCCGACGGTCTCCATCCAACCTGACTGAGCTTGAGAGGATTTGCAAGGAAGAATGGCAGAAAATCTCCCAATCCAGGTGTGCAAAGCTTGTCATATCATACCCAAAAAGACTCAATGCTGTAATTGCTGCCAAAGGTGCTTCAACAAAGTACTGGGTGAAGGGTCTGAATACTTATGCCAATGTGATATTTCAGTTTTTCTGAATCAGGCTGAAGCATAACAAAATTTACCAAAGTGAAGGTGTCTGAATACTTTCTGAATGCACTGTAGGTCTTTAGGGATTCAAGATGTTGTAAGAATGTAAGTGTCAGGGCCCACTTCAAAACCTCATCCCAAGAAAGCAGGACTCTTGGAACAGTTTCTTTCCAAAAGGAACTTTTATTAGGAGAAGCTGATAGCAGGCATGATAAGCAGGATCTGAGGGTTTCCTGCTCAGATCAATAGGTTAAAAGAGTCCCAAGCAAACCCCACCCCAACAGTTCATCTGGTCAGTTTGAATGGGCCAATCCCCAGGTGTTAAGTCCGCTGTGGGAAAGGAGCTGATAACGAGGTCTGTTCCCATGCTTGTGAAGATGTTGGGTCTTCGCACCTTCCCTTCTGCAGCGAGAGATAAGCCAGATGGCCGGAGGTACATTCCTTTCTCACCCCAAGGTAACATCAAGGGAGAGACAGTTCAAAGAATAAGTATGTAGAAACAGCGGAAAGAAATACATGGTAGCAAAGCAGAGTAACATACCACAGAGCCTTCCCCCCTCCTCCTCAGGAGAATGGCAGAACCCTCAGTAAGAGATGAAGAAGAAATGAAAGAGATTCCCCCCACAAGGGAAAAGATGGGTTCTGACATCCTGCCCCCCTTAGAAAAAAGAGAGATCCACCTGTAGAAAATAAAATAGAAAAAGGGGAAACAAGGATTAGTCCGGTTTATCTGGGTATGCAGTGTGAAATTTACTAACTAGTCGGGGGGCCCTAACATGATGTTTCTGAACCCACTCATTTTGGGAAGGCGGTAGGTGTTTCCATGCTACTAGGTATTGTGTGGAATCATGATGCTTTTGGAGTCTAAGATTTCTTTTATTTCAAAATGCTGTTCACCTTCTACCATGATCGGAGGAGGGGAAGGAGCTGCAGCCGGCCTTAAGGGCAATTGCAGTTTGCGTTTTAAAAGGATGCAGTGGAAAATTGGGTGAACCTGTCTGAGTGTCTCTGGGAGCTCCAATTCTGCTGTGACAGGATTGATTATTCTTTTAATGGGAAATGGTACTACAAATTTTGGTCCTAAATTTTTTGAGGGCTGCAGGGATTTTAGGTATTTCGTTGACAGGTAAATTCTCTCCTACTTGAAATGGTTTGGTTCGCTTCGTTTCTTACCTGCTTGGAATTTATATGCTTCCCTAGCTTCGTCTAATGCCTTTCTCACGACTGGCCAGCTATTTTGCAATTGTGCAATCCATTCCTTCAGGGAAGGGATGGCTGGGTCACTCGATGGGAGTTCAGGCATCGGGTTAAAACTTTGTCCCGTTGCCACCTGGAAAGGAGTGTAGCCCGTGCTGGAAGGTACTGCATTGTTATAAGCAACTTCTGCGAACGGGAGTAGGTTGGTCCAATTGTCCTGCTGGTAGTTAATGAAACATCTTAGGTACTGCTCCAGTACTGAGTTTGACCGTTCAGTCCCACCATTCGTCTGCGGATGATGACTAGATGACAACCCCTGTGTGGTCCCCAACAGTCCTAGGAATGCTTTCCAAAACTCTGATGTGTACTGTACCCCTCTATCTGATATGATTTGATGTGGGGCTCCATGAAGTCGATAAATATGCTGGACAAACAGCTTTGCAAGTGTCTTTGCGTTGGGGATTTTTTGGCATGGGATAAAATCTACTTGTTTAGAGAACAAATCCGTCATGACCCAAATGATTGTGTTCCCCCCACTTTCCGGTAACTCCACAATAAAGTCCATAGAAAATTCCCTCCAAGGTGTTGATGGTGTTGCTACTGGTTGCAACAAGCCTAGGGACTTTCCTTGCCTTCTCATAGCTGCCGCACAAATTTGACAAGTGGCCACGTAACTTTCAATGTCCTTTTTTATTGGCGGCCACTAAAACTGTCTTTTCGCCAGGTATGTCATGCCTCCGTCCGAGCCTGACTCCGAGGAAGACATGGAGTTCTCTGTTGAGGCCCAGGAAGGGGGTGTCTGTGGCTTCTGAGGACTGTAGGGAGGAGCAGGCTGAGGCAGGCCAGGGCCCTTCAGGTTTGGAACAGGGAAGGCAGAGTTCCCACCTGATCCTAGAGCAAGGAGAGCAGAGAGGAGGAGAGAACAACGGAGGCAGGCTCACTTGCTCGAGAGGAGAGTGTCCCGCCCCACTCCACAAGGCACACCAGGGGATTAGGATTTAAGGAGATGCTGTGGGGTGAGGCATTTGCCGGGAACAAACGTGGGATCTTGAGATTGTTGTGACTTGTGCTCTTGTAACCTGAACACTTTGTATTCCGGACCAGTTTGTTTCCTGCTTCACGATCACAGCTTACATTCCTGATCTCTCCTTGCAGTTTGCAGTTTGCAGGCAAGCTGAGAGTAAAAAGACTCTTTACGTTTTCTTGTTATCTGTCTTGTCTTGAGAATATTGTAAACGTTCCTGGCTGTCTTGGTTGAACTCTTGCCAGCATATGTGGGAGCTTTTGGGTGAACATTGGCAGTGATTCAAGGACTGTTGCTCTTGCCAGCCGACTGCTTTGCCTCCGTTCGGGGCCCTGGGTCATCACAAAGTGTAAAGTTTTTACGAATCCGAAATGACCACCTGATTTTGAATCGTGGCATAGCTGCATGAATGTCAGTCTCTGGCTTCTTGGGATGTACGGCTTTCCTCCTACCCTGGTAAACCATCGGTCATGGTGCATAGGTTCTTGTGGCTTAGGAACCATTTGTCGGTTTCTAGCGCTTTTTTGAATTCAATCCCTGCTTGGCTCGTTAGGGGCTTTTGAAGTTTGGCTTGTGCTCGGGTGGTGACTTGTGCTAATTGCTTTGATAGCATAAGTGGGTCTGTTATCTCTGTTCTGTTGCTATTGTAGTGGGGCAGTCTGGACAATGCGTCTGCTAAGAAATTATTTCCTTCCAGCAAGTGCTTTAGAGTGAAGTTAAACCAGTGGAAATGCTGCGACCATCTCGCTTGTTTAGGGGTCAGTTTCCTGGGTGTTTTTAGCGCTTTCAGGTTCTTGTGGTCGGTCCACACCTGGAAAGGAATTTTGTTCCCCTCCAGGAAGTGCTGCCAGGTTAGAAGAGCCCATTGGACTGCATAAGCCTCCTTCTCCCAAACTGCCCATCTTTGTTCTGTCTCTATGAGCTTCCTTGATGTGTATGCGCAAGGCTGCAATTTCCCTTCCTCATTTTCCTGTAATAGTACTGCCCCCACAGCTACGTTGCTAGCATCAGCCTGAATCACAAAAGGCTTTTCAGTGTCAGGGTGCCTTAAAACTGGTTCTGCGGGAATTTTACGTAGCATTACAAGATATACTAAGCCCGAAGTTGAAGGAACTGTGTAATGAAATCTTTTCAGAGACTAAAATACCAAACTCGTGGACTGAAGCTAATATTACGTTGATACCTAAAGAAGATACTGACCCCACACAAATAAAAAATTATAGACCAATATCGTTACTAAATGTGGACTATAAAATTTTTGCCTCGATAATGGCAGAAAGAATTAAGAAATTTCTGACTGAATTTATCCACACAGACCAAAACGGTTTTTTACCTAAAAGACAGATAAAAAACAACTTAAGGATCATCTTAAACCAGTGATGGCGAACCTTTTAGAGACCGAGTGCCCAAACTGCAACCCAAAACCCAC
Organism: Azemiops feae; assembly: GCA_023970755.1. Taxonomy (NCBI): domain Eukaryota; kingdom Metazoa; phylum Chordata; class Lepidosauria; order Squamata; family Viperidae; genus Azemiops; species Azemiops feae. The sequence continues at coordinate 1,037,162 of JALGBA010000018.1, forward strand.
TTATATATTGTCGGGTGCCGGGTGGGCATGGCCCATTGGGTGGGTGTGGCCAATTGGCTGGGTGTGGCCCATTGGGTGGGCATGGCTGCGGTGGTAACGGCAGACTGGGTGGGACTAAAAAGTTCAATCAATTCCAACTTTGCAAGATCTTTTTTTTCCCTCGCGAGAAGTTGAAATTGATTGATTGAACCTTTTTTTTTTCTCCACACGGCGGCGGAGGCCTAAAGCGAAAAGGTTTTATAAAACCCAGCTGAAGGACTAGGACTGGGGCGACGGCGCGTGTGCCCACAGAGAGGGCTCTGCATGCCACCTGTGGCACACATGCCATAGGTTCGCTACCACGGTCTTAAACATTCTGGAATATTATGAAAATCATCCAGGGAAACAGATGGCATTAATATTTCTTGATGCGCAAAAAGCTTCTGACAACTTAAATTGGCAATTTATGTTCCAGCAGCTGATGGAAATGGACTTTGGCAAAAACTTCATAAATGCAATTCAGGCAATCTACTATAAACAAATGGCCAGGATAATTTTAAATGGAGATTATACAGAAAGCTTTGACATTAAAAAAGGCACAAGACAGGGATGCCCATTATCCCCTCTGCTATTTATATTAACATTGGAAGTATTGGCTAGAAATATTAGGCAGGACACGGAAATTAAAGGACTGGAGATAAAAGAGCAAAAATATAAATTACAAGCTTTTGCAGATGATTTGGTTTTCATTTTGGAGGAGCCACTAGAAACAACTACTAAACTGTTGCAGAAAATAGAAAAATTTGGAGAAGTGGCTGGTTTGAAAATAAATAGAGAAAAGACTAAGGTATTAACAAAAAACTTAACAGATAAACAGAAAACCCAACTCACAAAAAAGACAAATTTGCAAATAGTCAAAAAAGTTAAATACTTAGGAATCTACTTAGCACTGAGATGTACAACACTAAAAGAAGACAATTACAAAAGACTGTTGAAACAAATAAAATTAGACTTGGAAAAGTGGAAAAACCTTCAACTGTCACTGCTAGGAAGAATAGCTACAGTGAAAATGAGTGTCCTGCCGAAACTACTCTTTCTATTCCAAACAATCCTGGTAAAACTGGGAAAGGCATTTTTTGATGACTTAAATGCAACAATATTGAGATTTATATGGCAAGGGAAAAAAGCACGAATCAAAGTGAAAATGTTACAAGAAGCTAAAGACAGTGGAGGATTTGGACTTCCGGATTGGAGACTATATTATCAAGCAGCCCTTTTACCATGGCTCAAAGAATGGATAACGCTTAGAAACAAAAGATTACTCTACCTAGAGGGTCATGACCTACAACTAGCATGCCTTTCTGTGGTATGGGAAAAATAAAATACACAGATATTTCCAAAACCATGCTATAAGGCCGTGGTGGCGAACCTATGGCACGCGTGCCACAGGTGGTACGCAGAGCCCTCTCTGTGGGCACGCGCGCCGTCGCCCCAGTCCTAGGCCTTCAGCTGGGTTTTATAAAACCTTTTCGCTTTAGGCCTCCGCAGCCGTGTGCAAAAAAAAAAAAAGGTTCAATCAATCAATTTCAACTTCTTGCGGGAAAAAAAAAGATCTTGCAAAGTTGGAATTGATTAATTGAACTTTTTAGTCCCGCCCAGTCTGCCATTACCACCGCAGCCACACCCACTTGGCCACACCCACCCAATGGGCCACGCCCACCCGGCACCTGACGATACATAAGTGGGTTTTGGGTTGCAGTTTGGGCACTCGGTCTCTAAAAGGTTCGCCATCACTGCTATAAGGAATGTACTGTTTGTAGAATGGGAGAGAGTAAAACAAAAAATCTATATTAAAATACCAGAGTGGCTTTCAACAATGGAAGCCTTTGCTTACCCAAATTTAATTAACTATGACAAAGTCGTTACTTATAAAGACATTTTGGACAAGGACGGAAAACGTAAAGATAGGCAAGACTTACAACAACAAGGTATTGATTTAGCATGGTGGCCTTATTTGCAAATTCAAACAAGATATGAGAAAGATGTAAAGACAATGGGATTTTATAAAGAACAGATAGAATTTGACCAAATACTTTTGAAAACAGATGAAAATTTGATTAAGAAACTTTATAGATTTCTGCTAAACTGGAAAATGGAAGAAGAACAAGTAAAAGAAACAATGATAGTACGGGCAAAAATCTTTAGATATTCTATAGACTTAGAAGACTGGCAAAAGTTATGGGATAGAAACATTAAACTGACTAAAGCAGCTTCATACAAAGAAAACTTGTATAAAATGTTTTATAGATGGCACATGACACCAGTAAGATTGGCGAAAATGTTTAAAAATGTTTCGAATAATTGTTGGAAATGTAAACAAAAGCCAGGCACCTACTACCATATCTGGTGGGTATGTCCTAATGCGAAAAACTTTTGGCTTAAGATTCATAAATGGTTGGAAAAGATGACTAAAATACAGATAGAGTTCAAACCAGAATTGTTTTTGTTAGGAATATTAGGAGCCAAATATGGGAAAGAGAATGAGTATTTAATATTACACGTATTGACAGCTGCGAGAATAGCATTTGCCCAATATTGGAAAAATGAAAATATACCACCTGATGAGATTATAATTAGGAAAATTTTAGAATGTGCAGAAATGGACAGACTAACCTTAGAGATTAAAGAGAAAGAAGACTCAGTCTATTTTAAAACATGGGAAAATTTTTACCGATGGTTAGCAAAACGAACTAGCGAGAAATGATTGTGATATTTAATAAGATGAATGATATGTATTGATTAATTGATACTCTTTATGATTACTCTTTTTCTTATTTACTATAGCTATTTACTATTATATTAATTACTGTTATCGAATATATGTACCCGGACAATAACCCCATTGTTGTACCTACCCCTATCTCAATCCCAACCCTGAACCCCACCCTGAACCCCAATACCTATATTGACCCTATCCCTTCCTTAACCTTATAAAACTTAATAAAATCTTGTATTAAAAAAAATACTGGTTCTGCGGAAAATAGTATTTTTAACCTTTCAAATGCGGTTTGACATTCTACCGTCCATTTCAAAGGCTGACTTGGCTTCGGCTTTCCCTCCCCCTTTGTCTTTAGCAAGTTAGTAATTGGTAGTGCGATCTGTGCAAAGGAGGGGATGAATTGCCGGTAAAAATTAGCAAATCCAAGGAAGCTTTGCAATTGCTTTCTAGTGCGGGGCAGAGCCCATTCTAGTACAGCTCGGACTTTCTCAGGGTCCATTTTTATGCCATTTGGTGAGATGCGATACCCCAGGAAGTCAATTTTTTCCTTGTGAAATTCACACTTAGACAGTTTGGCATACAGGTGAGCTGCCTGGAGTTTTTTCAGTACAGCACTTCACGTGCTCCTCCTTTGTTTCAGTGAATATCAGGATATGGTCCAGGTAAACAAGTACCCCTTTATATAAGTGCTCCTGGAGCATGTCATTTATTAATTGCATGAATACTGCAGGTGCCCCTTGAAGGCCGAAGGGTAGAACCCTGAACTGATAATATCCTAAGGGGCAATTGAAAGCTGTTTTCCATTCATCTCCTTCTTTAATTCTAATTCTATAACACACCTCCCTTAAGTCCAGTTTCGAAAAGATTTTCCTTTCGATAGATGTGCTAGCATGTCTTTCATGAGAGGGAGGGGGTATAGGTTGCTCTCGCTCACTGCGTTCAGAGATCTAAAGTCCACGCAGAGGCGAAGAGTCCCGTCCTTCTTTTCTCAAAATAGCACGGGGGTTGCAGTCTTGGTCTTTGCCGATTGGATAAACCCCCTTTCCAAGTTTTTGTCTATAAACTTTTGCATCTCTTCTAGCTTCCATGGGCTCATGGAATACAGTTTTGGCTTAGGTAATTTTGCCCCTGGGAGGATTTCGATGGAGCAGTCCGTGGGTTGGTGGGGGGGCAGTTTGTCAGATTTCTCCTCACTGAATACTTCAGCTAGATTCCGGTACTTCTCTGGTATGTCCTGTAACTCCTTTTCCCCCACCGCCGCTGTACTTTTGGAGGGGCTTCCTCCCTTTCGGGGTTGAGTCGGGTTCCTTACTGTCTCCCCATCTGGAAATCTGAGTTCTCCTGTCCTCCAGTCCACCTGCAGATTCCACTTGGTTAGCCATGCCATGCCCAGGATGAGGGGGCATTCCATGCCAGGGGTCACTACAAACGTTATAGTCTCTATGTGATCCCCTATGGTGAGTTGGATGGGCAATGTGGCAAGGGTAGTCGGTGTCCCCCCTGCAATGGACCCATCTAATTGACTGAATGATACCGGTTTCTTCAGCCTCCTCATCGGAATTCCTAAATTCCCCACTAAACTTGGGCTTATGAGGCAACGGGTGCAGCCAGAGTCTATTAGTGCTCTGAGTGCAACCCTCTCGGGCATTCCGGGGCTAAACAGTTCTACGGTCCTGGTGAGGGGCACGATGGGTCAATGGCTTGCTCCAGGAACCAGCTGGACTGGAGCGGTCGGTCGTCCTTGTCTTCACTAAGGTGAAGCAACCTCTCCATTTCGACTTTCCAGCCCGGTTGGTGACTGCCGCGTCTGAGTGTTACTTTCCTGGATCTCTTCTCCCAGTCCTCCTTCTTCCCAACACCCATTGACCATCTGGGCTTATGGCGGCGTTCCATGTCCACTACCTCGTCCGATGAGCTCGAGGATTGAGAACTGTATCGGCTGGGATCTGCTTGGTGGGAGAGCTCTCCTCCCATGGCAGGTTCTTCCTTTTCCGTTCCGATATTGGACATTGTTTGCTTAGCCCCCCGGCAAGGGTCTTCCTTCCGGGCTATTACTGCAGATCCTGCCTAATATCAGGGCCCACTTCAAAACCTCATCCCAAGAAAGCAGGACTCTTGGAACAGTGTCTTTCCAAAAGGAATTTTTATTAGAATAATAAAAGAGATAAGCCAGATGGCCGGAGGCGCATTCCTTTTTCACCCCAAGGTAACATCAAGGGAGAGACAGTTCAAAGAGTAAGTATGTAGAAACAGCGGAAAGGATACATGGTAGCAAAGCAGAGAAACATACCACAGAGCCTTCCCCCCTCCCCCTCAGGAGAATGGCAGAACCCTCAGTAAGAGATGAAGAAGAAATGAAAGAGATCCCCCCCCCAGAGAAAAGATGGGTTCTGACAGTAAGATATAGTGGAGTGCCATATTGACAGCCTCATCTGCCAACTTATTTGCATGGTAGGCAAATTGCAAGGGGTCTAGCAGTGGATCTGTGATGGCTTTCAAGTGGGCCAGCATTAACCTTTCAAAGGTTTTCATAACTATGGATGTCAGAGCAACTGGTCCCTAATCATTTAACTCCTTGATGGAAGGTTTCTTGGGCACCGGAATGATAGTGGAGTCTTTGAAGCAAGAAGGGACATAACACATCTCCAGTGATTTATTAAAGATGTGGGTGAAGATTGGGCCAGTTGATCAGCACAGACTTTCAAGCAAGAGGGAGTTACCCTGTCTGGGCCAGGTGCTTTTCCAGCCTTTTGTCTGTGAAACAGATCTCGTACATCTTTTTCTGTGATCACTGGAGGGATAGAGTTGGTTGTAGGAGACTTGGCTGTTGTTGGTGTATCTGAGATGAAGAGGGTAGCGATAGTTGACAATGGTCTCCTCTCAAATCTACAGTGGAACACATTCAGGTCATTTGCCAGTTGCCGATTCTCTTCAGCAAGGGAGGGAGGTCTACTGTAGTCAGTGATATTTTTTCAGGCTTTTCCTCACATTTGCTGGTTCATTTGTTGAGAACTGATTCCTCAGCTTTTCAGAGTAGCTTCTTTTTGCTGCTCCGATCTCTCTTGTTAATATATTCCTGACCTGGTTGTATAGCATTCTATCTCCTTTCCTGTAGGCTTCCTCTTTGGCACAATGTAGATCTTTGAGCTTAGCTGTGAACCAAAGTTTATTATTACTGTAGATGCATAACGTTTTGTTTGGCACAGGAGTCCTCACAAAAGCTATCATGTAATGTCACAATGTCAGTGAGTTCATCCAAGTCCATCGAGGCAGCTTCAAAAACCTTACAGTCTGTGCAGTCACAGCAAGCCTGTAGCTTTAACTTTGCCTCTTCGGTCCAAGAATTCGCTGTTTTAACTATTGGTTTTATGATTTTGAGTCTTTGTCTATAAACAGGTAGAAAGTGAATCATACAGTGATCAGAGTGTCGCACAGCCACTCTTGTTAGAGAGCGATAGGCATCTTTTAATGTAGAGTAGCAGTGGTCTAAAACAGGGCTTTTCAACCGTTGGTACGTGTACCACTTGTGGTACTTTGCCACATGGCAGGTGGTATGCGATTGCTAGCCAAGTGTAGCAGGGGAGGGGAATGAGCCAAAGCGAGCCAAGCCTGAGGGAGAGGCAGCTGCAGCTGCAGGATTGTCTGGGCTCGGCAGAAGCCCCAGGAGCCAGCAGGGCTCCAGCTGATTGGCGCTTCCAGAAGCAGCTCGGAGCTGGAGGTGAACTGAAGAAAAGGGGGGGGGAGAGAGGAGAGGCTATAAAAGAATGTGGTTTGGGTGGGGGAAGGGGAAAAAAGACAACAGTAAAAGTTTAATCCCTTTAAACAAATGTAATTAGTTTTACCCCCTTTAATTGAGTCTGTCTGTGGCTTTTAGAAAGTTTTCTTTGAAGGTAAACAGGCTTAATTTAAAGCTAAAGCTTTTCGCAATTGCCGGAGCCTTTCAGTCTAGAATTGCAACATTGTGACACGTGACACGCCTGAGGCAGCTTAAAAAGAAAAAAAAACGGAGTTTGTGTTTCTTTATTTTCTTGCTTTGCACTTGATTCCTGTGTCTTTAAGGGTACAGGGAAGGGATTGGGGGAGTGCATTCTTACTACACTGTGGAAGAGCTCAGAAGGGCAAACCAGCTAGCTCAGGAGTCTACAAACTTAGCAACTTTAAGACCTGTGGACTTCAACTCCCAGAATTCCTCAACCAGCCATGAAGGCTGAGGAATTCTGGGAGTTGAAGTCCACAAGTCTTAAAAGTGCCAAGTTTGAAGACCCCTGAACTAGCTGGTAGTGGTGCATATTAATAAATATGGATAAATTCATCATACATTTGTCAGTGCAAAGGAAAAGTGATTCAGCAAAGGAACAGCCACCGAAGAAATTAAAACTGGTACTTTTTTTCTTTTTTTCTACAGTTTGTAATATTTTATTAGATTATAGAATAAAATACAAAAATACAAAAGCAAATATTAGGACACAGTGGGGAGGAAAAAGGGGGGGAAAGTGAGGGGGAGAAGGGAAAAAGAACAGACTTCCTCTGTTGCAGTAGAAGGAAGCATTAACATTGAACCTCAACTTTTTACTTTTCCATAATATTATAAACTAGCCATTTCTATAACAACAATCTAATCAGTAAAACCCAAAATCCCCCCCCTTTTTTTTGTCATCAAGTTTTTGATACCTTGCTAAGCACTGGTGGTACTCAAATATTGTCAGGTCCTAAAAGTGGTACAATCTGTGAAAAGGTTGAAAAGCCCTGGTCTAAAATATTCCTGCCTCTTGTGAGGCAGTTGACATGTTGAATATATCTTGGCAGCTCTTGGCTTAGGTTAGCACTGTTAAAATATCCTAATATAATGAGTAGGGAGTCTGGATCTCTCTTTTTTTTTTAATAAATATTTTATTGGTTTTTAACTATAACAATCTCCAGTGCCTAGTATACAGCGTGTTGTCTTGGTTTATATTTTAACAAGAAAAAAAAGACAATAATAATTAATTAACAATCAATAATGATTAAGTTTGATAATTCCATCATTAGTATATTAATTAATGATATATTTCTTTGATCTTCCCTTCTCCCATTTATATTCTCCTTCAACCTTAAACAAAATATAATTCTTAGTATTTTCAATATATAAATGATTAAATATGGCATCTTTTATATTTATACAGATAATAATAATCTGTATGTATGACATTTTTTTCAGCTTATATTATTCTTATAACCATCATCTCATTAGTTCACCATGCATCCTATTTTTGTAATTTTTGTTTACGCTTAATTTCCCTTATATTTAATCCAATTCTTATCGGTCATAATTTCTTCATATGTTAGTCATCTAACTGTCCAAATTTTCCCATTTAAGTACATCATCCCAATATTTTATGTCATACATTATAAAAATACTATACTTTTTATCTATCTTATAATATCTAGGTATAACATCCTTTTTAATCAGTTTATATTTCACTTACATTAATAAAAGTTACATCAACCCACTATTTTTACATTTCATATATTATGGGACATACTATATTACTTAAATCTCTTATCCCTCTTGTTATAGGGCCCCTTTATGTTCAGAATTCTCTATTCTTTTAGCCATATTCAAACAAGTGTTTGTTCACATAATAGTCCATCTGGTAGGGCGAGTCAAATCTCTTGTATCTGTCTCTGGTCTTCTTCTTTTGCCAAGTAGTTTTTCAAGTTGATGTAATCCGCTTACCCGGCGGTTCCTGTGTTTTTGCAAATGTTGTTGGGAATACAAAAGATTAAGTAAGATAAATACTTTCTGTCTCCCAAACTCTGATTGTTCTCCTGGAAGTTCTATAGTCCATTCCATTTTTCTTGTTGTATCAGAATCTTGTATATTTTTTCCTGTTTGTGTTAAATTATAATTCTTTTCATTTTTTATTTCATCAATTTGGTCATATTCTGCTAATTTGTGTCTGTTATCTGATTTATTTGCTCATTCATTGTTATTTCCTGGGTGTTTTTTAATTGTAGATTTAGAGTGGAAATATTTTTATTTAAATCATCAAAGTTGTTTTGAATTTCCTCGTGGTTTGAGTCTATTGTCATTTGTATTTGTCCTAACATTGCATATATTTCCTCCTGGAAAGTATTTATATTGCCTTGAAGTATTACTTCTGGAGGCCCTTGATTTTCCAGGCTAAGTCCTTCAGGAGAAAATACTGAATGTGGCGTCCTGTCATTTTTTGGTACGTATGTGATATCCATGTTGTCTCCCCCCTTCAAATAATCTTTCATCAATGTTTTAATCCAAGAGTCAATTTATCAGTCAATCAAAATTACTGTTCAGTGTGTTAAGCCACTTTAAATCCTTCCTGTAGATTCTCCTCTAAAAGATTAACCAAAGACCAAGATTTTTCTTTTCCATAAACAGTTCTTAGATTTAAACAACAGTCCAAGTGCTTTTTTTCCCTTTCAGACACTTTTTAATCTTATAGCTGGCTCTTCCTTTGTTCCCAGCTGTCTTCAAGGTTATTTGCAATTCAAAGGGACAGCTTTTTCTTTATTTCTGGGCATTCTGCCAATTTCTGAGTCCTTATTGTTAGTATTCTATGCTCTGATTCTCCACTAGATGTCAGCAGTTATTTCTTTTTTCAGTTTTTTTTTTCAATCAAAAAGTTATTTTTGTTATATATTTTTATAATTCCATCAAAACTCTTTAAGGTATAATCTTGACAGTTTTTTAGTTCCTAAATTTGTCCAGACTGTAGTATTTTAAATCAAATTTTAATATATCTCTTTCCTCCTTAATATTAATTTGCTGCTTCCGTCTATAAGGGAATGGGGATATAGTCCCCTCCACTTCCGGAGGTTTTCTTGCTTTGAGGATCTTTCTCAAGGATTCAATTAGTAGATAGAAGAAAGAAGATCAATACTCTCACCAATTCCAAGCACGCTGTTCACCGATGTTCAGGTTTGTGCTCTTGGACTTCGACTACAAGTAGCTTGGGCTAGACGCTGATCTCACGCTAGCCTTTCTCCTGTCGGGTTGGAGGGCTTCCCCCGGATCAAATGAAGCGACTGCCATCACTTCATGATCAACGGGGCGCCCCTCCTTCACGGTCACCTCTTTGGGGTGACTTCGGACCCATCTAGGGTCCCCCTGGCAGGACGAAACTAGCTGTGGGGAACGGAGGTCCACTTTCACGCAGTCATGCGCTACGGGTGCAAAACCGGAAGTCGGGAGTCTGGATATCTCTGTTCAGTCCACAGGATTTGATCAGTTAAGGTTTGTAATGAAGAAAACTCTTGGGGAGCGTAATAGGGTATGCAAATAATAAATAGTGTCTCTAAGTCCACGTCACAAAATTACCTTAGTGTAGTGACATTTTTACACCATCGGTTGTTAATATAAAAGCAGATACCTCCTCCCTTCTTTTTACTGGATGTTTCTGCAATTCTGCTCTTTGAATCTATCTGCTCTTTGAATCTGAAATCTTGATATTTGCAAGCAGCTATCATTAATCGAATCATTAAGCCATGTTTCAATGAAGCAGAGGGCTGCTGAGTTGGAAAAGTCTGAGTTGTTCCTGTTTAAAAGGAGCATTTCATCTGTCTTATTTACAAGTGAGTGAAAATTAGTTAAATACAGCAAGGGGAGTGAAGATTTTCTTGCCCCATGCTTTCTGAGTCTTTGTAAAATGCCTTCTCACTTGCCCCTCCTTCTCCTCTTGTTTCTCTTCTGCTTCTTTCTAAATGCCGTGCTAAAAGAGATAACTGTTGTTCCCTTACTCAGAATTTCCTCTGCATTTGAAAACAAGGGATGAATAGTCCCAGAAAGCTGCATGTTATTTAAAGTCCACTGCCTGATATTCAAAATCTCATTTCTTAAGTAGGAAATTCGCAGTTACAGATTAGAAAACATCAGAACTACTAGAGAGCATTTAACGGAAGATAGATTAAATCTTATTAAAATAGATTAAGAAAAGTGGCTGTCTTCAGTTTTAAGAATAGTGGTAGCTAATGTTCATATAACTGAAACTGTCATAAAAAAAGAGATTCTTTACCATGTCAGTGATAATAGACTAATAGTCACGTTTAACAGAATAGTCAATCAAGAAGGCAGATTAAGAGGAATATGAGGGGGGAAAGCCCTAGCAATATTAATAATTTCAGTCGCTCTCATTATCTGAAGAAATAACATCTTCAGGAATCACGTATAATTCCAATCTTTTAAAAAATAAAGATATCATTTTATATCTGTTCATACAGATAATTCTCAATTTATGACCACAATTCAGCCCAAAATTTCTGTTGCTAAGCAAGACAGTTGTTAAGTGAGTTTTGCCCCATTTGATGACCTTTCTTGCCAAAGTTGTTAAGTGAATCATTGCAGTTGTTAAGTTAGTAACAGTTGTTAAGGGAATCCAGCTTCCTCATTGACTTTGCTTGTCAGAAGGTTGCAAAAAATGATCACATGGGGACTTCCAGTTTGGCACTGACGGGATGACTGGAAAAAGCCGGTGTTCCGGCTTTCCAGTCTGGTTTCTCTTCGCCCAGCGACCCTCAAAGTGTCGGAAAGTTGCCCTGGAGGGGCAACGAAGAAGGAGGGACACTCCAGGAGATCGGATTAGGCGGCGGCCAATCGGAGCGGACTGAAGACCCCTCTGAAAAAGCGGAGGAAAGGCTGCTGGGTGAGCCAAGGCAGCCCAAGTCGTCTCCAGCTGGAAGGGAAGCACCACAAAACAGCTGACTCAACTGCGTGCCGAGGCTGGGTGAGCCAGAATTTTCTTTCCTTCCCCTTGAGGATTATAATGTTGAGCCCCTGATGGGAAAGAGCTGAAAAGTAAAGACCCCCAGAAGGACTAACTTAAAAGCGGCGAGTAATAACAAAGAGGGGAAAGTGTTCTTTTTAAGAATATTGGACATTGATAAATAAGCCGAGGAGGACATCTAGTGGCGAAAGAAGAAACGACAGTACTAATAAATAGTGGGGGGGGGGGAAGAAAAGAAGAAGGAAATGGAAAAAATGCTTTCATAACAGTGACCTTGAGGAGACACCTGCAAATAACAAAAGTGCCTTGTGAGATTGCAAGGGAAAATACTTTTTAAAGTTATTTCGGTTGACTTTGGCTAAACTCAAACAGATACTGTTTTGGTTTTAGACTGTAAGCTGTAAAATGAGTTCATCAAACATTACCAGACTTATGAAGAAAACCTCTTCTGCACCCTCTGTAGGACAATCTAGTCCAACAACATAGGGATCTATTGAAGCAATGCTGCAACGTGAGAAAATAAGCACTGTCCAAAGGGAAACACAGACCTCATTAAAACTGCTTCAAGAGATGATGCAAAGAAATCAAGAGATGATGCAAAGAAATCATGAAGAGACACAAAAAAACCACAAAGAGACACAAAGTAAACTTGAGAAAGTAAGTCAAGAAATCCTGGATATAAAGGCAAAATTTGAAGCTCAAAATCAAATGATAATTAAAAACGAACAAAGAATTCAGAAAGTTGAAGAAAAATCAGAGGACATTGATAAAAAGATGGAAATGTTATCACAAGAAAATGAAAAATTAGAACAAGCAAACCAAGACTTAGAGGGGGCAATTAAGATTCTAGAAATGGAAAAGGCAGAACATTATTTGAGATTTCAAAATATTCCTGAGGATAGAGAAGAAAACATAGCAGTGGTGATTATTGACATCCTGGAAGAGGCTTTAAAGGCAGATAGAGGAGAAATTCAATTAGAGGTCGATGAAATATTCCACATGAACTCAAGCTACGCAAGAAGAAATAAACTGCCAAGAGAAGTACATGTAAGGTTCATAAAGAAGACAACAAGAGATGAAGTATTGCGGAAAGTTAGAGATGAGCCAATACAATACAAAAATAAAGAAATTGTGGTTTTAAAGCAGATATCCAAGAGAGTAAGAGATACTCGAAGACATTATCATTTGTTGACTACAAAGCTGATCGCCAAAGGCATAAACTTCAGATGGCTGATGCCGGAAGGCATTTTAATAAATTGGAACAATACAAGATATCGATTGGATTCAGTCTGGAAAGCAGAAGAGTTTGAAGTAAGGAATAGACCAAAGATCGAGACGAAGAACTGGAAAATCAGAGTATCAACCTGTAGTGGTGGGCACATCTACAGATGCAAAATAGATATGAAAAAGACGTGAAACTGTATGGGTTTTATAAAGAACAAACTGTATTTGATAAGATATTGTTAACTTCTGATGAGAAATTAATTAAGAAAATGTATAATTTTTTGTTAATATTGGAGATAGAAAGTGAACAAGTAAAAGAAACAATGATAAGGTGGGCAAAAATTTTTGGTTATAATATAGAACTAGAAAAATGGCAAAAGTTATGGGAGAGAAATTATAAATTGACAATGTCAACTTCGTATAAAGAAAATCTATATAAAATGTTTTATAGATGGCACTTGCCACCAGCAAGATTAGCAAAAATGTTTAAAATATGTCAGATAGATGCTGGAAATGTAAATATAACTCAGGCACGTATTATCATATTTGGTGGACATGTGGTAAAGCAAAGGCTTATTGGAAAAAGATACATGTTTGGTTAGAAAAAATGTTGGGAGAACATGTGGAATTTAAACCTGAACTTTTTTTATTAGGTATAATGCCAGAAAAGATTAATAAACAAAGTTTATATTTGGTTTTACACGTCATAACAGCAGCAAGAATAGTCTTCGCGCAATACTGGAAAAATGAAGGAGTACCACCAGAGGAAGAAATAATTAAAAAAATATTGGAATGCACAGAGATGGACAGATTAACTATGAGATTGAAAGATAAAGAAGAAACAGAATACTACCAAATCTGGGAGTCATTCTACAAATGGCTAGAGGAAAGAACCAAGGATTAGGAATTGATTATGTATTAGCGCTTTTGAATCCAGACAGCATGCTGGTTGAAAAATTAATACATGTATGTAAGAGAAAAACTAATAAAATCTTTATTTTAAAAAATGATCACATGACCCTAGGACACTGCAACTGTCTGAGGGGCTGCCACAGGGCAGAGGGGGCCAGGTTGTTCACCAAAGCACCAGAGGGAAGGACGAGAACCAATGGTTGGAAACTGATCAAAGAGAGAAGCAACCTGGAACTAAGGAGAAAATTCCTGACAGTGAGGACAATCAACCAGTGGAATAGCTTACCCCCAGAAATCGTGGGCGCTCCATCACTGGAGATTTTTAAGAGGAGACTGGACATTCACCTGTCTGAGACATTGTAGGTTCTCCTGCTTGAGCAGGGGGCTGGACTAGAAGACCTCCAAAGTCCCAGCTTCTATTCTATTCTATTCTATTCTATTCTATTCTATTCTATTCCATTCCATTCCATTCCATTCCATTCCATTCCATTCTATCTGAATTTTGATCACATGACCATGGGGATGCTACAATGGTCATAAGTGTGAGAAGCAATCTTAACTCACTTTTTTCAGTGCTTTTGTAACTTTGGTCACTGAACAAATGGTTGTAAGTTGAAGACTACCTATATTTGATATAAATATAATAATATGATACTTTCAGAAGTTTTTATAATGCAAATATACTCTGGCAATACTTGTAAAATATTAGTCTACAGTATTTATTAAGTGAATGTGCATGTTTTGTTACATTGATTGCATTTCTAAAGCCTAGTGTATTTAAAGATGTGAATTGTATTTGTAACATAATATTTTGTTATCTCTTTCAGTTTATTGAGAGAACATTCTATTGATGGCACTGGCTGGGCTCCAACTAGAACCTTAAAGGTAAGTTATATATAAATATTTCTTTGTTTTACCTTGGATATTAGAAACATTTCAGAAAACAAATACTTAAGGTACAATCAACCCATGTAATATTGATTTCAGTAGGAGTTTAAGCTCTCGTCCTCTAAAATAGATGGGACTTAATTTTTTTATTTAGAAATTTACATGGCTGCCTGTTTTATAAAAGATCATTTTAGGCAGTTCACAATAAATATTTTCAGAGTACCCAAGGAACTATGGGAAATCTGACTTCCAGTTCTACTTCAACCAAAATAGAGCTGGAAGGGACCTTGGAGGTCTTCCACTCCAACTCCCTGCTCAAGCAGGAGATCTTATACCATTTCAGACAGGTGGCTATATAGTTTTTTTCTTAAAGACCTCCAGTGATGAAGCACGTACAACTTCTGAAGGCAAGCTGTTCCACTGGTTAATTGTCCTCTCTGTTAGGAAGTTTCTCTTGCTTCTCTCCTTGATTAGTTTCCATCCATTGTTTCTTATCTTGCCTTCTGGTGCTTTGGAAAATAAGTTGACCCCCTCTTCTTTGTGGCAGCCCCTCAAATACTGGAATATTGCTATCATGTCACCCCTAGTCCTTCTTACCTCTAGACTGGCTATATCCAATTCCTGCAACCATTCTTCATGTTTTAGTCTCCAGGCCCTTAATCATCTTAGTTGCTCTTCTTTGCACTTTTTCCAAAGTCTCAACATCTTTTTTGTAATGTGGTGACCAAAACTGGATGCAGTATTCCAGCTGTGGTCTTACTAAGGATTTATAAAGCAGTACTAATACTTCACATGATTTTGATTCTATGCCTCTGTTTATACAACCAATGATTGTATTAGCTTTTTTGGCTGCTGCCGTACACTGCTGGATCATGTTTAAGTGATCGTCTATTAGGACTCCCCCTCACAGTTACTGTTTTTGAAGGAGGTTTTACCTAATCTCTACTTGTATCTTTGGTTTTTCCTGCCTAGGTGTAAAACCTAGTTTTTCTCTACATTGAATTTCATGTCGTTGGATAGGGCCCATTGTTCAAGTTTGTCGAGATCTTTTTGGATCCTGAGCTTGTCTTCTGGGGGTGTTGGCTATTCCTGCCAGCTTAGTGTCATCTGCAAATTTGATGAGTTTCCCCTTCTATTCCCTTATCTAAGTCATTTATAAAGATATTGAATAGTACTGGACCTAAGATGGAACCTTGTGGTACCCCACTGCTTACTTCCCTCCATGTAGATGTAGTACCATTAAGGACTACTCGTTGTGTACTTGTTGAGTATGGTGTGTCAGCCAGTTACAAATCCATCTGTTGGTGATGCTGTCTATCCCACATTTTTCTAGTTTACCAAGACGTAGGTTGTGGTCTACTTTATCATATGTCTTGCTGAAGTCTAAGTATACTATGTCCATAGCATTTTGCTGGTCTACTAATTTAGTCACTTTGTCAAAGAATGAAATAAGATTGGTTTGGCATGATCTGTTTTTAACAAACCCATGCTGGCTTCTAGTTATAACTTATTTGTTTCTAGATGTTCACAGATCTATTTTTTTTTTCTAGTACCTTCCCAGGTATTGACATTAGGCTGATTGGTCTGTAGTTTCCTGGGTCTGGTTTTTTTTCCTTTTTTGAAGATGGGAACCTCATCAGCTCTTTTCGAATCCTCTGGTAGTTGCCTGGTGCTCCAGGATTTTTTAAAGATATGGTACAGTAGTTCTGAGATGACATCTGCCAGCTCCTTTAGAACTCTGGGATGTAATCCATCAGGTCCCAGTGATTTATATTCATCAAGATCAGACAGGTGTTCTCTTACCATTTTCTTGCTTATTTTAATTTTTATTTCTAGTCTGTCTTTTACAGTTACGTGTTTTGATAGGTTGGGACATAGTTTCTTTTTGCGTGAAGACTGATGCAAATAATGAGTTAAGCAGCTCTGCTTTTTCTCTACTGCCTGTTACTTCCTTGCCATCTTCTTTCTTTAGTGGACTGACTGTTTTCTTGACTTGTTTCTTGTCATTTATATGTTGAAAGAAACTTTATTGAAAGTATTATGAGATCAGGGAGGGGTTGGTAGGTTATCTCCTTTATTAAATATTCTGCTCGTTCATTGTTATTTCTAGTGATCGGGTCCATATCTATTAATTTTAGTAGATGGTATGGTGGTGAACTCAGAAAAGATCCAGTTCCATTCAGGATATATATCTGATCCTTCTATCTTTTTCTCTCTGCCCTCCACTATTGGCTGTATTCCACATCTCTTATTCCTTAGTTTGTTGGTATCCAAAGAGCATGAAATATTTTTAGAAGATTCACTGAATCATCATAGCAATTCTTTAATGTTTGTAACTGTTAATGATATTAATGTAGATTTTTTAAATTAATAGAATATGCACATTACTCAGCAAATGAATACAACCTGAATCTTTAATATACTTATCTTTAATATACTTATTTAAAACAATTTAAAATTTCCACTTGGGTCCCCCTCTCTGTAGATTTAGAAAATCTGTAAAAATGCATCTTTCTCTATAGGCTGTTTAATCTTTATATTGTAACTTTTTGTTTTTTTCATTAAAAAGTGTTAGCTACAGAGTGGTCAAGTCTATTAACCAATAGATAAAGTTTGCCCAATCCTTTTTTTCAGTCTCATTTTCACCAGCCTCACAGTGGAGAACTACACTGGAAACATAGTATGGAGCTTGAAAGATGTTTTGCAAGAATTTAGACTGCCACAGTTTCAAAATTCTGAGTAATTGCTGCACACTGTACAAGAATTGGAAGCTCGCCTTGCTTCCAATTTAGGGCAATAAGAATAAAAAGGGGGTACACATTAGTTAAAAAAATAGAATTGTTCAAAAGCTGAATTTTAAGCATTCTGAGCTACATAGTCCACATGAGCACTTCTCTGCCAGAGTCTGAAAAAGATCCTAAAGTATTTTAAATATAACTTTTCTTTGATTTCATGACCGTTTACTTGCCACCTATGGATTCTAGGAAGTTTAGGAAAGATGAAAATTTTTGTCTTCGCATAGTTGATTTCTAATTCTAATTACAGTGAATGGCAAGTGATTTTAGGGCACATTTTAATCCCATCAAGATCTAAGCAGGATTTCATATTGGCATATGGAAACAACAACCTGTGAGCTAACTTGCAGGGGAAGAAGTCAGGAATTGTTCTGATAGACAGCAAATAATTTATATCCAGGTAGTCCTCAACTTATAACTGTAATGGAGTCTGGAATTTCTGTTGTATGTCATGACGGTTCCAAGTTGAGGCACCCACATGACTGACCCGATTTTATGACATTTTTTTGCAGCAGTTGTAAAGCAAATGCCACGATTGCTAAGTGAACCTATTGTCCATAATGGGTATTTTTTGCCACAAATTGGAAGTAAAAGCCAGTACAGGTAGTCCTCGACTTATGATCACAACTGAGCCCAAAATTTGTTGTTAAGTGAGACATCTGTTAAGTGAGTTTGCCTCATTTTATGACCTCTTACCGCAGTTGTTAAATGAATCAGTGGAGTTAAGGTAGTAATATGGTTGTTAAGTGAATGCAACTTCCCCATTAACTGCTTGTCAGAAGATCACAAAAGGTGATCACATGACCCTGGGACATCGCAACCGTGATAAATATGACTCAGTTGCCAAAGGTCTAAATTTTGATCATGTGATCATGGGAATGCTGCAACAGTTGTAAGTGTGAAAACGGTCATAAATAACTTTTTTCAGTGTTGTTTAACCTTGAATGGTCACTAAATGAACTGTTGTAAGTAGAGGACTACCTGTACTGGCAAAAGAAACTTTGTAAATTGTGGTCATGTGACCATGGAATGCTGCAAACAACCATAAATGTGGGCTGGTTGCTGAGTACTCAAAATCTGAATATGTGACTGCAGCCCTCCTCCCTCCTCCGGTCATTGGAACTTTGAAGCTGGGTCATAAGTACCTTTTTGGAGTCCATCAAAACTTTGAGTGGTACTAAGCAACCAGTCGGAAGTCAAATACTACCTGTAAATATTAAGTAATAATGACTGGTAACAGTATTCAACCCTACTTAATTCACCTTGTCAAAATGATTGCTTGAAATTATATGAAGGGAGAAGAGAAGCCTGGAGTATCACTGGGAGAAAAACCCATCTAAGACTGATTGATAAGAGTGCCTGGTTTGAGCCTACACATTGGCAATACAAGTAGCAACAAACTAAATATTTTGTATTCTTACTGAATCTGCTCAGTGCTGCTTACTAGAACCTTCAAAGGTGACTTTAAGGGAATAATTCTAATTTTAGGGAATAATATTTCTTTTTAGGGAATAATCATGAACATCTGAAGGGCCTTGTGAAGAATTCTTGCAGTTATTTTATAATCTGTCCAGAGTAACTGCAACAGGCAATGGGCAGCATATAAATTTAAATACATTTTTAAAAAGCAGGTGAAACTGCTCAGATTTGAGCAAAGCTTGGATAGTAATGTGAACAGTTCCAATGCAGATGAGTGAAGCTAAATCTTGTGAAATAATCTGGTATCAATGTGAATCTGTGAGATTTGAGGAAGCATATGCAGCAAATTATAATGTTACCTTCCCTATTTCTCAACTGAATTTTAGCCCCTCATAAGGCCTCAATAATAATATCTGATAGGAACTGAGAAACAGCCATTTTCGATCACTAGACCAGATTTAAAAATGATTTTTTAAAACTTATTTTTATGTGTTTTTTTTTAATGTACCTACATTTACCTCCAGGAAGACCTCCAAGGTCCCTTCCAACTCTTGTTCTGTTATTCCTAGTGGTAGGCTTTTTCTTTTTCTTTAGAAAAATTGAATCTTATTAAGTGATAATAATTTTTTTTTTTAATCTAGTTTTATGTACAGAAGTGCCAGAAAATCATTTTCAAACAATTTCACAGTGCTTTTTACAATCCATATTATATCCTTTCTGTAATTTTGTGAGAAAAATTAGTATTTCTATTTTTAACTCTGAAACCAGGAATGTTGTGTCCAAAAAAAAACCCAACCAAAAAAACTTAAACCTGGAATTCTGACTCCCATATATCCTAACCAATTCAGTGTCTGTTAAAATATTTCTACAGGTATACCGCAAGAGCAAAGAACAGTTTATTTCACATGTCATATTATCCACTGATACTGTTTTCATTTTCAGAGAAAGAATTATATTTAAAATCGATTTTTGTATATAGTAATATAATTATTACAGCAAATAGAATCAAATAAGATTTTAGATGGTAAATGATACAGCATGTTTATATTTGCTGTTTATTTCCATTGTTTGCTACTTTGTAGGGACAAAACCAAGAAGCTACAAATAGCATAAAATAAATTATATTTTTTGGCTAATTGACACTGGGCTGAATCCAGTTGGTATAATTCCATTAACAGAATACTCTTTGATCTTCGGAAGATTTCTATCTGTGGAGTAGGGAAGAAATTGTTTGTTAGCAGTTCTCCTCTGTAGTGCTTATGAACAGTATCACACTGTTTCAAAGAGTCCCTTCAACTCACTAGAGTAAATCAAGAAATGGTAATAAAGGAAGTAGAATTGACAAGAGGAAATTGCCAAAAATCATTTCTTTAAACCGTTTTTAACCACTAGAGTGATATAATTAGTCAGACAGCCAGTTAACCAGCATATTTTATTCTCATAACTTGGGTATCATTTAGCTTGGAAAGTCTGAGAATATGTCAGGCATGACCAACCTTTTGGCTTGCCTGTACTTCATTGACTGAAGAGGAATTGTCTTGGGCTGCATATAAAATATATAATATAGTTAATATATATAACTGCACACATTAACATTAAAAGCTTATGATCTTGTGGGTCCAGGGCCATGTGCATTCTGCTGGTTGGACACGTCTGCTATAGAGCATTAAGATGAACATACCTGGTAACAAGGAGATAAAAATCAGGAACCAGGGGATTTAAATTTAAATTGTTGCATAGTTTCAAAGATTTGCATTTGTTTTTAATAATTTGCAAATCAGATTCTTTAAAAATTCTGAAATTCATAAGGATGTTTCCAGTATCTTTGTGATCTTTCTGATTGTCTGCCTATCTATTTATCTATCTATCTGTTTTTATATATAATGCATTTGAGGTATTTAATTTTGGTTGAATCCTTTTTTTCCCTTTTCAGGATGTTGTTTGGGGATTAAACTCTTTATTTACTGTAAGTAACAACCTCACTGAATGAGTGTGCATTTTGATTAATCTGCTTATATAATAAACCGGCCTTAACAGAACAGATTATTCCTCACAATTTCCAAAACCTGTATTAGTCTATTGATTCAAAATCTACAAGTTTCTTGTAACTTTTGAAAACTAACACATTTATTATGGCATAAATATCTTTGAACTAGAGTCTCCTTTATTAGATTTATCTGATAAAGTGGGCTCTAGTAAAAAAAAAAAAAAACAACTGACATTTCATTAGCCTCATTTTTGCTCCCTCCTAAATCGGTAAACTAATAAAAATGAAGGCACGATTTAATCTGTTTTCAACACATATACCCCAGTAAGTATAGACTTACGTTGGCACAAATACAAAGCAAAACACCCCCATATCTAATTGAAAGCTGAGCTCTGGCCAGTTATGCAACATACAGCAATAGCAACAAGACCCTCAGAGCTTTATCAGCAGAGATTGACCTTAGCTTTCCTCCCAGGTAGCTTACTCTTCATTACAGTCTGACTCATGATGATGGTTCTGTCCCCAATTGCATCCTTCATGGAGCATTTCAAACCTTTGGCTTTGGTAAGAGCTCTACCTGACCTCTTCTTATAGCATACCATCTAAAGGCAACTCCTACTTATTTCTCCCAGATTGTTTTTTTAATCACATCTGTGTGTAATTTCAATAATCTTAAAATTCCCTTTAAATTTTATTTTAAATTGTTACTTTTCTTTCCAGTCTTTCAGTTAGTGTTTTGGGTTCACTTGGTTTTACTTTGTTTTTTGCTGCTCTGCTTCTTTGCTGTTAAGCACTTTGATTTTAGTGACCTTATAAGGACCCCTTCTGCAAGTATGCTCAGTAATCACATATTAGTAAACTGATCACCCCTTACACTTACTCTAGGAATAAGTACAATAGAGTTCCAGAGCCAACTTTTGCTTCATATTGCTAAAGGCATAAATGTGGTTTAGCGGCTCACTAGGTCACTTTGAGCAGGAGGCAGTTGATACCCATGCAAATGGATCTATTTCTGACTGTTACTGCTGGCGAGGAGAATATAAAAAAATGTTTTGTCCCTTAGCATTATTCTTCTTATGCTTGGAAATACTATTTGTGCAGTGCAGGGTTTATTGTGGTTCCAGTATGTACTTTTGGATCTTAATTTCCATATTGGACTGAATAATCCTTCATTGGTGATGTTATGGAAATTGACCTTTGTGATCTTGATCTTACCCACCTAACATAGTTTTTTAAAAAGGCTTCTGAATAAAATTATCTGTTATGCCATTTTTAAGCATATTGAAAATACTGAGTTAATGAAAGGGACTGTACAGGTAATCTTCAGTTTATTTCCACAATAGAGTCCAAAATGTCTGTTGCTAAGCGAGACAGTTGTTAAGTGAGTTTTGCCAATCAGTTGCCAGTGAACCAGTTGCCAAGCATCCGTATTTTGCTCATGTGACCATGGGGATGCTACAGAGGTAGTAAGTATGCAAAGTGTGAAAAACGGTCATAAGTCACTTTTTTTGGTGCTGTTGCAAGTTTTAAAAGGTCACTAAATGAATGGTTGTAAGCCAAGGCCTTGATGAGTCCTGCACCTTTTTTTTAAACACTCCCTCCCTAATTCTATTATTAGAGTAGCCTTGCAATCACAAGATTTGAAGCAACAATAAGTAGAGGCAAAGAAAGGAGGAGGCTGAATGGAACATTAAAATGTATTCTATTGATTCATTCTCAGGGCACCTTCTCATTTTCTCCAATCTGTTGGATGACAGGAGGCAAATTGCTGCTGTTTTGAGTTGACAAAGCAACAAATTAATAAAGGTATCATGCAGATGGATGGCAGTATAAAAGCAATAGTAAATTTTATAGTATTTCATTGCTATTCAAGAGCAGGCAGAATGAACACAAAATACATGCAACATACCTCAATAAATAAAGAAAACCTGTATAAGATGACATTTTTAAATATATCCTGAAGCTCTAAATTTGTACAGTGCGTACAATGCACACACTACACACACAAACACATACTAAAATTCAACAAACAAAACAAGCATGATAGTACAGGTAAACCTTGACTTACAACCATTTATTTAGTGACCGTTTGAAATTACAATGGCACTGAAAAAGTGACTTATGACTATTTTTCACACTTATGACTGTTGCAGCATCCCTGTGGTTACATGATCAAAATTCATACACCTGGCAAATGGCGTGTATTTATGACAGTTGCAGTGTCCTGGATCATGTGATCACCTTTTGCAACCTGACAAGTAAAGTCAGTGTGGAAGCCAGTGTTATTTAACAACCATGATAGTAACTTAACAAGTGCAGCGATTCATTTAACAATTGTGGCAAGAAAGATTGTAAAGTGGGGCAAAACTTACTTAACAACTGTTTTCCTTGGCAATGGAAATTTTGGCCTCAATTGTGGTCTTAAGTCAAGGACTCCATGTAGTCTTTGTATTATAAAATCTGAAATTTAATAGCATTATGCTTGTATAATACACATATACCATTGCCTTTACATATGGCTGCAAGAAAATCCACAAGCCTGAAATACAATATATAACCCACATAAAAGCCACAATCCATTAAATCTAATACAGGTAGTCCTCGACTAACAACCGGTCAAAGTTATGACAGACCCAAAGAGGGGACATGGATTTGAAGATCAAATGGTTGGGTCCCTTTCATGGTCTTGTGACCGAACTTCAGACACTCGGCAACCATGGCCACATTTATAGCATCCCACAGTCACATTTTCAGCAAAATGGTGCCCATCATGAACCATTGCTTCACTTAATGACCGTGGATTTGTTTAACGACTTTGATGATTCAGTTAACACCCACTGCAAAAAAATGTAAAATTGAGTGGGCCATCATTTTATGACCATTACAACATATAACCATAATGGGCGGGCTCCATTAGAATTGTACATTACCTTTCCGTTAGGTCTGCAGCTGTTTGTGGTCTTGTTGGCCTGAGTTCTGTTATCCAGATGTGCAGAAGCTTAACTTGACACTGCCCTGGGGTGGACTGAGCAGGACTAATAGAAGCTCCCATTCAACTGCAGCAAGATCAAGAGACCCTCACTGCTGAAGTTAAGATGATGCAGCAGGCTTGTGCCTTTTGCCCAGGGTAGCATGCAGAGTCCTATTCCAGCCTTGCAGTTGCAGTCAAGCTGCTCTGACCTCAGAACCTCCTGCACACAAAGGAGCACCTCCCTTCAAAAAAGATTTAATTCACTCCCTCCTACTTCGAAAAAGTTTTAAGTTCTCTCCTCCCTCCACAAAGGCTTCATTTCCGCCCACCGTCCAGAAAAGATTTATCAGTTGAATTTCAGATTGCACAAATTTGTTAACTTTATTTAAAATCCAGCTTTTAAATTAATAATTATTAAAATTTAAGAAGTTCAGAATACACCCAGAGAAAAAGGAAATAATAGGGAAAAATGAAAGAGAGAACTAACTGCTCTTTGTATGATGCCTTCATAACAATATCAGATTACAAATAGAAAAGAAAAATGCTTACAAAATATTGATTGAAATTTTCAGTGAGTAGCAGGTTATATTACAGTGGCGATTAAAAGTTTTGTCACCACAAAAATGTTTTGGCTCATTTTCCTCAAGTAAATAAATGAATAAGCATAATTTATGTAGAAATACTGAAATTCAAAAGAGTTCATAAACTTTCAGCACCACTCTACAGTTCACAAGCATGTATGTATGGGTCCATTTTGGTGTAGTGGGTTAAGGCACCAAGATACAAATCGGGAGGCTGCGAATTCTAATCCAGACTTAGCCACCTGGGTGACTTTGGGCCAGTCATTCTCTCTCCACTACTTCTGAATGGCAAGCCACTTCGGAAAAATATTGCCAAGAAAACTACAGGGACTATTGCCAAGAGTCAGAAAGGACTTAAAGACACAACTTTTAAGCATGTAAGTGTCATACTATTCTACTTTCTACGCTTTAAGAATTATGTAAACATATTAATTTATTGCTATTATGTTATATTTGCAATCTACTCAACTTGTGTATTGTGACTCACAAATGTATACTTGGAGGAGGAAAAGCTGCACACATGGCGGAAAGGGGAAAATTAGAAATAAGAAAACATTGTCCAGGAGAAGCAGAAAGTGAATTTTAACCTGGTCCCATGGATGCTTTGCTATCCCCCACTTCCCCCTTTGTAATCACTTTTGCTTCTGTGTTCATTTTGAATTACTCCTGTGAAATACTCCGAATTTAACTTAGCTATAGATAGAATTCCTTATCTTAGTACCCCTCTTAATCTTCCCAACCATGCAACATTAGTTACTATTGGATAGATATTGCTTGACTTGCAGGCTTTGATCCTTTCCTTTCCATATACTGTATACTGGTGAAATTATTGTCCATGGACTGATAGGTAAACTAATAACATGCATAGAATTTGTTTCTACTGATGTTTGCTTCCTGAAACTCAAGTAAATCCTTCTAGAAGTATTTATTATAAGGCTCTGAAAGACTGTAACAAACAACAATTAGACCTTAAACTTAATCAGTGAGAAGTCAAGAGGCTAATTTATATTTTCATAATAACCAAATGGAGATTATTCAAAATTATCTGAAAGAAACCTGTGCACACATATTTTGGGTATCTTAGAAAATATGTGTTTTGTTTTAGTTGATAAAAATGGCTGGATCTATATGTATTGCACATATATTTCAAGCATTGAGCCATTTGGCTTTAAAAGATTTCTTTCTTACCTCAGTTTGCATTCTTATTCATTGCAACCAAAGTTGGTTATTTTGTATGTGTTATATGTTTCTTGGTCCCTGCATAAGATACTGATTTTTAGCAAAGGTATGCTCTAGTCTTTTATTACTTATACAGGCAGTCCTCAGATTACAACCACTTGTTCAGCAATCATTCAAACTTAAAATGGTTCTGAACAAGTGGCAGTTATGACTGATCCTTGGACTTCTGGACATCGGTGTCCCTGTGGTCACATGATTGCAGTGAGCTGCAGTCAAATGACTGTGATTTCTGACATTCCCTGCTGGCTTCTCACAGAAAAGTCAATGGGGAAGGCATTAAGTCTCAGTCACATCAAGTCCACATCAATTAATGATCCGTGTGGTCCTCGTTTAATGATAACAACCAGGACCACCTTTACCAAGTGATGCGGTCACTTCAACCACACCATGACCACTGTGACATCATTTAGCGACAGCAATTCCAGTCCCAATTGCTGTCATAACCTGATATGATGGAATGTGCACCTATAGGAGCAGTGGGGAAGACTTTTGGCAACACAGAGCTTTCCCAGAAAGCAGCCCAGATTACGAGACTACAGAGTCCTGAGATGGATGGGAGAGGGAGATGGGGCTCAAAGTAGCCACACTGTAGAATCTCTCAAGATGTATCTATTAGGTTAGAATAGTTTGGCAAGATTCTGTCCATCAGGTGTAAGCAAATAAAGAATTGTACCTGATTGGATCTCGCTGTCTCATTTCTGGGCTTGGGCCTTAATTAAATCTATAATTTTCTTACCTACTAGATATATCCTGAGGGGTTTTAGGGTATTGCTAAAGGTCTACCTCACTGCTCCCGCATGTGTACATTCCATCACACCTGAGCGCTACCTGTAGTTTTTTCACTAAGTAACAGTTGCTTTACTACAATTTATCTGTTTTTCCAGACAAATGTATCATTCCTTTATTTTGAGTACCATCTGGCATGTTAGAACACCTAAAAGTCAAATTATGTAGTCAAGGTGTGTATTTTATTTCAGATCAAATATATTCTACGTTGTCCTTCTGCATCTGAAATAAATAATATTGTACAATAAAAATGCAGAAGAATCCTATATGATAATGAAAATCACAATCTACTGATATCTATAAAATCCTGCACAGTTTGCTAACTTAGATCACTTTATTCTACTTGTGTATTTGTGCTTTCTGCCATATAACAGCCCAAAAACATAAGACATGGAATAAAATACTGCCTTTGGGTCCCATAATGTTCTTACAGGGAATACCACATTCCCTCATCAGGATGCATTGCTATCAGGAAAACAACTGAGGAAAAAAGAGACCACATTATTAGAAATTCAGTATAGAAAGTTTATGTTTATTACTATACAACTGGCAGCAAAATTATATTTCCAAAATAAACTTAAAAGAAATAATGTCATTTCTGGCCAAGTAAATCTGGTTTCAAAGTAATTGCGACATTCTAAGGTATTTATTTGGTGGAATAAATAAAATAAATACTTACAGAAATACTATACATGTCAGTATATTAACACTCTGTATGATTTCCAGCATGAAGTAGTGCAAAAATCTGAGAAACTCATCTAAACCTTGGACAGATAATCTGTTTCTGTCAAAGCCATATTTTCTCCTTAGTGACGTGAATTGATCAACTATTTTTTATCCTTCATAATTGCTTCTTTGCTCCAAGAATGTTCAGGATTTTTGACATTTTGGCATCTTTTGGCTTTAGCTAAAATTGGTTTCAATTCAATATGTGTTTTGGGTAAGCAAATGACCACACGGCTACGCTCCAGCTTAAACTGTCCACCTTCGAGAAGGTCTCCTGTTGGATGTCTCCAATGGATGTGTAATTCATTGGAGAGTTTACCAGTGCAGGTACTGAAGCCTGTCTCCGTCTACAACTGTCCAAGGTTGATTGCCATGTTAGGCCCTGGGGGGCCTATCTGATAAAATACATGTGTAAATGAATACATGGTTTACAAATGTAACCATCCCAAGTAGGTGCAATACATATATATGACCTCTTCATGTGCCCATATACACATCCTCATACACACACATACAGATACACATCATTGTATCTGCCCAGTCACACATGCACACAACCTCCATGAGCCCTATAATTAGATGACTAATTTTGCATCAGCACAGCTGTTTTGAACATTTTCTTTGTGACTCTGGGCAGCCTATAATAAAAAGAAATCATAAACTAACAATTTTAAAAATGCAGCAATTAAAACCCAAAGTTACTAAGAATGGAGTTACTTCCATTATTGGAAGGGATAGAACAGTCTTGAGATTCCCTGTGATGGGAAGGACGGGGCCTGCCAGGTTACAAGGGAAGGTATGTCAGGAGGTTAGCAAGCATATGTTCCACAAGTATCACATTGCAAACTCCCAAACTAAAATCACTTTTAGATCTCAATCATTTGAATTGTATGTCAGATTTCTCTATTATTTTTCTACTTATCCAGTTACTGTAGAGCTTGTGAGGGTAAAATTGATTCGGTTGCCCTGCTTCCATTCACTCACTACTCAACCTTATTAGCTAACAAAGAACTCTAGAGGTACATGTTTTGTCCTTTTTGTTTACACTAACATCTTACAAGGCAAACGAAGGTGAATAATTATTACAGGTTGTCCTCGACTTAGCAGCCATTCATTTAATCATTGTTTATATTTACAATGGCCCTGAAAAAAGTGACTTAGAACCAATCCTCACACTTACGACCATCCCCCAGTCATGTAATCAAACTTCTGGTGCTTGGCAACTGGCATGTATTTATGATGGTTGCAGCATCCCAGGATCCTGGGATTATCATTTGCAGTCTTCCTAGGGAGCTTCTGACAACAAAGTCAATGGGAGAAGACAGATTCCCTTAAGAACCTCATGATTCACTTAACTGTAGTAATTCACTTAACAACCGTGGCAAAAAGATTGTAAAATGGGACATGACTCACTTAATAACTGTCTTGCTTAGCAATGGAAATGTTGGGCTCAATTGTGAGGTAAGTCAAGGACTACCTATATTCAACTCAAATTGCACACTAGCAGTCATGGAGAAATAAAAACTCTGGTCTGATAACTTGATTGTAGAATGTGATACTGTTAAACCAAGCCCTTATTTATCTATTCATTCATCCCATTTTTCCCCAAAGACCTAAAAGGCAGTATACATTGCACTCCATCTTCCCATTTTTCTACACTGGCAATTTATAAAGCAACCCCAAATTACTAAGTGACTTTCTATAGCCCTTGAATATATTCAGGCATTAAATATAAATTTAGTGTCAGTCAGTATGCTTTATTCATACATAAAATATTTAAACCCATCAGTGAGATTTAAAAGAGCTAATTTTGACAGCCCAACAAAATGTATTTTCCAAAGGATACTTTGATACCACTTCAGTTTGAAATTGGGCTTGTTCAAAGCTACCATTCAGGAAATAGAGACCCCAATCATAACTTACAACAAGCCTTTTTTAAAAAACAAACAAACAAATCTTATTTTGTGTTTTTTAGGATCTCTTGAATTTTGATGATCCTTTAAATATTGAAGCTGCAGAACATCATTTACGTGACAAGGTGAGTAGCAATGTATTGAAAATTACAATTCTGCTCATTTCTTAAAAATTCATTTGGTAGTTTCCAAAAGGAAAATATGTAAATTAATATTTTCAAGGTATTGTGGATCTAAAATGGATTTAAGATTAGATATAAAAAATATATAGCAACCTGACAGGTTGTTGTGTACCAAGAATATCAAGCCCAAGACTGTGGGTATACTTTTGCCTTCTTATTGCAAAAGCATAAAATGTCACTCCTCCTATTTAAAACATCAACCACTTTATCCAAGTCCTTATTAAAGATATTGAAGACTACACAGGACTGATGCCACATGCATCCTACTTGGTATCTGTCTCCAGTTTGATGAGAAGCCATCAGTGGGCACTCTGAGTATGATTGAGAAATAGCTACACTATATTCAGTATCTACTCAATTTTCACGTCCTCCAGACATTACCGTACCAAGTTATTTATCAGCACATCACCAAATATTTATTGAATTTGCTGAAATGCAAATAAACCACAATGTCCTTTCCATAGACTTAAGGAACAAATTAAGGAAGCTATCCAAGCAAAAATGAGGTAGTGTTGGTCTGAAAATAGTTCTGCATAACCAATTCACATTAAACTCTATTATTTTATTGATTTCAAAGTTTTAACTAAGATCTTTATCAGTCCTTCTAGAGTATGTCAGAATCAGACTGACTGGTTTCTGCTTTGCACATTTCATAAAGAGATTGGTCCAGATGGAATCCTTTGCTTAGATTTATTATATTATTGAGTCACAACTACCTTGGCTCTCTTTTTACATGTCTTCTCTTCCTTTGAATGCACATACTAAGTTCAAGAGCCTGAAAACTGTTTTCAAATTAACGGTTTGAGTTTCAGCAGCACAAAAGGGTTCTGGCCTTGAGAGGAGGGAGTATTAGGCCTTTTTTTTTTGGTCTCCTTAAGTTACTTACAAAGGCAAGTTATCTGTGGGACTATCTCTCCCGAAGGACATCTACCTATCCTACCAGATCAGATAGGGCGGGCATGCTCTTAGTCCCCTCCCTTAAACAATGCCACCCTATGGGAACTAGGAAAAGTGCCTTTCTTGTAGCAAGTTTAGTCGCCTAGACATGGAGATATTCAATAGCAGATTCAAGCAATCTGTATTAACTGGGCAGATTCTTCTCCGGCATCATCACTGAGGCCTCATAAATTCTATGGCACAATTTGTATAAGGAGAAGAGAGAAAGGACCAAATTAATAGAAAAAAACTTCGAACTGTCTCCATAGAGGCTGGGGTAGAGACAAAGGTGCCATCGATAAACCATTAAGATACCTTTCTGTGATGTGAAGATGAATGAGAAGATGAATCTTAGCTGATTAAAAAAAGTTACGTTCTCTTGGCAAACATCTAGTACAGTAGCAGCTAATTTCAAAGGCCACTCCTTTTTGTGATGGGAGCAAGAGCCACAGCTATTTTTATCTCCTATCGATTCAACAGCTTTTCTCCTCGGAATATAGGGAATAAATCTGCATGCAGTAAGATTTACTCTGTCTAGAATGCAAACTATGTATTGGAATTTTAATGGAGACACATTAGTACAGGGCTATTGTTTCTGTAAACATATTTATTTTCCAACTCCATACAGGAGGACTTCCGAACTAAAGTTGAAGATTACATTAAGCGCTATGCAAGATGATGATGGGAGATGGATAGCAAGGCCATGAGCTGCACCTTGATGTTTTCCTAAAACTACCAACACCAAAAAAGAGGGTTTTTTTGTCTTGTGTTCATGTTGTTCTAATGAAGAAAACAATCCTCTTTGTTAAATGAAAAGTTCATCCATACAGTAAGAAAATGATGTATGTTGGCTACAAAAAGCTGTTTAACTTTCAACAATCTCTTTTTGAAATTGTATCATATATTCAGAAATGAGATCTCCTCAATACTAAAGAAAATGCCCTATTAAGATCATTTATTCATTTTAAAATGTTCTTAATAGCTAGTACGGAATATTTAAGTATGGCAATAAATAAATGTGGGCCAAAATTGAATTGACATGTCATGCATTATATTGAACACATATGTTAGCTCTGTCTGCTGTTGCTGTTAAAAGTTGAAATTGCTGATACTGGTTCATTTTTTATCTACTGTTTTAAATTTGCATTTACAGTGCAAAGCACTTATTGAAACCAAGGCTGAGTCTGAACACATATAAATACAATGTATTTCTTTTTAAAAATAATTATTTTACATGCAAATGTAATGAAAGGTATAATAGTTTTTAAATACCTTTAGCTTCTGGTGTGGAGAATTGATATTTCAGGTTATTATAAAACTAACTTTAATTTTCTGGTACCAAAGCTTTAGAAGCTAATCTTTGAGATCAAATTAATGCTGACTGTAATGTAACAGTAACGCTGTAAGAAGCCAAAATTTTTCAGGATAAACATGGTAAAGAACTTTCAATATAACTAGCTCTATCTCATGTAAAGTATGTATGAACTGCAAAACCATTTGGGTTGAGGGTACACTGTCTAGGTATATTTAAAAGCAGATGCTTTTATGTACTTCATATTTTATCTTAACTCTTTTTTGATACAATGACCATTCTAAACAGTGAGAGTCGTACCCCTCAAATAATTTAAAATTAATTAAATTATTGCCAAAGTAGAGATGAATAAATGTTTGTTTAGTTTCATACACATTGTGTGCATAATATTTCTGCCTCAACTTTTTTCATATGGAAGAATCTAATTTATTAGGTCCTTCTGTAAGTTCCCAATGCAGTAAACCTTCAATTTAATGGTCTCATTAGGAGAAAGGTGTCTATAAAAGCAGGATGTCTGCTGATTCTGAATAGAATTTTATCTATGCATAATTTACGCATTTTTAAAAAAATGTAAAATTGGAATGAGATTTTATGCATGTTTGGAATGATGAATGGGATTTTATGGATGTCCAGATTTTCATCATTGTATCTGAAGTCTGAAAGTGTATTAAATCAAAGATTTACTACATCATCATACTTTAAACTTTGATAGTGAATTTATTATAACTACACCTCAGTAAATTCTATCAGTCACGAATGAAGGAGAATACATATGTGTCCCAGGATAATGTTGCAGGATCCAATCTGAGTCGGTCACTGGGACCAGCGGTTTAAGTCTTCTGAGTTTTCGGACTCATGTTGGAGCCCATTTTCAGGGAACTTCTTTCTAAGAGTGTGTACTGTTCTGTGTGTTGTGTTGTATGTGGCTTTTCAGATGTTGATTGGGTATGTTGATGGCTTGCTATCAACCATCAAGCCAGCCATAAAACACCCCAATCAACATCTAAAAAGCCACATATAACAGACACTATATAAATATCACACACAGCACACCTTCTGCTGGAGAGAAGTTCCCTGAAGATGGGCTCAAGCACAAGTCCGAAAACTCGGAAGACGGAACCTCTGGTCCCGG
The DNA here is from genome assembly GCA_023970755.1 of Azemiops feae. NCBI lineage: Eukaryota > Metazoa > Chordata > Lepidosauria > Squamata > Viperidae > Azemiops > Azemiops feae. The sequence goes on from JALGBA010000018.1 coordinate 1,069,661, forward strand.
TGACCAACCCAGATTGGATCCATCATTAGTTTAATGATATTTAAAACAAAGCACCTTGAGGTTCAGTTGGAATGAGAATTAATTAAATACATGGATTAAATGTTCATTGCAATTAATGGTCCTTAGAAAATGTTTAATTTGTTCAAATAGAAGTTTGTTTCAAAATAAAAAGTATTTCTTTGAAATTTGAGTTACTCAGAGGTTTTGAGAAAAAAATTATCTGTTGCCTATCTTTGGGAAATTATTTACAAATATTCTGAGATGATAATATAGATAGAAAGGGTTTGTTTCCAGTAGGCCAGTTTTCACAAGAATATTGTTCACATTTTGAAGAAATATAACCAAAATTACAAGAGTATTGTAAATTGACACACAATTCAACACAGTTTTACTTCCTTAACAATGCAAAATTCTTAATACTCACATATAGCCATCTTTTCATTTCCCAATAAATGATTGAGCAATAAACTACTGTATAGAAAACTGTACAGAGAATAGCTGGGTAATGACAGAAGGATACAGAAAACAATTGGGTCAGCTAACACAACTGAGAATTAGAGTCCATTGTTTTATGCTCACAATACTAAAGGTACTAGAGATCCTTAGGAGACTGGAACATCTGGGAGATAGTTTCATGCAACATCTGCATGCAGCTGGGAGGCTTGACTAGAACACAAGTAGCCTTTGGGAAAACTGGTGGCCAATGCAGCTCAGAGTAACTGATGGACACTGGAAAGTACTAAAGGGGCATACAAATCAGTCTATGAAAGAATAGAGTATGGTAGTTTTCCAAACAATTCAAAGTTCTGTGAACGAATAGTTTGGATTGTGGTTCTGTTTACAAGCATTGTAATGCTAGTCCCCTGAAACATTAATTTTGCATTCTTAATAAACTCAGTGGTTCTGGGTCTAGACCAGCATTTGAATGCAATCACTTTCATTAGAGCTATTGGGATCTCCCACTTGAGTGGCTGAGACTGTAGTTCCTGTTTCTGAATGGACTGTGGATTGTGCAGTAAGGTTATCCTCTTTCCCCTCATACATACAGGCCATTGTTTTGGAGCCAGAAGGGCAACTAAGCCATGGTGAGGAAAAAGGGAGAACTTGACAGCTGCAAAGTGAATAAAGACAAGTTGGTGGTCTTTCTCTGCACTAGCTGCAAAAGACTTGAGTAAACAAGATTGTAAGATGAAAGTTGACTGACGCAACTGAGGGATGTGAATATGGTCTTTTGAGCAAACTGGGATCACCAGAGAACACTGAAAAAAAATGGGCATACTGGAGCATTTATTAAGGGTCCTCCATGAAACTCCAGTATAGCAGCTGGGAATGCTGGAGCCCACTGTACTAGGTATTTCAGACTGCCAAACTGTAATGGAGCTCTAAAGGGACTGTGGGAAATGAACTCGGCTGGGGGAGAGTAGGGGGATAGCTCTCGGATTATTTGAATTTCCTAGCATGTGTGAACTATCTTGTGTGTTTTTTTTTGTCTATTCTAGCCATTTGTATTTCTGTAAAGTGTTGGAATAAAATCAATAATGAATCTGATTAATCACTACCATTATATGAATGAACTTAAAATTTCCTAACATACAGCCTTCAGATTTATGCCTTCTCCCAACTGGCTATGATGGCTAATGTAGTTCAACCTTTTTGAACTACTTGCCAAAAGAACATTAGATTTTGACAATAAAGTCACCTTAAAATAAATGTTCACAAGATCAGCATCTCAATGTATTTTTTTCTGTTTGTTCTGCACTGCTATATAATAGATATGTCAATATGTGCTGCCTAAAAAGTTCATTAAATGCCTTTGTAAAAATTTTAAATACCAGGGTAATTTTGACTTGAAACCTATACTACAATGCAGCATACCTTTGCAGGATAAAATGATGTCTTTTTTACCTGATACTCAGTTTCTGCTCAGTTCAGTTTCAAGAATCTTTTCATAAGTCTTTATCCTATACCTGTGCATTTCATATTTTCCCATGTAAAAACACTTTGCATCTGTTTCTGTTGAGTTGCATTCCCTTATAATCACCTCATTTTTCTAAACTAGCACAACTGCTTTTTAAGTTTGCTGTTACCTATTCGTACACATTTCATACACATGCCCTTCACCTCATCTCCCAAGAAAATAATATCACCATAGGTCTATTGGGAACAGTGTGGCATACTTCCAGTTTTTCTATCCTGTTCTTTTGAAGTTACCCAAACAATTAGATATAATTTGGCAAAACGTATTCTGGACATTTCTGTGCTGATTTGCAACATATTTCATATTTCTGATGAAACTCAGACCCTACAGTTGCTTCTGGATCACTCTTCAATCAGTTCATGAAATTTCTATAAATTTCTAGATGCAATCTCGCTCCTTAATCCTTCTCTTCAGAACTGCATGGTGGAACCTTCTGCAGAGCTGCAGGATTGAGAAAAATCAGCAAACTGACCAGTTTACATTACTGGAAGATGCTTCTGCACTGAAAATTGTTTTTATTAATTTGTAATTAGCAGCTAATTAACTTTTCCTAAAGGATATCAACAAATGCTACTAAAACGTTTAGCGATAAGTTCTATACTTAAGATATTAAGAGATAATAGTGGAAAATACTGTATAGCCAATTCATTATGGACCTTATTCTGTTAGTAGAATCACTACCCTAGGCGTCTATGGAGATTCTCAGTTATCCTGGTCACTGTTGTCCCAAAGCTGCTTTTTTCATGAGGCAACTCAACAAAAAAAAGAAAGTCCAGTTGCCTCGTGAAAAAAGCACCTTTGGGAACATTACCCTAGGCAATTTTCTCAAAGGTATGTCATATTTCCATAAAAAATAAAGGAAATGTCTAAAGTAGGTCTGCAACCACTGGGCTGCCACCTGCTACCGGTGTGCAGCCCATTGGGAACCAGACTGTGCAAGCGGCAGGCAAGCACATGAAACTTCATTTGTGCATTCGCACAGGAAACCATTCCCTCCCCACCACTGCCACCGCTGCTGTCAGTCCGTGAAGCCAGAAAGGTTGGAGACCGCTGGTCTAAAGAATTCTGCATGATAGATAATCAAGACTGTATTTAGTAATGACAAACATAATTAAAATATGAAATAGTATACAACTTTTAAAACATTGGCTTGCCTTTATTTGCAACATCACATTCTTTATAAGAAATCATTTAACTGAATTCCAAATACAGAGATTAAATAATAAAACTTTTTTCTTTTTTTAAAAGTGAAGTTATTGCCTATTGACCCTGAAAAGAAGTAATCATGAATGAAGAGGAGAAAAATTGCTTATAAAGTTTTATTTGATGAAGTCCATTTATAAGGTTACTTTTGCTTCCAAGACCATCTTCATCCATGAAACTGAACATTTCAAAACTGAACATTTGCTCTGCAATGGCTTGTGGTTCCAGTGTTTTTTACATGAGAAGTTGATAAGGATATACTATGGTTGCTACTCTTTCAGATACAGTCATTACAGGAAATTTGAAAATTAGCCTTAAAAAAAAACCTCATTTCCAGAAAGAGAAAAAATTCAAATTTCCAGTATAATATTTTTTTAAAACATTTTCCTTTCAATATTGTTTTCAAAATTCCACATCAAACTGAGGACTTAAAGGGACATATAATGTGCTTATTGAATTGCTTACAGCTAAGTATTGAATCTGAGAGAGACACATTTGGAGCAGCTGTTCATAATCACGCAGTTATCACTTCAGAATTTGCATAACCAAATCTTCAAGATATTGGCATATAGTCAAATGGGTTCATGTGTGTGAACTGTGTTGTCTTCAGAAGTATGAAACAACCAAAGCATCCCAAACAGATACAGGTGTAAGCGTGGATGGCATGGTTGTCGATCAGTCCAATAGCCCCAGCAACAGTTACCATCTATTGCTGAGAGAGTAAAGCATTTCTATTGGCTTTCATCTTCTCTAGCCGTTTAACTAGATGGCCATTACTTACTTCAAGTTCTTCGGTTTTGTCTAATGCTGAACGAAGCTGAAAAAACATTTAAAAGAGACATTTTATTCAAATTAAAGTATAGAAAATAGTAGCATGCTTCAGCAACAACTGTAATATTATGCCAGATGGAAAAGAAAGCTTGCTTGAAATCTTTTTCAGCTTAAGAGGTACTTCAGGTTATCTTCTGGGGTATTATTCAAATAGGATCAATGGCTACAGAAAACATCTGGAAACCTTACAAATTCATTTTTAAGCTCTAAAAGTTTAAGATGTCTTTTTGCTAATATATTGTGCAGGTCTACAGACCTAATCCTTCAATTTAGATTAAAAGGACAACACGATTCCAGTTCATTTCTTCTGTAGGAATAGGGACACAATAATGTTAATTTTTTTATTTCCAACGAAAGAAGATCTGCTCTGACAAGCTCTGAACAAAGAGTTCAATTGGGACTGATGTCAGAATAATCAAGATTTTCTTTGATTATCTGAGGAAAAGTATGCATCAGCAATCAAGCTTTGCTGATTTGAAGGTATAAGTGCCCATTACAGAATTTTTGGCAGTATTATCCAGCCACATATTACATTTGACAGATTCTGAAAAATTAGGGATATGATGAAAACCAAATCTAGATTCAATTGCCTTAATCTAACAGAACATATTAGTTGAGGTAGATTTTTTTCTAGATTAATAAAAATACATCATTCTTATTTTATAATACATTTTTTGGTTGGCAAAGGGCATCAGAGGGAGGGACCTGTTTCTGAAAATTTATAATCATGAATTTCAATGTACAGATAATGCTCGACTAACAACCAGAATGGAGCCTGCCCATTGTAATGACAACTCATGAAAGTCATTAAGCAAGGTGATAGTGTGACCACTTAACAACCCCTACCCCTGTGTTCCCTCGTGATCATTTAGTAGAGCACAGGGTGCCTCAGGGGAGGTCCTGGGGGGAGCCTGGGGAGCCCGCTCCAAAGCCGTCTCCACCCTGAGGCACCCCATGCTCTGTTCCTACCATAGTAGTGCCCACAGGCCTTGGGCCTGCTTCCTATCCCACTGGATCCCACACCGTCCACCCCAACTTCTATCACTGATTGCTCATTTACCTTCTATAGATCTCCAAATGCTAAGTCGCCTACTCCCACACCCTCCTCCCCATTCCTGACTGCTCACTTATGTGGAAGTGGGCACAATTGTGGCTGCTCTGCTGCCCCTTCCCAGATGAAGCCATGCAGTCTATGGAGGCCAAGGAATGGAGTGGCCTGCTCCCCTTCTCCAATATGTGTGCCAGAAATCTATAGAAGACAAATGTCCTATACCCACATCCTCCTACCCACCCCACAATTGCTCACATTTTGTAGATTACTGGAGCTTGTGTTTGGGAAAGAGGGCAGACTACTCTGCCCTTCAATGTCCCTGCAGGCCACATGGCACCATCCCAGAAGTGGGCACCATTTTTTGGAACAGCGGCAATTCATTGCAGGATTCCGAGGAGTAGAGCAGCCTGCTTTTCTTCACAATGCAAGCTCCAGAACTCTGACAATCTTCCAAAGGTATGTGATAGGGGATGGGGTGTGTGAATAGGTGTGGAATACAGTGGGGAAATAATCAGACCCAAGACTTGCAGGAACCTGGTGGGATGGGATGGGATGGGAGGAAGATGGGGGCCTATTGCAGCTTCCCTGTGATCAGTCATAAGGACAAATCTGCCCAAATTTTATGCACATGACTGGGGTACTGCAATGGCTGTAACTTTGAAACCAAGTTGTAAGTAGCTTTTGGGCGGGGGGGGAATGTATTTTTGAACTGTCTTTAAGTGACAACACCTTTAACAACATCAAGGCTGTCCCTGGTACGTGGGAAGGACTTGATAGAAGAATTAAAAATGTCAAATCCAGTCTAAACACCTGGCTGACTGTACAACCAACCATAATTATTATTGGTTGGTTGCACATCCAGAATGCTAACATTAGATGCAAACAAGCTAGAACAGATGAAAAAAAATAAGCCAAAGAGGACGACTAAGGAATACTAGATCAAAAAATTGCCTGGAGGCAAGGAAAATCAAGGAAGCACTGGAAATAATACAATAGCAAATAACTGTCATAGCCAACCAAAAATAGCAGATACAAAGCTCATGAAAATATGAATTGCATGGGTTTTGGTTGAAACATCTGACTGGTCTGTACCCACTCATTGCCAAGCAATTTAAGAACATATTGCAAGGAAATGAAATTGAAGATTGGTTAACATATGGCAAAACCTACAAGATAATAAAAAATCCAACAAAAGGGGCAGCACCAGGCAATACAGGCCAATTATCTGTTTAACAACAATTTTCAAATTGACAATTAGCTTATTGAAAATAAGCTTTCATCTGAGCAGAAAAGAAAGAGTCCAAACTGCAAAGGGACAAAAATTCCTAACTGACAAGATGATTTTAAAGTCCAAACTCAGTGGCGGAAATACCAAAAAGGGGATTAATACCTGGGTAATTCCAGTCATTAAAGATCAGTTGGAATAGTGGACTGGACTCGAGATGAATTAGAAGCCATGGTCCTACATCCTTACAGTGATGTTGATAGACTCTTTTTACCAAGGACCACAGGTGAGTTCCAAAAGTTGCAAATATATCAGGCAGTGAATGAAGAAAAAAGGACATTAGAAAAATATCTGAAGGAGAGTGAAGAAGATACACTGAAGCCAGTATACCACGAAAACTTACTGAATACCAAAGTGACCTATAAGAAAGACCAAATGAAAAATAGAAGAGATATGACAAGGCAAAATATTAGCTGGCCAGTACATTAAAAAAATTAGCAGGCAAAGTATATAACAAGACCTGGCAAGGCTAAGCACATGGAAGTTGAAGAACAGAGGGGCTAATTCTGTCTGCACAAGACCAAGCCTTAAGAACAAATACATATAAAGCGAGAACTGAGAAGACAGCAACAGACAGCAAATGCCGTCTATGCAAAGAACTGAAGAAATAATGGACCACCTGGTTATATGTTGCAAGAAGTTGGTGCAGACTGACAACATGACAAACTAGCAATAACAGTGTATTGGAAGATCTGCAAAAATGGTACCTGCCTGCAAGCAAGAACTGGTGGGACCACAAAATAGGCAATAAAAGAAAATGAAGAAGCTAAATTGTTCTGGGATTTTAGTATTAAAATAAACACATGACACCCTAGACTTAACAACTGGTTAAGAAAGTCAAACAACTTTGGATAGAGCACATGTTAATACCTGGACACACCAGACTAGAAGAGAAAGAACTGGAGAAAATCAGAAAAAGAACTGCAAACGGAAGTAGAATGGCTGTAGCATAAGAAGGTAGTAATAGGTGCCTTCAATGCAATTTCAAAACATTCAAAACATTCAGAGCGCTACTTGAACACCAATGGCAAAATCACCACCAGTCAATTCCAAAAGGCAACTACTTTACTTACATCCTGTGACAATACCTTTAACGCCCTCCAACATCTTTCCCATGTCCTGGAAAGGGCTCAACAGTGGACAAAAATGCCAAGTCCAATCTAAATATCTAGCTGACTTGTGACCAATAATTTTATTTATGTCTTTCAAGTCAGTGTTGATTCCTACAATTACCTGGAGAAGCCCTGCAATTTTTTTGCAAGAGTTTCCTTAAGTATTTTGCCTTTGCTTACTTCCTAGGGCTGAAAGTGAGTGACTGGTTCAAAATCACCCAATTGGCTTCGTGCCTAAGGCAGGACTAGTACAGGTAGTCCTTGACTTACGACCACAATTGACCCAAAATGTATGTTGTTAAGTGAGACATTTGTTAAGTGATCTTTCCCCATTTTATGACCTTTCTTGCCACAGTTATTAAGTGAATCTGGCTTCCCCATTGACTTTGCTTGTCAGAAGGTTGCAAAAGGTGATCACATGACCCCGGGACGCTGCAACTGTCATAAATATGAACCAGTTGGCAAGCATCTGAGTTTTGATCATTGACCATAAGGATGCTGCAATAGTCATAAGTATGAAAAACGGTCATAAGTCACTTTTTTCAGTGCCGTTCTAACTTTGAATAGTCATTAAACGAACTATTATAAGTCAAGAACTACCTGTACTCAAAGTCTTACAGTTTCTAGCCTGGTGCCTTAACCACTACACCAAACTAACTCTCTTCTCAAATTATAGACAGCAAGAAACTCTAGTTTTCATTATATCTCTGAAAATTTATAAACATAAATAATTTCATATGTAGGATATTTTATACCCCACTATCTTATGAATGTGTGAACTTTCAATATGAATGTATATCTGCTGGACCACTAGACGTGAAATAAGCAAAATATACTTAAAGAACCAATTGTTTCCTGTGCTTTAAACAAGAAAAAATAGTCTTACAAGAAGAAATGTTAAACCAGAAACATGCATTTTCATAATTTCTGAATAAATTACTTCCCACTAAGAAATACTTACTAGCATATAACATCAGCAGTTTCAGATCTCTGGAGAAGAACCAGGCATATTGATTAAACAAAACAATTCTTTTGGTTCAGCATGATCACAACATACTAGGTGATAAATTTAAAGTTTCAATAATATTATTAAAAACTTAAAAACGTAATTCCAATATATATAAAAACAAAACCTGCTTTCCTTTGTTAAAACCTATGTGCTGGTATAGTCACAAAAAAGTTACTTTCTAAACAAATTAAGATGGAGAAATTAGAAATATCATTTATAGCAAATGGAAAGGCAAAATTCTTTAAGGTGCACACAGATACACTGGTACCTAAACTTTAAGATTTTTCTCAGTTCACGTTTGAATCCAGAGCTGGTTTTCTTTATGAATCATATTTCTTTAATTCTTAAATAAGCTGAAATTATACATATTAGACAAATTACAAAACTGATTAATGAATAAAATAAGGTAAATGAGTCCCTGTTGCTGAGCCAGGGCTGTCCAAAGACATTTCCGTCATGTGACCATGATATAGCACTCAGTGTTAGCTTCCCACCAAAGTGGTAACTATTTATCTACTCACATTTGCATGCTTTCAAATTGCTAGGTTGGCAGGAGCTGGAGCTCACCCTTTTGCATGGTGTTTGAATCTTGAACCTGGGCTGCTGGCTTGCCAGCCGACAAGCCCAGTGTCTTAACCTCAGAGCCACCCCACCGCCCTGATTAATGAACGCAGGTGTTAATGATTAATGAATGCAGATGTTAAAATGTTTTGCCTGCTATTTTAATTTATCATCTTGAAAATCAAGTTGTTAAAAGCTAATAGCTTTCCTGAATAATCATCCTACATAGAAAAGGAACTAATAATCTGAGATTATTAGTAAATTGTGTATCTTTAAATTGTGTTAGCATTGAATTCAGCTGTGATTGCAGTATTTCATTCATTAATTTATAATATTATAAAACTTTGGGCAATATCTATTTTTCATTTTCTGTTTTTTCTTCAATTTTGTTTTGTTTGTTTTGTTTTCCAAAACCACAAGTGAAGACTAATAAGATTCCATTCCCTTTTTAGTAAGTGAGCTTTATCTCCTTTATTTAGTTAGTGTCTGAAAAGGGCTTTTTTTTTTTTGCTTTGGCACATGCAGGAAGAAAATATAAAATACTCCAATCTGCAGAAGGTAATTTTGGGGACATTATTCATGACTAGATGCTGTAAAAGTTTTCATTTAATACAGAAAGGATTAGTCTAAAGTCCTATTACTCGTGTTAAATTTTTACCTTTTTTTATTCAGTCCTTTTTCTGAATTCAAAAGTACACAGTAATGCAGATTACCTCTCTTTGGAGCTTACGTTTCTCTGTTTTCAATTCATCCTCTATTCTTTCAGCATTTTCTGCAGCTGTTTTATAGCGAACAACTTGACCTTCTAATCGTAACACCTATGATAGGAGAGTATTATTTATTTTAATAAAAATATATACTCCATCTTCATTTGTCTACGCAAAATAAACAGAAAATGAAATTTAATAAAACTCTAAATATAATCATAGCTTCAAAATAAATATTAACACATTATTCTAAAAATTTAAAAACTCTACTTTTTAAGCTGCCTATGAAGTAACTGGCTTCCCAAAAATGACAATGTTGATGTAAACATGGAATGATATAGGTTGTAAAACGTGTTTTACTTCAAGCTTTGGAAAAAATAAAATAGAAAGTATAAACTTAAGAACTTGAAATAAGTTCCTTGCTCCCTTTTTTGTATCCCCCCAAAAAAAGAATATAAGAGAAAAATATAAGAATATTGAAAAAATAGTGCAAACAGGGCGATGTACATAATTTAAAAAACAAAACAAATACTTGCCCAGAACATACTGGTTGGTGGCAGAGAGAATATAATTTAACAGATGAATTGTGCTGGATTTGGTCCCCAAAAGCTGCTTTACAATGTGGATGTACAGACACAGCATCAAACTCTTTAAAGCAACTATGTCTTTTCCTAAAATAAGTTGAGCCTTCAAGTGTTCTGAAATACCTTTTTGGAATTGCATCTGGGATAATGCACAGGCTCTAATTAACAGAATCTAATCAGACTCCTGAACTGTAGGAACAAATGTGAATGTAAAGGTTTATTTTTTAATTTTTTTAAAAAAAATCCTGTTAGGTGATGAGCTAACAATGCAATTAAAGAGATAGACAACTTTCAATCTAGATTTAGCAGTTGCTAATAAAAGTCAGCAAGCTAAGGCTACAGCATATCCAACATTATAAAGAAATCAAATTTCCTGAAAATATTCCCATTCCTATTGAGTTCATAACAGTTTTATTTTCAAGGAATGTTTAAAAATATTTTTAAGTTAAGCATTGTCTGCTATGTGTAACTTTGATTCTTGCATGCATAAATAAAATATCATTAACAGCATCAGCTCTGACCCAGGTGAGAAAGATATAACACATAAGCAAATGAGAATAGTCTGAATCTGAATATGAGCAGCCAGCTATACCAAGCTTCCTGCTCCTACTTCAAATTTGGGTCAGATGTTTGGAGAAGCCATTTTGTGACCCCTCTTCACTCTGTCATTATGGATCCCCAGACAGACTGTGTCACTCTGAAATACTCATGGGTTGAGATAATGAGGTATTTTCATTCTATTCTTCAATTGTCCTAAATGATGTTGTAATGAGCTCAACATGTAACCTTTGGCATATTTAAAATTCAACAATACTAAGGGGCTAGGACACCTTTACTAAAAAATTCTACAGCTTATCCAGGGATGATGCAATGCCTCTCTGAATACCTCCTGCAAACCTGGACCCTTAGGAAAGAAGCTAGGGCTCATCCACTCAGGAGAAAAGTAACAAGATTTAACAAGATTTTAAAAAGCATGTTTTTGCATGCGGGGCTCTGGTCCAGTAACATGATGATTTGTTCTGCCATCCAGACTCCAAGGGATGGCTACATCATCCATCTGTGAAACTTATTTCTATCTTCTTCCCTCAGAAGGCAATCTGAACACAGTAGTTGACTCACATTTGATGCAACTAAATATAGTAAGAGGTAATGCAGATGTTGATCAGCTAATATTAAAAATAGATTCCTGGAAGTCTGGCAAAATGAATGCAACTGTGAATCTAAACAGTTTGTTTTAAGATGGCAAACAAGTAAGATCTTAAGAAGGTTGTCAGAATTACAGGTGTGCTACCTTAAGAACTGGTTTTCTGGTAAAAACTGGCTGAGAAGATTTCTGTTTGAACATGGGAACATTTAAAAACAACATCTGAAATATTTTCTTAAAGCTGGCATAAGAAGACTCCTGAGTTGATAGGTAGACAGTTAAATCATGTTACTCAAGCATTTGTTTAGGATTACAAGTTGATGCTAAACAGAATCATATTTCCCAGAAAAGATGCCAAAAATATTTCAGACAGATGAAGATGTTGCACTATAGTCACACTGGACAATCCTCACAGATTACTGTGCAAAAAATATCATGTTTAGAAAACTATACACGGGAAAACATATTGTAAAAGTATATTGTCCATTCTTTCTTTAGTAGAATATAGTTTAAATTGTATTATATGACATAGGGTAGACATGAGGCTGACAATTGACAAAAGATTTGCAGATACTTTTTTCTCCCTACTCAGATACAAATTGTCATTTGGAGGACAATTTTCTCTTTTGGCAGGGGAAGGGAATTAGGATAAGAGTAAATGACAAAATCCTACTCCTATATTGAACCTAATGCACACACATAGAACACAAAATCATAAGTTTGGAAGGGACCTTGGAGGTCTTCTAATTCAAAACCCTTGCTTCTTATCTGGGTCAAATGGTTGTCCGGTGCATTTTTGAAAACTTCCAGTGATGGAGCACTCTCTAATCTGAGAAGTAAGCTATTCCATTAATTGTTCTCACTGTCAGAAATATTCTCCTTACTTCTAGGTTGGATCTTTTTAACAAGATACCATCCACTACTTCTTGTCCTGCGCTCTGCTGGTTTGGAGAATAAATCAATCCCCTCTTCTATGTGACAGTCCCTCAAGTACTGGAAGACAGTTATCATGTCCCCTTCTAATCCTTCTCTTCGATAGCCCAAACATACCTAGCTCCCTCAACTGTTCATCATACAATTTAGCCTCCAGACTCTTTACTATCATTGTTGCTCTTCTCTGCACCAACACAGGGTCTGGTGTTGACCAGAACTGGATGCAGTATTTCATGTGTGGCCTCACCAGTGCAATATAGAGTGGTATTACCACTTTTTCTGATCTTGATGCTATCTTTCTGTTGATGCAGCCTAGGACTGCATTAACTTTTTTGGCAGCTGCTACACACTACTGATTCATACTTAATTGGTGGTCAACTAAGACACTTTGATCCCTCTCACAGTCACTACTGTTGAGCCAGTTACTATCTATTCTGTACTTTTGCTTTTAGTTTTTCTTGCCTAAATACAAGACCTTACTTTTCTCACCACTGAACTGCATCTTGTTGGATAGGGCTCAATGGTGAATTCGAACCCAAATGGCAATTCTGATGGGGGAGTTTCTGATGGAGTGTATTGAGGAGTTTCCTAACCCTGACTGAAATAGAGAAACAGGAAAACCCGCACTACCAACATGGAAGGACAAAAAGGATTAAGAAACAAAAGTGTTGATGCTTTTCCACACCAATTCACTAAATATTCCGAAGTGAAAAATGAAAAGTTTGACTTGGCACTGAGTAACAAATTCAGCTATGGGAAATCTTTTTTACTTACAATTGTATTTTTTTTCAGAGGGTAAGATACAAGGTGGTCAGGTCTGATCCTATTCCTGACCAGCAGAGAGGAAGCAAAGGCACCCAGGAGGAACTCAGTTATATCATATACATCAGCAGCAAAGAAAGTTAATTATATATTGAGAAGAATCAAAAGGAGTGTAGAGTACACTCTAGACTTCCTTAGTCAAGCCTCAATTGAACTATTGCATTCAGTTCTGCACATTCCAGTTTAAAAAGGACATTAATAAACTGGAACAAGTACAGAATAGTACTATCAAGATGATGAAAGAACTGGAAACTCTGTCCCAAGAGGAATGGTTAAAAGACTTAGGAACGCTTAGCTTGGAGAAGAGAAGGTTGAGAAGGGACATCATAACTGTCTGGATTGTCTTACTTTCTTGCTCTAAAGCAGGGCTTTTCAACCTTTTCACAGATTGTACCACCTTTAGGACATGACAATATTCGAGTACCACCAGTGTCTTAGCAAGGTGTCAAAAACTTGATAAAAAAAGGGAAAAAGTAATAAAGTACAACCACTTACCACACTTGTAATGGGAAACTTGTGCCTGTTTCTCTGACATTAAACTTTGCACTTGTGACTGGAGAGTGTTTACTGATAGAATTACATCAAATTCCAGCTGAAGACAATTCCTTTCCTTAGTTTTTATACACGTTGATGAAGAAAACACCTTCTCGCACAAGTATTGGAACCAAATGGCAGTAATGCTACGATAGCTTTCCCCCCCACTTCCAGGTACAGTTTTGCAACTTGGCTCCAGAACTCGGTCAGTGTTTTTACATTAAAAAGTTCCTTCAAATTGCGGTTTGTGTCAGAATCCAATTATATTTTATTTCTAACTAATCTACTCTGGGAAAACCCAATTCTTACTCTCTTTTGGATTCTGTCATACTACAAAGGGGGGGGAGTAAACATGGGTGTTTATGACTGGCATTCCTCCAAAGAAACATCCTCTGTGGATTCCCTCTCTGGAGTACTAACCATAACAATACGGCAATCAGCCTTTGATCTCACTCCCTATGAAGCTTCCTTTTACCGGCAGAAAGGAAAAAAGGGGGGGAAGATTGCAACGTTTGGGATCCGATGGATTTAACACCCAGCCATCTGCCAATTTGGATTGACCGGAAGGAATGTGGGATGGGACTGCTTGAGAACACTTTAAAACATTGAATGATCAGGGGGGTCCCCCAGATCCTGTCTAGCACACCTTCAGTCAGTTTTTCTTAATAAAGATTCCTGTTGGAAAACCCGTTCCAAGAGTTCTGTCTTCTTAAGATGTAAATTGAGGTGGGTCCTTACAGTTTGATTCAATTCCATAAGTGCTTCTTGCTCTTGAGAGGAAAGGTCAGAGTTCACAACATTGTCTATAATGAAGGGCAATGCAACCCAACAAATTCCAGTATCATATCCTCTTGACATAAATGGAAAATACAATGCAAACTCGGTGTGCAATTTTTCCAAGTGATTTTTGACAGCAGTTTCAATGTCTTCAGTGTCAACAACAGAATTTAGTTCAACAAAGTCTGACACATTGGGAAATGATGCAATATTTCCTTTCTTTACTTGGCCTATCCACAGAGAGATTTTCTTGTAGAATGCACAAACTTTGTCTTCCATGATAAACACATTATGACCGTGGTCTGCAGCAACCAATTAAGTTCATTTAGCTTTTTAAATATGTCAGCCAAATAGGCAAGGCAGGACACCCAGAAGACATTTTCAAACTTTCTGCTAACTTTCGTCAGGAACAGGTGCATTTAATCTCGAAGCTTGAATAATCTCGATAATGTTTCACCTCTTGACAACCAACATACTTCTGTATGAAAGAAAAGAGTGCTGTGCTCAGAATCCAAATACTTGCATAATTGTCAGAATAAACGTCCATTCAATGGCCAGCTTTTGATGAATTTTATTATTTTTGCAGGACCCTCCAAAATCTCATGTAACAATGGGCTCATCCATTTAGAAGCAAGTGCATGTCTATGCAAGATGCAATGATTTGAAACAATGGAACTGTTTCTTGTCTTAGCTTATGTTACCACGCCCAAAGTTCTTCAGATAGTGCAGCAGTAATAGCTGCTACACTATCGGAACAAACTGCTACACACCAAGTGGGCGGCAAAATAATACATGTTCCAATATATCGTCCAAATCAGGAACACACACAAAGACAATTAATTGTGCTTCACCAGCGATGTCAGTGCTTACATCTAATTGAAATGCAAATTTTTCTGCCGCTATGATCTTTTCCACCACTTGTTGAATAACATCTGTGGCCATATCTTGTATTCATCTTTGGACAGTGTTATCAGAACATGGAATATTACGCATAGCATCAGCCATTTTTTCATCAAAGAGAATTGAAGCAATTGCAATGGCAGTGGAACCACGACTTCTTCAACGATTGTGTGAGGCTTATTTTATTTAGCTGCTATCAAGGATAATTCATAAAATGCTTCCAGACATTTTTTCGAGATGGTTGTGGACTTCATGAAAGCAGCACGGTGTTTTATAAATTCATCTCTTTCTTCACGAAAAATGTTACTGGCTTTTTGGTGTGCTCGTTATGTTTTGTTGTTAAATATCTCTGGAGCAAAGAAGGCTTCATGGAATGCTTGGATAGTACTTCATTGCAGATAACACAAACAGGAAGCTGCTGATCGTTTTCCTCCATGAAATAAAATCCAAACTTTAAATAATTTTCACTATATTTTTGATTTGGTGCCAGTTTTAATTTCTTCGGTGGCGGTTCCTTTGCTGAATCACTTTCCCTTTGCACTGATGAACGTATGATGAATTTCTCCATATTTATTAATATGCACCACTACCTTGGTGGTCAGGTGGCTGGTTGGCCTTTCTAGCTTTCTCTCTCTCCTCTCTTTTCTCACTGCCTGCTGGCCTCTCTTTTCACAACCTCTGCGCTTGATCCCTCACAGAAGCCTCTCCTCTTCTCCCTCTTTCTCCTCACTGCTTCCCTCCCAAAAAGCCTTTCCTCTTTCTCACATATTCTCCCCCAAAGCCTTTCCTCTCACAGACTTTTCCCCAAAACCTTTCCTCTCTCACATACACTTCTCCCCAAAAGCCTTTCCTCTCTCACACATTCTTCCAAAAAGCCTTTCCTCTCTCACACATACTTGTCCCAAAAGCCTTTCCTCTCTCTCACACACACACACTTCTCCCAAAGCCTTTCCTCTCACACACACTTCTCCCAAAAAGCCTTTTCTCTCACACAACTTTTCCCAAAGTCTTTCCTCTCTCACATACACACTTCTCCAAAACCTTTCCTCTCTCACATACACTTCTCCCAAGAAGCCTTTCCTCTCTCACACACTTTTCCCAAAGCCTTTCCTCTCACACATTCTCCCAAAAAGCCTTTCCTCACACATACTTCCCCAAAAGCCTTTCCTCTCACACACATTCTTCCAATAAGCCTTTCCTCTCTCACACACACTTCTCCCAAAAAGCCTTTCGTCTCTCACACACATTTCTCCCAAAATGCCTTTCCTCTCTCACACATTCTCCCAAAAAGCCTTTCCTCTCATACAGACTTCTCCCCAAAAAGCCTTTCCTCTGTCACACACACACTTCTCCCAATAAGCCTTTCCTCTCTCACACACACACTTTTCCCAAAAAGCCTTTCCTCTCTCACACACATTTCTCCCAAAAAGCCTTTCCTTTCTTTCTCTTCACCACTTCTCTGACAAAAGCCTTTTCTCTTCTGACTCTTTGTCTAGCATCTATTTTTCCTCTCCCTCTCCTGCCAAAACTGCCTCCTTTTATATCCTCTGTCTCCGCCCTCCTCCTCCTTTCTCTTCCGGGTGTACCAGAAGTGCCAATCCTGGGGCCTTTGTCTCACCGCAGGAGCCCTGCAGCTCCTGATGACTCTCTCACGGCAAGTCTTGTGCTGCGCCACTTTAGCTCATTCTCTCCACCCACTACACTTGTCTAGGCTAGTCAGGGTCGTGTACCATCTGCCAGGTGCCAATTTACCACTGGTGGTACGCATACCACCAGTTGAAAAGCCCTGCTCTAGAGTGACTGAAATGAAGAGGAGAAATTTCAAAAATGTAGATACAGGTTAGATATTAAGAACTTGATAGTATGGAGACTTCTGTTTGGTGTTATGATGGTACAGATGAAAGAAACCGGGGCTCCTAGTACAATTTTGCTCTGTCCGGAGACCCTAAGGCCATGGTGGCAAACCTATGGCACGCATACCACAGGTGGCACGCAGAGCCCTCTCTGTCAGCACACGCGCCATTGCCCCAGTCCTAGGCCTTCAGTCCCGTCCATGAGCAACCTGCATCAATACCCGTGCAGGGTAAGGTTGCCGCCCCCGCCCCCGCCTCCCCCAAGCGTTTTTTTACTAACCTGCCTTTCAGCTGCATTCCGTTTCTCCATTTCTCAGCCTTTGCCGCATGTTTATGGGACTATCGGTAAAAAAAAAAAGTTCCATCAGAGATCTCAAGAAGTTAGAAAGTCTGATGGAACTTTTTTTTTTTTACCCATAGTCCCACAAACACACGGCGAAGGCTGAGAAGCGAACGGAGAAACGGAATGCAGCTGAAAGGCAGGTTAGTAAAAAAAACACTTAGGGGAGGCGAGGGCATCTGGGCGGGCGCAGCAATCTTACCCTGCATGGTGGCGGGAGGGTGGGCACGTGCCCTTCCCATGCCAGGCCAGGTCACCTGCAGCCCCGGGGGTGCTCCACTTCCTCCTCCTCCTCCGATCACGCATGCCCCCCCCTCCACAACTTCAGTGAGCGGCACGGGAAAGGTTAACGGCAGGGCCGGGGGGCCGGGAGGAGCTGCGCAAAGCAGGTGGAGGGGAGGCTGGGCAGATTGCAGGCGCCGCTCACCTCTGCGCTGCTCCCGCCGCTGCCGCGGCAGCCAAATCAACCCAACCATTGCCGCCGCTGCCGCAGTCCCGTCCAACTCTACCGCTGCCATGCTGCTGCCCCGCTCCAGCACCTCTGTCCTGCGCGGCTGCCCCGCTCGCACCCGCTGAGTCCACGATCTGCCTCCGCGACGCCGCCACCGCAGTCCCGCCCGGTTCTGCCGCTGCCATCCCGTTCTGGCCCCGGACAGCGTCTCTGCCCTGCGCGGCTGTCCCGCTCGCACCCGCTCTGAGCCCGCAATTGGCCTCTGCGCCGCTGCTGCAGGATGGTGCAGAAGTCACGCAACGGGTGTGTATCCAGGCAGCTCGGGCGAGAAGAAGGTGGGCTTCGTGGGGCTGGACACCAGCGCCCCCGAGTCCTCCCGCGACGGTGACCTGCTGATCGCCAGCTCCGAGGGCAGCGGCGGCAAATGTGGCTCAATCCTCAGCAAGCCCCGCTCGGCCGTCAGCGGGAAGCCGCCAAAGAGGAACGCCTTCTACGGTGAGCTCCATAATTTCCTCTACAACGTGCTGGAAAGGCCCCATGGCTGGGCGTTCATCTACCACGCTTATGTGTGAGTAAAGGCAGCCCAGGCCGGCGTATGGGCAAGCGTGGAGGCTGCGGCGCGACCGGCCCCAGGCCAGCCCAGCCAGCCCAGCCCCGGCCGGCTATTCGCAGCCTCCCAGCCACATCATGACAAAACCGGCCGTTTGCCGCCTCCTGCCCAATGTTGCGGCCATGAAGCCACGGAAGAAGCCGGGCGGCGGTAAGAAACCAATATACCGGTTCCTTACCTCCGCCCATCTTGTTCTGCGGCCTCATGGTAGCGGCATTGGGTGTGACGTGCGAGGCGGCAAATGGCCGCGGCCAGAGTCAAACAGCCACGATGCGCGAGGCGGCAAATGGCCACGGCCGGAGGCAAACAGCCACGTTGCACTGAAACCGGCCGTTTGCTGCCTCCTGCCCAGTGCCGCTGCCATGAGGCTGTAAGCCAGGCGGCGGTAAGAAACCGGTATACCAGTCCCTTACCTCCGCCCAGATTCTTCCGTGGCCTCATGGCAGCCGCATTGGGTGCGATGCACGAGGTGGCAAAAAGCACGAGGGGCCAGCAGGCTGTGGCTGCTGATGGACGCAGTTGGCCCCTATGCGCTTGCCGTGTGCGGGGGCCGATGGTGTCAGGCAGCAGCCACCCTGGCTCCTGCCTTACCCCACAGGACGAGCCTCCTGCCCACCATCCCACCCGCCAGAGACCCCCTGGATTTCCCCCAACCCTGTCTGGCCCCCACAGGCGTCCCTCCCCACGAGCAACATCGAGGTGGCCACGCCCACCCTGGCCACACACACCCAGTCTGCCATGACCACTGCAACCATGCCCACCCAATGGGCCACGCCCACCAAATTGGTCACACCTCCAATGGGCCACACCCACCCAATGGGCCACACCCACAGAGCATCCGAGGATAAGTGGGTTTTGGGTTGCAGTTTGGGCACTCGGTCTCTGAAAGGTTCGCCATCACTGCCCTAAGGGGTCGGAAAGTTGCCCTGGAGAGGTGACGAGGAAGGGAAGCCTTGGGAGCTTGGAGCCGATGGCGGTTGGCCCAATCGAACCGAGGAAACTCTTTAAACGGGAGAAAGGCTGACGATAAATGTACAGACAGCCCAAGTCATAGACAACCAGGAAAGAAAGCGAAGAATGTGGCAAGCCGCGGCATGCCGCTGCACAGCTGATTGTCAACAATGTGTTGAGATCTGGGTGAAACTATTTTTTATTTCCTTTTCCCTATGGATTTAGAAATATAAATCCCTGGATTGGATAATTTCCAAAAGCAAAGATCCAGGAAGACTTGGGAAGAAGAGAGTTAAAAGCGGCGAAAAATCTTAAATGGGAGAATGAAATTAAGGAATACAAAAGAATATACAGAAAAAGAATTTGGGACTGATTTAAAGAAAGCTTTGCTAATCTTTATGATGTGGGAAGATTTCTCTGTTTATTTTTTGTGAGAAAGTATTTTTAAAAAATCCTTTTAAACCTGGATATAGACCAGGGATAGGCAATCTCAGCTCTTTTATGACTGCTATGCTGCCTCAGGAATTCTAGGAGTTGAAGTTCATGAGTCATAAAAGAGCCGAGGTTGCCTACCCCTGATATAGACATTACAGTTAAACGAGGACATCTAGTGGCAAGAAGAAGATACTACAATAATACAAAAGAAATCAGAGAAATTGCTGACCTTGGATTAACACAGTGATGGTGAACCTTTTAGACACTGAGTGCCCAAAAACCGTCCTGCCCCCGTTCCCGCCCGCCCACCTCCCCGTCCCGCTCCGCCAGCCCGCAGGGCCACCTACCGCCTCCATGGCCCGTTGCAGATCACCCAGGCGGCCCTGCAGTGCCATGGTAGCCACACCCTCCGCCTGCGCACCACAGCATCATCTGCGCATGATGGGGCGCAAGGGCGGAGCCTTGTCCCCGCTGCCCAGTTGCCATGTCCTTGGTTGCGCTGCTGTGTGCGGGCCACGCCCAGGGGCAATTCTCCTCCGGGGGGCTGCTGGTGAGGAGGGGCCGTGGGAGGAGGCGGGACTGGGGCAACGGCGCACATGCCCATAAAGAGGGCTCAGAGTGCCACCTCTGGCACGCGTGCCTTAGTTTCGCCACCACTGGATTAACACCTGTTGTAAACAAACGGAACTTTGTGTGACTCTATACTAGAAAAGGCTTTCTACAATTATATCTTTTGATTCTGGATATAACTATTATAGAAACTATTTGGAGATAGAGGGCTTTTTATATTTTTGAATTGACTGGAACATTTGGATTAGCCTAAAGGAGTTGGCCTTTTTCACAATTGGATTATAGCCTAAAGCAGTTGGTCTTTTTTTTTTTTGCCCTGTGAATTTACAAAACTTAATTGAAAAAATGAGTGCTCCAAACCTTACTAAAATTATGAAAAAAAACTGCACCTTCCTTCTGGAACATCTAGCCCAGCAAGCCAGGGATCCATTGAAACAATGTTACAATGAGAAAAGCAAAATAACTTTCAAAAAGAAATGCAAGCTACATTACAACTAATTCAAGAAACAATACAGAAGAATAATGAAGAGACAAAAAACAACCTAGAGAAGCTAAATGAGCAAATGCTTAACATAACGACACAATTTGATGCCCGTCAACAAATGATTGTTAAAAATGAACAAAGAATTCAGAAAATGGAAGATAAATCAGAAGAAACTGATAAAAAAATGGAAGCAATAATGGAAGAAAATGAAACGCTAGAACAAGAAAATCAAAGTTTAGAAGGTGCAGTTGCAGCCTTGGAAATGGAGAAAGCTGTACACTATTTAAAATTTCAGAATATACCTGAAGACGAGGACGATATAGCAGAAGTGATTATTAATTTACTGGCAGAGGCTTTGAAAACAGAGTTGAGATACAACTGGACATTGATGAAATATTTAGAATGAATTCAAGCTACGCGCGGGAACATAAACTGCCTAGAGAAGTCCATGTAAGAGTTGTAAAGAAAACAACAAGGGATGAGATACTGAGAAGAGTTAGAGATGACCCATTACAATATAAAAACAGAGAAATCGTGATGTTGAAACAGATCCCCAAGAGAATAAGGGACACACGAAAACAATATCACTTTATAACTACAAAGCTAATTGCAAAAGGTGTAAACTTTAGAAGGTTAATGCCAGAAGGAATCTTAATTAATTGGAACAATACAAGATATCGATTGGATTCAGTTTGGAAGGCAGAAGACTTTGATGAAAGAAATAGAGCAGTGATGGTGAACCTTTTAGACACCGAGTGCCCAAAAACCGCCCCACCCCCCTGCCCGTCCCGCTCTGCTGCCTGCCCCGCCGCCCGCCCACTCCCGCCCCGCCAGCCCGCAGGGCCACCTGCCTCCACAGCCCGCCGCAGCAGTTCACCCAGGCAGCCCTGCAGTGCCATGGCGGCCACGGCCTCTGCCTGCGCCCTGCAGCATCTGCACGCGACGGGGCACGAGGGCGGAGTCTTGTCCCTGCTGCCTGGCTGCCATGTCCCTGGCTGCGCTGCTCCGTGCGGGCCGTGCCAGGGGGCGACTCTCCAGGGGGGGCTGCTGGTGAGGAGGGGGCCACAGGGGGAGGTGCGGCTGGGGCGATGGCACACGTGCCCACAGAGAGGGGGCTGAGTGCTGCCTCTGGCATGCGTGCCATAGGTTCGCCACCACTGAAACAGAGCATTCTTGGGAGAAAAAACACAATACCAACAAGAGGATAGAAAAGGCCAGAAACAGACAGAACAAACAGCAGAGGAAACAACTACACAAATAGAAGAAGAGAAAGAGAAGACAGACCAAGAGGGTGAGGGAATGGCAAGAGAGCAGTGGACTACGAGATCGACAAGACCTAAATATAAGTAAACAAAATGGAGAAGGAAAATGGAATCTTTTCCAGTGAATATAAGACTGAATTCTCCATCAAAAAGGAAAACAATCTTCAAAAAATTGCAGAAATTAAATATTGATATAATTTGCCTACAAGAGACACATATAAAAAACAATATTATAAACTTTTGGAATATCCAAAATTTGGGATATTATCATGCATCAGTGCAACAAAAAAAAAGAGTAGCTGTATATGTTAAAGAGACAATAGACTCTAAAATGATTTACTCAGATGAAGAAGGAAGAATTGTAATGGTGGAAATATTTTTAAATCAAAAACAGATACTTTTGGTAGTAATATATGCACCAAATAATAAACAAAAAGAATTTTATCAAAATTCTCATAGAAAAATAGCAGAAATATTTGCCTACTGGGGGATTTTAATGCAATAGTAGATGGGACACTAGATTATAAAAGTAGCAAAACAGGAAAACAAGGAAGAAAGAGACTACCTAAGACTTTTTTTTAAACATGATAGAGGAAACTGGTGTAGAAGATACTTGGAGAGAAATGAATCCAGAAACACTACAATATACATTTTACTCAACAGTCACAAATCTTGGTCCAGAATTGACATGATTTGGATGATGCCTGAAATAAAAATTAATATGCAGGAAATTGAGATAGAATTAGGCACTTGGGCAGACCATAATCCCTTAAAAATGACATGGAAAGTGTCAAGGTATTGATTTAACAACTAACCAGCTTATGTAGTGTAAGATGTAAGATGTAATGATGGGAATGACTCAGCAGGGTCTGTCTCTCTTTAAGAACCTTTGTATAAAGGGAAGGCTTTGCTGATGTGTTCTCTTCTCTTCCGTTTCCTGCTGTAACAGTGGTTTGTTGGATCTTGCTGTATTAGCATGTGTATGTATATTGTTCCTGGTGTATGATATTGTTGATAGTGTAAGATAAACCACCATTTACTGTAGACCACTGTTTACTGTGTTTACTCCTGGGTTATCTCACGCAATAAGACTGTGCATGCTCTAACAGGTTATGGGCCCAGAGAGAGGAGAAACCCAGTGAGAGCTTGACCCATAGCCAGAGGAGTTGAGGCTTGTGATTTGTTGTGGTTTGTGGTAGTTTAAAGAGCAGGCAACATGGCTTCCATCAGCGTAATGTGAGGAGGTTTCGTAGTATCTCATCTGAATGAGACAAATTACCTCTCCTGGTGTCTGAAAATGGAGATGTACCTGCGAAGGGAGGAGTTGTGGATGATAGTTGTTGATCCACCTACAGCCCTGGATGATGGGGACTGGAGAAAGAATAAGAAAGCTGTCAATGCAATAATATCCTAGCATAATCCTGAGTTTGGAGGATAGCCAGCTGATACACGTGAGGGGTCTCCAATCTGCTAAAAAGTGCTGGGAAGCTTTGCGCAGTGTGTATGTGAGAGAGACTGCGAGCAGCAAAGTAATGCTGAAAGAAAGCTATATAAGGCCCAGCTGAAACCAGGAGAGAGCATGTCTACTCATTTGCAGTCCATGAGATAGACATTCCTAGAGTTAGAAGAAAGAGGAATGACTTTCACTGAGGCACACAAGGTGTATGTGGTGCTCAGTTCATTGGACACTTCATGGGACGTCCTAGTGACCGGTTTAGAGTCCATGCAAGAGAGGGACTTAACCATGAGTTATTTGACTGGCTGGTTGCTGGAGGAGGAACAGAAATGGCTGGAAAGGCAGCAGAGAGGGGGTGACAATGCATAGACCAGGCTTAAAACTGCAACATCCAAAGATGCCAGTAGAGCAGCTGAGAATGCTTGCATGGTGAAATGCTCTTCATGTGTGGTTCTACAGAGCATCTCCAGAGATGTTGCCCTGAGAGGAGAAACAGAGGAGCAGCGAAACAAGGTCGTAAAGTTACACAACCGACATTTTCCCTGGCAGCAATATTAACTGAAAAAAACACTTGGCTGTTGGACAGTGGGGCGAGTCAGCATATTGCAAATGACCCACAAATGTTTTCAAACCTAAGACCAGCTAAACCAGGGGTAGGCAACCCAAAACACTCAAAGAGCCACTTGGACCCGTTTCCCACCGAAAACAAAACACTGGGAGCCACAAAACCCTTTTGATATCTAAAATGAAGATAACACTGCATATATCCTTTTTTACCTTTATTATAGGTATGTATGTATGTGTGTGTGTGTGTGTGTGTGTGTGTGTGTATATGTATGTATGTATGTATGTGTGTGTGTGCGTGCGTATGTGTATATATGTGTATGTATATATATATGTGTGTGTGTATGTATATATATGTGTGTGTGTGGTATATATGTGTGTGTGTGTGTGTATAAAGGTAAAAAAGGATATATGCAGTGTTATCTTCATTTTAGATGTCAAAAGGGTCTCTCTCTGTCTCTCTCTTCTCTCTCTCTCCCTCTCTCCCCTCCTCCCTCTCTCCGATCTTCTGCTCACCTGGCAAGCTGGCTTCAAGCTGTTCTGCAACAAGCTCAGGGATAGGCAACCTCAGCTCTTTTATGACTCATGGACGTCAACTCCCAGAAATCCTGAGTCAGCATAGCTGGGCTAGCTAGCTCTCTCCTGCCCTTCCTGCTTCCTGTTTCCTGCTTCCTGCAGAGATGCAGCAAAGGGAGAAGCCCCGCCCACTAAGCTTGTCGGCTCTTTGGAACAGGGTGAGGCTACTCTCTTTTTTACACACACACACACACACACACACACAGACACACAGACACACACAGAAGCAAGCTCTGTCTCTGTCTCTCTCTGCAAATGGCAGAGGAGGCTGGGAGCCGCAGGGGAAGGCTCAAAGAGCCACATGCGGCTCCGGACCTGTGAGCTAAACAAACATTTGTTAGCTTGGCTAATGGACAACAGTCTGCTGTTAAAGGGGAAGGTAAAGTTTATGTACCTGGTATTGGAGAAACATTGCATAATGTATTATATTTACCAGAGTTAGACCATAATTTACTCAGTATTTCGAGCTTGGATAATATGGAGTATGAATTACTGTTTGCAAAGGGTCAATACACCATCAGGAAAGGTGGGAGGATTTGTTCACAAGGTGTTAAGCTGGATAATTTATACGTGTTAGGAAAGCAGCAGGATGGTTGTGCACAAACACTTACAAACACTCCCACGCATGATAATTGCGTACATTTATTACACAGGAGCTTAGGTCACGCAAGTTTTAGAGTGCTGCAAAGGATGCCAGACCTAGCTGAAGGACTACACATTAAGCAATTGAACACATATTTAGATTGCGCTATTTGTAAGGAGTCAAAGTCCAGAGTGTATCCTATAAGTAAGAAAAGCTCAAGGCAAACAGTTTTGCAGTTAGTGCACGCTGATTTAATTGGTCCTATGGCGCCCTCTCTAGGAGGGGCTAGGTACGTACTAGTCTTAGTAGATGACTACACCAAATATGGGTTTTGCTATTCATTAAAGAGCAAAACAGAAGTTCTACAACAGTTCAAGCAATGGGTGAACTGTGTAGAGCGAAGATATGGCCATAAAGTATGCCAGCTGCAAACAGACAGGGGAACAGAGTTCATGTCTGCAATTTCCAAAAGTGGCTGAGGAACTTAGGCATAAGGCATAGACGTACGAATGCGTACTCGCCAGCAGAAAATGGAGTGGCTGAACGGAGGAATGGCATATTGCAAATCATGAAAGATTCACTGCTGGCAGATGCAGGAATGAGTAAAACGTACTGGGGGGAAGCCATGAAAACAACCAACTATCTAGTAAACAGGGTATGGAGCGTTGCTATCAATGAAACTCCATATTACCTGTTATATGGAAGGAAACCTTCATTGGCTCACCTAAAGACATTTGGCAGTTATGCCTGGGTGCATATTCCCCAAAGCACCAGAAGGAAGGGACAGAAAAAGGCCAGGAAACTTAGGTTTGTTAGATATGAGCCAGGTTCCAAAGGGTATAGATTCACAGATGGAACAAAGAAGATTGTGATTTCAAGGTCTGCTAGTTTTGCAAAACAAAACAATTGGGACAGGGTGTATGCTAACACTGAGGCATTCATGCCAACATGTAGCGCTAGTTCTCAGGAAGGAGAGGCTACACAAAGCCCAATGAAGGAAGAACAGAATAGCAGGTCAGAAATAGTAGGAATAAAAGAGGATAGACCTGAGGTAAAGAGAGAAGTCACAGAAACACAGGAACAGATGATACCAAGGAGGTCTGAACGTAGCAATAAAGGCGTACCTCCTGATCAGTTCTCAGCAAGTGGGGATAGAGCGTATAGTGTAAGGTATGAACCCTGTAATTACCAAGAGATGTTATCATTGCCTAAAGTAGAACAGGATAAATGGAAGGAGGCTATGGACAGAGAAATGGAGTCTATGAATGTGCATCAGTTGTTTACCCTTATGAGATTACCAGAAGGACAAAAGACCATGGGGTGTAAATGGGTATATACAAAGAAGGCTTTACACAACAATGAACTGCAGCACAAAGGACGGTTAGTTGCGCAGGGATTTATGCAGAGAAAAAATGTTCATTATGACGAAGTGTTTGCACCAACAGTAAAACGTGAGACCATAAGGCTAGCATTGGCTCTAGCAGCTGCACGCAATTATACCATATATCATTTCGATATTACCACTGCATATTTAAATGCTGAATTAGAGGAAGACACATACATGGCACAAGCTCCAAGTTATGAAACTAAGCACCCTGGATATTTATATAAATTGAATAAAGCAATATATGGGTTAAAACAGTCAGCAAGAAACTGGAATAAGTGTTTAGATGCTGCTCTCAAAAAGTTAGCTTTTAGAAGCAGCAAGGCAGATCCATGTTTGCACCCTGCACCGTATAAGGGTGCAGAGAATTTCCTGTTAGCTTATGTTGATAACTTATGTTTTATTACTAAGAATCGGTCAAGCAACTTGAAAGGAAGTTCCAATTAAAAAGCCTAGAGGAAATAAAGATGACACAGGATGTGACCAAGAAATGTACCAATCAGCTATAGGTAGCTTATTGTATTTATCCCAATGGTCAAGACCAGATATAGCCAGTGCAGTTAGCATTTTGAGTCGGTACACTTCAGCACCCAAACAACAACACTGGTTAGGGATAAAAAGAATATTCAGATATTTAAAAGGCACAATGGGCCTAGGACTAAGAATAAGGCCATCTGATGGCTTATCATTAAAATGCTATGTAGACAGTGACTGGGCAAATGATATGCATGACATATCATTGTTTGCTGGCACCGTAATTGGATGGAAATCCAGAAAACAACCTTCAGTAGCACTGTCAACTGCTGAAGCTGAATTTATAGCATTGTCTGAACCATGTTCTGAATTAACCTGGTATGTCCAATTACTAAGAGATGTACATATTGATGTAAAAGAAGCTGTGCCAATATTTGAGGAAAATGTTGCAAGTATAAATGTTGCAACGGGAGAACATATCGGAAGCAGAAGCAAACATGTAGACATAAAATATTGTAACGTCAGGGAGGCTGTAAAGGATAAACTGATAAAGTTACAGCATTGTTCCACTGACAACAATATAGCCAATATATTGACTAAGCCTTTAAATGCAGGCAAGCATCAAGACTATGTAAAAAGGCTTCCAGTTTGCAATCGCGGCGCCGGCAGACGTGCGGGGAGAGCGCTCTCTCCGCCGTCCAGTTTCCCTCCATCGGAAGACCCTGGAAAGGGTCGAAAGTCGCCCTGGAGGGGTGACCACCGCTGAGGAGGACCCTCGATAGATCGCGGAAGGGCGGTAGCCCTTCTGTTTGATCTGAGGCAGCTCCTTTGGACCGACGAAGAAAAGATCGGCCATTAACATGGCCGATCACTAAGCCGTTCTAGCCGAAAGCCAAAAGCACTACTAAGCACGATGAAAACAACGTGGAGGAATTGGGTGAGATCTCACCTTACCTTTCTTGCTTCCCAACTACTTTCCTGTAAAAGCCTTTGGAAATTCTTTTTTTCCCCCTCTTAATTCTGCGGCTTCTGCCTAATTTGGGAATATAAAGCTAAGGAAAAAAAAAAGAACAACTAAACTAAACGACTAAATATTTGGACTTGTAATTTTGGGATACCTGGGCTCCCAAAAGGTTTCTATTTCTACAGAGACTTATTATTTTTCTTATTTGCTATGCTGGAAAAAAAGAATATTTCTTTCTTCCTTTTTTAAACCGGATAAAAGCCTAACTTTATATGTTACTGGGGACATCTTGTGGCGAAATTTGGTACAGCAAGTGATTTTTTTTTTCTGACTGGGAGACTTGTGAGACTAAGATTTGTCCTTGACATTATCAAAAAAGATAAGAACTTGAAACAGCTGGGAGGCGAAAACAACTCTTTATAGTGGAGGTGGACATTTATTGACTTTTATCAAAAATAGCCTCCACTAAAGGACTATCTGCAAACACCACAGAAATGGAGGAATACCACCCACAACGTAACTACAAACTTATACTTGAAAAAATTCTAGAGGCTACTGAGCTAATAAATTCCAGACTGAAAGATAAAGGCGCCACTTTAAAGCTACAAAATGCAGCCCAGACTTCAGCTGATGAACTTACAACTCAAAAGGCAACAGAAGAAGAAGGAATTAACACTAAAGTGGACTTTAAAGAATACCAGCTACAACCTACTCAGAACCGATACCCAAACCTTGATTTCATCTAAAAAATCTGCAATTCTAACAGCAATAGAAAATGAAGAAAGCAATACTAAGACGGAAGGTACTGAAGACTTACATACACAGTACATTGAGAATTTAGATAACCTAGATGACCAAACAACAACTACAACATTGAATATGACTTTTTATTTAAATCAGCTGAAACCGGAAGAAGAAGATCAGCCTAAACCCACGACAAATATACTAACTAAGCCAAACATGGAGACTCAAATTATTAGGCCAACAATAAAATGACTATGAAGGGATTAGCTTCCTTGAAAAGTTGATAACTGGATGGTCTCCCTTGATTCAAATGACATATGCAGGAATGAAGGGAGATCCACCCAAGGACTTACAAGGCATTGCTATGGAAGCCTGTCTGGCACAAAAGGAAGGCGAGAGTTAGACTTAAAAAATGGGGTTTTTTTATGTGACCTTTAATGGAAGAGCCTAAAATTTCACCTAACGGGCTAAGGGGATTTTAAAAGACATTAATTGATTTAATATTTAGGATTTAGACCTATAAGGGAACTAAAAATTAGTTACTAGAATAACAGTTTAGAATTATAATATAGAAGATGAATTCAGATGATAAAGGTTATTTTATTAGTAAGTGATGATATTAGGATGAGAAGTAGAATATGATTGTGAAATAAAGTAAGAATTTATCTGAATAAATAATAAGTGTATTTTAGATATGATAACTATTTTGTAATGAACTAAGGGAACCGTGGGCTATCCGAAACCTAAATACTATGGACATTAAGCTAACTGGAATACTGTAACTGAAATTAGATAAAAGTTAAAAACAGGATATGGAGGCGTATAAGTCAAAAGATATTGATAAATGTTTCAACTGATTGAGTTATAACTAGCAATGTATTAATTTGAATGTGATATAATAACTAAGGGAAACAGAGAAGAAAATTTTTTTTTTATTTTTTTTTTAAATATATTTTATTAGATTTTATAGGGGTACAGGGATTACATTAAGGTGCTTAGGAACCACCATGGAGGTGGGTATATTAAACATCCAAAAAAAGAAAGACAATCACAAATATATAACTCAAATCAAATCTTTTAAACTTCCCTCTCTAATTCCCTCATTTAATCTTACTTATTCAAATTAATAAATTCTATATAAGTTTCAAACGATCCTAATATCAGTTACATTTCAATTCTAAAAATCCAAATCCTGTTTTTAAGCTTTACTAACTTACAATTACTATATTTCAATTAGCCTTAAATATATTAAACACTTCGGGTGCCCTTTTTTTTTTTTAATAATTATATCTGGTAAAACAACATTCCCATATCTTCTTCATTGAACCATTTTTTTCTCTTATCATTCTCCTTTTATTTCCAAATAATTCTCTTAAAATAAAAATATCAGAACAAATAAATATTTAAATATATATTCTATCAATGGACTTCTCCAATACATATCATATCTAAAACAGAGTAATATTACAAAGGGTATCCTCTTAAAAATTTCACGTGTTCCATTCGTTGTTAAGTCAGTCAAGAAATCAAAGCCTTTTTAATCCCATTAAATAAGACTTTAAAATACATTTTTAAATCTAACTCTAGGCTCCTATGCCATAGTGGTTTCCATAGTAAGGTTCCTACTAATCAAACCACAATATTAAAAGGTCCATACTTTAACGCTTCAAATTGGTCAAAGTTCTCTTTCCTTTCTTCTAATAGCCTTTGGATGGTTTTTTATTCCATGTTATATTTGCTTGTTTATCCACCTTTTCTCGATTTTCAATAAGTTGTATCTGAGTGTCAGTCTCTGTTGGTATTGATGCTTCAAACATCTCTGTTGAAATTGTTGTATAGTCATCAGACTTCTCAATAGGTTGTGTTGGAAGTTGAATAAAATTAGTTTGTTTTGTGGTTTCCACGGTTTTTTGTAGGGAAAAGGGATTGAAAATAGGAACTCACATCCTCTGCAGCTTCTAAAATAATATAAGTTCATAGTCCAGTATTAAGTTCCATATCGATAGTATAAGGCTTTTTAATCTTTAATCTTTAAAGAAGGCTCTACTTCATAAGAATCAAGCAAGCATTCACCTTCAATTTTCAATAGGCCAGCTGCATCCGTTATCTTGTAGTTATCACCCTTTCAGGGTCACATTCCCAGCCATAAAGAAATATAATTGCAGTATTTTCGACACAAGATGTCCTCAGCAAACCAAAAAATCTTTTTTTTTTTTTTCCTTTCCAAATAATAGATTTTTTATTTTTCGTGTTGAAAAAGATGAAGAAAGGGTTCAAAATAATAAATGTAGTTGTAACAATAATAGTCAAGAATAAAATGTTTTCTAGTATTCCAAAATTTAAATAGTCCATCAAAATTGACTGGTTTTTATTTATATATTTTTTTTTCCAACGCTGTTTTTCCCCATTGCCCAAACGCTGCTTCCTCACGACAGGGAAATAGTTCAAAAAAAGCTTCAGCTGATGAACTTACAACTCAAAAGGAACAGAAGAAGAAGGAATTAACACTAAAGTTAGGGAAAAAAAAAGGGGGTACTAAGACGGAAAGGTCTCACCCGGACCAAACAACAACTACAACATTGAATATGACTCCACGGAAGAAGAAGATCAGCCTAAACCCACGACAAATATACTAACTAAGCTTAGATGTTCTTCTGGCTGGATGGTCAGCTGGTGAAGGGAGATCCACCCAAGGACGAAGTGTCTGGCACAAAAGGAAGGCGAGAGTTAGACTTAAAAAATGGGGTTTTTTTATGTGACCTTTAATTTTTCATTGGGCGATCTTTTCCTCCGGCGGCCCTAAGGAGATAGCTCGAACTGGGGAGAGCCGCCGCTCTTCCCCAGTCGAGCAGGAGCCTCCTCTAACGGTGGTCGCCTCTACGGGGCGACTTTCGACCCGATTAAGGGTCTACCGGCGGAGGGAAAGCAGCCGGTGGGAGAGAGAGATCTCTCCGTATGACTGCTGGTGTCGCGATCCGGAACCGGAAGCCAGAGAAGAAATTTTTGATGATGTAACCTGACATATGTATGAAAGAGCTTGTTATTGGACTATAGATTACCCAATCACCATGTTGCTTCCTTAACACCTGGAGCTTTCTAAAATTGGAAAATTAATAAAACTTGTTTAAAAAAAAGACTATGTAAAAGCATTTGGGTTAACAGCTGTTTAGCTTTAAATGGGAGGAGTGTCAAGGTATTGATTTAACAGCTAACCAGCTTACGTAATGTAAGATGTAAGATGGGAATGACTCAGCAGGGTCTGTGTCTCTTTAAGAGCCTTTGTATAAAGGGAAGGCTCTTCTGATGTGTTCTCTTCTCTTCCGTTTCCTGCTGTAACAGAGGTTTGTTGGATCCTGCTGTATTAGCATGTGTATGTATATTGTTCCTGGTGTATGATATTGTAGATAGTGTAAGATAAATCATCATTTACTATAGACCACTGTTTACTGTGTTTACTCCTGGGTTATCTGTGCATGCTCTGACAGAAAGGAATACAGAAAAAATTAAGATGGACTTTAAACCTATCAATATTAAAAGAGAAAGAACTAACAACAAAAGAAATGGAATTTTTTTCCGAAGAAAATAAGAAGATACAACATTAAAAAATGTATGGGACACGACCAAAGCATATTTTCGAGGTGTAGCTATAACATACATGGCGTAAAAGAATAAAGAAAAAAGACAACATCTGAACATGACATCTGAATTGAGGTTGAATATACAGGAAATTGAGATTGAAATAGGCACCTGGGCAGACCATAACCCTTTAAAATTGACATGGAGAGGAATTCAAAAAAGACCAAGATGGACTTTAAATCAAGCTATACTAAAAGAAAGAGAATTTGTAGAATTAGCAAAAAAGGAAATGGAGTTCTTCTTTAGAGAAAACGAAAAAGACACAACATTACAAAATGTATGGGATACAGCTAAAGCATATTTTAGAGGTATAGCTATAACATATACGGCAAAGAAAAATAAACAGAAAAGGCAGCAATATGTACTATTAAAAGAAAAATTTGGAAAGTTAGAATCAGCATTACAAAAAAATCCGCAGAAAAGACTTAACTTGGGACATAAGAGAAATGGAATTAATAAAACACAAACTAAACTTGTTGGACTCAGAAAAACTGGCACAGCAGATAAAAAGAGCGAAACAATTTTTTTTCGAAAATGCAAATAAACCAGGAAGGTGGTTAGCTTACAAACTTAAAAAACAGAAAGAGAAGAAAATGATACATAATTTAGTAGATGAAAAAGGTTGTCTACAATTTAAAAATGAAGAAATAAAAATAATAATTAAAGAATATTACAAGAAACTGTATGACAAAGAAGAAACTCCAAGAGAGAGAATGATTCAATATCTAGAAGAAAATAATCTTCCAAAAATTCCAGAAACATTTAAGACTATGTTAGAGGGAAAAATTACAATGATGGAAATATCAGAGGCCATAAGAAGGCAAAAAAAGGAAAAAACACCGGGTCCAGATGGATTACCGGCAGAGTTATATAAAACTTTACAAAACATACTAAGTGAACCATTGAAAGACGTTTGTAATGGACTTTTGTTGGAGGCTAAACTCCCAGCCACATAGATGGAAGCAAACATTACTTTAATACCAAAAGAAGATTCAGATTTGACACAGATTAAAAACTGCAGACCGATATCGTTGCTTAATGTGGATTATAACATTTTTACTTCGATAATGGCAGAGAGATTGAAAAAATACTTAATGGAATTTATACATCCAGACCAAAATGGTTTTCTACCAAAGAGACAAATTAAAAACAATTTAAGAGTGATAATGGACGTATTAGAATACTATGAATTACATCCAGGGAAACAATTGGCACTAATATTTCTAGATGCTCAAAAGGCATTTGATAATGTTTCCTGGCAATTTATGACTCAGCAACTACAAATAATGGACTTTGGACAGAACTTTATAAATATGATAAAAACAATATATAATAAACAAACAGCAAAAGTGATCGTGAATGGAGATTACACTGAGAACTTTGAGATAAGAAAAGGTACAAGGCAAGGATGTCCACTATCTCCATTGTTATTCATTTTCACTCTGGAAGTTTTAAATAGAAATATCAGACAAGATATAGAAATTAAAGGACTGGAAATAAAAGGCGAAACATATAAATTACAAGCATTTGCTGATGATTTGGTATTTATCTTAGAAGAACCTTTGGAAATGATTCCTAAATTACTGGGAAAGATAGAACAGTATGGAGAAATGGTGGGACTGAAAATAAACAGAGAAAAAACTAAAGTAATAGTTAAAAATCTTACAGATAAACAAAAAAAAACAATTGTCAGAAAAAACAGAATTACAGATAGTGAAAAAAATTAAATATCTGGGTATACATTTAACAGCAAGATGCTCAACAATAAAAGAAGATAATTACACAAAACTATTGAATCAAATAAAATTGGACTTGGAAAAATGGAAAAATCTGCAATTGTCAACATTACGAAGAATTGCTACAGTGAAAACGAACGTATTGCCAAAAATTGTATTTCTATTCCAAACAATTCCCATAAAACTTGAGAAATTGTTTTTCGAGATTTAAACTCATTAATTTTGAAATTTGTTTGGCAAGGAAAGAAGGCTAGAATTAAGATGAAAACATTACAAGATGCTAAGGAAAATGGAGGATTTGGACTACCAGAGTGGGCTTTGTATTATCAAGCATCTGTTTTAACATGGGTAAAAGAATGGATAACTCTTAGAAATAAAAGGTTGTTATGTCTGGAGGGACATGATTTACAATTGGGATGGCACGCTTTTTTATGGTATGGAAAAAATAAGATTCAAAAATAAGTATTTCCAAAATCATTATATAAGAAATGCATTGTTAACAGTATGGGAAAAAATAAAAAGTAAAATATATTTGAAAATTCCAGGGTGGTTGTCAACTATGGAAGCATTTGTACACCCAAATTTGGTGGACTTTGAAAAAATCTGGACATATAGAAATATTCTAAATTCTGAAGGGAATTTAAAAACTAAACAAGAAATGGAAAATCAGGGGATCAACTTGTCATGGTGGGCACATTTACAAATGCAAACTAGATATGAAAAAGATGTTAAACTGTATGGATTTTATACAGAACAGACGGTATTTGATAAGACTTTGTTAACTTGAGATGAGAAACTAATTAAGAAAATGTATAGTCTTTTATTAATTTTAGAAATGGAAAGCGAACAAGTTAAAGAAACAATGACAAGATGGGCGAAAAACTTTGGATATAATATAGAATTAGAAAAATGGCAAAATTTATGGGAAAGAAATTATAAATTGACCATGTCAACTTCCTATAAAGAAAATTTATATAAAATGTTTTGTAGATGGCACTTGCCACCAGCAAGATTAGCAAAAATGTTTAAAATATGTCAGATAGATGCTGGAAATGTAAATATAACTTAGGCACATATTATCATGTGTGGTGGACATGTGACTTTACCAATGGTTAGAGGAAAGAATAAAGGATTAGGAATTTAATATGTATTAGCGTATTTGACCATGAGACTGAAAGAAAAAGAAGAAACAGAATATTATCAAACTTGGGACTTACTTTACCAATGGTTAGAGGAAAGAATAAAGGATTAGGAATTTAATATGTATTAGCGTATTTAAACTCAGCCAGTTGGTTGAAAAATTATTATAACATGGAAAAAAATTAATAAAATCTTACCAAAAAAAAAAGACTGTGCATGGTCTGACAGAAAGGAATACAGAAAAAATTAAGATGGACTTTGAACCTATCAATATTAAAAGAGAAAGAGTTTACAGAACTAGCAACAAAAGAAATTGATTTTTTTTCCAAAGAAAATAAAGGATTACAACATTACAAAACGTATGGGACACGACCAAAGCATATTTTCGAGGTGTAGCTATAACATACATGGCGTAAAAGAATAAAGAAAAAAGACAACAATGTGTATTATTAAGAGAAGAATTAAAAAAATTAGAATTAGAACTACAAATAAATCCACAAAAGGAAGTATTGAAAAGACAAATGAAAATAATAAAACATAAACTAAATTTAATAGAATCAGAAAAATTGGCACAACAAATTAAAAGAGCAAAACAATTTTTTTTGAAAATGCAAATAAACCAGGAAGATGGCTAGCTTACAAACTTAAAAAACAGAAGGAGAAAAATTTGATAAGCAATTTAGTAGATGAAAAAAGGCTGTCTACAATTTAAAAATGAGGCAATAAAAAATAATTAAAGAATATTATGAGAAACTGTATGATATGGAAGAAATTCCACAGAAGAAAATGATTCAATATATGGGAAAAAATAATTTACCAAAAATTCCAGAAAATTTTAAGACTATGTTAAACAAGAAAATAACAATGATGGCATTGACAGAGGCTATAAAAAGACAAAAAAATGAAAAAAAACACCGGGACCAGATGGGCTACCAGCAGAGTTTTACAAACGCCTACAAGACACAATAGGCTTACCCTTGAAAGATGTCTGTAATGAACTCTTATTGGAGGCCAAACTCCTAAACACATGGACAGAAGCAAATATCACTCTGATACCAAAAGAAGACTCAGCTCTGACACAGATAAAAAAACTATAGACCGATATCATTATTAAACGTGGATTATAAAATCTTTATTTCAATAATAGCTGACAGACTGAAAAGATTTTTGACTGCATTTATACATCCAGATCAAAACGAATTTCTACCAAAGAGACAAATAAAAAATAATTTAAGATTTATAATGGACATATTGGAATATTATGACATGTACCCAGAGAAACAACTGGCATTAATATTTCTAGATGCCCAAAAAGCATTTGAAAATGTTTCTTGGCAATTTATGATTCAACAAGTAAAAACAATGGACTTTAGACAAAATTTTATAAATATGACTAAGACAATATACCATAAACAAACAGCAAAAATGATTGTAAATGGAGACTATACAGAGAATTTTGATATAAGAAAAGGCACAAGACAAGGATGTCCACCATCCCCATTGTTATTTATTTTAACTTTGGAAGTTTTAAATAGAAATATTAGACAGGACTCAGAAATTAAAGGACTGGAAATAAAAGGTAAAACTTATAAACTGCAAGCATTTGCAGATGACTTGGTATTTATCCTAGAGGAACCTTTAGAGATGATTCCTAAACTATTGGAAAAGATAGAACAGTTTGGAGAAATAGCAGGACTGAAGATAAATAGAGAAAAGACCAAAGTAATAGTTAAAAATCTTACAGATAAAGAAAAAAAAAAACAATTGTCAGAAAAAATAGAACTACAAATAGTTAAAAAGGTTAAATACTTGGGAATATACCTGACAGCAACATGCTCAACGATAAAAGAAGATAATTATATAAAACTACTAAACCAAATAAAACTTGATTTGGAAAAATTTGCAATTGTCGATGTTAGGAAGAATCACTATGGTGAAAATGAACATATTACCAAAAATACTGGTTTTATTCCAAACAATACCTATAAACATAGAGAAAAAATTCTTTGAAGACTTAAATTCCCTAATTTTAAATTTTATTTGGCAAGGAAAGAAAGCTAGAATTAAATTGAAGATGTTTCACGAAGCTAAGGGGAACGGAGGTTTTGGTTTGCCAGAGTGGGTTTTATATTATCAAGCATCAGTGCTAACATGGGTAAAAGAATGGATAACTGTCAGAAATAAAAGACTGTTGTATTTGGAGGGACATGACTTACAACTCGGTTGGCATGCTTTCTTATGGTATGGGAAAAATAAAATTCATAAATATTTTCAAAACCACTACATTAGAAATGCATTATTATTCACATGGGAAAAAATAAAATGTAAAATATATTTGAAAATTCCAGGATGGCTTTCAACAATGGAAGCATTTGTATATCCAAATTAGTCAGTCTTGAGAAAATATGGATATATAAAGATATTCTGAACTCTGAAGGGAACTTAAAATCTAGACAAGAGATGGAAAATCAGGGTATTGGTCTATCATGGTGGTCACATTTACAAATGCAAGTGAGATATGATAAAGATGTTAAAGTGTATGGATTTTATAAAGAACAGATTTCATTTGATCAGATATTATTAACCTCTGATGAAAAACTAATTAAGAAAATGTATAACTTTTTATTAAATTTGAAAATGGAAGACGAGCAAGTAAAAGAAACAATGATAACATGGGCAAAGAACTTTGGACACAATATAGATTTAGAGAAATGGCAAAACCTATGGGAAAGAAATTATAAATTGACAATGTCAATCTCTTTTAAAGAAAATCTTTACAAAATATTTTATAGATGGCTCTTGCCACCAGCAAGATTAGCAAAAATGTTTAAAAATATGTCAGATAAATGTTGGAAATGTAATCATAAACCAGGTACTTATTATCATATGTGGTGGACATTTGTTAAAGCAAAGAGATATTGGACAAAAATACATACTTGGCTAGAAAAGATGCTGGGGAAACATGTAGACTTTAAACCTGAACTTTTTTATTAGGTATAATGCCTAATAAAGCTTGATAAACAAAGTGTATATTTAATTTTGCACGTGACAACAGCAAGAGCTGAGTGGCAATTTGTCAGGGATGATTTAGTGGATTCTGGCAATTTATTTATTTGACTCCTATAGCCACCCATCTGAATACAATTGGCAATGAGAAAGAAATTGGATTAAGTTTAAGTTCCATTGTATAATCTGACATTACTATTCTAAAATTTAACATATAATTGAATTAGATAAATTGGTCTCAGTATTTTCCTTTATTCAAGTATCAAATAGAGTATTTCTAACAATCATCATAAAACATAGTAGATAAAATTTTAAATGAGGTTGTTGACACATCTGAAATTTTTCAAATTTTAGTCCTATAAGAGTATCTTATAAATATATTATCTGTAAAGGTTTAAAACAAAAGCCATTCATCCATAAATTGTAGCTCTTAAAATAATAACGTATGAGTGAAAAAAATAATCATGGAGATTACATAGTTTCTATCTTCGCTAAAGTTTTTTAAAACATTCCTGAAAATATAATTTAGACCCTACAGTTCTGTCTATAGAAGGCTTCATGATTATGTCCAAGCTATATCAAGAGAAGCACAATCTACAGAATAGACGTGATTAGCACATTTGTTGACGGCCAATCCATGTAGGTCCCTTCCAGCTCTATTCTATTCTATTCTATTCTATTCTATTCTATTCTATTCTATTCTATTCTATTCTATTCTATTCTATTCTATTCTATTCTATTCTATTCTATTCTATTCTATTCTATTCTATTATTGTAATTCTAATTCTAATTCTATTCTATTTTATATATATTTTTTGCAGAATAATTACTGTGGATTTCTACATTTTTCTTCAATTGTCAAAATATCCCAAAGGGCATTTTCTTAATTAATAAAAACAACAACAAAAACTGTAAAAATATTTCAAATTATTTATTTTAATTCATAACAAAAGAAAAGTTATAACCTCTTTGCAGGAAACAATAGTTAATCCACAGTAACATGCATGTAAAAGATTGTGGACTAAATCTTCTGAATGTAGTTGACTTCTCTTTAAACAGTTGCAAATCTATTTTCCTAATGAAAAGCAGAAAAAAACTATTAGCAATTAGCCTATCTGAATATGGAAAAATGGGTCTTTTTCTGAAGGATGGAAGGAGTTTATTGAAACCTATTTATGGTCCTTTAGAAGTTATCCGAGGACAGGAAGACCTGGAGGAACGTTGTCCATGGGGTCGCAATGGGTCGGACACGATTTCACAACAACAACAAGAAGTTATCCAGACTTAATTATTTTTGTTCATCTCAGAAACACCATGTGCCTATAAATTATTTTTGGTTCTAAACTTGTTAAACTCCACCATTAAGTTTCCCTTTGTATTTGTATTGAATTATGCTGTATGCCTAGAGGAGAATTACAGGATATGTAGTAGGTTTTATATCAACAGATAGTAGCAGCTAGCCAAGTTTATCAGAATATCCTGGAGTTGTTAGATTAGGAAGTACAACAATAATCCTAGAAGAAATAAGGGCAAAGCATTTCTGTATTGCCTTAACAGCTATAATTGTATTTGACAGGTAAATTTTAAAGATGAGGCCACATGCCAACTTAAATCTTCTGAACACTGTAACATGATCTCATGATCCAGGATATGGTTTACAACTGAGAGTTTGCTTCATGAGTTCTGCCCCACACCTCCTCTGAGAATTCCTTAGGAAAGTAAGTCCCTGATCAGCTACTGTGTTTCCCCAAAAATAAGAGCCTGTCTTATTTATTTTTTGCCTCCAAAAGAGGCACCAGGTCTTATTTTCGGGGGGTGACTTTTCCACTCACCTCTGGCACCAACAGCCCCGCCCAGCCGGCCCTCTTCTTCTGTGGATGAAGGAGCAGCTTCATTCTGTAGCTCAGAATGGAGCTCAGGCCTGCATTTCACAATCAGGGCTTTCCGGAAAGCCTCTACAATGGATTCAATTCATAACTCAATTCTCGGCTGTAGAGGCCTTGCGAAACCGAGCTATGGATTGAATCCATAGCTCGGTTCTTGGCTCCAGAGACCTTCTGGAAAGGCCTGACTGCAAAATGCAGGCCTGGGGACCCTGCAGAAGTGGGCCAGCGAGGAGAGGCCTGGCTGCAAGGTAAGTGGGTGCGGGGTGCATGGGACAGCTCCACACCCAACTCCACCCTAGATTGATTGTTAGGTGTGCGCCTCGCCCCAAAACTAGGGCTTATTTTGGGGGTAGGGCTTATATTAGGCCCATCCCTAAAAATCAAGTTAGGGCTTATTTTTGGGGTAGGTCTTACTTTCAGGGAAACATGGTATTGATTACCATATATACATCAATCCTTTTCAGCCATAGGGGCTCACATATGGCTACAAACATTCTGGAGTTACAGCTCATGAAAATCCAAGCAATTTCCCTGTAAGTTTCTAGGAAGCTCACTTTTGATTTTACTTCAGACTGCACATTCTCAGCCTCATTGGCTAGCAATGGAACAATTGCCTCCCATCACTGGACCCTCATGTCCAATCAAATTCAAACAAGATGTTTTTCAGAACAGTCACTTCAGCCATAGGTGTCATGGTTCCGATAGATGAGACCAGAAGAAATAAGAACTCTTGAGTTATTTGTTTTCCTTAAAGAACAATTTTAATGGTTACATAATATCAGCACGAACAAACGTGAAACCAAGACTGGAAGTTTCCCTCCCCCCAAGGTTACAAAGTAAAAGTTAAACTCCCCACCCACTAAACATGTAATAAATCACATTCTCCAATTAACACCTTTGGCAGGCTCTCTAATGGTAATACTAGCCCGCCAAACACTTGAGTGATTTGACCTTGGTTCCCATAAGAAAGTTATTGTTTTGTCTGAAACAGAAGAATGCATCTTCCCTCCCCCCAAAGCTGTGGCAAGCTGGAAAAACGAAGAAAGATGGCTGTGACCAAAAGTAGTTTTGTAGGTTTGACAATAGGTTTGGTATGCAGCTGCATTCCGTTCACAGCCAGTTGTCCTTGAAGCCCATCTCGGAGAGATACAGTGAAGTTTTGTTTCCCCTAGAAGCATCCTCCCTCCTATCCAGCCCCCCCCCCCTTGAGTTCATGGCAGCTGATACTGAATGGTTGTGAAGCGCAAGCGTGAGATGGCAGCTGACATATACTCAGGGCAAAAAGTAATTGGGACACTGAAAATGCTCAGAGAAAAAAGGCTTGCATATATAACTTGCTCTTTAGTTTTTATAATGGATACTGGTGATGTTCGTATTCTCTGTTTGGGAAGTTTGAAACAATGGGGAGAGGTTTTTTTTAATCTAAAGTATACTTGAGAACA
Source organism: Azemiops feae (assembly GCA_023970755.1). NCBI lineage: Eukaryota > Metazoa > Chordata > Lepidosauria > Squamata > Viperidae > Azemiops > Azemiops feae. The sequence goes on from JALGBA010000018.1 coordinate 1,111,639, forward strand.
GTCATTGTGCCTTTTCAATTGTCTCTGAAAAACAAATGCTATAATATGATGCTATAATATGTTGACAACTATTTATAGGAATAACTCATACTTTTATCTTTTTTCTGGTGGGCTTGCCTGAAAACTTTGAGAATGATACATTTCTAACTGACATTTTTTTCAAAGTCATATAAAAAATAGAAGATGCATGTACTAAGAATCTAACAATTATTACTTTCATAATGTTTAATGTAAAGGGAAAAGCAATTGTTTATCTACAAAATACCTATGTCTTCATGGAGATTCTGCTGATGTTACAAAAAAAAACACCTTACGGTTACCTGGTGTGGTAAGTGGTAGTGCAGCCATACCCCACAGCAGAATTCTAAGCAAACTACAAATCTCCTTGAATTTATAGTGTATGTTACTTAGGATTCAGTTATTGTCTGGCTATTCTGTCAAGTAAAACAAATGTGAATAGACAGGAGTAGAATAAACTTTATTCACTGAGAAAAGGCAGCAACAACTTTTAGTTCTAAATGTTCAGGTCTGGGTCAGTGCAGGAAAAGTAGGAACGATTGACAGTTCCCAAGTTCCTAATATGCAGGTTCTCAGTTCCATAAACATACAAAACTTACTTCTTTATGCAAAGCATACCATTAACATTTTAGTATTATGTTTTTATCACAAAACTAATATTCATGCTCACGGAAACAGAAACCTTACCTGTGAATTTTCCAACAACATTTCTAGATCCTTCTTTCTCAGTTTCACCAGAATGCCACCATCTTCCTCTTGTAGAGATTTCAGGTCATTCTGCAAGGGCTGTGAAACCGGAATGAGACAATTGATCATGGACACATGGCCATGCCCACTTCACCCTGGCCTCCCCAGCCCAGCTGATTCACTGTGAGCATTTCTCACTGGCTGGCCCTCCATGGACACTTAATCGTGGCCCCGCCATCCCAGGTGACCCACCGCAGCCCATCGTCCACAGCTCCCCGTGCTATACCACTGCACTACCCTGCTTCTCCCACGCTGTCTAGTCACAGGCAATGTGCCCTAACACAAATCTCCACAGCCCCCACAGGATCATTCCCCCCCACAGGATGACTAGCTCTGCTTATGGCATGCCCACAGCGGGAGGTGCAGGGGGTGTCGGTGGCACGTGGGAGTGGCAGCAGGACTCTCCACTCAGGAGTGCTTGCAGGGGGCACCAGCGGCAGGAAGCTTGGGGGCGGGTGCTTGCAGAGAAGTGCCCATGCAATTGTGGCCTCCGTGAAGGCGCAAGGGGGTGGAGATAGCAGCAGTGTGTGGAAGTGGCAGCGGCAGTATTGAGATAGCGCTGGGGGGTGATGGTCACAGGAAGTGGTATTGGGAAGGCGCTGGGGGGGGGCAGTGGTGGCAGGCAGGTGGATTGAGAAATCAATCCCTTTCTATGGGAAGGGATGGGTCTCTCTCTCTCTCATATACACACACACACTGGAGACTGTGTTGACACTTGGCAATTGCCAGGAAAAATAGGGTGGTTCTTTTTAAAACAAAGACGCAACAGAACACTCATAATTTGCCCACCAAAAGATTCAATATGCAAGCTGGCTGCAATATAACTTTCATATGAAAAAAATCTATTTCACCTTTGCTATTGATGAAATGTAACTAGAAAAGTTCACACAACATTTATTGCCATTCCTCAAAACTGTATTTGATCCGTGTCTCTTGCCCTCTGCTGCTTTTTATACAGCCAACTTCATGTGCATACCAGTTGAGATTGTCAACATAGGGCAACCTTTTAGTGTGTCTTGATGGTGACATCGTGTGTGTGTGTGTGTATAATGATTTCACAGCTGTAATCAAGAAGCTACTGATTTACTCCTGACTCTGGTTATACAAGCAACATGTCCTGGAAAGCAAACACCTGAAGATACCCATAAGGCTCCAGATAAAACTATGTGTTATTCACTACACACTTTTTTTCCTGCTGCCTTTGAGCCCAACCACGTATATGCAATTCAATAGAAAATCAAATTCCAAACTGTTTTTGTGTCAATTTTCCAGAAATTGTGGGTTCCTTGGGGCTCTCTGAGCTTGATGGTTTTCTTGCAGAGATTTCATTACCAACTAGCACTGATGATCTTCCCTAGTTGGGCCATGAAACATCTGCAAGAAAATCATCAAAGCACCAAAGACCCCACAACTCAACCCCAAGCTAAAATCTTGTATTCTATTGGTTTTCAAAAATTACTCCTATTTTATCATTTCCAATCAATGTTCCTATGTGCATTTAATATCTCAAACCTAAGGTGATCTAAAAAACATGCATGTACTCCGAACCCCCCCCCCTTGGTGATATAGGTGAGCCCTCTGTTAAAGTATTGAAGTTTGCAGATGATACAATAGTGATTGGTCTCATATGAGACCATGATGAGTCTGCATATAGACAAGAGGTAGATCAACTGCCCCTGTGGTGCAGCCGGAGCAATCTGGAGCTGAACATTCTTAAAACTGTAGAGATGATAGCAGATTTTAGAAGAAGCTCTCATATTCTAACAACTCTTACAATATTAGGCAACACAATATCAACAATAAAGACCTTCAGATTTCTAGGTTCCATTATCTCCAAGGAGTTGAAATGGACACCTAACATTAGAACCATCATTAAAAGGCATAACAAAGAATGTTCTTCCTGCATCAGTTCAGAAATCTCAGATTACCCAAGGATCTGATGATACAGTTCTACAGAGGAATTACTGAGTCTGTCATTTGTACCTCAATAACTGTCTGGTTTGGCACAGAAACCATACACAACAGGTACATACTTCAACCGATAGTTAGGACTGCAGAAAAAAAATTGCAACCAGCCTGCCTTCCGCTGAGGATCTGTATACTGCATGAACCAGAAAGAGGGCTGAGAAAATATCTACAGACCCCTCACATCCTGGACATAATGTATTTCAACTTGTCCCCTCAGGAAGCCGCAATAGAGCATTCTATATCAAAACAACTAGACACAAAGATAGTTCCCCCCCCCCCCCGTGCCATCACTCTGCTAAACATTTAACACTTAATAGCACTGTCTCCTTTCTCATCTTTCTTACTATCTTCTCCTATTGGTTTCTTATGATTTATCAATTGTTGTTTGTAACTTATGATTAATGATTGTTAATTATGATTTATGATCTATGACCTATTACTTGCTATCCATTCTATAATAACATTTTTAAAATGGCACTGAAAGAGTGCGTCTACTTTAAATGACATTTCTCAAAATTCTCTTTTTACATCCTTCCTGCCCTCGTTCTAATTATGGGAAAGGGCCACCTGTGCACATTTCTTTCCTTCACTCTAAACTTACCTGCCCAGGTGTGACAGTAGCTGATTTATGATGGCACTCCTGGGGATTAAAATACTCGACTGAAATAACTGATATAATTCTACACCTTAACAATCTTTTTTTTCAATTGCCCTCAATATTGCTGCTATGGCATGCTGATACACAGTCTCTTATACATGACAACACACACAGAGACTGTTGTGAACTTATGGGATTCCCAAAATAAGCAAACATGTGAGGATCAGGGCTGAGGATATGTATGGGAATCATTTTCTAAAAAGATAGTGGCTTACCTTGATTGAAAATCCTTCATTTTGTTACAGGACTGGTATCTTTTCATGAGTTATTTTTCTTAATGAAAATATTCAAAGAAAAATATTCAGTATAATAAATAGTTAAGAGGGAGGAGTTTCATCAAATTTATCGGTCCAAAAAGGGTCTGGAGAAGTATTTTAGAAGGATAAAACAGCCAGCAAATAAAGTATTCAGGTAGTCCTCGACTTACAACCATTCAATTAGTAACTGTTTGAAGTTACAACCACACTGAAAAAAGTGAGCTATTACTGCTTTTCACATTTGCAGCCCATGGTCATGTGATCAAAATTCAGACGCTTGGCAACTGATATATTTATGACAGTTGCAGTGTCCCGGAGTCATGTGATCACCTTTGGTGACCTTCTGATGAGCAAAGTCAATGGGGAAGCCGGATTCATTTAACAACTGTGTTACTAATTAACAACTGCAGTGATTCATTTAATAACTATGGCAAGAAAGGTTGTAAAACAGCGCAAAATTAACAAAACTAACAAATGGGCAAAATTAATAAAATTAAGAAATGTCTCGCTTAGCAACAAAAGATTTGGGCTGATTATGGTCATAAGTCGAGAACTACCTGTATTTTTATTCCTACACAAGTAATCCTTGACTTGCAACATTTGTTTAGCGGCCATTCAGTTATAGTGGCACTGGAAAAAGTGGCTTATGACCTGTCCTCACACTTACAACTGTCAAAGCATCTCCACAATCACATGATCAGAATTCGGGCACTTGACAAGTGGCATGTATTTACAATGATTGCAGCATTCTGGGGTCACAGGATTGCCGTTTGCAACTTACCCAGCTGATCTCTGACAAGCAAAGCTAATGGGGGAAGGCAGATTTGCTTAATGACATGATTCATTTAATGGTGATGATTCATTTAACAACTGTGGGAAAAAGAGTTGTAAAATTGGGCACAAGTCACGTAACAACTGCCTTGCTTTGCGGCAGAAATCCCAGCAATTGAGACCAGAATATCTATTGCAAAGCAGGCAGTTTTTACACGATCACATGACCCCAGGACACTGCAACCGTTGTAAATACATGCCACTTGTCAAGCACTTGAATTCTGATAATGTGACCATGGGGATGCCTTGTCGGTTGTAAGTATGAGGACGGGTCATAAACCACTTTTTCAGTGCCATTGTAACTGAATGGCCGCTAAACAAATGGTTGCAAAACAAGAATTAGTTGTGTAGAAAATAGTTTGTAATTTGATTTTTTTAGATTATTGAATTACATATATATAGTTGGGCTCAAAGCAGAAAAAAAGTATGTACTGAATAACACACAGTTTTATCTGGAGCTTTATGGGTGTCTTCTTGCTTTTCAAGACTTTTTGCTTGTGTTACCAGAGTCAGGAGTAAATAAGTAGCTTCTTGATCACAGCTGTGGCAGTTTTGCACAGATTGAAATAACTTTCTGCAGCTATGATTTGCACACTCAGTTCACGTTATATTCTCTGCATGAGGAAGGGCATCATCAAGACACACTAAGTAAAGGACCCACTTCAACTAACCACCCAAGAAAGCAGAACTCTTGAAACAGGCATTGTCTCAAAAGGATACTTTTATTAGGGGTCAGTGACAATAGGAAAGTCAAGGCAAAATCTGGGAGAAAGCCCGCCGAAACGGTATAGTTAAGCAAGCAATATTCCTCCTCCCACCAAAGTCATAATGTCCATTTGAAATCCAGCCAATCCACAGGTGGTCTGAAGAGCGGATAACTGGCACAGTTGGCGCGCATCTCAAGGTCTTCTCCAGTTTCGTTTCTTTATAACCGTCTCCCTGATAAGGGAGACACATTCCTTTCTCAAGGGGATGGAGGCAGCAAGAGAGAGTAGAAAGTGAAAGTTATCCCAAGCTAATGCAAAGCTCCCCCTCCCCCAACAGAATGGCAGGCCCCAAAAGTAGAATATATATGCAAGATAAAGAATAAGGGTTTGGGGACCTGACATACAGCCCCCTTAGAAGAACGGGAAATCCACCTAGAAAACAAGAAGGGAAAGGGAACAATAATACAAAAAGTCAATGAGGTTTATCAGGATATTTCGAATGGAAACGTTGTAATAATTTAGGGGTTCTAATATGTCTCTTATAAACCCACTCGTTTTAGGTTTCTTCCATGCAACAAGATACTGTGTCACCCCATGGTGTGTGCGAGAGTCTAAAATGTCTCTGATCTCAAAATGTTGTTCACCCTCAACCATGTTGGGAGTAGGCACTGGAGGTGCAGGAGGTCTGAGATTGGATGTAACTTCTGGCTTGAGCAAACTGCAAACAGGGTGGATTTTTTGCAGATTCTTTGGAAAATCAAGCTCAACAGTCACAGGATTGATAATACGTTTCACTGGAAAAGGTACAACAAATTTTGGTCCTAACTTCTTGGAGGGCTGCAATGACTGTAGATACTTGGTGGAAAGGAATACTCAATCCCTTACTTGATATGGTTTCTGCTCCACCCTATGTTTATCAGCTTGAGCCTTGTAGGCTTCCCTGACTTCATCCAGGGCTTTCCTAACTACCAGCCAGATGTTTTGCAGTTGTTTGATCTACTCCCGCAGGGAGGGGATTTCAGGTGCCTTAATAGGGAGTTCAGGCATGGCAACAAAAGTCTGACCATTTGCTACTTGGAATGGGGTAAACCCAGTACTTGAATGTACAGCGTTATTGTAAGCAACCTCAGCAAATGGCAGCATCAGTCCAGTTGTCCTGTTGATAATTAATAAAGCATCTCAAATATTGTTCTAGAACTGAGTTAAGTCTCTCTGTCCCCCCCCCCCCATTTGTCTGGGGATGGTGGGAAGATGATAACCCTTGACTAGAACCCATTAGGTCTAGAAAAGCTTTCCAGAATTTAGAAGTGAATTGTACTCTCCTGTCTGAGATTATGCGCTGTGGTGCCCCATGAAATCAATATATGTTCTGCACAAAAAGTTTTGCTAGGGTTTTTGCAGTAGGAATCTTAGAGCATGGGATAAAGTGAACTTGTCTGGAGAACAAATCTGTTACGACCCAAATTACAGTATTGCCAGCACTTTCAGGCAATTCCACAATGAAATCCATAGAGATCTCTCTCCTGGGTGCTGATGGACTGGCAACCAGCTGCAGTAATCCAGGGGATTTCCCTTGTCGTCTTTTTGCTGCAGCACAAGTGGGACAGCTAGCCACATAGCTTTCTATGTCCTTTTTTAATGCAGGCCACCAGAATTGTCTCTTAACAAGATGCAAGGTTTTTACAAAACCAAAATGTCCAGCGGTTTTTGAATCATGACCCGCTTGCATTACTCTAAGTCTCAATGCTGCTGGAACATAAAGTTTCTCCCCAATCCATGGTAAACCATCTTTTAATGCACACTGGTTATTATGGTTGCGATACCATTCATCAGTTTCTAAGGCTGTTTTAACTTCCTGTAATAGAATCTTTTCAACTGAACCTACTGGTTTAGATTGGACCCTGGTGATTACAGGGGCCGCTAATTGGTGAGGTTGTAGAAATGGTTTAGCCACCTCTGCGTTCTTGCTGTTGTATTGTGGAAGTCTGGATAATGCATCAACTAAAAGGTTTTTTCCCCCAGGGAGGTAGTGAATGGTAAAATTAAAATGATGGAAATGCTGGGACCATCGTGCTTGTTTAGGGGAGAGTTTCCTGGGAGTTTTCATAGCCTCGAGGTTCTTGTGATCAGTCCACACCTGGAATGGTATTTTATTACCTTCCAGGAAATGCCTCCAGGTCAGTAAAGCCCACCGAACGGTGTAGGCTTCTTTCTCCCAAGCGGCCCACCTCTGCTCAGTTTCTGAGAGCTTTCTTGAGGTATCAGCGCAGGGTTGTAATTGTCCATCTTTATTTCTTTGTAATAAAACTGGTCCCACAGCAACATCACTGGCATCAGCCTGAATTATAAAGGGTTGGTCTGAGTCCAGATGTTTTAAAACCGGCTCCCTAGAAAAAAGTCTCTTAAGCTTCTCGAAAGCTGCTTGGCATTCACCTGTCCATTTCAGCGGTTGACTGGGCTTAGGTTTGTCTCCCCGTTTTGTTTTCAATAAGTTTATGATTGGGAGGGCAATTTGTGCAGAAGATGGGATGAATTGCCTATAGAAGTTTGCAATCCTAGGAAACTTTGCAACTGTTTCCTGGTTTGGGGGGAGGCCAATCCAAGACTGCCCTCATTTTCTCAGGGTCCATCTCTATTCTTTCATTAGATATGCGATAACCCAAGTAATATATGCGATCTTTGTGGAATTCACACTTTGACAGTTTGACGTATAGTTTAACAGAGCGCATTTTTTTCAATACTGCTCTGACCAGTTTAATGTGTTCATCTTTGGTCTTGATATAAATAAGGATATCATCCAGATAAACCAAAAACCCCTTATACAGATGATCACGTAGGACTTTGTTGATCAGCTGCATGAATACTGCAGGGGCCCCTTGTAATCCAAACGGGAGAACTTTAAACTGGTAGCAACCCAATGCGCAATTGAAAGTTTTCCACTCATCACCTTTCTTTATTCTTATGCGGTAATAAGCCTCTCTCAAGTCCAGTTTTGAATTTTTTTTTCCTTTCGATAGGTGCGCTACCATGTCCTTCATTAAAGGTAATGGATACATGTTTTCCATGCACACAGTGTTCAACATCCTATAATCCACGCAGAGACGAAGAGAGCCATCTTTCTTCTCTCTGAATAGAACAGGGGCTGCCACCCGAGGTCTGGCTGGCTCGATAAAACCCCGCTCTGAAGTCTTTTTGATAATTTTTTCCAGTTTGGTTAGCTCCCTGGGAGTCATCGAATACATTTTTGGCTTTAGTAATTTCGCCCCTGGAATGATCTCAATAACACAGTCTGTGGGTCGGTGAGGGGGGAGTTCGTCCGCCCTCTGCTCGCTGAATGCTTCAGCTAAATCTCTGTATTCCATTGGGAGGCTTTGCAAGTCTGACTCACTGAGGGCGGAGGCAAAATCACAACGTAATCCACATCTCCCGCCATTTTCTTTAGTGACAGGCGGGGCTTCCCCCTGCGGGAATCTCAGCTGCACTTCCCTCCAGTTGATCATGAGGTTCCACTTCTTTAGCCAAGCCAGTCCCAAAACTAATAGCCACTCCATACCCAGAGCCACAATAAACGCTAAAGTCTCTGTGTGGCCACCCAGGTCAATGTGTAATGGTCTGGTAACAAAACTGGCAGGCACCCCCCCTGTGACTGAACCATCCAGTTGGCAAAAAGTGATTGGGGTTTTTAGTCTCCTGAGGGGAATTCCCATTTTCCCCACTAGCTCTGGGCTAATCATACAACGGGTGCACCTCGAGTCCAGTAAGGCTGCTAATTTCATTGTCCTCTCAGTGCCTGGTATGAATAGTTCTAGAAGCACTGTAATGGGGTCTATGGGTGCACTCACCAAAGGGTCGTCCTCGTAGTCGTCTTCCACCGCTCCTGGATTGTCGTGGCATGGACCCGGAGCTTGACCCTCTCAATTGCGATCCCAGGGGAGCTCTACGGTTTCCTTGGACCTCAAAGCAATCTCCCTTGGGCGTGATGGGATTCTTGGAGGTCTCCCGGCCGGCAGACAATCCCCTCTCTTGGCAGGTGTTTTGCTGCGGCAATCCACAGCTCGATGCCCTTCCTTGCCACACTTGAAGCAGGCATTGCTGCAAGGCGGGGCAGGTGAAGATCGGGCAGTCTCCCCCCGGTTCTCGGTCTGCGGCTTGAAGCTTGATCTCACCAGGCAGTGCTGATACTTGCGTTGATCGATCTGCACTTCCTCAGCCAGCAGGCACCAGTCGTATAGCTGCCCTGGGGTTCTGCGGGTTAAGCAGGCATTGTACAGCTCTTCATTGAGTCCATCCTGGAAACAACTTACCAACCCTAACTCTCTGAACTCCTCAGTGTACTCAGCAACTGGTCTCCTTCCTTGCTTCACCGTCTTCATCCGCTCCTGGACTTTCTTATTAGCCAACCGGTCTTTGAAGTGTCTGCGGAGGGCGGCCATAAAACGGTTGAAATTTCTCAATTCGGGTGCGTTGCAATTATACAGGGTCACCATCCAGTCAGCTGCTCCCCCTTCTAGCACCAGAGTGACCACTCAAACTTTCTAGACATAAGTAGGCAGTGTTCTCCCATAGATTTGCATGTAGGTGAACACTTGTGCCAGGAAGTAGCCCAGTTGTTTCGGGTCTCCATCAAACTTCACCCCGATTGGGATCAGTTTCACCTCAGCCAGTTGAGGTGCTCTGCCTCTGGCTCCTTGAAATGGACGGCCCCACCACTGTGCTGCCTCTTGGGCTCCAGCCGTTGCCATCTTGGGAACCTCTGGCTCATCCTCCTCCGATTCCTCCTGCGACTCTTCTTCCAACTCACGGCTTTCGTTCAACTGCATCTTAAATTCATCAAGGGTCTTTTTCACGTACTCCATCACAGCTTCCATTGGTCCCACTTTCGGCTCCTCTTTCTCAGGAGGGGCAGGCTCTGGATTCTTTTTCTTTGCCTTCTTTTTCCCTCCTCCTTGGGTCAGGGTAATTTTGGGGTTTTTTTCCTCCCATCCTTCCTCCTTACTGACTCCGAGTGACCATCTGGCTCGGTCTTCTTTGCCAGAAGGTCCAGCTTCCTCCAGGTCCCTGGAGAGGCTTTCATCTGCTTTTAGGCAAAGGAGTTCTTCGGACCATTTCTCTGCCTGGAACTCCTCCATGTAGATTTTGTTTGCGACTCCCCTGGTAGGGCAGCAGCTTCTCTGGGTTGAGTACTATGCAGATCTTGCCTTATGTAAGGACCCACTTCAATTAACCACCCAAGAAAGCAGAACTCTTGAAACAGGCATTGTCTCAAATGGATTCTTTTATTAGGGGGTCAGTGATAGTAGGGAAGTCAAGGCAAGATCTGGGGAAAAGCCCACTGAAACGGTATAGTTAAGCAAGCAATATTCCTCCTTCCACCAAAGTCATAATGTCCATTTGAAATGCACAGTTGGCTCGCATCTCAAGGTCTCATTTCTTTGTAACCGTCTCCCTGATAAGGGAGACACATTCCTTTCTCAAGGGGATGGAGGCAGCAAGAGAGAGTAGAAAACGAAAGTTATCCCAAGCTAATGCAAAGCTCCCCCTCCCCCAACAGAATGGCAGGCCCCAAAAGTAGAATATATATGCAAGGTAAAGAATAAGGGTTTGGGGACCTGATAGTTACCCTGTGTTGACAGTCTCAGCAGGTAGGCATATATATATATACATCCAAACATGAAATTGGCTGTATAAAAAGCAGCAGAGAACAAGAGACACGGATCAAATAGAGTTTTGAGGAATGACAATAAATGCATTTAGTTGCATTTCATCACTAGCATGGGTGAAATAGTGGTGGTGGTGGTTGCATATTGAATCTTTTTGCAGGCAAATGATGGTTATTCTGTTGCATCTTTGTTAAAAAAAATAAGAAAAAAATACTTCTATTTTTCCTGGTAATTGCCAAGCATCAACACAGACTCCAGGGCATTAAAAGAAAAAGTATGTGTGTTTGTGTGAGTGTGTATGTATGCATGTGACCCTTCCCTTCCAATAAAAAGGGATTGCCTTCCCGATCCAGCTGCCTGCCACTGCTGCCCCCAGCCCCTTTCTGATCCAGCTGCCTGCCACCGCCACCCATCAGTGCCGTCCTGAGACCAAAGCCACCGCTTCCCTACACCACTGCTGCTGATGCTCTCCTGCATCTCACAGAGGCCAAATCATGCAGGCGGTTCTCCGCAAGCACCCACCCCCATGCCACCTGTTTCCACCCCCTGCAAGAATCCTCAAGCGGAGAGTCCCACTGCCACCCCTGCCGCCAACACCTCCTGTGCCTCCCACCAGCGGCCACACCACAAGCAGGGCTAATTGTCCCGTGGGGGAACTCGGACGTGGAGATTTGTGTTGCAGTGCATCACCTAAAATAGACAGCGTGGGAGAAGAGGCAGAGTAGTAGTGGTGATGGTATAGCACCAGGGAGGGCCAGCCATGGACAAAGGCCGGCGGTGGGTCGCCTGGGTTTGGGAGGGTTAAGTATCTGTGGAGGGCCAGCCAGGGAGAAACACCTACAATGGGCCAGCTGGGTTGTGGAGGCCGGGATGAAGTGGGCACGGCCATGTGTCTGTGATCAACTGTCCTAGAAACTGTACTGATTTCAATACCTTCTGTCTCTGCTTTGGGGGCTCTGAAAATAGTACCTATACACTCTGCCAACATTTTTAAATCAACATGGGATTTGAGTATGTGTCTTTGTGTGGTTTCTCTAAATGCAGCCACAATTACATTCTCTATCAGTTGTATATCTGTGCAAGCTACATTCCAATCAGCCATATTTGAGTTTTTAGAGTCAGGATCTTTCTAAATCCTGATCAATTGCTCACGCATGTCCTGTTTTTCCCCCTCACAATCTAGATCTTTGTTGATTTTAAGGATTTTTTCTTACTGTCAAGAATAGCATGTAGAAGTAGAAAAAAAGGCCAGTTTGGAGCAGTTGTATTTTACCTCCATGTTTGCCATTTACACAAATGTCTAGACAAAACAAGAGACTGCATAGATCCAGACTGGTAAGAAACAAATACTTAGAGAGAAACTGTACAATAATTATTAGGGTGTAGGACATGGATACTAGGTTAAGGCATGACCCCTGGGAATGCAGAACAGTTGCCTGCTCAAACCTTGCTCCTGATTCAGTGTATCTCAAAGCCCACTTTTAAGTGACCAGGCTTTTAGAATGCATAATTGAGGATTATCAGGTCCCCCCCTCCCCGCAACATTAGAAATATATCTAGAAAAGTTGTCTTGGTCCCTTACCGTATCTAAGCTTTAACATAACTCACTAAGTAACCAGGGTGCCAATTGAAGAAGAAATCATGTCATTTTAATTGATGGCACTCGGTATCCATATTCCACCACTGCTCACAAGGCTTCTGGATGTAATTCAAGGTGCTGGCTATCACTTATATACCTTTCCTTGGCATGGGACTGAATTATTTGTGGGACTGACAGGAGAGAAATGCTGTGGTTCCTATTGATTAAAAACATTATCTTGTGAGAACAAAAAAGTGGATATTTTTACTATGTATTACATCCCCCTATTGATATTGATAAATTATACCTGCCCCATAGAAATGTAGAGGTTTACTTCAAATCAAACAAACTATTGAAGATGAAAAGCATGCACTAAAGCAACTTAAAAAGCGCAATTTATTGAATGTACAGAAAACAAAACAGGAACACTGAAATAATGTAAATACTGGCAAGGAAAAAGTATTAAATGATCAATTTCTACAAAAGTTTGAGGGAAAATGAAAAGTAAACTCTGGCGATAGCTTACAACTGGAACATTAATAAGAGAAACTGAAGACTTGATTTTGGCTACTCAAGAGCAAGCTATTCAAACTAATGTAATCAAGCCCAGAATTGAAAAATCATCCAACGATTCTAAGTACAGATTTTGCAAAAAAGCAGAAGAAACAGTAGATCATATACTTGGCTCATGCAAGAAGTTTGTACATACTCATTATAAACAATGACATCAATTACCAAAATAATTCACTGGCTCATCTGTAAAAATGATCACATGCCAATAATGAAAAATTGGCACACCAACTACATTGGTGTTTGGAAGAGTTGGAAAAGTAGTCAAAAATGACAGGTTAAAATACTGTGGGATTTCCGAATACAAACTAATAAAGTCTTGCCTGATAGCACACTAGATTTAATTCTGGTTGAAAAGAGGAAAGTGTGGATAACTGATGTGGTAATACCAGGAGATAGCAGAATACAAGACAAAAGAATTGGAAAAGAGCAAAAATTATCAAAATCTGAAAATTGAAGTTGAAAGCTTATGACATAAACCAGCTGTAATGGTCCCAGTGTTTATCGGCACACTGGGAGCCATATCAAAAATATCTTGGACAGCTTAGAAAATCATTGCATTGCATTGACAAAATTTCCATCTGTCAATTGCAAAAGGCCACATGGCTTGGATCCACACATACAGTATGCCGATACATTACAATATTTTAGGTTCTTGGAAGAACTCAATATGAATGAAGGCCAACATCAAATAAAGAAATATGCTAGGGTTTTATCCCATCTCCCAAGGATTACAGAAGTCCACAACAGCTGCCCAAAACTACTTCAAGAAAGGTGTAATTGTGGGATTCAGCTTTTAGAAAGTTTCCCAACTATTTCAGTCCTCAGTCATTTTTGTTAATACCGGATGGCTATCTATAAGGGATATAGTAGATTTCCGCACTGGGCCAAGGCTTGGACTAGATAGGTCTCTTCCCAACCGTTCCATTCTATGAACAAGCATTCGGATCCAGAAGCCAGAATATGGCAACTCACCATAAATTACTTTAGAATATGAATCAAATACCAATTATCATATATTAGCATTTAGTTAATATATTTAGAATTAAAAATCAAAAATTAAAATTAAACAATATTGACTAATTTCATGGAAAATGGTTTTGAAGCAAATAAGCTGAGACAACCTAATTTCTCCTCTAACACAAAATACAAACAACTGAACCAAACCAGGTAACTCAAGAATGCTACCAAAACTTACATTCTGTTCCAGTGCTGTAATCTCTTGTTCAGATTTTGCAAGCTTAAATTTGAGGTGACTGATTTGTCTGTTTGCATCTCCTAAATAAATAACAATATAAAATCATGTCTGACATCAAAATAATCCAGCAGATGGTTCTCCCTCCCTCTTCAGATTTCAGTTAATACTTCCCCTTATTTCGAGAGGATTCTCCCAGTGCTCTCAAGCAGATTTTTATGTGAGGGAAGAACTAAAGAGAACAGAAATGAATCAAGATCACCTCTTTCTCCAGTATCTCAGAAAAAATATCAGCTGGATGGAGGCTGTTTTGGGATAGAAGGAGCACTTCTTGATGTTTGGGACTCACTGGTGGACATAGCTGGAATTCTGAGATAGTGTATTAAGTTGGTTCTTGATCAAATAACTGTGGGCAGTGTGGGCAATCAGAAAGTACTAAATTACCCAAAGTAAAATTAATGATGATTGCCACCATTCACTATAGCTGCCCAATTCTTATCAGCCTTAATCCCTATGTTGCTGCCAAATCTTGCCTCTACAGCATCTGAATTGTTAGGATGCAGGATAGGATACTGTTTATTTTCTGAAAGGCCAAATATATGAACTTGGTACTGGGCATCATTGCAACTTTTCTACCACTCTTCCCACCCAAATGGGCATGACACAATTGCTCTTCCCTTCTACAAAGGCCAACTTTGGGTATACAGCTGATTAGACTTCTGAAAAAGCTTTTTTTCCTACATTTTTTAACTGTGTAAGAGAAGAGAAGAAATGCCACTCAGTTGAGACCATGCTAACTCCAGCAGTTCAGAATGACAGCTCAGAAAAAAGCTATTGTATCTCTGCATGAATAATTGAGAGGCCTATTTCATCTGATATATTCATTCTGTAAATAGAAAAAAACTAAGTACTAAATTTAAAAAATTTAAGTTGGGGATTAACCTTACTTTGAAGATCAATCACATGCATGTCTGGGCCATTTTCTAGGACTCCATCTTCCAAATGTAACTTCTCAATTTTACTATTTTGTTTCTCTTCCAGTTGTCCCTTTAATTTTTTAATCTGAAAGCCATAAAAAAAATCAATCCAAGGAGAAATGATCCAAGTTACACATGAATAGAATCATTAGAACTTTCAGAAGATTGCCTGGTGCCTCTGTTTTGGTTTATGAAGGAGTAATTATAAAAGAGGAAAGCTTGGCAAATGGCAAGAGAATTTTCAGCTTATGCAACAGACATTAGTAACATAACACTGAAGAATAATGATGGCTACCAATCCTCCCCTTTCAAAAAATACGGAAAAGATTTTGGAGACTCCAAATTCAGTTATCAGGATAGTAGTAATACATTGCACATCTTTTTAAATGAAAAACCGAGATAGCCAGTTTGGTCTAGTGGTTAAAGCATCAGGCAAGAAATTGGGAGGTTGTGAGTTCTAGTTCCACCTTAAGCATGAATGCCAACTGGGTGCCTTTGGGCCAGTCATACACTCTCAGCTCAACCCTACTCATAGTGTTGTAGTTGTGGAGAAAAAAGGAGGGAGCATTAGATATGTTTGCCATCTTGAGTTATTTATAAAAATAATAAAGAAAACTCTTAACAGAACCCTCCTGATCTCCCCTACGGATAAATCAATAGTATATTGTACTATATAGAACAATATCTGGAAATTAATTTTTAAAAAATCCAGAACTAATATCTATGTTATGTCAACCAAAGTTTGCAATAATTCCAAAATCTCCTAGCTTTTTTAAAGTGTTCCTTGGGAAGAATATTTAAAAGCCATGAAGCAAAAGATGGAAAGAATAAGAATCTTGGCTGATGCTACAAGCCATTTCTACACCTGCTTAATTCTTAAATGGAAAGACAGAGAGCTTCCAGTAAGACAATTTGAATGTTATTTGGTGTAGAGTGGCACAAATTAGTGATAAAAGTAGATGGAGGAAGCTAGAACAAAAACACAAAAGCATTTAATTTTTTTAAGAACCCCATTTTTAGCATTCAAATTCCAGTTGCTAAACCTAGACATTATATTCAGTCCAAATTAGAGAATTTTAATTACCTTGTATTACCTTTTTCACTTTTCATTATATTGTAAGCCACCCAGAGTTGCTTATATCACTGAGATAGGTGGCATAAAAATTAATAATAAAAAATATAAATAAAAAAATATATTTAATTTATAAATTTATTTAAATGATATATTTAATTTGTAATTAACTCAGCGAAGCCATTTCATGCAACTCTTTTCACTCCATGAAAATCTAGCATCTAAATCATCAGCAGTATACGATGAGTATACTGAAACATACTAAACGAGAAGTATTCAGCTCTTATTTACCTGTTCAAGTAAAAATTCTCGCTCATCCAGAAGTCTTTTTAATCTATTGTCTATAAGAGAGAACAAAAAGTTACAAAACACTTGATGTGTTACACATTTTTAAAGAAAGGTAATGATGGTTAGTGGGGCAAATGATAAATGAAATTATGCACGTACCATGGTAAATGATGTCACAGACAGGGCTGGGAAGGGATTTTCAGCCAAGGGAGGTTATGCCAATCTCACAAAGCATGCTTGTCACTTCAGTAGAAGCATCCAGCAGCATGCAAAGCACTATCTTCTACTGTTAGCATGCAGGTATTCTATGGTCAAACACTGGAATACAAAAATCTCACAAATCTTTTAATTGTTCAAATATATATAATTTTACAACATAAAATTTAAAACACAATAATCAAACTGCATAGTTCAAATGTCATGAAGGGGCCTCAGATTATGTGAGAATATGAATCTAGCACCTATCTACAACATTTTTTTTGTGTGGAATTGTTCAGTATTGCAGAGGCCACCACATAATCTAGGAAGGGATGCATCTGCTTTAAGATGCTGCAGACAACTGCATTCATTTATTCTCCTGCATGCTTCGAGGCACTTTCTGGCACCAGAATTGAAAGCATTGCACAGCCCTACATACTGATACATTCAGACACAGTATAAAACCTCTTAATGTTTTTCATAAACTGGAATCTAACACTTGCATATGATGGTTTTAGATTTTTCCACATTAAAAGATTTGTCAAATGTAAAGGGTCTCCAAAATTTGCTACTGTTTTCAATTGCACAAAAATAAGTCTAGATTTCAAAACATCCATTTTACTTCAAAATGTGAAATGTTACCCATTTTATACAAAATAATTACAAAGTGTTCCAAACACGTAAGTTAAAAGAGAATTAACGGTCTCTCACAAGCCACTTTACAAACACATATAAAAGTCGCTTCTTTAAAATCTCTTTTAAGGTAAAGGCAATACCGCATTCATGGCTCTCTCCGCTGCCTAACTTAATTTTCCTTTTAGATTATTTTTATAAATGGGAAATTAGCAGCCACGAAGTACCAGCATCTACTTTTATTTATATTTACTGCACAACAATGCCTTTAGATCCACATATGCCAAACATTCTTAAAAGATAAGAATGATAGCTGGCTGAAGGTCAGGTCTGGAATTATATCCTTATTTTACTAAAAAAATTAAAAGCTGAGTATCGGATTTCCTACACAATGGTACCAGTTGGGAATGTCTTCTTCTCTTTGCCTAACCTTTTCACTCTTTCAAATAATTTGTACTGGATGGCTCCCTAACAGTTTAGAGCAACATGGTGAATCTGGAGAGGAGGAATTTGTTTTACCATCAGATGAACACAATGGGATGTAAGCGAACAATCCCATTCTGACAAAGTGATTACGCAACCAAATGATTCATTTCATGGAGCTGAACACAGGACATCCAACTTTTTTACATTATAAACTTGGAAGGCCAAGCCCTTTTCACATTTATTTTGGAGACCATTAACAGGCTTTTCCCTAATTTAGTATTTTTGCTGCAAATAATAAACAGTTCAATATTTTAGAGGGCTCTAACTAATAACAATAAAATTATGAAAAAATACAAGTTGCTTGCAAAAAAGGACACTTCTGTAATAATCACATAAATTAATCTAGCAGCATGGAGCATACTCAAAAATTGATAATAATTAAAGTTAACTTAAATTTAGTAAAGAATTTACATATTTACTGAAAGAAAGAACATTTGAATTTAGTGGAAATCATGTGAGATTATGTGCAATGTGACTTCTTAGTCACAATGTGATGCCACATTGGGCACTGTGTGAGAGTTCTTTAATGTAAAGAAAATTATTTTGTAATGAATGGCTACTACATTAAGAGTAAGCTGAAAATAAAATTTTAAGATTAAGATACAAAAGAAAACCATATATTATTAAATTATTTATAAGGAATAAATAAGAATTCCTTATAAATGATGTTGCGGGTATAAAACATTTAGACTAGATGAGATTAGAATTATTCAATCTCACCTTTATTATTTTTTATAAAGAATTCAAGGCAGTGAATATACCTAACATTCCTTCCTATTTCCATATAATTTTACAATTACAAGAACTGCTGCCTAACGCATATTAATACAACTTGTGCAGTATACATATTCAGTGAAACAACTGAATAGTATAACCATCTCAGATAAAATAGTAATCCTTTTCAATGACAGTTTCTCCTCTCCTCTTGTCTTGTCTCATCATCCCTCATCTCTTTTTCCTCCCAAAATATAGGATGCTTATTTTACAGATACATTTCTCAGAATAGGGAATGAGCAATAATTATCAATTTCTTTAAAACTATTAATATGCCTTTTAAAATATGTATATGGTTTGCTGAAATGGCAGTTGCACAAAATATTAGAACTATTAATTAAATCAATTTTACAAAGAAATGAGAAGAGACATTTTAAAATATAAACCTTTATTTCCATTATATACATTTGATACCTTATATTTTTAGTTTTTCTATTTTTATGTAATACATTGTTACACTGCTATATAGCTATACAAATTTTAGAGTTTGCATTGTCTTTTAATTTTAGTATGGTAGAGCAGAAGTTAAAATTACCTTGTTTTTATATGCTCATAAATGTTTTATGTTTTTTAAAAAATTATATGCTCATAAATGAAAAACTTTCAGATTTATTTTAGCCATTATTAACTCTCTTTTAGAAAAAGAAGACAGTGTGTTAAATATTTATCATAAAACTGCAGTAGCTATTATCTTTCATTTTGTGAGTTAAATAGAGATAATTATTACAGAGACAATCAAGACTGCTTATATTCCAGCAAAAATTAAAGGGATAGATTTCCCAATATAAGAAAATATTGGTTTACATTCAATTATATCTATTTCTTTGCAAGGCAATGTACAGAGAACAAATGATAGTATCTTTTAAGAAAATTGATTACAATTTGCAGTAAATATCACTTAATACAAAGGCTAAATATAAAGTAAACTGAAAGTTTTTATGATACATAAACCTACATAGATTACAATGAAAGAGACAGAGGAAGAGAGACAAAACTATAAATATTAAATTGGATCAAGAGCATGTGATTTATGTATCAATTGCATAGACATTAAGTTAAATCCACTGATTCAAACAATAAGAGCTTGATTTGGTAAGAAAAGACTGAATTGGGTGTGACTGAATTCTATATGATTCTTAGTAAATGATTTTTTTTACTATAAATAGTAATCAGTAATTCTTATGGTGCTTTATGCCTATATCTTTGGCAATAGAAATGGTATTAATTTGGAGTGGGTGAAACATACACAGTGAAAATTTACTAATTCTCTGCAAATAGTCATAATTTCATTATTGTTATTCATTCAGCTTGACCTTGTCTTTTTGTTCAGAAAGTGTAACAGTATTGAAGCTAGAGTTCTATATAATAATAACTTGAAATCAAATATAAATGTATGACTAGTGATATTTTATCAAAAAGCTAGCATGCATCCTAATAATTCCCAAGAATTTTCTAATCCTAGCATTCATTAAAATTTTTTAGAGAACACATACTATATTTGATGGAATATTAAAAAGCAGCTCATTGGGAATTAGGATAATAGATTTGATTAGACTATAATTAAACTTGACAAAAAAGGTAGCCTCTACATCCATACATTATTGACTACTTTGTATTATTTAGAATATGACATTAATTCAATGGTAGAACTTCTTTCAAATTTTGACTTTTTAAAAATTAAAATATTTTTGCTTTTTAACAGATACCTGGTGAATAATGTGGAACAATGATCCAGTTTCTGAGTTTATGATATAATGCAGTCTTCTCGAGATTTACCTTTACCCTTCTTATACCTCTGTGTTTCCTCTTGACTTTCATTCATAGCACTCTCTAAGTTTTCTAACTGTTCTGGTGTATAATCAGCAATTTGTACTGAACTCATTTCATCCAACAATTTACTTTCGTCTTCCAGCAGTCCATATTGTGACTTTGTTGTTTCAGAAACAGAGAAATCAATCTGCACAAATTTGGCTTCTTCAAAGGTATGTCCTTTCAGGTGCTGAATACTGTCACTTTCTTCCACAAGAGCCTCAGATCCAACTTCATCTGCTGAGATGACCTTTTCATTATCTTTATTAGTCTGATCATCTCTCTTTTCAGAAGTTTTCAATTCTCCAAAAGAAGCCCCATCAACATCTAAGGCTTCATGATATTCTTCTACAACTACTTCTTCACTCTTGGGTTCATTTTGTTCAATGAATTCAGTCTTCTGTGATTCAAGACAAACAACCTCCTCAATATCTGGCATAATATTGTGAATTTCTTCATGCAGTTTTCTGCAATTTTTATCCTCTTTATTCCTAGTGCATGCTTCTTCAATACCCTCATTCATTATAGTTGTAGTTACAGCAGACTCAATAGTATTCTCTTCTTTATCTACACTCTGTTTTCCTGCAGACAAGTCTTCTTTATGAGTGTCAGCAACTTCTTTATTTATCATATCAGTAACAGCCAGAGCTCCATCTATGCAAGCTGATTTTATATTACAGCTGGAATCATTCTCTATGTTTGCATTTGTTTCTTCATGGGTCTGGCATTTGCTTTGATTTATATAATCTACAACAATTTGTTCTGCATGAACATCTTTCACAGTACACTCGTCATTCTTTTCCTCAAAATCTAAATAAGCATTTAATGCCTTCATATCTTCAATATTTTCTTTATTTGCTACTAAATCTTGCTCATTTTGTTTGTCAACAACTTCATCATGTTTTGAAGGTGGTGACTGGATTTCTTCAATTTTAACTTGTTCTTGTTCCTCTCCAAACTCATTCACAGTAAGTTTTGTAATACACGATGTTCTTTTTTGTTCTTCTGCAGAATCTACTACTTGGCCCTCCTGCTGCAGTATCATACTTTGTGCCTCATTCTCTTCATTTGTTTCACATATTTCTATTTTTGGCTCTTTTGCTATAGCAATTATGGCAGCATTTTGTTCATTTTTTAAAAATTCTCTATTTAAATCTCCCTCAACATCCCCATTTTTTGATTGTTCACTATTATGATCAATACTTGAGGCTTTCATAAGGATAACTTCTACCAATTCTGGTGAAGTAGAAATTGCCATGTGTCCGTTATTTATAAAATCTAAAGCTTCCCAAAATACTTCACTATTACCTTCTGATTCATCAACTACAATATCTATTTGTTTTTCTTTATTTTGCTGTTGTGGAACTATTTCTAAATTGGCATGTATTTCCTGATTAATCTCAATATTAGGATCTGCCATATTATTTTCATTATGAGTTACATTTATATTTCTATCAGACACTTTCTCTTCTGAAATATGACTTGGTGAAGCCCCTTCAACCTTTAATTCACCTGAGTATCTTTTTTCAAGGGAATAAACAATTTCTGGGATACATTCTGAGTAACTTTTTACAGGAAACTCAGGTACACTATTTAATTTCAGTGTTGATGTAATTTTGGCTTCAGTGACTTTCTTAGCCTCTACATTTTCACCAGCAGGCAACGTCTTTATTTCCAAACATTTGAGAATGATTTCCTGATCCTTAGTGTCCTCTGTATTTTCCTCATGCTCAGTATTCTGCAAGATTTCTCTTTTCCCCATATTCTCCAAAATCTCATTTTCCATCTCCACTTCATTTGCTCTGCCTAAAAGATCATTATAAGAAAGTTGAAGGGACCACAATATAGATACATCATTTAAGTATGCTATCACTTACCTTTCCACTTAAACACCCAAAACAGAATTAGTAACAAGTTAAAAAGTATCCACTTTTACAAATTATACGAAGGCAAAGGAAGAATGTAACTTAAAATATCGGAACAGAAAAGTGTATCACTGTCAACGATATTGTATTTGTATTACTTTAAGTGGATTGTACAAATTAAAATTCCTTGTTTTTAATTTTTTTTTTAATATAACAGAGCCAATAATTTAAATACACAAAGTTTCATTAACTATGTTAATGGAATATATGGCTAGGATAAATATCACTGTAATAACTATTATAAATAACTATTAGGAATAGCAATGTAATTAATTTTACAGACAGGCCTCAACTTATGACCATTTGTTTAGCAACTGTTAAAAAGTAATGATGGTGCTGAAACAAATGACTTATGACTGGTCCTCACATGACCATCACAGCATGCCTGTGGTCCATGACTGCAATTCAGGTAATTAGCAACCAGCATGTATTTACAATAGTTGCAGCATTCCAGGATCATATGTTTACCATTTGCAATCTTCCCAGCTGGCTTATGACAAGCAAAACCAATGGGGAAAACTGGATTTGTTTAACCATGGCAAAAAAAAAGGTTGTAGAAATCAGGGATAATTATGTGATGACTCACATAATGACCATACTGCTTAGTGAGGAAAGTTCTGGCCCCAATTGTGGTCACAAGTTAAGCACCACCTGTAATTACTACCTAAAATTTAACATTTCAAGTGCTTTTCATATACACTGCTGGAAACCAAAGCAAAGTTAATGTCTACAAGTAGTATAGACACAATATATTATGCTTAATATATTCAAATGACATTTACAATAGGTATATTGGTTTTCCTGAAACTGGGAATTAAACAACACCCAATTAAAACTCTTCTCACCAAAAAACCTCACTTAAAAAAAAAATATAATGGCCTTAAGTTACTGTTATATTAAGGAAAAGTTAACATGTATAGACCATGCAGAATATTATTGTAGATTATAAACATTTTCAAGCAAAAATGATCATATACAGTATCTTAGTACAATGCAAATGGCTTACCTTCTGTACAATCCTCACATACTTTAAAGGCATGACTTGTCTCTGAAACAACCTTGGAAGAATTTGATAGTCCATCATTAGCAAGACAATCAGAGATTTCTCCATTGGTAACTACTCCTAAATTGGTGATTATTCCATATTGCTGTGAATGCAAAACAAATTATATTTATAACATTATTTCCATGTAAAGTATGTTTGCAAAAACTGAAATCCTGCATAATAAAATCACATGAATGCAAGGTATGAGACTAGTATGAATGTAATAAATAATTAGATAATAGTACTAAAACTTTTGCAGCAAGTGGTGATATTCACAGATTATGCTACAACCTAAGAAAAAACAATTCATGATACAACTTCAGGCTACAGCATGAAATATACGTATATGTTTTTGTCCAATATCAATTCTTCCTAATTTCCAAATGTTGCTAAATGCACTTCAAGAGCAGCATAATGAGAGAATACAATTAGTTAAGAAAATAATGATGTGCCACAGCTAGTTTAAGTTCATCAAATAATGGAACACCCAAGGAAAACCTCTTTCTGGTACACAGAAATAAAATGCTATTATTTAATACTACTACCTTTTATACTTTATATTTTTTGCTTGTGTTTGTTTGCTTGCTTCATCATACCTTCAATTGTTCCTCCAGTAAAATCACCTCCTCTCTAAGATCATCTCGCTCACTTCTTAGGGAATCAAAGAAAACTTTCTGCCTTTCTAATGCCTAAGTATTTAACGAAGAAGCAGAAGATAAAGACAGTAAAATCAGAAAAGAGAATACATAAAGAGTAAGAAAGTTAGCAATAAGAATCAGAAACTTTGTATCCACAAAATAAAAGATTTGCCTAAAATAAGAAGTAATGCTTATTTACAGAAATTTCTCTTAAATGACATTAAGGGAGCCCTGATGGTGCAGTGGTTAGAATGCAGTATTGCAAGATAATTCTGCCCACAGCCTGGAGTTCAATCCTGAACAGCTCAAGGTTGACTCAGCCTTCCATCAATCCAACGTAGATAAAATGAGGACCCAGATTTTTTTGGGGGGGGGAGGGGAGGCAATATGCTGACATTTGTAAAATGCTCAAAGAGTGCTGCAAAGTACTATGGGGCAGTATATGTCTAAGTGCTATTGTTAATAGCTGGTTTCATGTTTCAATTTCCATGAAATTGAGGGCCGCATCAGTATTATGGTTGCCCTCAAAGGGCCAGGTGTGTGTGGCCAGGTGGGCGTGGCCAGCTCAATGCTGCTCACTCAGCGCAGCTGACTCGAGATACCTGGGTCAGGACAGAACAAGTTGCACTGGCTAACTTGATGTAGGGACAACTCGTTGCCACACAAGCTCTTCACCTCCCCAAACTTCTGGCAGTCAAGCATGTGTGCACGCACACGCACACACACACACTGCATTCCAAGTTTGGGGACTTTTATCCACAGAGGATGGAAAGGACCTTCTTCCCAAGCCCAGGCATGATTGGTAGTTTGCTAGCTCAGATGTGGATAGCCTCCTAGTCTCCAAGCTTGGAATGTGTGTTTGTGTGTAGTTTCCTTCTTCTGCCTTGACAGATCTCTGGAAAGCAAGAGGAGGAGGCAGGGGAGCAGCACTTCCCAGTCCTGCATGAGGAAGGCTGGCCCTTCTTGAAAGGGAATCCCCATTTCCAATCATGCATGGTAAGGATGCTGGCTTGTTGGAGCAGCCTTCCCTCATGCAGCTTCCATGCCACCCCCTGCTCCTCTCCAGAGATCTTTCAAGGCAGAAGAAGTTGGACTTGGAGGAAACTGCTTCCTGGAAACTTTTGGCACATCAGCATCATGGTTGCCTTCAAAGGGCCAGTTGCATGTAAGACTATTGTATCGTATTAGTTCAGAAGTGTATTATGTCTAAGAAGTGGGGCAAAAAGGATTGAAATTTCAAATATGAAATAAATTATTTATTTCAAATAAATCTGCAAAAACAAATCTTAAACAAAGAAAAACACAAGCTTTTTAGTTCTCGTGCCATTTTGTCCGAACTGGATGTTTGGCATCTTTTCTTGGCTCAAGTTCATCCATGTTTGGCGTTAGGTTTTGAGCTGTGGATACTCTCAGGATAGAGTGGAGGTGTGCATCCGTGAGCAGACTTCTGTGTGCGCTTTTGTTCACCCTCATGACAGAGAAAAGTTGCTCACACAGGTATGTACTCCCAAACATGCAGAGCATTCGAGCAGCTTGTAGGCGGAGTTGGGGCATTGTTTCAGGGATGAACCTGGTGAATTGTGCGGGTCCTACAGAATCGTACTTTCCCTTCAGCATGCTATTACATTGGAGTTCTATCAGCTCCATCTGGATGTTTACAGGTGCACTCTCCACTTCGACTGAAAATGGATTGCTGAGCAGTCCAAAACTGAATTTCTGTCTTTCAAAATCAACAAAGCGACGTGTAAACTCCATCTGAAGTGTGCTCAGTTTATCAGCAAACTGAGCACTTGAGAACACAGTGGTGGAGACTTGGTTTTTTATTGTTTGGCAACTGGGAAAGTGACTCAGGTTTCCATGCTGCATCTGAGTCTTCCACAGTCGCAGCTTTACTTGAAAAGCTTTCACAGCATTGTACATGTCTGTGATCACACGGTCCCATCTGAAGCTGAAGGTTTAATGCACTGAGATAATCAGTAATGTCACATAGAAAAGCTAATTCACACAGCCACCTTTCATCCCGCAATGCTGTGGAGTCTTTTCCTTTGCTTTCAATAAACTGACAGATTTCCATACGCAATTCAAAAAATCTATTGAGCACTTTTAGCCATCGCACCTCTGTGTGATAAGGGAGATCACCAAGTTCAGAATTTATGTCTTCAAGAAAAGTCTTAAATTGACAGTGATTTAAACCTCTGGCTCTTATAAAGTTAACTGTGTTACAGTGTGTATTACATGTTCCATTTTCAGGGCTTTGCCGCATAGTGTTCCTTGATGTATGATGCAATGATATGCTGTCAGCTCATCAATTCTCGCTCTTCTTTTCCCGCATCCTTCCTACTAATCCACTCTTTTCCCCGCACATTGAAGGTACTCCATCTGTTGTGAGTCCTATAAGTTTGTCCCAGGGCAGTTTCATATCATTTATACTTTTGGATACTGCTTCAAATATGTCCTTTCCGGTGGTAGTGCCATGCATTGATTTTATAGCCAGAAGTTCCTCCGTAATGCATAAACCTGAGTCCACTCCACGGATGAAGATTGTCAGCTGTGCCGTGTCAGAGACATCAGTGTTCTCATCCACAGCAAGGGAATAAGCAATAAATTCTTTTCCCTTTTCAACCAATTGTCCTTGTAAATCAGTGGCAAGCTCACATATCCGATCAACAACAGTATTTCTGCTTAGGCTTACATTAAAAAATGTTTGCTTTTGGTCTGGACAAAGACTTCACACACTTTAATCATGCAGCGCTTCAAAAACTCCCCCTCTGTAAATGGCCGGGCTGATTTAGCTATCTCTTCTGCCAGTATAAAACTAGCTTTCACAGCAGCTTCACTTTGTGATTTTGCTTTTGTGAACATATGCTGCTATGACATCAGGCTCTTTTTCAAGTCTTCTACCTTCTGTGCCTTCTGCTCCATGTTCAAGTTTTTGTACTTGTCCTGATGTTTCGTCTCATAGTGCCGTCTCAAGTTATATGCTTTAAATACAGCCACAGTAGCTCCACAAACAAGGCACACAGCCTTATCTTCAACGTCAACAAACAGGTACTCTGCCTCCCACCTCTTTTGAAAGCATCTTTTTTCAGAGTCCACTTTCCGTTTGGCCATTTTGGGGGGTTTAAATATTGGCACGCAGGTCTTCTTCCCTGCAGATGTATATATGGATGAGACTGGACAGAAAGCTCAAAGTCCCAGGTGCTGTGTGAGGCAAGCAGTTGTGAGCATGCTAGGTATCCACTCTGGTGGTTCAGTAGGATGTTGCAAGTCCAGATGTTTTGAACAGATTTAGCAATATCACAGCATCTATGGAGAGAAAGCAAGTGACTGCAGCCCTCTTTGATATAATTGAAATTATATATTTTATACAAGAGAGATCCTGTATGGATGGAGGAAAAAATTAGCAATCCACCATCACTCCGAAGCTGATCTAGCAGCCACAAGGACTACTCAGCCTCTCTAGTTAAGCTACCTCCATTTCTGATCAGATTCTGATATTTTCAGGGCTTCCTTTCAGTCTCTGATTGTTTGGGGGGGGGGGAATCAAGACACATCCAGCTTTCCCAAACAGGAAACAAGGAACCATGGTCTCCATCTTTTCCCAACAACTCTCCTATGTCCATGAAGCCCAGAAATAGAGCTCAAAATCCCTGAAATATCCATCCAAAATTTAGCTTTCACAAGCAATGCTGATTAGATCTCTCAGGGTCTGTCAATCTGTCCTTTGGGAGAGACCCAAAGCACCCCTCCATTGACTTCTACGCATTTTCCACAAAGTCTCAGAGCATAATGAGGTTTGGGGACCCAGGGGACGGGGCTCATGGGGGAGGATGCCCATCAGGTGTTGAGTTACAAAGATTGAGAGAGATGGGGCTCAATTGTTGTATGTTTGCTGGGTTTTCAGTTTGTGGGGATGCTTCCCCAGAATGAGATGGTCTTGGAGCACCCAAAGGAACAGGAGTCCCTCAGTCTCTCCTGCCTGCATATCCTCCCCTCCCTTCCTAGCTGACAACCAGGGGCCAGAAGGCTGATGTTGCCGGCTCCTGGGCTGTGCCAGACTGGTCATTTGGTGAGGCTCACTGTCTCCAGAGCATGGTGTCAAGGCTCTGTGGACTCGACACTAACGGGCGGGGGGAGGGGGCAAGAACAGCGTCTGGGGCGGCGGAGACCAGCGACCTGCACCGACAGCCTTTCCCTCCCCTTGTACCTGGCCTGTCGACGGGCAGAGCGTGGCAGCTTGGTCGTCTGCTCTGCCAAACAGCTGACCGGCTCTGGGGCTGCCGAACAGCTGTTTGGCGAAGGGAAGCAGCAGGACGCCGGTGGCTTGCGGCTCGGCCCGATGAGCAGCTGAAGGTCAGGGAGCTGGGAGACTGCAGCACGTCCTACCTAGCTGCTCTTATCACCTTGTGTACCTGATGCTGGTTAGGTGAGTGGGGGGTGGGGCCCGGAACTCATCGACTCATGTCCTTTTGGAGCCAGCAGGGAGCAACTGAGACTTTCCCTTGCCCAGCAGTGAACGCCAAAGCCTCGACTACCAGAGGGACCCTCGCTATCCCTCTCAGGCCACGCGAAGGACCCTCAGACAGCGGTGCTGCTGCCTGGAGCCCTGCCCCCTCCAGCCCAACCCAGCTCTGGTTCCCCAACCAAAGAGGTGCACGGCCGCGCTTACCTCTTCGAGGCTGCTGCCAGTGCCGCCACGGGGCTGCAGGCCTCTGTGCGCAAATGTGCTGCAGGCGGGACAGGCCGAGTGCGGGTAACGGGACGCC
The DNA here is from genome assembly GCA_023970755.1 of Azemiops feae. Taxonomy (NCBI): domain Eukaryota; kingdom Metazoa; phylum Chordata; class Lepidosauria; order Squamata; family Viperidae; genus Azemiops; species Azemiops feae. Next base: position 1,140,440 of record JALGBA010000018.1, read on the forward strand.
CGGCGGGCTGCGATGGCAGCTTCCTCCGGTTTGGTGGCCTTCCTGGGCTAGAGGAGAGCATAGGGGCAACAAGGTTGTTGCCAGAGGCGGCACGTGGCAGGGGTGGCTTGGCTACAGGCCTCCCGTGCGCAAATGCGCTGCAGGCGGGACGGGCCGAGCGTGGCTAACGGGACGCCCGGCGGGCTGCGATGGCAGCTTCCTCCGGTTTGGCGGCCTTCCTGGGCTAGAGAGCATAGGGGCGACAAGGTTGTTGCCAGAGGCGGCACTGGCAGGGATGGCTTGGCTGCAGGCCCCACGTGCGCCAATGCGCTGCAGGCGGGACAGGCCGAGCGCGGTTTACCATAGGCCCGGCGGGCTGCGATGGCAACTTCACCTCTGGGCTCATGACCTTCCTGGGCTAGAGGAGGGTGGTGGGGCGTCGGAGCTCCTGTTGCTGCTGCTGCTAAGCGGTGGAATAGCCTGACTGCTGGGTCCCGAGGTGCGAGAATGCGCTGCAGGGGCCAAGCGGAGCTTATTGGACGTCCCTGGCCAACACTGCAGCAATGAGCGGTCGAGGGGCCAATGAACTGCAACTGTTGCTGGGCTCCACCAGCCCACGTGCACGCCTCCTCCTGTGCACGCGCCCAGGGTGAGCGCTCACCCAGTCCGGGCCAGCACCAAGGTGGCGGGGGCCGGACCTTTGTCATTTCCAGGACAGGTCCGCGGGCCACATCCAATCATATGGCAGGCCGTTTGTGGCCCGCGGGCCTTGTGTTTGCCATGTCTGCCCTAAACTGTCACTCACTTATCAAGGGAAGCCTAGTTCTATTTGAATTTCTTCACAATCTCTTTTTATGGCTATGGCTTTATAGTTTTCTCTAACAATACCACTTAGAATTACAAGAGGGAACTCCTTCCATTCTGGTAGCCAGTGAATTCTACTACCACTAGAGTTGGCAAACTCATTACTTTAAAGTAACGGAGAAATATTATGTGTAATGCAAATGTAATGTGTTGCATATTAATGAAAAATAATATTTAGTTCTGCTCTAAAGTCTTTATGACCAAAGATTTTTAAATTTGCAGTTCTGCTGTTTGTACTAAGAAATATCCTAAATCTAGAATTCACTTTTAAGGACAAGTATTAACTATATTATAATAAAAGGAAACCATTCAACTCTCTTTCTGCTGAAGGCTAAATAACACAGAATGATCGATCCAGTGACAAATGATGTGGAACTGTTAGTTGCGGATATTAAATGTTCTTGAGGATGATGAAAACAAATTTGAAGAAGACCAGTCTGCAACTTGCTCATTTATCCTTTCGTTAATAAATCTCTAACAGAAGGAGTTATTTTAATCACACTGTTGGAGTTAAATACTAGAATCATCTTTTTAAAAAACCTGCCCCACCCCCTTTTAAACAAAAAGTGCTTGGGAATATAATGGCGAACCAATTTCAGACACTTTTAAAAACTATTTTGCTACAATTCATTTTAGTATGCCTTCCTTATTGATAATATGCATTAAGGGAATTCCTGAACTCTAGTTTTCAGATTACCTTGAGAACCAAGGTTAATGATGTTCTTGCCTAAAGGGTAGATTTCTAAATATGCTGTTAGGGAATGGAAAAACATGAAATGGAAAGGCTTCCCTTGATATTATTCAGTTTACTGTAGAATGAAGAAGGCAGCAAAGGCAACAAAATTTGGTCCTTTTCTGAAGAGAAGTAATACAACCTTTCAATCAGAGAAATTTATTTCAAATATAATAGAATTAACTGCTAAGACACAATAAATGCATGAAAGAAACAGAAGGAAGTCAATTAATACATCTAACTATCCAAAGGACTATGAAAACATGAAACATGCACTACCGCCTGAGAAGCTTCAAAGCAGCATTTGTTTCCTTAGGTAGGCGGTAAAAACTCTCATAATTGACATTGTACCAGCTGATGCATGGTCATCTAAATTACAGCAGTGGATTCAGCTGATTCATCCAACTTTTCAAATAAGGCAGTGACACATAGTACTAATAGTATGGCTATCATTCACACTGAGTAAGAGAAGATACATGAAGCTCCACATCACCTCTTGACCTATAGGCCAAGACAACATACCCACCATCCAGAGAAACATATATCCAGATGTCACCCTGGCTCCAGATGGTATTTTAAACTTTGGGTAGCTCCCAAGCAGGGAACATCTACAAGTTCACAAACCACAGATATACCGTGTTTCCCCGAAAATAAGCCCTAGCTTGATTTTTGGGGGTGGGCCTAATATAAGCCCTATCCCAAAAATAAGCCCTAGTTTTGGGATGAGGTGCACGCCTAAAAATCAAGCTAGGACGGGGGTGGGAGGTAAGCACCCGCTTACCGTTGCAGCCAGGCCTCCCATGCCACGACACCTGCCTCGCCAGCCCACTTCTGTGGCCACTTGCTGCCTGTCACGCACACGCGTCACTCCCAGCCTCCATTTCGCAGTCAGAGACCTTCAGGAAATGCATCTGCAGCTGAGAATGGAGTCCCCGGATTGACGTGTGCTGGGGGTGATGTACCCAAGTGGCAGCAAGCCGGCTGGGTGGGGTTGTTGATGTCGCCGCTACTGCAAGGTGAGAGCTTGGAAAAGACATCTCCCCAAAATAAGTGCCTCTTTTGAAGGAAAAAAACAAAACAAGACCGGATCTTATTTTCAGGGAAACACGGGTAGTAATGAGCCCATTACTGGTACTATCAGAATTATATGAAGGAAAACATGTAAAGATGTTTCTGGCCTAGGAAAAAAAAAAGTGATCTTTGTTCCCATCTGCTGAAAACAGGGCACAATTCTTAGCAACTTCTCGTTGATATTATCTGTGAATAGGTCCACTTCCAGCAACTTCCTCTTGTCACAATTTCTCAAAATACTTCAGAATTATGAAGCTGAGACACTTGTAGACAGTCAATATCCTAAGAAGAAAAAAAGAAATAGGACTTCAAAGTTTCACCTCAATGACTGGTGAAATAATCACATAGCCTCCTGCTATCAAAGCTGCAAATACTAATAGTGTCAAAGTAGCATTTCTCATTTCCAACTACTATGTTTCCCTAAAAATAAGACTGGGTCCTATATTAATTTTTGCTCCAAAAGACCCATTAGGGCTCATTTTCAGGTGATGACTTATTTTTTTCCATCACATCAGCCTAGCTGGGCACCCTCCCTGGTGCATGCACAGAAGCCAGGTGGTGAGCACACAGGAGCCAGGCGGCAAGCACGCGGGGGCTGACGGTATCCAGCCGCAGCCGCAGCCTGCCAGCCCCTTGGGCGGAGTACTCTGGGGCTGCACAGCCCAAGGTGGCCTGAATGTCAAGAGAGCCGGGGACAGAGGCAAGCAGAGGCTACCTCTTTTCTATCCCTGCCCTGGATTGGGGAATCCAGTAGGTGGGAGAGTGGGGGCTGGCCAGAACCTCAATGATCAGCTTGTCTCTCTCACCCTCACCCCAAAGCAGCCTCTGGAGGCAGCCTGCATTGGCTCGTAAGATTTGCCGGCTTTCTCTTCCTCTGCGGAAGAGCAGGAAAGAAAGCTGGGCATCCCAAGACCTCCCACTCTGGGAGGCAACCCAGGTTTCACATGGTGGGGGAGGAAAGCTTTGGAAACTGCCTTTTAATTTACATTCATCATCAATATTATAATCTATCCCTTTATTTTTTAAAAAAAATGCTTTGTATTTACGATTAGCCTCCTTGAATGCCAATGAGGAGGCATGGTATGTATCTGCAGAAATACAGACACTCGCATCCTCAAAGCTCACAACGCTTCCTCACTTGGGGCACACCACTGCTTTACAGGTGTGTTCAACTTCACGGCTCAGCTAAACTCTTCAGCTGCGGTAGGCTGCAGTTCCCATCATCTTCAGGAAGCCTGGGCAATGGAAAACCTAGGCCAGGCTCCTCGCAGCTGAAGCAATCTGGCTCGCCCAGAATCAGGCTGGCCGTCACAGGAGGCTCATCTCGTATGTGCGGTGGAGCTGGAGGATGAGGTGGAGCTGGAGGCAATGGTGGAACGCATAGCTTTTGTACACAAGAGGCCTCTCTGTCAACAGGAGACGCAGCCAAGGCTGGCTCTCCTGCCTTTTCCTTCAGCAGCATTTCGCGGAGTTCCATGCCTATATTAGGTGGGTCGGACTCGCCTCCTCCTGTGTTGCAACAGACGTACTAAATATGTCCATCTGGCTGACAATCTTAAGTGGGGCTTATTTTTGGGGTAGGGCTTATATTATGAGTATCCCGAAAAATCATGCTAGGGCTTATTTTCTGGCTGGGTCTTATTTTGGGGGAAACACGGTAACAGGATAAGGAATTTGCATCTTAAATTACTTTCCCTAAAGTGACCATTCTCTGTAATAACTCTCAAATGCCAATAACCTGCATCCACAATGGACTGACTTTCTCAGTGAATTTGCAGAATTCATACAAAGTTGACACAAGCATTCTGTCATGGTTGCCATTTTACTAACCATCATAAGCTGACAGCCTGAAATTAGCAAAGGGGGGAGGGAAGAGAGGATTGGAATGTAGGGAGGAAACGGAGGAAGGGATGGAAACCAAGCCGTGCTGGCCTGAGAAACACCAGCCAGATGAAGGTCAACCATCGGAATGCAGAGCTGGAAAGCCCGCGAACTGAGGGTCCATTACTCAAACAATATATGAGCACCCAATTGGACATTAACTGATTACAGGGCGATAGCCAGGAAAAAGGGAAAGTTAATTATATACTTTGTGCACAAAAACGCCAGATCCAGCTTCGCTACCATGTTTCCCCGAAAACAAGACCGGGTCTTGGGTTTTTTTGCCTCCAAAAGAGGCACCAGGTCTTATTTTCGGGGGATGTTTTTTATACTTACCTCCGGCACCAACAGCCCCACCCAGCTGGTCCACTTCTTCTGCGGCCGAAGGAGCAGCTGCATTCTGCAGCTGCATTCCGGTCTGCATTTCACAGTCAGGCCTTTCCGTAAGGCCTCTGCAGCCGAATACCAAGCTATGGATTGCAGAGGCCTACCGGAAAGGCTTGCAACTGAGAAATGCAGGCCTGGCTGCAGAAGACACCACAGAAGAAGTGGGCCAGCTAGGAGAGGCCTGGCTGCAATGGTAATTGGGTGCGGGGGGCGGGGGGCAGCTCCACCACCACCACCACCCCACCCTAGTTTGCTTTTTAGGTGTGTGCCTCGCCCCAAAACTAGGGCTTATTTTTGGGGTAGGGCTTATATTAGGCCCACCCCCAAAAATCAAGCTAGCGTTTATTTCCAGGGTAGGCCTTACTTTTGGAAAAACACGGTACTTCTGTAACCACTTTGGCTTCAGTAAAGTATACTTTTGGCTGAACAATGGGTCAGGACTCTTTCTTTGCTAGATGACCGACTGTTGACATTAAGCTGCAGCTGCAGAAACAACCTGCCCAGAGGAAATGACCTACTGAGATTGTGCAACTATGTCTGCTCTTGGGAAAGAACTGGAGCAGAAGAAAAGGTCTGGGGAGAAAACGGAATCTGAAACTCTGGGACCACTACAGGGAGTCCAAGCTGCCAGCGCCTGCCCGAAGGCTACTGGGGAAAGGCCTGTGGCACCAACTGCCACACCACAGCAGCAGCCTGAGGAATACCCCCCCCCGAGGGCTGAAGGCCCAATGGTCTTGGGCGGTTGGGAGAACCTATGAACCCGAAGAACACCCCCTCCCAGGGATAAACATCATGCAAGGGAACCACTGGAAAGCCCAACAAACCGCAGACTAGGATGACATCACTGACTGGAAATTCCCAGCAACATCCCTTAGCCCTGCAGTAGACCAACTGAGGGAGAAATTCCAGGGGCTGGAAATGTGCCACCATCCAGCACAGGTGCAAGCGGATCCGCCATTGGGTCCTGCTGCCTTAGCCACTGCAGCACCTGTTGCACCTGGCCCTCTGCCAGCGGCTCAACCAGCTCCTGCAATTGCTCCAGTGATGGCTGACCCACCAGTGCCAGCTTCACTCTTGGTTCGGGGGGATAAGTCATCTACCTCCCTTGATGGTTAAGTTAGATGGGAACCAAAGCGATTGGTGTACTTCTGGGCCAAGACCTGGCATTACATGGAGCAACGTGGGACAATGTGTCCAGACAACATAGCTTGCATTGGCTGTCTGGCTCTAACTTTAAATGGGGACACAGCAGTGGCTGGTAGTGCTCCATGATGATGATGACAACACACTATATCATTTTGATACCTTTATGCGAGCCTTGAGAAGATGATTTGAAGACCCCCTCACCAACCGACAAGCAGAGACCCACATCCAAGCCATTAAACAGAGGAAGCGGCCTGTAGCGTAGTATGTCCAAGAATTCTGGAGATTGGCCAGCCGGGTAGGGAAATGGCCTCAACTAACTCCTAATGACCTACTTCTGAGAAGGGCTGAATAAGGAGATATACTACACCTGCTTGTTCCAGGGAGCCTTGCGGACCCTCCAAGGCTGTACATGGCCGAATTCCATGAGCATACAGGAAAAGCGAAGCACCCCAAAAGGGGGGAGGGGAGGCACTCCCCCCAATGCAGTCAAGCTATGTCGGGATCCCACTGTGTGCTTCCGCTGTGGCAAAGAAGGACACTAAGTGGCCATCGCCCACTGCCTTGGGGCCCGCCAAGGAGAGACAAAGGTCCACCTAAGCCAAAGGAAGGGGGCCAAAAAGGAATGGAGGTTGTAGAGTTCACCCCATTTTGGAACGATGGTGAAGGAACTCTGACCAGGAAACCTGCACCTGAGTGACAGTGTGGGTGAAGACAACCCGATGGTAAGTGGCACCAACATCCCCATAACCACTAGAAGTAATGATGGCTTCCTCAGGGCTCAATGGATTCTTGACTGCCCTACTAGACTCTGGGTGTACCAGATGCTTCATTAATTCTGGTATGGCGGGAAAATTGGGAATGCGGTTGAGGGAACTGAAAAACCCCATAGTTTTTTCTCAGCTGGATGGAACAGTGGCAGGGGGGCTTCAGCCACATTTCCAAGTGAACCAATGGAGCTGAAGATAGGAACCCATGTAGAGACTATTCGATTCATTGTGGCTCAGGGGATGACTGAAGCCATGTTCCTGGGGCTTGCATGAGTCAAGAAGTGGAATCCCTCCATAGACTGGGAGCGAAACCGGTTGAAGGTGCAGAGGAAACTTTCCTGTCAGGAAGCCATAGTAAAAGTGATAAGGAGCCACCACGAACCGCTGGTTAGCAAAGCAAAAGCAGAAGGTGCAGGGAAAGCTCTGGCAGGGGAGGAGCTGGATTCGTCAATCCCCAAGGAATATTGGGACCTAGCTGAAGTGTTCAGTGAAAAAGATGTGTTCCCCCCCCCCATCACCCCACGGATTGTGCTATCAAGATCGTCCCTGCGGCCAAGCTGCCAAAACCCAAACTATACTCGGTGACGCACCGGGAACTGGAAGAATTCTGGTCTTTCATCAACAAGAATTTGGCACAGGCTTTATTCAGCTGGCAAAGTCATACATGGCCGCACCCGTGCTCTTCCAAGAGAAAAAAAGATGGCTCACTTAGATTATGCGTGGGTTACTGTGGGCTTAATGCTATCTGTGTGCAAAATGTGTAGCTCCTTCCGTTGATGAAGGACATGTTAGGTCACCTGGCCAAGTGAAAATTCTTCACCAAACTGGACTTAAGGGAGGCTTATTATCAGGTGCAGATTAAGAAGGGGGGTGAGTAGAAAACAGCATTTAACTGCCCACTGGGCTACTTCCAATATTGAATGCTCCCATTAGGACCATAGGAAGCCCACGCAGTGTTCATGCAGTTGAAAATGAGATGCTACATGATCATTTATACAAAGGGGTATTGATGTATTTGGATGATATTTTAATTTACATTGAGGTGATGAAAGAGCATGTGGAATTAGTGAGGGCAGTGCTCAAGAAACTTGGGGGGGGGGGCAATTGTATGAAAAACAATTATTTGGGGTACCAGATTTCCCAGGAGACTGTAGAAATGGACCTGGTGAAGGTGAGTGTCATCCTAGAGTGGGAAGCCCCTCATACAAGAAAGCAGTTGCAGAGCTTCCTTGTCTTCACTTTTACCAAAGGTTTATCTCAGCCTTTGCCCAAATAGCACTGCCAATCATGAATCTCTTAAAAACCAAAGGAACCATTAAACCTAAGCCAAGCCAACCGCTGAAATGGACAATGGAATGCCAACCTGCTTTCAAGAAACTGAAACGCCTTTTTGCAGCTGAGCAAGTGTTGAAGCACCCTGATCCAGATAAACCATTTGTCATTCAGGTGGACACCAGCAATATGACAGTGGGGACAGTGCTCCTCCAAAAGAACTCACAAGGGAAGCTACAACCCTGTGCCTACACCTTGCACAAACTCTCCGAAGCAGAAAGGCACTGGGCAGTCTGGGAGAAGGAAGCTTATGAAATTTGCTGGGCTCTTCTCACCTGGAGACAATTCCTAGAGGGCAGCAAGGTTCCTTTTGAAATCTGGACTGGCTACAAGAACTTGGAAGCGCTAAAAGAAAACCCCAGAAAGCTATCTCCCAAACAAATCAGATAGCTCAATACTTCAACCGGTTCAACTTCATCCTTTGCTACCTCCCCAGAGGGAAGAATTTTCTGGTGTATGCCCTGTCCAGAATGCCCTAGTACAACAGTGCTAAAGACGAAGTTGTCAGTTCCATCATCCTTTCTAAACAAATAGTCGCACCAGCCCTCACAAGGCAACAAAAAGCCTCAAAAGAGCAGATAGCTGGCAACATAGCTCTAGCAAAGGACAAATGGTTCCAACTACATAATGAAGAACTTTCACTGAGGGATGACCTGGCATGGATGGGGAGTAAATTGTACGTGCCTGCGAGCCAGCAAACCCTAGTTCTGTAATGCAGCCACGACACTAAAACCACAGGGCATTTTGGTTTCGTTAAAATTCTCCACTTTGTGAAACGCCAATTCTGATGGCCGCATATAAAAAAGGACATTGAGAACTATGTGGCCAGCTGTCCGGTCTGTGCTTCAGCCAAAAGACACACTAGCAGGACCCCAGGATTGCTACAACTCTTCACCAGCCCATAGAAGGAAATATCAATGGGCTTTATTGTGGAATTACCAGAAAGCACAGGAAACACAGTGATTTGAATTATCACGCACCTGTTCTCCAAACAGGACCACTTTGTGGCTTGTCCCAAGATTCCATCCACACAAACTCTAGTAAAAGTATTTGTGCAACATGTGTATTGGTTGCACAGAGCATCTGAGCACATAATTTCGGATCGTGGTGTCCAATTTACTTTGAGTTTTTTGGCAGGAGTTCCTGAAATTATTAGGCATTCCCAGGGCTTAAGATCCTCCCACCCCACCCCCCCCAGACAAATGGAGGCTGTGAACATACAAATGGCATATTGGAGCAATACCTCCGCTGTTATGTGAACTACCAGCAAGACAACTGGACTGAGCTCTTACCTTTGCTGAGGTTGTCTACAATAATTCAGTACACAGTAGTACTGGAATCGCAGGATTCCGAGTAGCCACCAGCCTGGACATTGTCCCTATGACAGAACTCCCTCAACACCCCCCTCAATTGGCATCGTTGGCCGATTGGATTCAAACCCTGCAGAACATCTGGCCTGTGGTCCGTAAAGCGCTGGATGAGGTGAGGGAAACATATAAGAGACAAGCTAATAAGAAGAGGGCTCTGCAGAAGGAATTTAAAGTAGGAGAGAAAGTTTCTTTCTACCAAATTTCTGCAGTCACAATAGCCCTGTAGAAAACTTGGTCCCAAATATGTGGAGCCATTCCCCATCATCCGCGTCATAAATCCGGTGATGGTTGAACTGAAATTGCCTAAAAACACATGCAGTTTTCCACTGTAGTCTTTTGAAAGCTGTCACTGGTTCACCCTTGCATCCTGCCACAAAGCCTCCCATCTTAATAGAAGGGGAACAACATTTTGAGATCAAGGAATCACCAGATCCAGCTTGACTACTTCTGTAACCACTTTGGCTTTAGTAAAGTATACTTTTGGCTGAACAATGGGCCAGGAGTCTTTCTTTGCTAAATGACCGAGTTGGGACTGTTGACACATTCCAATCAACATGGGAATGATTCATTCAACTCTTTAGCTCCTAAGCTACATTAGAAAAAGAGTTATCAAGCATCAATATTACCTTGAGGTCTTAAAAAAAATAATAAAGTAAGAAAGATAACTTAAGAAATACATAAATAGTTTCATTGAAAGTTCTGTTTAATTTTTATAATATTGTTTTGTTCTGCAAAACAATGTTGTATTATGAAACATCTTTTTTTTCCAAATCAACATATGTAGGCTCTCTATTTAAAACTTCAGAAATTATAGAATGATTTTCACTACATTTTGTTTTTAATTTCCCCAGAGTTTCTGAAATTTTTAGACAATATATATCTTTTATTTAGAATAAAAAAAAGTGAATATCAATTTGCAAGAAATACATGTCTGATTCTGGGAGACTGCCTGGACAGGTTTCTCTTGGCAAGAAGGTTTGCCATTGCCTTCTTCCTAGGGCTGAGGGAAAGTAACCGGCCCAAGGTCACCCAGCTACCTTTGTGTCCAAGACAGAACTAGAACCTACAGCAGGGGTCCCCAACCCCCGGTCTGTGGACCGGTACCGGGCCGTAGCATGCCAGCAACCGGTCCGCACAAACAAGCAAAGCCCCATCCGCGAGATGCAGGCAGCATACAAAACCACACCCCCTCCGGTCCACGGAAAAACCTCTCTCCGCGGAACCGGTCCCTAGTGCCCAAAAGGTTGGGGACCTCTGACCTACAGTCTCACTCCAGTTTCTAGCCTGTTTCTAGCCTTATCTCAGAGCCTAGCTCAGTTTCTAGCCTGATCCTTAACCGCTAAATTGGTTTTTAAACTGGCTTTTTCCTATAAAGATATAAATATCACTGCAATTCTTTTCAAAGGCATTTTTCAACTACAACTGCACAATTCGTATCATTTTCCCTAATTTATTTACCACATTTTAGACCACCAAAGTCCCAAATTCTTAACAAGTTACAAAATAGAAATAATAAACAATAAAAATATCCAAAAAGAAAAATCTATAAATAATTTAAAAATACAAAAGAAAATTAAATAAAAAAACCAAACTATAACCCAGCCAAGATGGAATTGTGCCAAAAAATCCTCTGGATGAGCTTAGTTTTCAGCTGTTTCCAAAAGACACATGAATGTCCACTGGGAAGCCGAATCAAAGAACTGGTGTGGCCATAGAAAAGCAGTGCAGCCAAGCCCTTGCCCCACTCCCTAAAGTGGGAAGCCACTTAGCATTTATTTTTTGACTCCTGGCAAGTGCAATTTGGTTAGAAGTGGTTTGCCCTTGACTGCTTCCTAGGGCTGAGAGAGAGTGATTAGTCCAAGATCACCCAGCTGGCTTTGTGCCTAAGGTGGGACTAAAATTTACCATATTCTGGTTTCTAGTCTGATGCCTTAACCAACTACACCAAACTGGCTCCCAAATAAAATTGGCCAACCCAGTTACATTGTGCCTATGTGAAGTACTATATTTTTCTTCTGAAATCTGTTCTTGGGTGGGAATTCTCATCACCAAATTTACTTTGGTACCTATCTGCTTAGTATTATAAAATTGCAGGAATGGTTTCATTCTCAACTTATCCTTGGGTTAATTCAAATGTATTTTAGAATCAAACCTAGGTGAAAACTTGGAAGGACTTGACAGTTCATTTTGAGTAAAAAATATAGACTGTAGCCTAAATATCCTGCAAGCCTGATGTTCTATAGAAGTCCAATAAATTCTTCTGATCCTGACCCATTTTATTTTAGAATTTATAACTTTTTTTCTCTTAAAAGAGAACATTGAAAATTTGGAAAAATAATAACAATGCTACAAAAATCCTACCCCTATCTTTTTTTCTTTCCATTCTATTGTCTCTTGAAGATCAGTTATTTCCTTGACAAAACCCTCTTGTTTTTGTTGCAGTTGTCGAATTTCCTGAGATGCAAGATAAAACAAGAAGATAGAAAGCATAGAAGATAGCTAATGAGGAGGTGAACATTCAAGGCTGCAACATTCACAAAGAACAATTAAATAAAAGGATGCATGAAATAAGGCCAAATGTCTACCTGTACATTCAAATGCATGGATTTACATTGAAATCCAAAATATTTCAAGATAATATACAGTCTACAGACTTTCCAATTTCCCAGTGCAAATACTACAGTATCCCCAACAGATGGCCAAAAACAATACATTAGTGATAAAACAAATATAACAGTGATAAAAATCATTAAATAATTATTACATTATTAATTAAATAATTAAATTACCTATTGAAGGGCTCTTTCTCTTTGGAACATGTTTTGTCATGGAACATATCTGAACAATTCTATCCCTCTTCTATATGACAGCCCTTCACATAACGTGAAGACAGCTACATATCTCTCATAACTCTTCTCTTTTCGGGCTAAATGTACCCAAGATCTCAAACAATTCCCCATAAGCTTAATTTTTTTTTTTTTGTCTTGACATCTTGCTTTTTCTCCTCTGAATATGTACTAGTTTGTTAATATCCATCAAAAATACTGTGACTTAAACAGGACACAATATTCTGAGAAATTAATATACAGTAGAGACTAATCTAAGAAGAAACAGGGGGCTCCACCAGGAACAAATTATTTTAGCATTGTGCTGTAACTGCACCACAAAGATAAAACTATTTTCAAGATATTGTAGAGCAGCAAAGAAATTGGAATATGCAGTCAAATTAGTAATCATTGAATTAGTTGCGTTTATGAAATGAACCACACAATCTATTCAGCAAGAGATGACCTTGCTGAAAAGTCTGGACCTGAGTCTTGTGTTCAGTTCTGGACACCAGTGTTTAAAAAGAAATCAGAGGAATTAGAAAAGATGCAAAGATGATTAGAGGATTAGTAAATAAATTGTACGAAGAAAGTTTAAAGACACCAGGTGTGTTTAACCTTGAGAAAGGCTAATAGGGGGCATGTGAGAGCATTTCTCAAATATCTACAAGGATGTCACCCAGAAGAAATGTAGATTTGCTTTTTATTGCTCCAGAATAACATAAAAAAATAAGTTACATGAAGAGAGGCCTTGACTGAATGTTAAGGGGGGGGGGGAATCCTCACAGGAAGATATTTAAATTGTGGAACCAATTATCTAGAAAAGTAGTGGTTTTAATTTCAAATATAAATTTGAATATAAATATAAAGTACCATTGGCTGAAATATTTTACTGCTGTGATTCTGGAGAGTTGGAAACTATGGAACATGTTCTTCTTGTTGCTCCTTTATAGACACCTGAATCAGATTCATCCTATCCTTTGATTAATAGATATCCTGATTGTTCAGATTCAGTCTATGCCCAGATGCTGCTCACAGACAAACTGCCTTTTGTTTCACCACATGTAGCTAGGTTTTATGCAGAAGCATGGAGGATCCCTCAGACCTTGATGGGCCAATTTTCTACTAGTCAAATGCATTTTATATAGCTGTAATGTTTTAAATTATAAATATTATCATTTTTGGAATTTTAGATATTATTATAAGTATAATTTTAATTTCTAGATTATAATTTAATATAGGCAGCATCCTAGATCTCACTCATAGATGTTAGGTTGTTTTATATTTTAACTTTGTCTTAAACTTTATTTTGATATGTGTATGTATCATGTAGCACTCTATGTGTATTAGTCTATGATCATAAGAAATTGAAACTGAAAATTGTAATGGCTTCTCCTTTCCTTTACAAATTTAAATAGGCACAAAAGAGCTATTTGCCATGAAATCTTTAGTTTGGCCTGCTCTGAGCAATCTATTGGATTTGATAGTCCAAACTGCTCATCTGATTTTATAGCACTCTTTTTAATAAGTGAAGCTATGAAGAAAATGATCTCTACTGATCAATTTACAGGCGGGACAAGCAATCTTTTTCACCTAGAGCCACTTTTCTAAATGCTACAATGGGACAATGAGTTCACTAGGTGGGAAGAGCTAAGATCAGCCTACTATTGGTGCAGTTAGAGAGAGTTTTGCCTGTCAGAACTAATGTGTTCACACAGACTCAGAGCATCCATTTTGATTTTTAAAGTACTAACAAAGTTGAAGAATATCACAAGGAAAAATCACTTTTGTCACTGAATTTTAATCATGCAGTCGCAATATACTTGTTACTTGTGGGTTGTGAGCAAAATGTTACCAATCCTTATCTTCTGATGTAATGACAAAAATCTGTTATTTATACTCAGTTGTGTACTTACAGCAAGCAGTTCTTCTTTTTGTTTCAGAACCTCTTTGAGTTCCATGAACTGGAATTGCAATATAGCATGAGCATGTTTTTCCCTCTCAAAATCCTACAAAATGAGCATTTTATAATTAGATATTATTGTGTTGCTTCTGTATTCTAAATGCTTTTAGTCAGGCATGTATTTCTTTTATCCAATCTATATACTAAGTCATGAATTTTTTAAGATTTTTATTCTAAGCCACACATGAATTTATGTCACTATATGTTCTAGCCTTTATCATGGCCTAGACATAACATTTTATGTAGTGCGGTCATACTCACAGGATTTACCTAGATAAACATATAATGGAATGGAAATGAATCACCTTTATATTTACAGTTCCATCAATATTACTACGAATATAATATTCATTTAGGAAAAGAGTGTTTTAATGATTGCTGCCTAAAATCTAGACCTTTCATAGTGTGTTTTCTTCATTCATACAACTGATAAAGACACTATGAAGACTTATTACTACTTACTTTGCTTTTCTCTTCAAATTGCCTCTTAGATTCTGCAAGCTGCTCTTCTAGTTCCAATAATGCATCCTGTAGGGTTTCTACTTGGTACATAAAATTTGTTTTCTCATTATCCAATTGAGCATTTGAAACCATAGCCTTCTTATATTTTTCTTCAACTTCAGCCAAAGAGTCCTAAAGAAAAAGAAAAACTCAAAGGAATATTTTCAATTTATTTATCAGACCCAAATGCTATAAAACGTTTTTAGTCCATCTTCTTATTCTGAAAAGACATTGATCTAAAAAATGCGGCCCTGCTAATTCCTACAGTTAAGAAGATAGAAGAGTCTTTTCTTAAAGTTGATAAAAAGAGCTATTTTAGAATTTCACAATATTTTATAGATGACATATCACAGGTAAAACAGACAAATTCTTGCAAAGTATGCTATTTGTTTGAGTTTATCATAGAAGTATCAGATAAGGTATGTCACATGGTACATGGCATTAAGATGAAACTGCACTCAAAACTTTTCTGAATGATTTCTCACTTAATAACTGAAACTAAATCAGCAGTTGTATACTCACAAACTAATCATACCAACTGAATTTCAAGGATATGTTAGCATATTAGACATTTAAAATACAACATAATTGAACTGAGCGATTGAACTTAATGAAGTATTCTTGACATTCCCTTACAGGTTTACCAACAAACTATTTTTTTAAAGAAAAAAATCTAAATCCTCTGAACTTCAACACTGGCATACAAACATCAATATTTTAAATATATATATTTTGCCTTCATGTTACATCAACATGACCTATGTTATAGAAACTGCTTAATGTAGACATTTTCAAAATATATTCATATTAAATATATACTCCAAAGTAGCAAAACAAAAAATCTAATATTTGTTATGCTTTTGATACTGTTAGGTACTTTAGAAATGTATATTGCCCCAAACTGAACAATTAAAGTTTACCAAGACACTGCAAAGTATGCAAAATCCTCAAACAAGGCATGTGGATTAAATTCAACCCAGATCTTTTTTCATATCTGGAAACTAAACCAGTTAGACCTGCACACATATTCTGTAGTAAACCTGTATCTTCATTTCTTTCAACCCCTGCATGTATTTTCCTTCTATAGTCTCAATTTTGTCCTTTAACTCACTGATATCCTGAAGAAAATTGCAAAACATTATGAAAAATAAAACAATGGAAAACTCAGTGTAATAAAGAGGATGCCTTTACAAAAAATTCTATGCTTTTATTATTTTATTAGTAATTTATACCATTGCTCCACAAGGTGCCCTGGCTGCTGGTCTGCTTCTGGGTGCATTTCAAGTTGTTGATTATTACCTTTAAAAAACCATGCATGGCATGGGTCCAGGTTACCTGAGTAACCATCTCATCCCACTGGGACTGGCCTGCTCCATCCCCACTGGGAGAGGAGGTATGCTGTGGGCCCCATCAGTCAAGGAATTCCAACTGGCAAGGTCCAGGAGAAAGGCCTTCTCTAACTCTGTTCCTGCCCTTTGCAACATCTTAGTGCCTGAAGTGAGATTGGCTCCCACCCTTCTGACCTTCGGCAAGAGCATCAAGACCTAGCTCTAGGAGATGCTTGGGGCCCCAGTGGGGAAGCATCACACTGGAGGTGATTGATGAATTACCTTTGCCCCAAGCATCCTGTGGAACAATGTCTACATGGAAGGAAGCATGCAGTGAGGTACCACAAGGTTCTGTCTAGGTCACAGTGCTCTTCAGCATCTTCATAAATGATCTAGATCAGGGCTTTTCAACCGGTGGTACGCGTACCACTTGTGGTACATTAACAAGTGGCAGGTGGTACGCAGCCCTGCCTAGCCAAGTGTAGTGGGGGAGGGAAAGAGCCAGCACAGGCAAGGACTTACAGGGGGAGAGTCCTCTGGAGCTGCAGAGTGGCTGGGGAAGACAAAGGCCCCAGGCTCACTTCTGGCTCACCCTCCCCCATGAGAAAGGAGGAGGAGGGGGGTGGAGACCTATAAAAGGAGGCAGTTTGGGCGGGAGAGGGAGAGAGAGAAAAAAGCAGCAGCCTTGGGAGGAGGCGGAGTCAGCTCTAGCTGCACCGAAGGGGAAGAAGGAGGAAGAGGGTGGGGGGGAGAGGAGAGGAGATCAAATCAAGCAGGCCGGCCATGAGCTGATTTGCAACTGCTGTGGCAGCCACCTGTGCTGGCAGCAGCAAACAGGCAAGAAATGCAGTGGGGGAGGGGTCGCCCTCCAAGAGGAATGAAAAAAGGTAGCAATGGCTGGAGGTGAGGCACGGAGGAGGGAGGGAGGGAGATGGAGAGTGGAAGGATTCTTATGTGCTTTTGTGACTTTGAAGTTCTGGGATTTGTGCAATGTGGGCTTTGTGTTCTTAAGGAGTGTTTGGCAATTTCTATTTGGCTGATGGCTGATGTCTCCTGTTAGCTTCTATTGCTCTGCTATTGTTAGCTGTAAGTTTTGCTGCAAGGGATTTTGAAGTATTTTTCTCCTGAATGGATTTTGCCTGTAGATTCCTTTACTTATGAATGGAGCCATTTGGGGAGGCTGCCTTAGCTGGCAGCCAATACTTACTATATTTTTTTTCTTTCTTACTTTCCTTTCTAGCCAGTAGCTAATTCTTAAAGGGGAATGTGCCTTTTTAAGCTAGTTAACTTAGCAGTTTGTCTTTTCTGTTTCTGGAGGCTTTTCCTTGTTTGATGAATATATGGAAGAGAGAAAATATGGGAGGGGGTTCAAATTCTTCCTTCAGAAGGAGGTGGGCATGAGAAAGAGGGAGGCAGGAAAGGAGGGAGGGAGGGAACTTAGCACTTGGCCACCAGCAGCCCTGTCATTGACTTTGCTTGTCAAAAGGCTGCAAAAGGGGATCACATGACCCTGGGACAGCGACCATCATAAATATGAATAAGTTGCCAGGTATCCAAATATAAATCACATGACCCTGGGCATGCTGCAATGATCATAAGTGTGAAAAATGGTCATAAGTCATTTCAGTGCAATTGCAACTTTGAACAGGGTTTTTTTTTGGTCATCACATTTTTGACACCTTGCTAGGTGGTACTCGAATACTGCCATATCCTAAAAGTGGTACAATCGGTGAAAAGGTTGAAAAGCCCTGATCTAGATGAGGGGACAGAAGGGGAACTCATCAAATTTGCAAATGACATCAAGCTGGAGCTGCTAGAAGCTGCTAGAAGATAGACTCAAGATTCAGAAAGATCTTGACAGACTTGAGTATCGGGCCCTATCCAACCAGATGCAGATCAGTAATGAGAAAAATAATGTTCTGCACAGGCAGAAAAACCAAATGTATAGAGTTGGCAGCATCTGGCTCAACTAGTAGTACCTGTGAGAAAGATCTAGGTGTCCTGGTGGACCACCATTTAAGTATAAATCAAGAGTGTGCTGCAGCTGTCAAAAAAAACAATGCATCAACAGAGGAATAGTATCAAGATGACGAGAGGTGATAGTACTATTTTATACTGCACTAATGAGGCCACACTTTGAATATTGCAGTCAGTTCTGGTCTCCACAGAGTTGCTGAGACCCTAGAAAGTGTGCAGAGAAGAGCAACAAATATGATAAGGGATCTGGAGGCTAAACCTTATGATGAACAGTTAAAGAAACTAGGTAAGTCTAGTTATCAAACAGAAGGATTAATGGTGACCTGATAGTTGTCTTCCTGTACTTGAG
This sequence comes from Azemiops feae, assembly GCA_023970755.1. NCBI lineage: Eukaryota > Metazoa > Chordata > Lepidosauria > Squamata > Viperidae > Azemiops > Azemiops feae. The sequence goes on from JALGBA010000018.1 coordinate 1,158,913, forward strand.
GGACTGTCACAGAGAAGAGAGGGGTCAACTTATTCTCCAAAACACCAGAGAGCAGGACAAGAAGCAATAGGTGGAAGCTCATTAAAAAGAGATCCAACCTAGAACTAAAGAGAAATTTCCTGACAGTGAGAACAATTAATCAATGGAATACCTTGCCACCCAAAGTTGCGAGTGCTCCAATGCTGGAGGTTTTTAAGTACTGACTGGACAACCATTTATTCAGGATTGTATAAGGTGTCCTGCCTTAAGCTGAGGTTGCACTAGAAGACCTCCAAAGTCCCTTCCAGCCCTATGATTCTATGTTTCTAAGCTAGGGAAAGTATGATATGACTCTTCTCTACTGTATTCAGACCTCATTTTTATTTATATGGGACAGACCCCAAACAAACCCTTTCAGCTTTCTTCGTTGACAAAGACCTTACCTTAATTTCTCTAATAGATGTTTCCGTATCAATTGAAATAGAAGTATCCCCACTGCCTCGGCGAGAAAAGGTTCCACCTAAGGAGGCTAGGTTAGCTGCTGATAAGCTTGATGCAGTTCGGATTCCCTGCAATTACACACACACACACACACACACACAGAGGGAGGGAGGTATATAAGTGATGTTTACAAGACAGTTTATTATAAATCTTTACAGATAGTCCTCGAGTTATGACCATAATGAAGTCTGCCCATTAGAGGTGAAAGTCAGAACAATGTTAAATGAACTTGCCTCACGTAACTAGCAGCCATTCCTGTTCTCCCCAGTGTCTTAGTTAAACAAATGTACAGGTCATTATGTAAAGATCCTGGGAAGTCTAGTGCAGGCACAGGCCCATCTGCCTCAGGCCTCCCAAGGCCTCATCCACCCCAAGATACCCCATCTTCCCGTCTGTTGGAGGCCTTGCATGCTGATCCACCGCACAACTGGCTTGGCAGCAAAAAACAATGGAAAAGGAAAACTGTGCATGCGTGCCCTTTCCAATTCTGCCCCTGCCCTTCCTCCTGCCAAGGTGCCCTGTCTTTCTAGGACAAAAAAGGACCAGTTCCCTAGCCTTTCAAAGCTTTTTGCAGAAAAAAACCAGCTTAGCCAACTACAGCACATGTGTAACAAATGAGAGATGCTGGGTCCTTGAAAAACTGTTTTGTTCCTTGTTGGCTGCTTGAAGGACACAGCAAGGACTTAAAGGAAAGCCCTAAATAGCTCCTAGAGGCAGTCGGATGAACAGATCTGCCATCAAACCACTTCAGCCCTACTTCGCTGTGATAGCAGCATGCTATAAAGAATGGAAAGGGGGGAAGGAAGGATATAGGAAGAGGGGGATGACAGGAAACAGAAGTGCCCACCAGAGACAATGATTGAAAGATCCAAGGACACCACCCTGGGAACAGAATGCGAACACGCCAAACTTTAAAACTGTTACAAAACACCTAATTTGAACCTTACTGGACACTACCAAGCTGACCAAGAGGGGAAGCCTGGGAGAAGAGAAAATCACTAGGTTTATGTGGGAAATCTCAGAACTAGCTTTGCTCACGCTGTAAGCACTTTGTTGTTGTTGTTAGTTGTGAAGTCATGTCCGACCCATCGCGACCCCATGGACAACGTTCCTCCAGGCCTTCCTGTCCTCTACCATCTTCTGGAGTCCATTTAAGCTCACGCCTACTGCTTTAGTGACTCCATCCAGCCACCTCATTCTCTGTCGTCCCCTTCTTCTATTGCCCTCAATCTTTCCCAGCATCAGGCTCTTCTCCAGTGAGTCCTTCCTTCTCATTAGGTGGCCAAAGTACTTGAGTTTCAACTTCAGGATCTGGCCTTCTAAAGAGCAGTCGGGTTGATCTCTTCTAGGACTGACCGGTTTGAACGCCTTGCAGTCCAAGGGACTCGCAGGAGTCTTCTCCAGCACCATAGTTCAAAGGCCTCAATTCTTTGGCGCTCAGCCTTTCTTATGGTCCAACTTTCACAGCCATACATTGCAACTGGGAAAACCATGGCCTTGACTATACGCACTTTTGTTGGCAGGGTGATGTCTCTGCTTTTTAGTATGCTGTCTAAATTTGCCATAGCTTTCCTCCCCAGGAGCAAGCGTCTTTTAATTTCTTGGCTGCAGTCCCCATCTGCGGTGATCTTGGAGCCCAGGAAAATAAAATCTGTCACTACCTCCATTTCTTCCCCATCTATTTGCCAGGAATTGAGAGGGCTGGATGCCATGATCTTGGTTTTCTTAATGTTGAGTTTCAAGCCAACCTTTGCACTCTCCTTCTTCACCCGCATCAAGAGGCTCTTTAGTTTCTCTTCACTTTTACTACAAATGGAGGCGAGGGTCTTTTTTTCCTAAATGACCAAGCTGGGACAGGCCTGATCTGCAATAATGATCCACCTGGAGACCTTTGTCTACTGTGGGGACTATGCACGAAATGTCCATTCACAAGAACAAGAAGGAGGAGATGGAGACCTGAGAAGGAGCCATTTTAAGACCTAGGAGCAGTGGGGGCTACCCCGAACTGCAGGAAGGGATAGAAGCCCTGGAAGACCAACCAAAGGCCCGGTGGTCCATAGGGATCAGAAAGATGGAAGAGTGGGAATAGAGACCCTCCAGGATAACTTTCACCCAGGGGAGTCGAGGAAGCTGTCACAAAGCACCATGCACTGAAGAGAAGTGCAGAGCAGCGGAGGGCGAGTCAGACGCACACAAGGTCATATTTGAATAGGCTTCCAGAGGGATGCCTTAGATAAACTCAAGACCCAAGGTGGCTAAGAGTGGCCAGCACTGCCACCAGCTTAAATGACCAAGGCAACACCCACACCAGCCGTGACTCCGCCCATTGCTCCACCAGCCCCAACACAGCAGCCAGGGGTGGCCCAACTGGTCCAGCAACCCCCTCCTGAGAAGAGACCACAGATGACCAGCTCTGGGGGTGAAAGTTAACAGCAACCTGAAACAGCTGACATTCTTCCTCACCCAAGTGTGGAACTACATGCAAGAATACGGGGGTGAACTGCTGAGTGACCCAGCCAGGATGCTATGGGTTACCATGGTGTTAGAGGGAGAAGCAGCTGAATGGATGGTAGGCTTGCACAATGATGATGTGGTGAAGCTACACAACTTTGACAGGTTCATGGCCGCCCTGAGGAAGCAGTTCAAGGACCCACTCACCAACAGAAAGGCCAGAACCCAAATCCAAACCATCAAGCACGGGAGGTGACTTGTTGCAGCCTATATTCAAGAATTCCAGAGCCTGGTCTGACGACTATCAAACTGGCCCCAAGACATGCTGATTGAGAACTTTCAAGATGGTCTAAACAATAAAGTCTTCTACACCTGTTTATCCACAGGCGTGTTGCAAACTCTCCAGGGGTGGTACGTCTGGCTGACGAAGTAGAGATCGACCTGGCCAAGTACCATGGGTGCATCAGGTGGGAACAGCAACCTGGCCAAGTACCATGGGTGCATCAGGTGGGAACAGCAACACCCCTTCCTTCAAAAAAAAAAAAGGAAGCCCCGAAGCCTGGAAAATGAGACCTCAGCCCATGTAGCTGATCCACCAACTGCTTTCACTGTGGCAAAGAAAGGCACCATGCTGCTGACTGCCAAGCACTCCAACCAGTACCCAAGTCTGCACAACGAGGGGGTAAAGGTCCCACAGGCCCTGGGAGATGGCCCTCAGAGAAGTATAGGTTATTGAATTCACCCCACAACCTGGCGATAGCAAGGGAACTCCAAAGAAATCCCCCAACTCACGGCAGAGAGTGAAAGTGGAACAGACAACGATCCCCCGATAAGTCGCCCCATGATACTGATGACAATATCAGTAGAATTAGAGTGGCCTTCATCGGGGTACAGGGAGAGGCTAATTGCTTTATTGGACTTGGGCTGTACTAGATGCATAGTCAACCCTAGTGTAGTACAAAAACTAGGGATTCATCTCAGGAAATTAAAAATTTTAGTGGCATTTTGCCAACTGAACCGCTTGGTGGCAAGGGGGTCCCTTACAACCTTCATTAAAGAACCAATGGGGATGAAAATTGGGTCCCACGAAGAGAGCCTCAGTTTCATTGTGGCACTAGGCATGGACAGACACTTGGTATTAGGCTTAGCCTGGCTATTAAAATGAAATCCCTCCATAAATTGGAGGAGACGCATACTAAAGATCCAGCAAAAATGGAACAAGGGAGGGTTAGTAGAGAAGCTGGCATTACACAGCCACATGCTGCCCATTAAGAAAATGAACGCAGAAAATGCGGCGGTGGTGCATGAACATAAAGAGTACATAAAGAAAACATAAAGATACAAAGAATATTGGGACTTGCAGGTGGTTTTCAGCAAATGGAATTCAGACATACTTCTCCACCACCACCCCACAGATATTGCCAGGAATAAAATTGCCCAAGCTGAAACTATACTTCATGACCCCAAGGGAACTAGAAGAGCTCTGGTCCTTCATAGATAAAAATCTAGCCCGGGGTTTCATTCAACTGGCGAAATCACACATGGCAGTACCCGTGCTATTTTGAGAGAAAAAAGATGGGTCCCTCTATCTATGTGTAGACTACCACGGGCTAAATGCAATCTGCATTGAGAAAGATATGTTAGCCCACCTAGCCAAAGGAAAGATCTTTACCAAACTAGACCTGAGGGAAGCATATTACCGGGGGCGTATTAAGGAGGGAGACAAGTGGAAAACCACCTTCAATTGCCCTTTGGGATGCAGGGAGCACCTGCAGTCTTTATGCAATTAATTAACGAAGTCCTGCACAAGCACTATATAAAGGAGTCCTAGTTTACCTATAGATAACGTTCTAATCTACACTGAAACTATGCAAGAACATGTGACATTGGTCAGAGCGGTGCTGAAGAAACTCCATGCCGCTCAAGTATATGCAAAACTCTTCACATGTGAATTCCACAAAGACAAAATTGACTATTTAGAGCAGGGGTCCTCAAACTTTTTAAACAGGGGCCAGTTCATTGTCCCTCAGACTGCTGGGGGGTCGGACTATAGTTTGAAAAAAATTAATGATTATAACCAAAGCATCCTTAGCTATAGGATGGGAGACCACCAGGATAGGCCAGGAGGAGGGGGCAAGGGGATGGCAAAAGGGCAGCAGGGCAGGACTAAGGCAGGACTTCCCTCAGACCCTCCCTCCCTCTCATTCCAATCTCCTTCCTTCGTTCCTTCCTTCCTTCCTCCCTCCCTCCCCTCCTTCCTTCCTCCCTCCCTCCCTTCCTCCCTCCCCTCCCTCCCTTCCTTCCTTCCTTCCTTCCCTCCTCTTTCTCATTACCATCTCCTTCCTTCCTCCCTCCGTGCCCAGGAAGGGACAAGGGGAGGGGAGAGGTTGCCAGTGCGGCCAGTGCCCATGCTGTTGGTGGCCATGGCTTGAAAGGCCACTGTAAATTCCTGGACAAGAGCCGTACAGCCTTAAGAGCAGAGTGGTGGGAAGATATTTGCAATGAGGGAGGGAGAAAATCAGGCAAGAAACGCAGCTGGGGAGGAGTCACCCTCCACGAGGAATGAAGAAAGGCACCATTGGGTGGAGGTGACCAGCAATTGGCCCTCGCCCACTTCACACACCTGGCTCTGTGGGCTCCGGGGGAGGGGACGCCGTGAGCGGAGTGAGAGTCGGCATCTGCCGCCCAGCCCCCAGCCTGCCCGGTTTTGGCAGGCAGTGTGAAGAGGTTGGGCTGGGCAAGGCGAAGCGAAGCTAGCGAGAAGCTGAACCTGCTTCAGCACACTCACAGGAGGTGGCGAGCAGCGCAGGGCCTGGCGTCCCGGGTGACCATCTTCCCAAGGCTGCATCTTTTTTCTCTCTCCCTCTCCTGCCAAAACTGCCTGCTTTTATAGCCTCCCCTGTCTCCACCACTTCCTCCTTTCTCTTCCAGGTATGCTGGAAGTGCTGATCCTGGGGCCTTTGTCTGGCCCCAGCAGCCCTGCAACTCCTGAGGACTCTCTCAGGGTAAGTCCTGCGCTGCGCTGCTTTAGCTCGTTCCCTCCCCCCGCAAGTCCTGCGCTGCACTATACCACCAACATTCGCCCGGCGGGCCAGATAAAAAGACAGGGCAAGCCACATCCGGCCCGCCGGCCGTAGTTTGAGGACCCCTGATTTAGAGTATCACATTTCGCACAAGGGGGTGGAGATGGACCCAGAAAAGGCAGGAGCAGTACTGGAATGGGGGACCAAAGCTTCCTTCGGTTTGCTAATTTCTTTTGGCAATTCATCCCATCTTTTGCCCAACTAGTGCTCCTCATCATAAACCTCCTAAAAACAAAAGGAGAGGAGAAACCCAAACCAAGCCAACCCCTTAAATGGAACATGGAGTGCCAAGAGGCTTTAGAAAGACTTAAATGTTTATTCACCATTGAACCTGACCTCAAACACCCAGACCTGAGTGCCCCATTTGTTATTCAAGCTGACACCAGTGATGTGATGGTCGGAATTGTCCTGCTCCAGAAAAACACCCAGAATATCCTACAATCATGTGCCTACACCTCTAAAAAGCTAACTGAGGCAGAGCGCAGGTGTGCAATCTGGGAAAAAGAAGCGTTGTCATGGTTCTGATTAGGGCACGGGTCGGCAACCCGCGGCTCCGGAGCCGCATGCGGCTCTTTGAGGCCTTACCTGCGGCTCCGGAGCCTCCTCCGCCATTTTGGCGAGCGCATGCGCGCATGCGCGGGCGGGTGCGGGGGGTGCGCGAGCGCATTGCATTTAGCGCAGGTTAACGGCGCGCGCATGTGCGCATGCTTTATTAGTATGCAGCAACGCGCGGCTTCTAAATGGCACCGAACATGGATGGGGAATACTTCAAAGAACTTCGAGGCATTGTTTACCTTAAAGTCTCTTTATTAGTACAGCACCCTTCGGCACGAACATGGTGGATGCCAAGATCTGAATTCCCCTCCCCTGAACACATAATATTCAAGCACAATTCCCTCCTCCAATTAGCATAAATCACGTTCTACAATCAGTTTGAAGGGCAAAGTTTCCCTTCCGTTCAACAACCCGCCAAATTCTTATCTTCTCTTATTTCAAAACAGCCTTGAGAGACATTCTTCCTCCTCCCCCCCCCAGCATCAACTAATTCTAACTCTAAAAGTAACACACAAGTTAAAGAAGCAAAGCTGCTTCTCCACATGTTGTTAAAGCAAGAACATCCAATGTTAGCAACGTTGACATCCGGCCCCCCTTACAAAAAGGACAATTCCTGTAGCGAAAACAAAAGTATATGTTAGGGACTGTCTCTCGGTTTGTTAGGGTGTTTCTTATAGAATCTTTTGATGAGTCTGTTGGCTTTCACATCGCTAAATTTCACCCAAGTGGCTTCAGATAGCAAGTATCCCTTCCATTGTACTAGGTACTGCAATTTCCCTTTAAAAATTCTAGAATCAAGAATACGCTTTACTTCATAGTGAGTTTGACCCGCCACTACGAGGGGTCCGGGTGCCTTCTTAGGGGGAGGTCTTAAAGTGGATTCTCGCAAAGGTTTCAACAAGCTGCAATGGAAGACAGCGTGAATTCTCCCTAAAAGCCTAGGGAGTTTTAATTCTACTGTGACCGGGTTGATGATTCTTATGATGGGGAAAGGCCCCAAGAATTTTGGTCCTAATTTCTTACTGGGTAATTTAAGGCGTAAATATTTGGTCGACAGATAGACCTTTTCCCCAACTTGGAATGTTCTTTGAGGGGCTCTCTTTCTGTCTGTCTGCTTTTTATAAGTCTCGGAAGTCTTTTTAAAAGCGGCTTTCGTGGCTTTCCAAACCCATTTTCCTGGCAAATGGCAGGCTAATGACGCATCGGGAGCATCCAGAATTGGTCGACAGATAGACCTTTTCCCCAACTTGGAATGTTCTTTGAGGGGCTCTCTTTCTGTCTGTCTGCTTTTTATAAGTCTCGGAAGTCTTTTTAAAAGCGGCTTTCGTGGCTTTCCAAACCCATTTTCCTGGCAAATGGCAGGCTAATGACGCATCGGGAGCATCCAGAATCGATTAGCACTTTTAAGTCTATTTGTGCCCCCGACTTAGGGATTATAAGTTTGGCAGGCAGTGAAAAAGGTGGGACATGTCAACTCACCATCGGGTCGTTCTCTCCTTCGTCGTCGCTGTCAAAGGAGGGTAGAGCGGGGGTGGCTTCCCCCTAAGTCCCGGCATCCTCCTGTGTGGGTGATGTGACCTGGGCAACAGATTCCTGCGTGATCCGGTTGTATTTTTCTCTCATTATCTGCTGGGCAGGTTTTTTTCTTGCTGCTGGTCCCGGTCTGCTCTGCTGTTGGGGGCAGGGGACTGGACAGTTTGCTGCTCGATGTCCCTGCTGTCCACATCGGAAGCACTTGATTGACGGGCCTGCAGGTGGCCTGGGTCTTTCAGCAGTCGCAGTAGTTGGAAGTTTTCGTGCGGGTGGTTTCCATTCGGGTTGTTCTGGCTTAAGTTCGAATTCAGGTGGGGGAGGCTTCTTATAGCGGGCGAGCTGAAGGTCTAGTCTTACCGCTGTCTGGTACCATTCCTGCAGCTGATCAGGTACTGCTCGATAGATGCAGGCCTGAGAGAGGTGATCGTCTAATCCCTCAATGAAGTGATGGATTAGGGATTGCTCAGGCCACCCCTCTATCCGACCTGCTATCTTGCGAAACTCTCGCACGTACTCCAGGGCAGGCCTGCCGGCTTGTTTTATTTTGTGGATTTGTTCTCCTGCTTTGAGGCCAATAGATGGGTCCTCAAATCTCTCTCAGCCCTAGGAGGAAGAGGTGGGGGTCCTCCAATTCGGGGGCTTGCTCATTATATAAATTGTTCAGCCATTCGGATGCTTCTCCCTCTAGGCTGGACGCAATCACATCGACCATAGCACCTGGGTCCGGGTAGAGATAGGCCCAGCAGTTCAAATGAGAGCGCACTTGGTTGAGGAAGAAAATCAGCTTTTCTGGGTCCCCATCGAAGGTTGCTCTGAAGGGTGGAGTCATCATTGGCTGATGGGGCCTCCACCCGGCCTGCTGCCATATTCCCTGCTGTTGGCCAGCATGGGGTTGTGACGTCCTCTGCTGCTGCAGGCTCCTCAATGGTTGCTGGATGAGTGGCAGTCGTCCTCCCACCAGCTGCTGATCTCCTGGCTTCTGCACCACCCCAAGCTGTTGCAGAGCCATCAGCTGTGGCACGCTCAGAGGTTGATTTCTGCTTCTCATCTCCAGCCCTTTAAATCTCTCCAGTGGCTGGCTACGAACTGCACACAGGCATTCCCACTCACCCGAATCCTCAGTGGCAGATGTTCCGGTGGCTCTCCCCCAGTCTGCTTTTGGAGCCTTTGAGGGTGATAAGGCAATCTCGAGGCTTCTGGAGTCTCCGCTGGGCTGGGCCCGGGCTGATGGCCAGATCAGCTCTCCTAGCTGCTTGGGTTCCGCCTCCACCTGGGAATCCTGCAAAAACTCATCCTCCCACAGCATGCTGTCTGTTGCTTCCCCCTCTGGGGTATCAGCAACTGCCGGGTCACCGTCTTCAAGCAGGTTCTCTTTTCCCATGATGAAATTTTCTCCTGAATCTTTGCCAGCTTCTCTCAACCCTAGAGACAGCGGCTGGAGTTCAGGACTCCAGATAGTTTGAAAAGAAAGTAGATCTTGGCATGATGTCATGATTCCGATTAGGGGAATACTTCAAAGAACTTTGAGGCATTGTTTACCTTAAAGTCTCTTTATTAGTACAGCACCCTTCGGCACGAACATGGTGGGTTCCCCTCCCCTGAGCACATAATATTCAAGCACAATTCCCTCCTCCAATTAGCAGTCATAAATCACGTTCTCCAATCAGTTTGAAGGACAAAGTTTCCCTTCCGTTCAACAACCCACCAAATTCTTATCTTCTCTTATTTCAAAACAGCCTTGAGAGACATTCTTCCTCCTCCCCCTCAGCATCAACTAATTCTAACTCTAAAAGTAACACACAAGTTAAAGAAGCAAAGCTGCTTCTCCACATGTTGTCAAAGGAAGAACATCCAATGTTAGCAACGTTGACAAGCGTATGAGGTGAGGTGGGCAATTCTTATCTGAAGACACTTTCTAGAAGGCAGTAAAGCTCCTTTCGAAGTGTGAACACATCATAAAAATTTAGAGGCTTTAAGGACATCCCGGAAGCTATCCCCAAAGCAAGCGTAGTGGGCCCAATGCTTCAATCGCTTCAACTTCAAACTTCGAAACCTTTCTGGGGGGGAAACCTTTCTGATTGGTGCCCTCTCGCGATTACCCCAATAGCTCAAAAAGGGAAGTCATAAGCCTGGTTATTCCTTCTAACCAGCTGGCGGTCCCCGCCAGCACCAGAGTCCAGAAAAAATCTCCCTCCCCCCACAGATGGCTGACAACCTGCTAATAGCACTAAAGGATCCTTGACTAAAGACAAGTGGTTAAAAACCACCAAACAGACTGCCCTATGCATGATGCTCTTGCCTAGGTTGGGGATAAACTCTATGTGCTTGAAAACGAATGTACCCTAATCCTACAAAGGAGCCATACGTCCAAAAGAGTGGAACATTTTAGTTTTGTAAACACACTCCATCTAATAAAGCGCCAATTCTGGTGGCCTTCCCTAAAGAAAGATATCGAACACTATGTCACTAACTGCCCTATCTGCTCCTTGGAGAAAGGCAACCAGGGAAAACTCCTGGTCTCTTACAACCAGTGGCCAATCCCAGAGTACCTTGGAAAGAAATCTCTATGGACTTTATAGTGGAGCTGCCAGAAAGCTCAGGAAATACAGAGCTCCGAAATCCCATCAGCATGTGTGCTAGTGAAACTCTTGGTGCAACATATCTACAGACTCCATGGTGTTCCTGAGAGGATCATCTCAGGCCATGGAATCCAATTCACATCTCAGTTTTGGAAAGAGTGCCTAAAATTACTGAGCACCCCACAAGGGCTCAGCTCCTCACATCATCCTCAAATGAATGGAGGTTGTGAATGAATGCATTCCATTCTAGAACAGTATCTCCACTACTACAATTATCAACAAGACAACTGGGATGACCTCCTACCCTTCGCGGAAGTAGCTTACAACACTGCTGTCCACAAAAGCACCGGCTTTACACCATTCTAAGTAGTCATTGGCCAAGACTTCGTGGCCATGCCCAAATTGCCCGAAACAACCCCACAAGATATATCACCACTGCTGCCATCCCCACTGCTGCTGGCCTGCGGGGGGTTGTGGTGCCCCTAGTTGCTGCAGGCCCCCCTGCGGTCCTGGAGGCGGTTGTTCCTGGATCCCCAATGGTTGTGGGCCCCTCAGTGGTTGCTGCACATTTGGAGGTGGCGGCCAGCCCCACTGCTGCTGCAACACTCCCAGCAGTTGCTGACCTCCCCGGCGGCTGCATCACCCTCGGTTGTTGCAAAGTCCCCATCTGCTGCTGCACATTCGGGGGCTGCGACCACCCCAGCTCAGCTGCTGCACCGCCAGCAACTGCTGGCTTCCCACCTGGGGAGGCTGCAACATTTCCCATTGTTGTACGGGCCCCGGATTGGGTGGCCGGTAAGCATGTCGATCCGGGGTTTGGCTGTCCCAGCGACGGGTTGGGCTCTTATCCTGTCGGCGGTGATCTGGGCTTTTGGAGGGGCAACAACAGGAGCTTTCTCTCCCCGCGGGGCTGGAGGCCATGGTCGGTGGCTTCGAGGACGGGGAGGCTGCTTGATCTGCACAGGGGGGACTGGGGGTTCCCCTTGGTAGGAGTTGGTGGCTGCCTCACCGATCATCATGATCGCTCGTGTATGGGGAACGGGAAGGTTGTTCTCCACTTTTCATCTCTAGCTCAAGTCTTTCCACCAACTTCTCCAGTGACTCACCCGAGTCCTCAGCGGTAGACGGTTTTGTGGTTCTCCACCGGTCTGGGGAATGTGAGGTGCGAGAATCCCTTCGTAGCAGCTCAGCCCCGTCTGCCTTTGAAGCATTTGAGGATGGCAAGGCCATCTCGAGGTGTCTGGAGACTTTGCTGGGTAGGGTCCATTCCGACGACCAGATCAGCTGTCTTCGCGGTTTGGGCTTTGCCCCCAGCTGGGAGGCCTGAAAAAGTTCCTTCTCCCTCTGGGGTAGCAGCCGCTGCCGGGGTGCTGGTTTCAGGCGTTCTCTCTTTCTCCATGCTGAGATCTTCCCCGGATCTTTGTCAGCTTATCCCTCCTTTCTAGGGACAGCAACTAGGGCTCGGGACCCCAAGATAGTTAAGAAAAAGTTGGGGGTTTTGGCTTAATGTCATGGTTCCGGCAGATGAAACTCTTCAAAAGAACTTCGAGGCATTGTTTACCTTAAAGAATTTTTATTTTGAGTAGCATAAAATCGGCACTGCATAATCGAAGCCAAAAACTGAATTCCCCTCCCCTGAGCACATAGTATCAAAGCACAATTCTCTCCTCCAATTAACAGTCATAAATCACATTCCCCAATTAGCTTGAAGCGCGGGCTTCCTCTCCAGTTCTCCAGCCCAATTCCTTATCAGCTCTGGTTACAATAACCTTGTTTCTCACGCTAGGTTTAGTTATGTCTAGCTGGACTCTCGTTCACATCCCCCCTCCCAGCATCATCTAACTCTAAAAGCAAAAGGTAAAAGATGGCTACATTTCCATCTGTTGTCAATGCAAAAATATCTGATGTTAGCAGCGTTGATAGCGGTACTAATACGTCACATGAATTTGATTCTATGCCTCTGTTTATACAAACAAGGATTGTATTAGCTTTTTTGGCTACTACCACACACTGCTGGCTCATATTTAAGTGATTGTCCACTAGAACTCCAAGGTCCCTCTTGCAGTTACTGTTTTTGAGCCAGATTTTGCCTACCCTGTACTTGTACTTTTGGTTTTTCCTGCATAAATGTAAAGCCTTGCTTTTCTCCTCATTACATTTCATGTTGCTGGATAAGGCCCATTGTTCAAATCTGTCAAGATCTTTTTGGATCGTGAGCTTGTCTTCTGGGGTGTTGGCTACTCCTGCCAGCTTAGTGTCATCTATTCCCTCATCTAAGTCATTTATGAAGACATTGAAGAGTACTGGGCCTAAGAAGGAATCCTGTGGTACCCCGCTGCTTACTTCCCTCCATCTATATGTAGTACCATTAAGGACAACTCATTTGTCAACCAGTCAACCAGTGACAGATCCATCTGGTGGTTATGGTGTCTATCCCACATTTTTCTAGCTTACCAAGAAGTAGGTTGTGGTCTACTTTGTCAAATGCCTTGTTGAAATCTAGGTATACTATGTCCATAGCATTTAGTAATTTAGTAACTTTGTCAAAGAATGAAATAAAATTGGTTTCACATGACCTGTTTTTAACAAAACCTGTGCTGACTTCTAGTTATAACTTCATTTGTTTCTAGATGTTCACAGATCTGTTTTTTTATTATTTTTTCCCGTATCTTCCCAGGTATTGATGCTAGGTTGATTGATCTGTAGTTTCCTGGATCTGTTTTTTTCCCTTTTTTGAAAATGGGAACCACAACAGCTCTTTTCCAATCTTCAGGTAATTCCCCAGTGTTCCAGGATTTTTTAAAGATATGATACAATTTTTCTGAGATAACATCTGCCAGCTCCTTCAGAACTCTGGGATATAAACCATCAGGTCCCAGTGATTTATATTTGTCAAGATCAGATAAGTGTTCTCTTACCATTTTGTTGCTTAATTTAATTTTTATTTGTAGTCTGTCTTTTACAGTTATGTTTTTGATAGGTTGGGCTATAATTTCTTTTTGCGTGAAGACTGATGCAAAGAATAAATTAAGCGGCTCTGTGTTCTCTCTGCTGCCTGTTACTTCCTTACCATCTTCTCTCTTTAGTGCAGGGCTTTTCAACCTGTGGTACGCGTACCACTTGTGGTACATTAACAAGTGGCAGGTGGTACGCAGCCCTGCCTAGCCAAGTGTAGTGGGGGAGGGAAAGAGCCAGCGCAGGCAAGGACTTACAGTGAGAGAGTCCTCTGGAGCTGCAGTGGCTGGGGAGAGACAAAGGGCCCAGGCTCAGTTCTGGCTCACCCTCCCCCATGAGAAAGAGGGAGGAGATGGAGAGTGGAAGGATTCTTATGTGCTTTTGTGACTTTGAAGTTCTGGGATTTGTGCAATGTGGGCTTTGTGTTCTTAAGGAGTGTTTGGCAATTTCTATTTGGCTGATGGCTGATGGCTGGTGTTAGCTTCTATTGCTCTGCTATTGTTAGCTGTAAGTTTTGCTGCAAAGGATTTTGAAGTATTTTTCTCCTGAATGGATTTTGCCTGTAGATTCTTTTACTTATGAATGGAGCCATTTGGGGAGGCTGCCTTAGCCAGCAGCCAATACTTACTATATTTTTTTTTCTTCCTTTCTTTCCTTTCTAGCCAGTAGCTAATTCTTAAAGGGGAATGTGCCTTTTTAAGCTAGTTCACTCAGCAGTTTGTCTTTTCTGTTTCTGGAGGCTTTTCCTTGTTTGATGAATATATGGAAGAGAAAAAATATGGGGGGAGGGTTTCAAATTCTTCCTTCAGAAGGAGGTGGGCATGAGAAAGAGGGAGGCAGGGAAGGAGGGAGGGAGGGAAGTCCTGTCTTAGCACTTAGCCACCAGCAGCCCTGCCATTGACTTTACTTGTCAAAAGGTTGCAAAAGGGGATCACATGACCCTGGGACACATTGACCATCATAAATATGAATCAGTTGCCAAGCATCCAAATATAAATCACATGACCCTGGGCATGCTGCAATGGTCATAAGTGTGAAAATGGTCATAAGTCATTTCAGTGCAATTGCAACTTTGAACAGGGTTTTTTTTTGGTCATCAAGTTTTTGACACCTTGCTAGGTGGTACTCGAATATTGCCATATCCTAAAAGTGGTACAATCGGTGAAAAGGTTGAAAAGCCCTGCTTTAGTGGATTGACTGTTTCCTTGTCTTTTTTCTTGTTGTTTATATGTTGAAAGAAACTTCTTTTTATTATCTTTGACTTTTGTCACAAGTCTTTGTTCATTCTGAGACTTAGCTTTCCTGACTTCATCTTTGCAGATTCGGGCTATATGCTGATATTTTGCCTCAGTTATGTGTCCCTCTTTCCATTTTTTGTACTTGTTCTTTTTGTCTTTTAGTTTATCAGAGAGATCTTTGTGCAGCTATGCTGGTTTTTTCTTGGATTTCTTGTTTTTCTTTTTCAGTGGTATTGTGCAGGACTAGGCTTTTATGATCATAATTTTCAGAGTTTTCCACACTTCTTGAGTTGTTTTCATCCATGGAATTTTTCTTAGCTCTGAGTTTCTTAAAATCAGCTCTTTTAAAGTTTAAGACACTAGCTGTATTATGTTCTATTGCTTGTGTTTGCTTTATATTGAATTCCAATATGACGTGGAAGTTCTGGCAACTTCAACTCCCTCTATCACTTCTTCATTAGTAAGAATTAGGTCCAGTATAGCTTTTCCTCTAGTTCCCTCCTCTACCTTTTGGATGACAAAGTTGTCAGCTAAGTTGGTTAGGAATCTAGTCAATCTCCCATTTGCTGCAGAGTTTGTCTCCCAGTTGATATCAGGGTAGTTAAAATCTCCCATTACTACTGTGGTATTTGTTAACTGATTTGCAAAACATTCATCTATTTCTTCTGCTTGGTTGGGTGGCCTCTAGTATGTCCCTATAGCAATGTTATTCTTTTTCCCCTCTTATATTAATCCATATGGTGCCAAACTTTAGAACTGTTACCAAACCAACTAATTTGAACCTTATTTCACACTACCAAGATGACCAAGGGGAGGAAGGCCTGGGAGAATGGAAAAATCAATGGGTTTATGCGGGAATCCTCAGATCTGGCTTTGTTTATACTGTAACCACTTGGCTTTAGTAAAAGTATACCTTTCACTACAAATTGAATTGAGGATCTTTCTTTCCTAAATGCCCAAGCTGGGATAGGCCTGACACAGTTTTTCTCCTGGTTTGCTGCACAAACAGCAAAAAAAAAAACATTTGCAAGGAACCAGCTTCTCTCCTATTTTGGTTTTGCTGCACATGTTGTGTTCTAGCCTAAATTTTATTAACTGGGTTTTTTCTGCCTCAAGACAAAAAGCTGCAGAAAGATCTTTGCTTGCTTACTTCTGTCATCTACTTTTCAGCTTGGAGTCAAGGAAAGGTTTTTAAAAGGGACAGAAATTGGAGAGCAGAGATGGGGAGTTTAGTTCTAGCACCTAATTGGGGGGGGGCTGTCATTGAGGCTTTGGATTCTGATGATGACAACAGGAAGCCAGTTCCTGAGATGTCCTTGGAAGGTGAGCCGTTGGCATCAGTTGAACAGCCAAATGAGCAGGCAGAGGAGATGGGTCCAGCTGGCCGGTAGAGGAAACAGCTGCTGCTCATATGCAGTGAAGAAGATGATCAGCTGTCACTGTTGCCACTGTTACACAATGAGGAAGACAAACTGCCAACCTCTTCTGATGCATAGGCACATCGAGCAGAGCGTAGGGAGGAATAGCAGAGGTCAGCTTGGCTAAGCAAGAGGAAGCAGCCCTGGCTTCCCAAATGAGACACACTGGGCTGTTCTTATTTAAGAAAAATTTTGAGTTAGGATTGATGTTTCCATGCCTTGCAGTGTCTTACCTTTGTCTTGCCTTTCCTAGTCTTGCCGATCTCACCACTTTGCCTCATGCTTATGATCCTGACTAGTCAACAACCTCTTCTGAACATTGGAGTCCAGGACTATTTCATCACTCTTGTGCCTGACCCTCTGAACTCTTTACTCATGCAAGCTGCTAGACTGGTAGAAACTGGATTACTTCAGGTGTGTTGGCATATAGCTTTCTGTTGCTTGTATTTTTAAAAAATATGTTTTATTTTTTTACATAATCACCTTAATACTTGGTAAACAGCATGTTGTCTGGGTTAGTATTTACAAAACAATCAATAACAATTAATTTCTATAATTCTATAGTCCATATAATGGCTTTGCTTGATTTTCTCTTCTTCCAATAATGTTCTCTTTTGCCAGCCTTAAATTAATACATTTCTTATTTGCATAAATGACAATTAAATATAGACATTTTCTCATGTTTCTGCAAATAATAACCACATCAATATAAAACTTCTTTTCTAATTGATCATCTTGATTGCCTCGTCATAGATCCTGTTTAAAAAATTCTTATTTAAATTTGTTTTCCCCACAATATTCAAAGCATTCTTACTGGTTAAGATTTTCTCAAAATTAGTTACACTTAAGTATTTAAGTCTTTTTTCTCATACAAGCCATCCCAACACTTTTATATTACTCATATCTTAAAAAAACAAAAGAAAACAAAGAAAACACTTCTTTTATATAAATCATCCCAACATTCTTATATTTCTCATATCAAAAAACAAAACACAAAAGAAAAAAGAAAGAAAGAATACTGTATTACTTGTGGGGTTCATCCCTCTTAAACTAATCTTCATTTATATCTAAAATCTTTCTATTTCTTTAACCATATTCAAACAGATGTTTAATTTTTAAATATTCCCTCTGATAAATCCCATCATCCAATTTCTTAATTCTCACTTTAGTCTTTTTTTTTTTTTTTCCAAACATCTTTCCTAATCAATATGCTTTGCTGAATCAAAAACTCTTCCCATAATCTTGTAAATGTTGTTGCATGTACAAAAGGCAAAACAGGTAAGATGTTTTTGTAGGAGGGTTTTGCCCCTTCGTATTCATTGAGAATCTTTTCCTTTCTTTCTTTCTTTCTTGATTTATTTATCATTTTTTGTCTCTCAAGTTCTTGTAGTTCTTCTGCAAGAATCCATTTTGTCAAATCTTTTTTCTTGTCCTCAAACCTATTTTGTAATGTTAGAGTATAGTTTGTCTTTTCCATGTCCAGTATTTCCTGTAAGTTTTTTCCCATCTGGGTTAAGTCATACTTCTTTTTATTGTTAAGTTCCATCTTAAAATCTCTCTCCTCTGTCTCGTGTTCAGTTGTCTGTTTTTTCTGCTCACTCTCTATTTTTATTTTCTGAGAATGTTTGTGTTGGAAAGTTAAATTGGAGATGTGTTCATTTATATTTTCAAAGTTATATTTAATTTCCTCATGGTTTGAGATCATTGTTGTTTGGATTTGCTGCAACATAGCATAGATCTCCTTCTGAAAACTATTTGTTTTTTCTTTGTATATTCTTTCTGCAGATCTCTGGTTTTCCATGATAGCCAAAAATCAGAGTTTTCCTTTCTCTGCAGATAGCTTTAGAGTCACAGTTGAGTTGGTATTTGTAATCCAGAAAGGTCAATTTTTTTCTAAAGTTTATAATTTTCACTTTATAAATAGCCCAAAATGTTCTCTCTTTTTTGTCACAGCTGTTCTCTGTTATTAAAACATTGAAGGTCACCAGAAACAATTTATCTTTTCCTGGGCTTTACCAGTTCCTGTGATAGAGCAACTGCTGTTGTATATTTTCATCCACCACTAGATGTCAGCACTAGTTCATTTTTCAGTAATAGACAATTGTTTACTTCTATTATTTACTTTTATTTTCATGGTTTAAAAGGAAAATCTTAACAGTTTCCACCGATTTCAAACTTATCCAAATTAAGTCTTATATTAATTTCATTTCAATATATTTCTGTTCCCCCTGAAAAGTTTAATTCGCCGCTTCTGTCTGCAGGAGGATGGGGCAGATCCCTCTCCTTCTCACTTTCAGAGGCTTTTTGCTTCTTGGGGTTTTTCTTTTTTTCCCAGGAAATCAATTTTCAAATAGAAGAGAGAAATCACTGTTCTTACCCAGTTCCAAACATGTTGTTTACAGTCAGCTTAAAGTAGTGCTTTTGGGCTTCGGCTGCTTGTAGCTTGGGCTAGACTCTGAAGTTAAGCTAGCCTTTCTCCTGCTGGTTTCTGGAAGGCTTTTCCCGGACCGATCAGATCGACCGCCATCTCTCCGCAATCAGCGGGACTTCCTACCTTCTTTGTTGCCTCTAAGGGGCAACTTCAAGCCCATTTAGGGTCCCCTAACAGGTAGAAATTGGCCATAGGGTGCGGAGCCCCGTGATCCCTCAGCTGCTGCGTTACTGCGCAAAACCAGAATCCTTTGTTGCTTGTTTTAAGTAAAAGTTTGTAATTGCTTCCTGGGTGTGTGTGTATGTGCACACTTAGCCTGTGACAGATGAGGAGGTTGGGGAGAAAGTTCAAGAAGTCCGTCCCTCCCTTTTTTTGTTCTTTATTGAAGAACAATGGGGGAAGAAGGGGGTTAAAACAAGGTAAAGGTTTGGGGAAGTTTATCCTGAAGCTGCTGCCTTTGCATGCAAGGGCTGGCTTCCTAGCAAGAACCAGGAGAAATTTGCAGCCTCCCGAGAGCAAGCTGATTGGAGCAGAAAGCTTGTAAACCATTCGCCATTTCCGCAAGACATTGTCAGTGCACTGAAAATGGTGGCTGCTTCCAGGAGCCCAAGTGCTGCAAAGTCCCATTGTGGCGGGATAGGGGGGAAGAGAGGTGAGGTGCTGTAGTAACCCCATTGTCTATTGTAAGGGCAAATGACTGTGGAGGCACTGCAGCTGTCATAATTTTGAAACATAGTTGTATGTAGTTTGGAGATGTCTGTTGTAACTTTGAACAGTCATTAAGTGGCCTGACATTTCTTGAGAACTACCTGTATTATTCCTTTAGAGTCACAATATAGATGGGAATGTTTCTATAGGTTTTTTAAAAAACAGTCTTCTATTTCCTGTTTTCTTCTCATAGACATTTAGTTTGAGATGACATTGCTTGATTAGTTAAATCTGTTTCCCAACAGATGCAAATCAGAAAACTATAGTTTACACACTTTGTTGAACACTACATTGTAAACCATTCCATGTATAAGCTATTCTATTCTTCTAACAGTTCTGTACATTCAGATACTACTTCTTTTACTCTTAGGGCATACTAACATATATATGCTTCAGCCAGAAACAAATGAAATACTCTTATATAATGTGTGCCAAAATGTATTGTCAGGCTTACTCTTTCAACCAAAAGACCTCAAAACATTGTCATTGTTGAATCAAGCAAAATTGACTATGTTATAAAATGTAACACAAAAGCCAATAAAAATATCACAGCAGAATATCAATAGTATTAACAAAGTCATTAAATCGCATTTCTAAATCTTAGGTGGCATGTTTAGACATTATAATAAGCCAGGCTCATACCCATTGGCTCCCTTACTCAGTAAACCTGCTTAGTCTCATCTCCTATACAAGGTGATGACTTCCTCTATCAGGAACAAGCCAAAGCAAAACAAAGAAGAAAACAAAACAAACAAAACACCCAATAGTTATTTAGAGTAGGAATGTGCAAAATGTTCACAGCTTGAAATATTTCAAGCCCAAAATGCCTGGTCCAAGCATTCAATGCTGTTTTCCAAGAACTGTATTTCATTCTAATCCCTTGTTTTGATCCAAATTGAAATTGTGCTCTTTTGAGGGCTGTTGCTTCATGTATTATGCAAGGTTTGAGCCCTTTGACTAATCTGCTTTATGATTAAACCTTTTCTCTTTTTTTTGGCCAACATGAGTCAAATAGCACCAGCTAGTTTCATCTCCGATACTACTGGCTGGGACTAGGTGAGATGGGAAAAGAGTAACATTAGAGAAGGATCTGAAGTCATTTAAGCTTATATCAGAGACAGCTGCTGTTGGGTTTAAGCTGAGACAGTAAGCTTTTTTTCAAATTTTTGGAATATTCAAAATATTTCACATTTGGTTGTTCTGAATTCTTGCCAAAGAGTTTTAATGCAACATGGAACGTAGCCAACTTGGAATTATCACACCTATTATTTGATGAAGCAAGCAATTTATTTTAAGTTCCCACAGGATTTAGTTCTTCCCTTATAGAGGACAATTATAAATCAGTATGGATTCTGATTGCTATTTGTACTTTTCCATTGGCAGTCTCAGCCAGAAAAAGACTTTATATTTATACCATAAAAGAAAGACAGGTTTTTAGCACATGGGATCATTCAATTGAATTTGTATTAGTCAGGATACTGAGAATTTGTAAAATATTACATGTTAATAATATACACTCAATCTTACCACATATTACTTCTTACCTTCTCAAAGTCTTTTGCAGACCTTTCTTCAACCTAGAGTGAATAAGAAAAAAGAAAACTTAATCTGATAATAAGGTGGCAAGTCCACAAACAGCTTCAACTGAAAACATATTCAGTACAAGTATTCCTCGACTTACAACCATTCAGTTAGTGGCCAAAATTCCAAGGCACTGGACATTCAAGTGACATGCAGCCAGTCCTCACATTTATGACTTGTCACAGTATTCCCACCATCACGTGATCAAAATTCAGGTGTCTGTCAACCAGCATGTATTTATGACAGTTGCAGCATTCCAGTGTCATGTGATTGCCATTTGCAACTTCTCCGCCGGCTTCTGAGTAGCAAAGTCAATGCGGAAAGCCAGATTCCCTTATAACCACGTGACTTAACAAATGCAGTGATTTGCTTAACTGTGGCAAAAAAAGTCATAAAATCAGGTGCAACTCACTTAACAACCGCCCAGCTTAGAAAAAGAAATTCTGGTTCCAATTGTGGTTGTAAGTCAACATGATATAACACCATTTATTTGTCAGCTTGACATAAATCTAGATAACCAACCAAATAAGTGGCTATAGATTTGAATATTAACAAGATACTTCTTTTATCATATCCAGGAAGACCAACATAGGATATCCTATTTTTCACTTCTTACCATTGCAAGAATAGCAGAAAAAAACTGCTAATTAAAGTAACTTTTATTTATTTTTTTTGTAAAAGTTTTATTGGTTTTTTACAATAACAACCTTAGTGCCTGGTGTACAGCTTGTTGTCTTGGTTCATAATTTTTAAAAAAAGAATATAGAATTAATAATAGTTAATAAACAATCAATAATAATTAATTTTTATATTTCCATAATTAGTATATCAATTAATAATATGTTTAAGGAAACATATTATTAATTGATATACTAATTATGGAAATATAAACAAATATAATATGTTTCCTTGATCTTCTCTTCACCCAGTAGTATTCTCCTTCTACGTTAAACAAATATAATTTCTAATATTTGATATTTTCCATATTTAAATGATTAAATAAAAACATTTTCTTTTATATTTATACCAACAATAGTAGCGTCCATATATAGCATTTTTTCCTTATCAGCTTATGTTATTTTCGTAAGAGTCATCTTATTGATTCACCATATATCTTATTTTCATAAATCTTGTTTAAGCTCAATTTCTCCATAATATTCAAACAATTCTTGTCGATATTTTCCCCAGTATTTAACATCTAAATATCCAAATTTTCCATTTAAATATATCATCCCAATATTTTCATATTTCATATATTATACATACTATGCTACTTATCTATCATAACATCTATCCATAACATCTTACTAGTCAATTTATATTTCACTTCTATTTGTAAAAATTAGTTAAATCACTATATATCCTTTTTTTCAGAGTTCTTATTAAGCCTAATTTCCTCTCAATATTTCAATCATTCCTTAATCCTAAATCTTTTCAAACTTAATTTGTCTTTAAAATTCAAACTTTTCCTTCACTTACAACATCCTCATATTTTTACATTTCCTATCTTATCAAAAAATACTATATTACTTATATCTCTTATCCCACTTATTCTAAAGTCCCAATTATTTGTTTATTTAGCCATATTCAAACAAGTGTTTACTCATATAATATTCCATCTGGTAAGGCGAATCCAGTCTCTTCAGCCCATCTCTAACCTTCTTCCTTTGCCAAATTGTTTTCCAAATTAATATTTTCAACTTGTCTAGTTGTATTTTTGTAGTTATTGTTAGGAGTAGAGGATACATAGTAGGTAGGATGTATGCTTTTTGTCTCCCAAACAATGATTCTCCTGGCAGTATCCGTTTTGTTAAATCTTCTTTCTTCTCAGGTTTATTTTGACGTTCTAATGCATAAGGTATCTTTTCCATATTTATTGTTGTATCCAAGTCTTGTAAGTTTTTTTTTGTTTGTATTAAGTTATAATTCCCTTCATTTGTAACTTCACCAGTTAAGTCATTTTTTTCTAGTTCACATTCTGTTATCTGGATTGTTTGTTCATTCTTTACCATCATTCTTTGAATGTTTTTTGATTGTAAATTTAAGTTAGAAATATATTCACTTATAGTATCAAAGTTATGTTTAATCTCGTGGTTTAGGTCTATTGTAGTTTGTATCTGTCGTAGCATTGCATAAATTTCGTCTTGGAAAGTATTTGTCTTGTCTTGAAGTGTTTCTAAAGGTCTTTGATCTTTCAGGCTAAATCTTTCAGGAGTAGATATTAAGTGTGGTTTTCTATCATTTTTTGATGAGTATGTCACATCCATGTTGTCTCCCCCTTTCGAGTAGTCCGTCATACATGCTATAGTCTATGTAATTAGCCTTGTCAAGCTAACCAGAGCTCAAAATCCATACAGTCCAATTTTGTATAGTTCTTGTTTTTATATATATATTTTTGTTATCCACTGTAATTTTCAGTTGTCAAGGTTTCAGTAAAAGCAATGTTTTATAACAATTCTTTGTTTCAGGAGTCAATTGTCAATTCAATATATTTAGCCAACTTAAATCCTTCCTGTAACTTCCCTTCTCAATAATTTATCATAGATCAAAGTTTTTAAACAGTTCATAAATTTAAACCACAATCAAAGTATTTCTTTTCCTTCAAACACTTTTCAGTCTTATAGCTGGCCCAGTATGCAATCTCTTCTCTGTTCCTTAGCAACTATCTTCTTAAAGGTTATTAGAGTTCATGGGAACAGATTTTTTTCTTTGTTTCTGAGCATTGTCTTTAATGTGCTATATTCTCATTGTCCACTACATGTCAGCAAATATTTATTTTCCAGCTCTTTCAGACAAAAAGTTATTATTTTTCTTTTTTTATGTAGTTCAATTAAAATCCTTTAGAATATAATCTTAGCAGTTTGTTTTCATTTCTAAATTTGAACAGATTGTAGTATTTTGAATTTAATTTCAATAAGGTTCTTTCCTCCTTAAAGGTTAATTCGCCGCTTCCGTCTATGGGAGAATGTAGTCCCCTCCCCTCACTTTCAGAGGTTGTTTGCTTTGGGGATCTTTCCCAAGGACTAGTTGTAAAATAAGGGAGAGAAGATCAAATACTCTCACCAGTTCCAAGCACGCTGTTCACCGTTGTTCTTGATAGTGCTCTTGGACTTCGGCTGCAGTAGCTTGGGCTAGACGCTGGCTTGCGGCTAGCATTTCTTCTGTCGGGTTCGGAGGGCTTTCCCCGGATCAAACGAAGCAATTGCTGTCGCTTTGTGATCAATGGAGCACCCCTCCTTTGCAGTCACCTCTACGGGGCGACTTTGGACCCATCTAGGGTCCCCCTGGCAGGGCGAAATTAGCCGTGGGGAGCAGAGGTCTGTTTTTGCGTGGCCATGCCACTACGAGCGCAAACTGGAAGTCTCTAATTAAACTAACTTTTAAAAAGCTCCAAAAGCTGCAGCCTATATTTATAGAAACCTAAAATTTTCAGTTTTGACATATCTAGATATCAGAGTAATTGAAAGGGAGTTTATTACAAACCATAACTTTTCTTTTTCTCCCTTTTTGTTCTCAAACACATCTCCAGAGTTTTGACCTTGAGCTGGTGTTTCTGAATGGTGCAATGAGTTGCTGGTTTCATTTGTTTCACTTTCCCCCAAGCATTCAACCCTCTCCGGTTCAGCTCCCTCCCCCCATAGTCCATGGCAGACTGCAGCTAACGAAGGCGAAGCTCAAGCAAATGATGGCAGTCCTGACATTGTTCCTCAATCTGAAAGGACTGAAGATAAAACTACTTGTTTTGAGGATCTTCTTTTAGTTTGTTCCTGTTTAGTGACCATTGGAAATTACAATGGCACTGAAAAAAGTGATTTATAACCAGTCCTCACACTCATGACCATTGCATTGGACATGTGATCATAATTTGGGCAGATATTTATAACAGGATCATATGATCACCATTTGAGATCTTCCCAGCTGGCTTCCAACAAGCAAAATCAATGGGAGAAGTGTATTCACTTAATGACTGCAGTGACTCACATAACAATTGCACTGATTCAAAAGCGAGTTAGAGAGAAAGGAACATGATATGTACTATATAACATTGAATGTATACTAGTAAGAAGACTATTGAGCAATTAACTAACATATTGATTATGATAATATAGAAATTAACTCTTACTTATTGTTTTTTAAATATATGAACCCTGACAATATGCTGTTTGCTAAATATTAAGAATGTTATTTTAAAAAACCCTAACCCTAACCTTAACCCTAACCCTACAAAAATTAATAAAATATATACAAAAAAAAATTGCACTGATTCACATAACTATGGCAAAAAGGTCGTAAAATTGGGTACAACTCATTTAACAACCACCTTGCTTAGCAATGGAAATTTGGTCTCAATTATGGTGTAAGTTGAAAACTACCAGTATTGACTTTATATTGACATTGCAACACATTCAATGTTGGACCCGGCAATGTTTAATGTTTAAAAGCAGCATTTATTTTCAGTTTTCAATCTTCCTTTACAAGAATTGTTTACAGTTGAATAACCACATTCCATTCTCTGCTTCCTCCTCCCTTTGCCCATTTGACTGAGAAACACAGCAGCCTGAGTTACTTCAAAGGAAGATCTTTTTCTACTAAAAGTTTGCAAACTGTAATGTTGGTGTTATATATGCCCATATCTCTATTTTTAAATATTCTACCTACTTTTTATTTAGAGATAAGTAGAGGCAAAACTATTGGTCAGCTTTATCTCTTTCAGATTAGTATTGGTTTTCTTTCTGGGACTGGAAGAACTTTGTTTTCTCTGATAACCTGGTCCACTTCAAAAAGAGACTTCAGACTTTTTACATCCCTCTTAAGTTGCCATCCACTCCCCTCCTTCTCCAATTCCACTTCGCTCCCAATGACATTTTGTTTTGAGTTTCTGTTGTGGGTTTTTTGCCACCTTTTTCCATCAGTGGGAAACCATTCCATATATCCTACTCTCAGTTCTACTTATCTGTTAATTACAGCAAATTATCCGTTTGAGTGTCAAGGAAAATCAGAGAGGGATGTTTTCCCGGTAGGCTATCACCACACAACACAATCAGTTACTTTTGTCTATTTTGCAAAGGTTGAAAAATATAGGCAGAAGTCTATAATGTACTATTCCCCAAGCAGGGGAAGCTCAAAGAGTGTTCTTCGTGGCATTAAGTTTCAACTCTAACTCTAAATCAGTGACAACTTGCACGTGAAAGAATAGCATGATTTTTTGCTGCTGCTAGACAAAATTTAGATAATAAGTAAATACAATGGTGATCTCACTACCTAACAGACCAATCCCCAAATGACCAAAGCCTAGTCTGCGCTGAATCCAATGCCCAACCAATTCAGACAGAAAATTACTTAGCACTACTCTCAGCTTACACCTTTTCTATGTTAGCATGGCTAGCTGCAGGAAGCAAATTTAAAGAAGCAATAGATGATGTCAAAGAAGTTCAAACACAGCAAAACAGGATATTCATAGGTAAGAACTGAGTTTCTGATAAACATTGCCAAAGGGAATGAAAGTAATAAAGAATGCATGACCGGCCTCCACCCTATGCGTAGCTCAGATTTACCAATCAAGCTGCAGAATCTACTCTTCAATTCACACTATATCTTTTGGCTTAGTCCAGGGGTAGGCAACCTTGGCTCTTTTATGACTCGTGGACTTCAACTCCCAGAATTCCTCAGCCAGCCATGCTGGCACATGGTAGGTTGCCTACCCCTGGCTTAGTCTCTCAAATCTGCAAAGTTCCTGGATCTTCCTAAAATGCCTCTGCCTAGGCTGACCTTATGAATGCAAGTTATTATTGGTAGATATGAGATTGGTAGGTAGGGTCCTATAAATTTGCTTTTGTCAAAAGTGTGCAGACACTGGCTCCAATATTAATGAAATCTCAATTCAAGCAATCAGACTTCTCGGTCCTCTTCCTCTCCATCCTCCTCATTTGAATACATGAGCACAGCTATAACATTCAGCAGTGGAACCACCTTCCTAATTTGGCTTTTGCTTTCAGGTGGTGTCACCCTTACTCTGTCGGGGCTTTTTTTTTCAATCTTCTGACTATGTATCTCATTATTTCGCTATAGCAGACATTTTTTCTAACAAAACACGTTTTGAGCAGAGCCCTCATCTTAACCTCAGCTTACCAGTATACTATACGTATCTACCTATTACTACAATGAGGGGAAAAAGTATTTGATCCCCTGCTAATTTTGTACATTTGCCCATTGACAAAGAAATGATCAGTCTATAATTTTAATGATAGGTTTATTTTAACAGTGAGAGACAGAATAACAACAAATAAATCCAGAAAAACGCATTTCAAAAAAGTTATAAATTGATTTGCATTTTAATGAGTGAAATAAGCATTTGACCCCTTCGCAAAACATGACTTAGTACTTGGTGGCAAAACCCTTGTTGGCAATCACAGAGATCAGATGTTTCTTATAGTTGGCCACCAGGTTTGCACACATCTCAGGAGAGATTTTGTCCCACTCCTCTTTGCAGATCCCCTCCAAATTATTAAGGTTTTGAGGCTGACGTTTGGCAGCTCAAACCTTCAGCTCCCTCCACAGATCTTCTATGGGATTAAGGTTTGGAGACTGGCTAGGCGATTCCAGGACCTTAATGTGCCTCTTCTTGAGCCACTCCTTTGCTTGGCCGTGTGTTTTGGGTCATTGTCATGCTGGAATAACCATCCACGATCCATTTTCAATGCCCTGACTGAAGGTTATCTCACAAGATTTGACGGTACATGGCCCTGTCCGTCGTCCCTTTGATGCAGTGAAGTTGTCCTGTCTCCTTAGCAGAAAAACACCCCCAAAACATAATGTTTCCAACTCCATGTTTGACGGTGGGGATGGTGTGCTTGGGGTCACAGGCAGCATTCCTCTTCCTCCTAACACAGAGAGTTGATTTAATGCCAAAGAGCTCGATTTTGGTCTCATCTGACAACAACACTTTCACCCAGTTCTGAATCATTCAGATGTTCATTGGCAAACTTCAGATAGGCCTGTACATGTGCTTTCTTCAGCAGGGGGACCTTGCGGGCGCTCATGCCAATTTCATGTCATATCATGTCAATTCTGGACCAGGATTTGTGCCTATTCAAATAGAATGTATACTGAGATTTTTTTCTCTCCACGTATCCTGTATACATATTTCTTCTGCCATGTTGCAAAAAGCCTTAGGTCCATGGTGGCGAACCTATGGCATGCATGCCACAGGCGGCACGCAGAGCCCTCTCTGTGGGCACGCGCGACATCACCCCAGTCCTAGGCCTTCAGTCCCGTCCATGAGCAACCTGCATCAAAATCTCCCCGGGCAAGTGGCTTTTTAAGCTGGGTTTTATAAAACCTTTTTGCTTTAGGCCTCCGCCGCCATGTGAAAAAAAAAAAAAAAAAGTTCAATCAATCAATCAATTTCAACTTCTCGCGGGAAAAAAAAGATCTTGCAAAGTTGGAATTGATTGATTGAACTTTATGTTTAGTCCCACACAGCGGCAGAGGAAGTGACACGTCGGAGCTGGAAAGAAGGTGCCGGGTGGGGATGGGGGAGAGCGGCAGTAGCATGGCGCTCCGTGCAGGGGTATGGGGCGTTGGTAGCAGGGCGCTCCGTGCAGGGTGGCGGGGTGGTGGTAGCAAGGTGCTCTGTGGGGGAGGCAGCGGTAGCAGGGCGCTCCCTGCGGGGGTGGTGGAGCAGAGCGGCGGGAGCAGGGCGCTCCGTGCGAGGGGTGGAACGGGGCCTGTGCATGGGGTGGAGAAGCAACGTGGCGGTGCTAGCATTTTGGTAAACTAGTTGCTTCCCTCCCCACCAGACACCTGTCGAAGCCGCGCAGGGTAAGGTTGCCGCGCCCGCCCAGATGAAAGATCACAAAGTTGGAATTGATTGATTGACCTTTTTTTCCCCCAGAAAAACTTCCTGTTTCTTTGCACACGGTGGCGGCGGATCGCAAAGGAGAAATGGCACGGGGCTGGGAGTCAGGTAAGGAAAGAAAGGCAATTTCTGAGGGGAGCGAGGATTTCTTTCCTTACCTGCCCCACTTGTTCCGAGGCCACTTTCCGCTCAGACTTGTTGCTTTTGCCAATGGCCTGATCGCCCACTTCAGCACCCTCCTTCCCCGAGCCTCCGGCGCTCCACCTGCTGCTGTCAGAGAAGAGAACTTTGCAGCTCTGCCTACATAGCCACCAAAGCTGTAGCTGATGGGCAGGTGAGGGGGGAACCTGCCCCACTTGTTCCACGGCCGCTTTCGGCCGAGCCGCACTGTAGCGGTATTGGGCGCAATACGTGAGGCGGCAAACAGCCACATCACACCAAAACTGGCCGTTTGCCGCCTCCTGCTCAATGCCGCTGCCATGAGGCTGCGGAACAAGCCAGGCGGCAGTAAGAAACTGGAAAGCAGTTCCTTACCTCCGCCTGGCTTATTCCACGGCCTCATGGCAGCGGCATTGGGTGCGACGTGCAAGGCGGCAAATGACCGCGGCCGTCGGCAAACAGCCACGTTGCGACAAAACCGGCATTTGCTGCCTCCTGCCCAATGCTGCTGCCATGAGGCCGCGGAACAAGCCGGGCGGCGGTAAGAAACCGGTATACCGGTTCCTTACCTCCGCCCGGCTTGTTCCGCGGCCTCATGGCAGCAGCATTGGGTGCAACGCACAAGGCGGCAAATGGCTACGGCCGGCGGCAAACAGCCACGTCGTGCAGGTCCACTCGGCCACCGCCCAGAGCTACAGGCCTGCCCAGCATGAAGGAGGTGAAGCAGTCAGCTAGGAAGCCCCGCTTAGAGATAGTAGAGCACTCCCAGGCAAAAGGCCACCCCAAGCGGGGAAAGCCGGATCCCCACTGGCGTCATGGCCTCCCAGGCCCAGCAGAGATGGGGGGAGGCACGCAAGCCTAGCTGGGACTGGGGGGCCGATGGAGATCTGGCTTTCCCCGCTTGGGGTGGCCTTTGGCTTGGTGGGCATGGGCATGGTCTACCACCTCTACTCGAGCTTGCTAGCCGGCCGTTTCACCTCCTTGGTGCTGGGTGGGCCAGGTGCTCCAGGCAGCGGTGGTAGCCTAATCGACCTGCACAAGCTGCTGGTGGCGGCGGCCCGAGGCGAGGCTAAGGTGCGTCGGGTGTGCAAGGGGAACAGGCTCCACATGCGGGCCAAGGGCAAGATCTACAAGGGAGCCAAGGAGATGACCAGCAGCAACCTGCTCTCCAACTGCAAGCAAAAACAGATGAGACAGAGTAGGCGCGTTCAGCGGTCTGCATCATGCACTTTCCCCCTCCCCTACTCCACCTGCTGCTGGAGGGCTGGCACAGTATTCGCAGCGGGCTGCAGAGCCCCACAGTGTGCCGGTCGAGGGGCCAGCAGGCTGTGGCTGCTGACGGACACAGTTGGCCCCCACGCGCCCTTGCCTTACCTTGCCTTGCCCTGCGGCCATGGCACCCCTGCCCTGCCCCCTGCCTCCCCTCGCCTCACTCCACAGGACGAGCCTCCTGCCCACCGACCCACCAGAGACCCCCTGGATCTCCCCCAACCCTGCCCGGCCCCCACAGGCATCCCTCCCCACGAGGAACATCGAGGTGGCCATGCCCACCTGGCCATGCCTACCCAGTCTGCCATGACCAATGCAGCAACGCCCACCCGGCACCCGACGATAAATAAGTGGGGTTTGGGTTGCAGTTTGGGCACTCGGTCTCTAAAAGTTTCGCCGTCACTGTCCTAGGGATTTGTTTGAGAACTACAATTTCTTTTTCTTTTTATTTCAAAGGTTCATGTCTTACTCTTCTCAGAATCTTGTCTCTTATAGATCTTTTGAGAAATCTAACATGTACTTCTCTGGGGACTTTATTTCTTCTGGCGTAGTTTGAGTTGACCCGATAGATCTGATCTAATTCTCCTTCCATTTCCTGTTTCCCAATTCCTAATGCGTCTGCCAATAATTCCGTTATCAGGTCTAGAAGGTCCTCTTCCTTATCTTCCATTATATTTTGAAATCTTAAAAAATATGAGGCCCTTTCCATCTCCATGACAGCTATTGAGTCTTCTAGTTTTCCATTTATTTGCATCAATTTCTGTTTTTCATCTTAAGTCTTCTAATTTCTGGTCAACCTCAGTTGATTTATCTTCTATTTTTTGGATTCTTTGTTGGTTATTTGTAACCGTCTGTTTAAAATTTTCAAATTTATTATTTGAAAATAATGTTATTAATTTTTTTATTCATTTTATCAAGATCACTTTTCATCTCCTCGTGGTTTCTCGTTGTAGCCGCCATGTGAGTAGCAATTGCCTCTTGAATTGCTTGTAACGTCGCTTGAGTTTCCTTTTGGAAGTTATTAGCCTTTTCTCGTTGGAGCATGGTATCAATTGATCTCTGATAAATAGAACTTGCAGAAGCAGAGGAGGGAGCAGAAGTTACTTTTTTTTCCCAACTTTAGATAAATTTGGGGTGCTCATCTTTATCTTTTAATCATACTTTATAATCCACTAAGTAAATCAGAATTTGTAATCCAATCGGCTCCTAACAAATAGGAGGGGTAAGTAGTAAAAAAATAATAAAATAATAAAAAAGAACAAAGGGGGGGGGGAAGCAAAAAATATGCCAAAATTTGTAATCCAAAGTGTTCTGTTAGTAGAAATTTCTTGTTATTCACTGTCAAAACAGCTTGTAAAAATTCCAGGTCAAGTTGTATTTGTAATCCAGGTAAGTCAGATGACTTAAAAACCAACTTTTATTTATAATTATAATCCATCCTATAGAAAAGAGCAATCCAAGAAGATTCTTCTCTTTTCCCGCCAATCTTCAGGACTATAGATTCCAAGGACATCAAAAGGTTTAAACTATAGGCTACGTTTGGGCATCTAGCCAAGTTTTAGGGCTCCAGTCAAAACAACTTAATAAGATAAAAAAATGCAAAGTTAAATGTAGTTCTTAGTTTTGCCACTAGATGTCATTAGATGTCCATTCCCACCAAACTTTAAAGAGTTTTAAAAGTCAAAATCCTATGGTTTCCAAACAAGGAATAAAAAAAAAGATTTATAAATGCAAAAGTTTCCCAAATTCCTTTTTCTATCCCTCAATTGTTGTTATAAGTCAGTTTTAATTTCCCCAAAGCTTAAACCACCGCTTATAGTTCAGGAGGGAGGGGTAAAGAGGAAAAAAACCCTCCCTAAATCTTGGGGATTTCTTGCTTTTGGGTGCTTTTTTCCAGAACCAGTATTTTTCACTTGTAGAGAGGTAAGGAAAGTAGTAGTCTCACCCAGATCAGCTGTTTTCCTTTCCACTTGTTAGTGTTCGTTGTCTCCGGCGATCAGCGGCTTCTGGCTGACTGCATGGGTGCGGTCAGCCTTTCTTCCTGCCGGTCCCGAAGGCTACTTTGGATCAAGTGGATCAGCTACCGCTGGCCCACGATCTATAAAGTTTCGCCCTTTGGCCAGTCGCCTCTATGGGGCGACTTTCGGTCCTATTGGACCACCCAGCTGGTAGAAATCAGGCTTCCCCTGTGCCCATGTTGCCGCGACATCACTGGAAACTCAACTGGCGTTTACCTTTGATTTTGATCAAAATTGTGCACATAGCAAATTATTGTTTTGCTTAATGACAGTGATTTGTTTAATAATCGGCACAAAAAAGGTCATAAAATTGAGTTAGTCACGACCATCACAATGGTCAAGATTACAATGTTCCATGACTACCTGTCTACTTTTGGAGAAAAACTATATCAAAGCAAACAAACAAACAAAAAAGCCAAACAATTACAACCCAGTGAGGACTGAGCATGTTCAGAGACCAAAGAATGATGTGAGGATGCAGGTGAAAGAAACCAGGGTAGGGAGAATGGAATGAAAAACACTGAACGGTAGCATAACTGGCTGAACAGGTTCATTCTATGTTGCAAGACATTTTTTGTTTTGTTTTGATCCTGAACACAGTACTTTATACTAATATAATTACTAAAATGCTTTCTAGCCAATTTGCCCATATATAATGTTGTAGAATGATTGTATCTGACTCTTAATTTCTTAATAACAATTTGGAAAATACCAGGTGTATTTGGGGCCAAGCTGAGGGAAACAAAGATATCCTTATTATCACATCATACATAAAACCTCCTACGAAATTAAAAATAAAAACCCCAGTTGTAGTATTAGCCACCTAACTATCCAAGACTGCCAGTCATACATTGTGATTTAATCTGAATTCATTTAATAATCATATACTTTAATGTTCTGTAATGTAGGAGAAGAGCTTTAATAAGGTCCCTCTCTCTTAGCCCAGCTCACAGGGTTGTTGTTGTGGGGAAAATAGAAGAAAGAAGGTGTGATGGATATGTTCAACACCTTTTTACAAATAAAGGTGATATATAAACAAATCATGACACAGAAAGGGAAAGTGGGAAAGATGCTCACCACAGGACTTGCATGAGCAGAACTAGTTCTAGAAGATGCTCGAGATCCTGAGCCAAGGTAGCAAGTGTATTCTGTAGGCTGTGCACATATATACAAAAGAATGCATCAAGGAGAGATGAAAGAAAGAATAATTAGAATTGCAAAGTTCTAGGTTACAAGCAGTTCTCATAAGAATAGGATGAAATAAGCTTACATACATACATATGCTCTCCTGCTGCAAAATCAACAAAAAGGAACAATATATTTATTTTCTTTAAACAATTTGGTTAGACTTCTGTTGAATCATGATTCAGTGTTTCTATTCATTCCTGCAAACTGAGTTTTTATCAGCTGATGCAGAAACTAAACTGTGATTCCCATACTATAAGGTATGGTTCTATCTGTATTCTTCCCAATGTTCTGGCTTTTCAGAAGGATTCATTCTTGATTTAGTCCTTCTGTCAGTGCAGTAGCCAAACAGCCCAGGAATTATTATCATTGAGATGACTTTTCCCCCCTAATATAAACAAGCTTACATTTAGAATGTTAGCTGGTTAGAAGAGAGAGAAAACCAAATCTATTGGCAGAAAGAGCAACTCAGTCACGCAACGATATGAACTACAGGATCATAAAATTAGAACTGCAAACCATCAGTCATGCAACAGGAATCTGACAAACGGTACTTAATATTTAAAAGGATATGAATAAGAAATGTCTTTCTAATCCAAATCTTGTTCAACTTTAAAAGCTTTTAATATAACCAACAACATATTATTCATAAACCACTGCTTAAGAACGAATCAAATCAGACTGAATGAAACCATTTTACAATACTGCTATTAATTGGACAGTTTCCCATAAAATGGCAAATTAAAATGAGAGAAAGTTAAATTTTTATTTTAAATTACAAAAATAAATAAAAGGAAGTTAGAATTAAAATTTGCATTTTCTCCCTTTAATCATGTGATGGAGGGAGGGATATTTCACATTTCACCAAGTAACTAAAAAAAATATATCTGACCAGCCAAGTATTAAATGAAATTGTGTTACTAAATGTGATGGAAAGACTAACTATCTAGTCTTGATCTATATAAGCAATATTAAGTAATGTTGTTTGAATCTGTATCTAATAAGTTTCAAAGAGATCATAAAAGAGTGGAACAGATATATTACCTGATTTCAGATGTGAATGGCCTCCCTTTCCACAATGGCAAAACCAAAAAATAATGAATTCATTTGAATTATAATTTGCAGTTATATTCCAATTGGAGAACTATGGCTTTAAAAAAATTCCAGAACAAATATTGCTCAATACCATTTAATTCTGATTTATGATTTATAATCTGAACATATCCATGTTAGTTTATATATTACAATCCATATGTAGTAATGGGAGACTTTATGTAAGGACCTGCCTCAACTGTCACTTTCAGGAAAGTACAACTGTTGATGTCATGTGGTCAATCAAAAGAACTTTTACTAAGAAACAGTCGTTGCAGTAAAGTCAAGCGGAATCTAACATTCCTATGCAAAGCACCAAGCTATTCTTTCCCCTTCAAAGCCCAACCCCCCCTGACCAGTCCACCAGCAGCCAATATAGTGCCGCAAGGTTGTTTTAAGGTACAAGACAGATAACGGGTCGTCCTCAGGGTACAGCAACCTTGGATCCAGGCTGGAACCAGCTGGGAAGGAGTCCATCCCATCTCTGCAGATGATCCCCCTCCCTAATTCCCCTGTGGTTACAGCAAAGCAAAAGTATGCAAAGAATGCTCCCCCAGAGCATCTTCCTCCCCCCTCCACCAGAATGGTAGGGCACCCAAAAAGGAGAGCTGATACTTTACCCCTCCTCCTGGCCTATCCTGGGGGTCTCCCATCCTATTGCTAAGAAAGCTTTGGATACAAAGCCGGGTCTCCTCCCATGGAGAGGGAGTGGGCCTCCCTCTGACTTTGCCCTCATACCCATCATGAGCAACCTGGCTAAGAAGAGCAAGCACAGCAGCAGCAGCCTTGAGGAGGAAGTAAGTGCAGCTGGGCACCCCCTTGGGGTAGTGGGGCTGGGCTTGGTGCCGCGGATGCTTGAGGGCCGGGCTGGGCATTTGACCTCTGCTACCCAGGGCTCCGGGAAGCCTGCGGCACCATCCAGCCCCCCCTCACATGGCCTGAGAAGAACAGTGAGGCTCTTCCAGTGGACCATGCCTTGGCGCTTGCCCCGGTCCCACCCTCTTCTGCCAGAGACCCTCAGATCTGTCCCACTCCTGCCCAGGCCCCCACAGGCACCCTTGACGCGAACGATGTAGAGCTGGCCATGCCCACCCAGTAGGCCACACCCACTCCAGCCACGCCCACCCAGTAGGCCACGCCCACCCTGGCCACACCTACCCGCCTCCCCGAGGACAACCGCAATGCTGATGAAATTGAGTTTGACACCCCTGCTCTAATCGATTTGGGAAGCTTGCTCTTTTTTTTTTTTGAAGATATTCTTTTTTTTCTAACTTGGTAAAGCCATTCTAACTATGCATTTGCTATTATAACTTTAGACTTTTTTTTCTTCACTCTGAATTGTCTTTTTTTCACTTAAGTGGTTGGAAGAGTTATATTGTATCTCCTGTGGTCACATGGGAAAGCTTTTTTTTGCTCCTTCCTTTGTCTGTTTATTCAGACTAGGAACGTGGCTCCATGCCCAGACACTTGGCTGAACGCCCAGACATTCTTATCTGACCTTGAGGCTAGCTCAGAGATATTTTTTTTTGGGGGGGGGGGTTCTTTTTTCTTTTGCTTTGCTCTGGCTGTACAACATAGACTTTTCCCAAGAAGAATTGAATAATAAGGAACTTTGTTTTTCTTTGCCTTCTTCCCTGTTGTTGAACAGAATTCGGTGGATTATAATTTGGATATTTTTCTCTACAGTTTTTTTTTTCCTGCTCCTGCCCTATTACTTTTCTCTCCTTTTTTGCTTTTGTGCCTCCTCTTTTTTTTTCTTTTTGGACTTCTTTTTTTTTTTAATATCTTGTTAGTGGGAGTGTTTTCTGCCTCTCTCTATTTTTTCTATTATTATTGACTTTGTTCCCCTCTGGTTGGCCTTTATTTATCTTGGATGTTTTCTTTTTGGGGTTTTTTTATTTATCCCCCTATTGGAATTATTTTCTCTTTTTTAAATTTTGTCTGATTTTCCCTCCTAGCAATAGGAGGTTTTTTTTATTACAACTGGCCATCGGGCCACCTGGTGGATTATAATATAACACAGCAATTGGAAGATGAGTGCCTCAAATTTGTCTAAGTCAGGGAGGAAAGGATCCTCTGCTCCTGCCTCGACCTCGGCGAGCCCAATTCCTCAAAAATCTATTACTACACTCCTATAACAAGAAAAAGTGGAAGTTCAACAAAAGGATATCCAGGCGATACTACAAGCAATTGCAGCCCAGGCGGCATCCTCGAATAAAAACCATGAAGACCTGAAAAAGGACCTTGATAAAAACTACGAAGATTTGAAAAATGATCTCGTTAAAATGAATCAAAAGATGGAAACCTTCCAGCAGGCGATCACAGACAACCAACAAAGAATACAAAAAATAGAAGACAAGTCAGTGGAAGTTGATCAGAAATTAGGATCCCTACAAGACGAGAATCAAAGATTGGCGCAAGCAAACGCGGAACTGGAAGATAGCTTGGCTGTGATTGAGATGGAAAGAGCATCATATTTCTTAAGATTTCAAAATGTAATAGAAGATAAGGATGAGAATCTGTTAGACTTGATGATTGAGTTACTTGCAGAACTACTTGGAATGGAAAAGCCACAAATGAATGGAGAAATAGATCAGGTCTTTAGAGTTAATTCAAGCTATGCCAGAAGAAACAGAGTTCCTAGGGAAGTCCATGTGAGATTCCTCAAAAGATCTACACGAGATGAGATTTTGAGAATAATAAGAGACCAACCACTAAAATACAAAGAAAAAGAATTAGTAGTGCTTAAACAAATTCCTAGAAGGATAAGAGAAGCTCGAAGAGATTACCAATTCTTAACAAGGAAATTGTTCGACAAAGGAGTGAATTTTAGATGGTTGGTTCCAGAAGGGTTATTAATCTTTTGGGATTCAAAAAGATACAGATTGGATACCCCACTCAAAGCAGAGGAATTTTTCAATAACCACAGAGCTTTCTTGGAAAAAGGCGATTTCGAACCTAAGAAACAAGAGGAAGCGAGCGTTGCAGGAGCCCCTAAACAAGTGGAGGAGGAAGAACTTAAAAAGACCTATCCAGAGGAAGGAGCAAGACCGAGAGAGCAGAGACAGATAACTTCCCCTAGAAGACTGAGGTCCAGATATAATTGGTCATAGAGGAGGTTGGAATTTTTTCAATAAACATAAATGGTTTGAATTCTCCTTCAAAGAGGAGAAAAACTTTTACTAGACTACAAAAGTTAAAAATGGACATAATTTGTCTCCAAGAGACACACATCAAGAGACAACATTCTAGAATCTTAGAACAACCAAAAATGGGTCAGCTTTACTTCTCTCTGGCACTTCAAAAGAAAAGAGGTATAGTTCTTTATATAAAAAAAAAGATGAATCCAAAATATGTTTATGCAGATGAAGAAGGGAGAATATTAATGGTGGAAATTACGTTGAATCAAAAACAGATATTGATGGTCACAATATACGCACCTAATGATAAGCAAGACCAGTTTTATCAGCAATTACATAATAAAATAGTGCACTTAAACTACCAAAACCTTTGTATACTGGGAGACTTTAATGCAATAGTTGATGCAACTCGGGACTGTAAAAGCCATAAACAAGGCAAAAAAGGGGGAAACATTTTACCCAAGGCCTTTTTAAAAATGAAAGAAGAATTGTCCATTCAAGATATATGGAGAGAGATGAACCCAGGAAAATCACAATATACGTTCTATTCAAATAGACACAAATCTTGGTCAAGAATTGATATGATATGGACATCTTATGATTTGAAAACTATAATACAAGAGGTTGAAATAGAAACCAATATTTGGGCAGACCACAATCCAATTAAAATGACCTGGAAAGGAACCAGGAAAAAATTAAGATGGTCACTGAATAAATCTATACTGAAAGAAAAAGAATTCCTACAACTAGCAACAAAGGAAATTGATTTTTTCTTTAAAATAAATAAGAAAGGAGAAACCTCCCTCCAAAATGTGTGGGATACGGCCAAAGCATATTTTAGAGGTTTAGCCATAACTTATATTGCTAAAAAGAATAAACAAAAGAAACAACTGCAGCTACAGTTGAAAGAAGAACTTAATAAATTAGAATCTGAATTACAAATTGATCAACAAAAAAAT
Organism: Azemiops feae; assembly: GCA_023970755.1. Taxonomy (NCBI): domain Eukaryota; kingdom Metazoa; phylum Chordata; class Lepidosauria; order Squamata; family Viperidae; genus Azemiops; species Azemiops feae. The sequence goes on from JALGBA010000018.1 coordinate 1,197,605, forward strand.
ATTCTGAAGACACAAATGGAATTGATAAAACATAAATTAAACTTAACTGAGATGGACATAATGGCACAGCAGATTAAACAATCTAAACATAACTTTTTTGAAAATGCTAATAAACCGGGAAGATGGTTAGCATATAGACTAAAGAAAGAAAAAGAAAAAAGAATGATAAATAAGCTACAAGACTCAAAAGGCGAGTTACATTTCCACAATGACATAATGAAAAAAATTATCAAAGCTTATTATGAGACACTTTATAAGGAAGAAGTGGTTTCCAAAGAGGGAATACAGGATTATTTAAAAGGAACTGACCTTCCAAAAGTCCCAGAGAACATTTGAAATATATTAAACGAGAAAATATCAATGATGGAGATTACAGAAGCTATAAAAAGGCAAAAGAAGGATAAGACCCCTGGTCCTGATGGACTTCCTGCAGAATTTTATGTAGCGTTACAAGATACAATAAGTCCGATCTTGAAGGAATTGTGCAATGACATTTTCTCAGAGATAAAAATACCAAACTCGTGGACTGAAGCTAATATCACCTTGATACCTAAAGAAGATACTGATTCCACACAAATAAAAAACTATAGACCAATATCGTTATTAAATGTGGACTATAAAATTTTTGCTTCAATAATGGCAGAAAGAATGAAGACATTTCTGACTGAATGACTGAATTTACATACAGATCAAAATGGCTTTTTGCCTAAAAGACAGATAAAGAACAATTTAAGGATCATTTTAAATGTTTTGGAATACTATGAAAACCACCCAGGGAAACAGATGGCACTGATATTTCTTGATGCACAAAAAGATTTTGATAACTTAAACTGGCAAGTTATGTTCCAACAGTTGACGGAAATGGATTTCGGCGAAATTTTATAAATGCAATCCAAGCAATTTACAATAAACAAACAGCAAGGATACTTTTAAATGGAGATTACACAGAAAGCTTTGACATTAAAAAAGGCACAAGACAGGGATGCCCACTGTCTCCCTTGTTATTTATCCTCACATTGGAAGTTCTGGCTAGAAATATTAGGCAGGATATGGAAATCAAAGGATTGGAGATAAAAGACCAGAAATACTACAAGCTTTTGCAGACGACCTGGTTTTCATTTTGGAGGAGCCACTAGAAACATCTACTAAACTTCTGCAGAAAATAGAGAAATTTGGAGAAGTGGCCAGTTTGAAAATAAACAGGGAAAAGACTAAGGTATTAACAAAAAACCTAACAGATAAACAGAAAACCCAATTTGTAAAAAAGACAAATCTCCAAATAGTTAAAAAAGTCAAATACCTAGGTATCCACTTAACATTAAAATATACAACATTAAAAGAAGATAATTATGAAAGACTATTGAAACAAATCAAAACAGACTTGGGAAAGTGGAAAAATCTTCAATTGTCTTTGTTAGGAAGAATAGCGACAGTGAAGATGAATATCCTACCGAAGCTACTCTTTTTATTTCAAACAGTTCCTGTAAAACTGGGAAAGAAATTTTTTGATGACTCAAATGCAACAATGAGATTTATATGGCAAGGGAAAAAAGCACGAATTAAAATTAAAATGTTACAAGAAGCTAAAGATAGTGGAGGATTTGGACTCCCGGACTGGAGACTCTATTACCAAGCAGCCATTTTGCTCTGGATTAAAGAATGGATAACGTTGAGAAATAAAAGACTCCTCTACTTAGAGGGACATGACTTACAATTGGGTTGGCATGCTTTTCTGTGGTATGGGAAAAATAAAGTACACAAATATTTTCAAAATCACGCTATAAAGGATGTACTTTTGCTAGAATGGGAGAGAATTAAACAAAAAATTTATACTAAAATACCTGAGTGGCTTTCAACAATGGAAGCTGTGATAATCCCAGTTTGAAAATTGCAGGTAAATCTCTTTTGGTTTTGGAAGTTATAGGATATTAAGGGGAATATTAATGCTTTAGTTCAGGGGTGTCAAACTGCTGGCCCGCGGGCCGGATGCGTCATGCGGAAGCCGTGCCCACCCCAGCTCTGGCAAGGGGAAAAAAGTCGACATCCCTGCTTTAGTTCATCTTTCTGACCAATTAAATTTTTAAACCTTTTGAATTTTGCAAGTGGCATTTAAATTGCCTAAAATTGCAATTTATTCAAATAATCTTGTGATTATTTGTGAAATATATGTATCATAGATACAGATATCTATCACAGTTTGATTAAAATGCATTAACAATAACCACAACACTTGAACTAATATTAGTATTTGAATGTGCTCTTGATTATTCTATGTCTGCAACATTTTTATATGCAGTTAAGGGGTATCATCCAAATTATTTGCAATACCTCTCTAATGAAGTTTTGGAATATCCCATATTACTAGATCAAATAAATTATTAAAATAATATTAAAGATGGGTTGAAGATGTAAAAGTACATTTGAAATATATATCAAAACTGAATTTATTCTACATGGTCAAACCATAACAATGGGTTTAAATACATGGAAAAAAACATTCTTATACATAATACATGTTTGTTTTCTTTTTACTCTTTTTAAAATGTATCTACTTTTTCTCCTTGTATATTAACACTATAAATTAATAATGAAAAGCACAAAATCAAGTTATGTTCAACAACATTGAAAACAACAACAAGAACAAAGAAGGTTCGGGATAAAAAACCTTTTACCCATATTCAAAATTGTTACTTTCCTATATTCAGTAATCACATATGCTGGTAAAATATTCTGTAAGTATATATTCAAACTGCTCCAGTTTCAGACAATGATAAGTTTGTTTTGAATCTCCTGGTCTTGCAGTCTACATATCACGTGTATATCAATTTCTCTGCTGAACACATGTAACAAAGACTGCTGTAGCTTAGATGGCTTTTACAGCCAACTCCATATGCAAAGGTCAGAAAATTCCCAGGGGACAAAAGTAAAATCACAATAGCCAAAAAAAAACACAATTACTTTCTGAAAGTATTTCAGATTTATGTTTACTAGGATATCCTAGTAAAGAGCCATGGTGGTGCAGTGGTTAGAAAGCAGAACTGCAGGCTACTTCTACTGACTGCCAGCTTCCAGCAGTTCGGCAGTTCGATTCTCATCAGTTCAAGGTTGACTCAACCTTCCATCCTTTCAAGGCTGATAAAATGAGGATCTAGATTGTTGGGGGCAATATGCTGACTCTATGAACTGTTTAGAGAGGCTGTAAAGCACTGTGAAGAGGTATATAAGTCTATTGCTATTGCTATTGTGTTTCCCCGAAAATAAGACCTATGCGAAAATAAGTCCTAGCTTGATTTTTACACATGCGCCCAATATAAGCCTACCCCCAAAATAAGCCCTACTTAAGACCCCACCCACTCCATTGCACCTGGTTGCACGAGATGGGGCGAGGTGCACAGGTAAAAATCAAGCTAGGGCGGGGATGGGGGGCTGGAGCTGCCCCATATGCCTCACACCCACTTACCTTAGGACAGTTGCAGCCAGGCCTCTCACGTCCTGACACCTGCCTCGCCGGCCCACTTCTGCAGCCGCTCGCCGCTGCTTACATGCGTCGCCCCCAGCCTCCATTTTTCTGGCAGAGGCCTTCAGGAAAGGCCTCTACAGCCGAGAAACAAGCTCCGGATTGACGTGCACGGCGTCCCCCGACCTCCGTTTCGCCATCAAAGGCCTTCAGGAAAGGCCTCTGCAGGCGAGAAATGAGCTCCAGATTGATGCGCACAGCGCCCCCCCCCCCGGCTTCCATTTTGCTATCAGAGATCTTCAGAAAACGGCTGCAGAAGAAGTGGGCCAGCGAGGCGAGAAAGGTGTTGGGGCATGGGAGGCCTGGCTGCAGCAGTATTAAGGTAAGCGGGTAAGACATCCCCTGAAAATAAGACCTGGTGCCTCTTTTGGAGGCAAAATAAATATAAGACTGGGTCTTATTATCAGGAAAACATGGTATCCCTCCAAACAAGCATATGATCAAAACCATTATGGAGGTTTGGAAGTTACTTTGGTCTGAATTTAAGCAGCAATATGCTGATGAAATGAAAGATAGTACAGGTAGTCTGCAACTTACAACAGTTCATTTAGTGACCGTTCAAAGTTAACAACGACACTGAAAAAAGTGACTTAACTGTTTTCACACTTATGAATGTTGTAGCATTCCCATGGTCATGTGATAAAAATTCAGATGCTTTCACTAACTGGACATCTGAATGTCCAGTTAATGAAAGTGTCTATAAAAACCAAAATCTTCTCATTTTTTTTTTACCTACAGTGTAAGAAATCAAATGAGGAATTAAGTTGGCAAAGCTATAAATCACCTTTTGCAACCTTCTTTTTTTAAAAATATATTTTATTGATTTAAAAAAAAAAAACATAAATCACTCAATAATTGGTGAACAGTGTGTTGTCTGGCTTACATTTATAAAACAATCATTAACAATTAATTTCTATAATCCATATTCCACATATTAATTTTAGTTGATTTCCTCTTTCCCCGAAGTAACCTCTTTTGCAAACATTGAGTTAATACAATTCTTATTGTTTTGATAAATAACAATTGAATGTATAATTTTTTTCCAATATTCCTAAAAATAATCATATTGGTATAATATTTATTTTCTATTCAATCATTCTGGTTGCCTTATCATAGATCCTGTTACAATCCTTATTTTAGTTTTTTTCTCCCACCAAATTCCAAATATTCTTACTGGTGAAGATTTTCTCAAAAATTAATTACATTTACATTTACAAATTTAACTCTATTTTTTCCATATAAGCCATCTCACACTTTTACATTTCTTAAGAAATAGATAAAGCAATGAGAAGAAAAAAAGAAAGAAAAAGAAAAAAGAAAAAGAAAGGAAAACAAGAGTAAAGAAACATAAGAAATAACATACTACTTAAAATATATATCCCTCCTAGGCTAATATATATTTATTTCCTTAATTTCTTATTCTTTTTAACCATAATTAAGAATATATTTAATCTTTAATCTTTAAACATTCCATTCAATACATCTAGTCATCTAATAATAATAATAATAATAATAATAATAATAAAGTTGGAAGGGACCTTGGAGGTCATCGAGTCCAACCCCCTGCTCAGGCAGGAAACCCTATACCATTTCAGACAAATGGCTGTCCAGTCTCTTCTTAAAAACTTCCAGTGTTGGAGCATTCACCGCTTCTGGAGGCAGGTTGTTCCACTGGTTAATTGTTCTAACTGTCAGGAAGTTTCTCCTCAGTTCCAGGTTGCTTCTCTCCTTGACTAGTTTCCATCCATTACTTCTTGTCCTGCCCTCAGGCGCCTTGGAGAATAGCTTGACTCCCTCTTCTTTGTGGCAACCCCTGAGATATTGGAATACTGCTATCATGTCACCCCTAGTCCTTCTTTTCATTAAACTAGACATACCCAATTCCAGCAAACGTTCCTGATATGCTTTAGCCTCCAGTCCCCTAATCATCTTTGTTGCCCTTCTCTGCACTCTTTCTAGAGTCTTTCTAGAGTCCTTTAACTCTTATTCAAAACATTTTTTTTATACTTTTCTTAAATTCAGTCACATTTAAGTATCTAAAACATTTCCTTTATTTAAATCATTTCAATTTTTTTATATTACTCATATCATGAAAAAGAACACAAAAGAGGGAAAAGCATACTATATTGTTTAGAGAATTCATCCCTCTTAGAATAGTATATTCCAAAATTTTTCTATTTCTTTAACCATATTCAAACGTTTCTTTTTTAAGTATTCTCTCTGATAAGTCCCATCATCTATTTTCTTGGTTTCCACCTTAATCTTTTTCCTTTGCTCAGTATCTTTCTTAATCAATGTATTTTGCTGAATCAAAAGGTTTTTCCGTATGTTCACAAATGTTGCTGTAGATATAAAAAGTAAATCAGTATCTTTTGTTAGGGGCATTTGCCCATTCCTTTTTATTGGGAATCTTTTTCCTTCTTTTTCTCTCTGCTTCTCTTATCGCTTTTTGTCTCTTCAGTTCTGGTGTTTTCCCTGATATCTCTGTAGAACGTTTTATCCAGTCTTTTTTCTTGTCCTCAAGTTTATTTTGTAGTGTTGAAATATAAGTTGTCTTTTCCAAATCTAGTATTTCTTGTAAAAAAATTTCCACTTGGATTAGATCATACTCCTTTGTTTTGTAGAATTCCATCTTCAAGTCTCTATCCTCGAATTTATGTTCAGTCATCTGTTTTGTCTGTTCCTTCTTTGTTGTATTTTCCTGAGGGTTTTTTGGTATAAAATTGAATTGGAGATGAGTTGATTTATATTTTCAAAGTTATTCTGAGTTTCTTTGTGATTTGAGATCATTGTTCTTTGAATTAATTGCAGCTTAACATATATCTCCTCTTGAAAAATATTCATTTTTTCTTGATAAGTATTTCCTATAAATCTCTGATTTTCCATGATGACCAAAAGTCCAGATTCCCCCCCCCTTTGGAAATAGCTTTGGACTCAGAATTGAATAAATACTTATAGTCCAGAGAATTAAAAAAAAAAGTTCTTTTTTTTTTGTTTTGGTTTTGGTTTTGTTCCCTCAGGTTTGTAAATCTCACTTTATCTACACTTTATCTTTATTTGTAAAGCTTTGAAGGTCACAGGCATTAGTTTTTTCCCCAGACTGTCATAATCCTCATCCACCAGTAGGTGTCAGCACTGGTTCATTTTTCTGATTTTATTCCTCCATGAAAGGTTGAATTCGCCGCTTCCGGTAGCAAAAGGGTGGGGGAAAACCCCCCTTCCTTCACTCTCAGAGGTTTTTTTTGCTTCTTGGGAGTTTCTCCCCTTCAGGAAAGTAGGTAGGATAGAAAAAATCAATCAGATTCAAGCACACTGTTTACGATCAGCTTAAAATAGTGCTTTTGACTTCCGTTGCTTGCAGCTTGGGCTGGACTCTGAAGTTAAGCCAGCCTTTTTCCTGTTGGTTTCTGGAAGGCTTCTCCTGGACCAATCGGGTCGACCGCCGTCTCTCCTAGGTCCCTGGGACTTCCTTCCTTCATTGCCACCACTCCGGGACGGCTTCTGGCCCATTTAGGGTCCCCTAACAGGAAGAAACTCAGCTGGAGGGCTCGGAGTCCCGAATCCCTCAACTGCTTTGCTGCGTGCAGGAACCGGAAGTCCACCTTTTGCAACCTTCTTATAAGCAAAGTCAATGGGGAAGCCAGATTCACTTAACAACAGTGTTACTAACTTAACAATTGTGGCAAGAAAAGTTGTAAAATGGGGCAAAATTCATTCCACAAATGTTTCACTTAGCAACAAAAGTTTTGGGCTCAATTGTGGTGTAACGTAAAATCTCCATGCCTTGGGGATAAGGATGGCTTGGCTCATGATTTGTTGGTCATAAAAACAATGGGGTTGTCCCAGGTCATCTCAGGCCATATACCTGATCTAGCTTTTATTTTTATCAGTTGGAATGTACTTTGAGGATATCCTTTAATATAGACTATCGCTTATTGGTCTTTATCACATATGTTGGCACCCCGGACCTCCAAAAAATGCAGGAGAAATAAAATTTAAAAATACTAAAAAAAAAAAAAACAATTAGAGGAGAAACACCTAAAACAACAAACAGATATGTTATCTAGTGACACAACAACACTCAGTTGGGAAGTGAAAAATCACATTAACCACCTTTGCGTCATTGTGACTTCTTTTTCAACAGAACTGTTCATATTCACTATACTATAGTTGATCAGAGTCCAGGGAGTGAACTCTTGAGGTCACCTGGAATTAGATGAGTAGGAATGACTATGAAATGAGCTCTGCCAAATGTGATTTTGCCTCTTTGGCTTATTCAAATTGTTTGGAAAGCGACAAGAAGCTGCATTCAAGATGTAGAGGGGATAGTGACCTCTTCAAGAGGCTATCTTTCAATATGGACATTCAGGACAACTTTCATCTTTTTTCTACCTTCCTCTTTGCAGAAGATTAGGAAGAATTCAGCTACAGAAGACTCTGGATAGGATAGCAGAATTTTTTTTCACAATATTTGCCTTTCCAAAAACCCAAGGCTCAAATCGTAACAAGAAATGTTCTGCCGAATTTATCTTGTGTTCACATTAAACAGTTTCTTTAGTTTTAGTTTTTACCTAAATGAAGCTTCCCTTATATGGAATATTTGTATCATAATATGAAAGGTGTCCCTGGCAAGACTTCTTATTTGCTATTAGAAACTGCTCTTGCTGAAGATGATAAAACATAGAAGTGTTCATATGTCTTTGAGCATATCACTTACTCGATTTTCATAATATCATTCTACCTATAGAATATTTTCTCCTATCCAAATTTAATTCTACATTTCTTAGATCCTAAGGATTTCTTTCCCATTATTATATCTTAATTTATTTCAAGGAAAAGAGCTAGCATAAAATGGAAATAAGTAATGGTCCATGATTTGATTTTTATAGAATGCCTGAATTTTTAATCATGACAGGAAGTAGGACGATGTATGCTTCAAAAATAATTGAGAAGTGCTTTGAGTTCAGAAGAGCATAGCACTTCCCTGCTGTTCATTAAAGCAGAATTAGCTTGATCTTTTTCAAGCTCACATGGAAAAAAAGATGTGATGCTATCAGTGAGAGGTTTGGACAAATGCTCAAATAATCACCAAAAAGCCTCTTATCAAACATTTCTAAAGCATGTACAACCTTATTATGACATGTTTTTTATAGCTAAAAGTACTGATTTTAGCATTCCATATAGGAAATGTTCCCAGTCAAGATCACAGCTCTTGCTCATGGAGGCATGCTTCCAGGGTCATATATAATGGATTTGGTTACAAAGCTGGGCTATCCTACTTTTCCTCTATTTCTTATGCTTTTTATTGCTTTGTTTAATGTTGTTCATTATTAACAGTTACAAATAATATGAGACAGTCCATTGTTCTACTTTGTGAGACAACAAGGAAGTTTGTTTGCTCTGCCAGTGAGAAAGTTATACAACTCCGTCTGAAAGGCAACAGCATACTCTATAGCAGGAGTATATTTTATAATCAGTACTGAAAAATATATATTTAATTCCTAGATTTGTTTAATGTTTAATAATATAATAATATTAATATCTAACTATGAGCCATTAAGAAAAAGAAACATCATCTGGTAAAAAGTTATGCACTAGAAATTTAAAAGGAAATGGCAGACTTTGCAGTCAGAGCTTGTTTCTTTTCACAAATCAAATTCAAAATGTAATTAACAGTGACCTACAAAAAGTAAAATTTAAAATGGAACTTATTTAAATTTAAATTTAGTTTAATCAACTAGCTAAATACATCACAGAATGAGAGATCACAGATACCTGGAAGATTAGAATGGAAAACATATTGTGAATAATGCATTATGTGTATGCCTATGTGTTTACAGGAAGTGAGAAAAACTTAGTACTGTTTTAAAAAATAAACATGCAGGAAAAACTATGTTCTTTTCTTGTTCTGCACATCTACAGGAACAGGACTGGTGTGGGGGGAGTCTATTCCACCTGCTGCCCACAAAGCTAATTCATAATAAATGGTATTTTTAAAAGATTTTTTTTATCCCATCTTAGTCTATTTCATTTTTTTCTCAAATTTCTCTTAGCAAAGATGCAATCTACTTAAAGAAGGTAAAATAGTAATGAAATGTTAAGACATAGCAATAAGGCATTAGGTGAATTACATTTTATACTTGAGGCAACTTGTAGGGCAGCTTGAGAGTAACTAGCCCCAAGCAATCCAATGAATTTCCATGGTTGGGGATGATCTTGGCCCTGACTCTCCCCAGTTTTAATCATTACCGCATTATAAAATTACTGAATATCTTTAAAATGTGTTCGAGTACATAATGAGCAAAAGGGTGAGAAAAAAATAAATGCAAAATACAGTGGCTGTTTCATTATTTTATCAGAAGCAGTATCCTGAGCAAAATTAACTGGGCTAGAAGATAAACAACCATAAGTTGCTTGTGAATGAGGTGACAAGCAAGCATACTGTTCTAAGAAGCTTTTTTTTTTAAAGAATGCATAGGAATGATTAGAAAGAGGCAAATATTTGCATTTTTCTTCCATATCAGTACTGTTTTATACTTATAAAACACTTGTTTTTAAAGGAAAATATTTGTGATCACAGTAAAAAACAGAACGAAGGTAGACAAAGAAGTCTGATCACTAGAAATGGCTTGAATTCTGTTAAACATACTCTGTGATAATTTTATAAACATATTTTGTAGCAGTACTTACCTACTAGTAACCTAGCAGCTAGCAATAGATTTTATGGTTTTCTCTCCAGCCCCCAGGTTCTAATTAAAACCTACAAAAAAACTATAAAACTGATCTAATCAGAGACAGAAAAGTGTTAATATACATTGCAGGTAAAGGCAGCTCGAATGCTTTCAAAATTCAAAAAGGAATTTCTTAAACATAGCACAAGTGTCAACGTCCTTACCGGTCCCTAGCCTCCTCAGACACGACAGAAGAAGAACAAGTGACAGGCACACAGGAACGCTTCGACAACTGCTTTAATTCAACGGTTCGCAAACAAAGTCAGCGCTGGGAGTGCTTTGCTCCCAGTGCGTTAAATACCTTCTCTCCCTGCAGCTCCATCCCCACACACACACACAATAGGCCAACATCTGGTGGTTGTCCTTAAAGGCAGCCGGTTCCCCCTGGTCTGCCTTCCTATCTCTGCTGGTTGGCGTTGAACAGTGGAGCGTCAGAGCTGTGTTCTGTCCCGGTAAGTGTGATGACCCAGGGCCCCGAACGGAGGCAAAGCAGTCGGCTGGCAAGAGCAACAGTCCTTGAATCACTGCCAATGTTCACCCAAAAGCTCCCCCATATGCTGGCAAGAGTTCAACCAAGATAGCCAAGAAAGTTTACAATATTCTCAAGACAAGATAGATAACAAGAAAACGTAAAGAGTCCTTTTACTCTCAGCTTGCCTGCGAACTGCAAACTGCAAGGAGAGATCAGGAATGTAAGCTGTGATCGGGAAGCAGGAAACAAACTGGTCCGGAATACAAAGTGTCCAGGTTACAAGAGCACAAGTCACAACAATCTCAAGATCCCACGTTTGTTCCTGGCAAATGCCTCACCCCACAGCATCTCCTTAAATCCTAATCCCCTGGTGTGCCTTGTGGAGTGGGGCGGGACGCTCTCCTCCCGAGCAAGTGAGCCTGCCTCCGTTGTTCTCTCCTCCTCTCTGCTCTCCTTGCTCTAGGATCAGGTGGGGGGGGCTTGCTCCTCGCCTGAACTCTGCCTTCCCTGTTCCAAACCAGAAGGGCCCTGGCCTGCCTCAGCCTGCTCCTCCCTACAGTCCTCCGAAGCCACAGACACCCCCTCCTGGGCCTCAACAGAGAACTCCATGTCTTCACTATAAGCAGTCATCTTACTTCCCATAAAAGGATCCACACCGGGGAGAAACCATATAAATGCACGGAGTGTGGAAAGACTTGCAGTACCAACAGTGATCTTACTTTGCATAAAAGGATCCATTCAGGGGAGAAACCATATAAATGCATGGAATGTGGAAAAGACTTCAGTCAGCGAAGTAATCTTATTTCTCATAAAAGTATACACTCGGGGGAGAAACCCTATAAATGTATGGAATGTGGAAAGAGCTTTCATCAGCGAAGTAATCTCATTTCCCATAAAAGGATCCACTCAGGAGAGAAACCCTATAAATGCATGGAATGTGGAAAGAGCTTTACTTGGAACTGTCAACTGACTTCTCATAAAAAGATCCACACAGAGGAGAACCAAATAAACATGTTGACTGTAGAAACAGCTTCATGGACTCCAATTCTGAGCTGATGGACGTCAGGTAGAGTACATATATATATATATATACTCTACCTGACGTCCACACACACACACACACGTGTGTGTGTGTGTGTGTGTGTGTGTTTTCTGAGGTTTTCACGGGTATTTGTATGTAGGTCTTTGGTAATTCGGGTTTTCTCCCGCGTAAAATTGGAAGTGTCTTGGCCAAGACACTTCCAATTTTACGCGGGAGAAAACCCGAATTACCAAAGACACACACACACACACACACACATATATATACATATATATTATATATGCAGGTCTTGGCATATTCGGGTCTTTTCCCGTGTAATCTTGGCGAATACGCCAAGACCTGCATACCTGTACCCGTGAAAATCTACGAAAACAAATATATATATATATATATATATAACAAGCTCGCTCGCTCGTGTTATTAGCACGCTATATGCACATGCCATACTGTAACCGTTATAACTATTACATAAGTGTATGCACAGGCTCCCTTGTTATTCAGCCCTTGCTCTAATGATGTCAACAGTTGACGAAAGCTTAGCAATAAAGAAGCCATTTTTTCATATATCCTGGAGCTCATTATTTTACTTTGCTGATTTATATATATATATATATATATATATATATATATATATATATATATATATATATTTATATATATATATATATAATAAAGGTAAAAAAGGATATATGCAGTGTTATCTTCATTTTAGATGTCAAAAGGGTCTCTCTCTCTCTCTCTCTCTCTCTCTCTCTCTCTCTCTCTCTCTGTCTCTGTCTCTCTCTCCCCCTCTCTCCGATCTTCTGCTCACCTGGCAAGCTGGCCTCAAGCTGTTCTCCAACAAGCTCAGGGGTAGGCAACCTTGGCTCTTTTATGACTCATGGACTTCAACTCCCAGAAGTCCTAAGTCAGCATAGCTGGGCTAGCTAGCTCTCTCCTGCCCTTCCTGCTTCCTGTTTCCTTCTTCCTGCAGAGACGCAGCAAAGGGAGAAGCCCCGCCCAAAAAACTTTTCAGCTTGTCGGAGAACATCGTGAGTCCACTCTCTTTTTTACACAGAGAGAGAGCAGGGGGGGAGAAGGGAAGCGCAAGTGCCTCTCTCTGTCTCTGTCTGCAAATGGCAAGAGGAGGCTGGGAGCCACAGGGGAAGGCTCGAAGAGCCACATGCGGCTCCAGAGTCGCAGGTTGCCGACCTGTGGCTTAGTGGATATAAGCATATCAGGTGATGTATATTTGTGTAATGAGGGAGGGTGTGGCCTAAGGAGATCAACACCCTATATCAAGGTGTGCATAATTATTAGGCAGCTTCTTTTCCTCAGGCAAAATGGGCCAAAAAAGAGATTTAACTCATTCTGAAAAGTCAAAAATTGTAAAAAGTCTTTCAGAGGGATGCAGCACTCTTGAAATTGCTAAGATATTTGGGCATGATCACAGAACCAAACGTTTCATTGCAAATAGTCCACAGGGTCGCAAGAAATGTGTTGAGAAAAAAAGATGCACATTAACTGCCAAAGATTTGAGAAGAATCAAACATGAAGCTACCAGGAACCCATTATCCTCCAGTGCTGCCACATTCCAGAACTGCAACCTACCTGGAGTGCCCAGAAGTACGAAGTGTACAGTGCTCAGAGACATGGCTAAGGTAAGGAAGGCTGAAACCTGACCATCACTGAACAAGACACATAATTTGAAACGGCAAGACTGGGCTAAGAAATATCTGAAGACAGATTTTTCAAAGGTTTTATGGACTGATGAGATGAGAGTGACTCTTGACAGACCAGATGGATGGGCCCGTGGCTGGATCAGTAACAGGCACAGAGCTCCACTTCAACTCAGACGCCAGCAAGATGGAGGTGGGGTACTGGTATGGGCTGGTATTATTAAAGATGAGCTAGGTGGACCTTTTTGGGTTGAAGATGGACTCAAAATCAACTCCCAAACCTATCGGCAGTTTTTAGAAGACACTTTCTTCAAGCAGTGGTACAGAAAAAAGTCTGCATCTTTCAAAAAGACCATTATTTTTATGCTGGACAATGCTCCATTGCATTCATCTAAGTATTCCACTGCGTGGCTAACCAGTAAAGGCTTAAAAGATGAAAGAATAATGACATGGCTCCCTTCCTCACCTGACCTAATCCCTATTGAGAACTTGTGGGCTCTTCTTAAACAAGAGAATTACGATGAAGGAAAACAGTACACCTCTCTAAACTGTCTGGGAGGCTGTGGTTGCTGTCAACAGACCAAGAAACTGACAGACTCCATGAATGGAAGGCTTATGACTGTTATTGAAAAGAAGGATGACTATATTGGTCAGATTTTTTTTTTTTAAATGTCAGAAATGTTTATTTGTACATTTTGAGTTGTTTATTATTCTCACTTTACAGATGCAAATAAACGAGATGGGCAAATTTTCATTTTTTATTTAGTTGCATAATTCTGCACACTAATAGTTGCTCAATAATTGTACACACATAGATATTCTCCTAAAAAAGCCAAAACCTCACTTTTACTTTCGTAAACATTCAGGTTTGAGGTTTATTAACATTTTGGATTGACCGGCAGCACTGTAGTTGTTCAATAAGAAAATTAATCCTCCAAAATACAACTTGCCTAATAATTGTGCCCACAGTGTACAGTTGTTAAAATTCATTTTTTTCTCATTAATCTACACTCAGTATCCCATAATGACAAAATGAAAACAAAATTTTAGAAATGTCTGTAAATTTATTAAAAAGAAAAAACTGAAATATCACATTGGCATAAGTATTCAGAACCTTCGCTCAGTACTTTGTTGAAGCACCTTTGGCAACAATTACAACACTGAGTTCTTTTTGGGTATGATGTGATAAGCTTTGCACACCTGGATTGGGGGATTTTCTTCTATTCTTCCTTGCAAATCCTCTCAAACTTAGGTTGGATAGCAACTGTCAGTGGACAGCCATTTTCAGGTCCCTCCAGAGATGTTCAATAGACTTCAAGTGAGGGCTCTGGCTGGGCCACTCTAGGACATTTACAGAGTTGTCCCTAAGCCACTCCTGTGTTGTCTTGGCTGTGTGCTTAGGATCATTGTCATGTTGGAAAATGAACCTTCGGCCCAGTCTGAGGTCCTGAGTGCTGTGGAACAGGTTTTCATTGAGGATAAACCTGTAATTTGCTCCATTCAGCTTTCCCTCAACCCTGACCAGTCTCCCAGTCCCTGCTGCTAAAAACACCCCCATAGCATGATGCTGTCATCACCATGCCTCACTGTTGGGATGATATTGGGTAGATGGTGAGCGGTGCCTGGTTTCCTCCAGACATAATGGTTAGAATTGAGGCCAAACAATTCAATCTTGGTTTCATCAGACCAGAGAACCTTGTTCCTCACAGTCCGAGAGTCCTTCAGGTGCTTTTGTGCAAACTCAAAGTGGGCTTTCATGTGTTTTGCACTGAGAAGAGGCTTCCGTCTAGCCACTCTACCATAAAGCCCAGATTGGTGGAGGGCTGCAGTGATGGTTGTCCTTCTGGAACTCTGTCCCATCTCCACACAGGATCTCTGGAGCTCAATCTGAGTGACCACCGGGTTCTTGATAACCTCTCTTACTAAGGCCTTCTCCCCGATTGCTCAGTTTGACCAGGCGACCAGCTCTTGGAAGAGTCCTGGTTGTGCCAAACTTCTTCCATTTGAGAATTATGGAGGCCACAGTATTCTTAGGAACCTTCAGTGCAGTAGAAATTTTATTGAAGCCTTTCCCAGATCTGTGCCTTGCAATAATCCTGTCTCTTGAGCTCTGCAGGCAGTTCCTTTGATCTCGTGGCTTTTGCTCTGTTACAGTATGCATTGTCAGTTGTGAGGCCTTCTATAGAGAGGTGTGTGTGCTTTTCCAAATCATGTCCAATCAATTTAATTTACCACAGGTCAACTCCAATCAAGGTGTAGAAACATATCAGCAATGATCAAAAGAAATGGGAGGCACCTGAGCTAAATTTCAAGTATTGTTGTAAAGGGTCTGAATATTTATGCCAATGTGATATTTCAGTTTTTTCTTTTTAATAAATTTACAGACATTTCTAAAATTCTATTTTCACTTTGTCATTATTGGGTGCTGAATTTAGTTTAATGAGAAAAAAAATGAATTTCAACAACTGTAGAATCAGACTGCAGCATGACAATATTGACAAAATTGAAGGGGGTCTGAATACTTTCTGAATGCACTGTATCTAATATTCCTACCTCCACAACAATAAAAACCCTGTGAAGTGAATTGGGCTGAGACAGAGATGGTTCAAAGTCAAACAGGTGACTTTCTTGCTTAAGTGAAACCTAGAACTCATAGTCTCCTGGTTTCTAGGCCAGCACCATCTCCACTACTATATACCAAACTATCTCTCAGTCTGTTAACTAAATTTGACAGAGAATACTTACAGATAGAGAATTCTTAGAGGTTCATTCATATGAAGACTTTTTCAATTTTGATGCTTGCAAATTCAGATAATATATCAGAAACTAATAGAATTAGTATTACTACCTACCCAGAAAATTTGAACAAATTATGTGTTATGTTCCGTTTATTTTTTGGATGTTCTTTATCTGTGTTTCTTCTTTAATCATATAGCAATAACTTCTGCTATTTAAATATGCAATAAATATATTGCAATGAGTCTTCTTGGCTTAAGTTTGTTAGAAGAAGAATTTAAGGTGGCTTAGAAATAAGTGAAAATATTTTAAGTATAAATTTTCAAATAAAATGTGCTAGATACATGATGTATTTAACTGCTTCTCAAGAATCAACAATCAAAGTCCTGGTGCAAGAAAATGAATTTTTTTTCAAGTATCAAATGATCAGGGTTATCCAATTCAGTTTATTGGAGAAAGGTTTAGAACAGAATAAAGAAAATTATTCATATAATACATAATTAATCCATGCAAAATGTTCCTCCTACCCTTTTGAGTCAAAGGCATTCTTTCCCCAGCAATGAAGCAATGAAAAGCATGCAATCTCATTGTAGACTAGGAAAGCCCTACCTTTTGAACCTGATAGATCTATAATTGGTAGAGGAGGAAAAGAAGAAGAAACATATCAAGGCAAGATATTTCAGGACACCCATTATATAATGCACTTTTCCTAGATGCTAGTAAATGAGGAAACAGGGATGAAATACACTTCTAAAATGCAAACGTGAAATAAGAGATAGACTTTGTAATGCACTTAAAATTGGTTTTGGATATGATATGATGCCGTCAAAGGCTGAAATGAACACTCTTCTCTACGGAGGGCATCTACTGCATAACAATAAGTATTAGTTAGATCTGTACCCTACACAAATAATACAAAATTACCAATCCCCACCCAATATCCATATACTCATATTCCAAATAACAGTACAGGAAACTCCTATCACATTCTCATTAAACTCTTAACTTAAAATTCAGTAGTAAATACAATTGTGAAATTTGTCTTGTAAAGCTTTACAAAGCTGATACAACCCAAAACAGACTTCCCACTATTTTTTTCTCAAAATGTAAGATGAAACAAGTATAATGTTGTACTAAATTGTTTGCAGTGCTTGTCTTCAGCTAAATCTACAGTAACATCAACATCTGCTTTTTCTCCCTTTCCTCTTCTAATTTTTACTTCTGCAGAAGGTTCTAACATTGAAAGAACATGAAAACCTTCTTTTTAGTTAAATGCAATCAGCATTTGTCATGTTAATTAAATGTAAGTATTCTGTATTTAAATTTAATTAGCATGACAAATGCCTGTTGCATCATTTAAATTAATATGACTCTGTTTAAAATGTTCACTAGCTATACATGTGATAGTACAATGCATCTCTTTTAAACTTCTTTATTTTATATAACCAATAAGGAGCTTGAGAGTATGCATACATGCATTATTGGAAATTAGTTGAGAATAAAAGAACTTTCATATTCAGAAACTAAGATTTTGTGAATCTTCTTTTTCCATGAGTGAAAGAAACCAGTTAGCTTTCAGAAGGCTGTTTCCAGGATCAGAAATGAACTGTATTTTTAACTTCCTAAAGGTTTCCCCTGAAGCACTGATTATACTTCACACCAAAGTAACATGTTCTTTTTTTGACTGATTAATTAATTTGGTTGAGCATGAAAATATGATGGTCGTAGTAAGTCTTGGTTATAGAAAAGCATCTGAGAAATACTCCCATGAGATCCTAGCAGAGAAAATGGCAAAATGTGGGCACCATCTGCTATTGCTAGATGGTTATGGGTCTGGTTAAAAAATCATAATCAACAAATAGCAATAGCACTTAGACTTATATACCGCTTCACAGTGCTTTATAGCCCTCTCTAAGCAGTATACAGAGTCAGCATATTTCCCCCAACAATCTGGGTCCTCATTTTACCAACCTCGGAAAGATGGAAGGCTGAGTCAACCTTGAGCCGGTGAGAATCAACTGCCGAACTAACCGAATCAGCAAATCTTTGGATAATACAAAACTATAGAATATCTTAGAGAATAATATATTTGGGAAGGAAAAAATAAGGCATGAGTGTAAAATATAGGTCCCAGGTAAAACAAATGTGAGGGCCATATTGGATCAGTAACTGAACATGCAGCTACAAATAAACCAAATGTACTCTGAGGTTACTACAACAGAAGTATAGTGTCAAGATCAGCATAAATTACTGTGCTTTTCTATTCTACATTAACACCTAAAAGAAAACCAATGGAGGAACAATTTATTAGAAATGCTGCCTTAAAGAGCTTCGTAATATATCGGAGAGAATTCTCAACTCTTTTCCCTAGATATTTGAGATTGTTGTGATACTAAGTTGGTATAGGCTATCCCAACTGGGTTATTAGACCCAGATCAATTACCAAGTGATAAGCTTCAGGAAGATCAGATTTTGTTGTAGGAAGAGATCTTCCTTTAAGACAGTTCTCTCAGAAAGGTAACAGGACCAGGTGGCATACCGACAGAGTTCTGGCCCATTCTTTCTGGGCTTATAATTGGATGGACGTATGAATTTTTTTAAAAAAACTATAAAGATTCTACTATCAGAAGAGTAACAACAACAGTAAGATTAAATAAAGTGGGGGGAAACAGAAAAGACACCTTCTACACAATTGTTAAAGAATAACTTTCACACAAGTTTATCTTCACTGTCTCAACTCACATTAATTTTAAATAGACCACACAAAATATGTTTAAGTAAAATTAATGTAATGAAGTTCTACACTGTTATGTAAAATAATTGTCATTTTCCCCAATGTTTAAAGATTGTTAGAATCAGGATGGAGAACAACAAGCTTAGGGTTAATCCAAACAAAACAGAGTAGTTTTGGGTGAAGAAGCTATCTAGTTCCAAAGATATTCCATCTTTAGATCTGGATGAGGTCATTTATTTATCTATGAAACTTGTGAATTGGCTGCTCCAATCTATCACAATTCTGGGCATGCTCTCCCATGTCAAACTGTTTTATAACTTGTGAGTTAAAATAAAGCCTCAGCTGAGGTTTGGTTATCTCAATATTCACAGAGAGATGCATGACTCTGCCAGAAGATACACTGAATGGATCTCCGGAGACCTAAGGCCCTAGGTATGATGTAAGTGGGGTGCAAAAAGTGCTTTCATAAGTCCTTCCAATTCAGGCTTATCTGAATCCTGAGTCAAAGGTTGAAGAGGCAATTTGACAAATCAGCAGCCTGAATAGTCTCAAACACACCTATGATCACTCCGGGAGACACTGAGTCTGAGCACATGAAATCCAATTGAGATAATAAGGAAGTAGATTTCAGTAGAGGACTCAAGTCAAAAGCATGCTGGCAGTTACAAAGTGCTGAGGAAACAGGATAATAAGCATGATTCTGCACATGGAGAAGACAGCAACACGTCTAAACAAACCCCACCAGCATTTGGGATTCTATAAACCCCAAATCTTTGTCCTTTTAATGGAAAGAACTCTCTTTGCTTGGCATTTAGACTCTTAGATTGATATTTGGGCTGGCTCATGAAATTCTCTGATGCTTGAACCATAGATTGTTACAATAGCTCCTGAGGCTTGGAATTTGCTCTTTCTGCTCGCACAACTTGCAAGACACATTTTCACTGGTGATGTTACCTGCTTTGGGTAATAAAATGTCTGCAAGAAAACAACCAAGCACAAAGAGCACCAAGGATTCCACATTCTCACTGGCTAATTCTTCTGCTGATATCCAGCTATTACAAGGCTTTTTTTCCTTCCGTTCAATCATGTCCAATTCTTGGAGACTGCTTGGACAAATCCCTGTATGTTTTTGGCAAGATTTTTCACAAAAGGTTTGCCATTGCCACCTTTCTAGGGCTGATGGAAAGTCACTGGTCCAAGGCCACCCAGCTGGCTTTGTGACCAAGGTTGAACTTGAACTCACTGTCTCCTGGTTTCTAGTCTGATGCCTTAACTACTACATCAAATTGGCTATCAGGAAATTTACAAAGCAGAAATAAAGCCTTTCAAACCCTTTAATTACCTGCCTTATTTGGTA
This sequence comes from Azemiops feae, assembly GCA_023970755.1. NCBI lineage: Eukaryota > Metazoa > Chordata > Lepidosauria > Squamata > Viperidae > Azemiops > Azemiops feae. The sequence goes on from JALGBA010000018.1 coordinate 1,217,852, forward strand.
TGGATTGGCACAGGATACAACACAGAAAGACAGGATTCCATAGGTAAATAAGGCTACCAAGAAGGATTTGAGTTCTATGAACTGTGCTCACATGAATGTAACCTGACAAGAGATTGTTTACTTCACTCCAAGACTAAAAAGGATGTGTTTGGCACATACCTTACCAATCTCAGCAGCAGTAGCAGCAGCACATTGAACTAGAACTTTTCTCGCAATGAGGGTGACAAAAACCTAGGACTAAATATGCCGAGGATGCCATGACCATCAAAGCAGGAGTTGAAGGGGCAAACAGGTGAGCAGTTGGAAAACTTTTGGTTTTGGCAGAAAATTACAATAGAGAAGCTAGGAGGAAATACTACTCACAGATTCAAATATTAACATATGAATGAACAAAATATGGGGGGAAAGGTCAAGGAGAACTTGAAATGACAAAACAGGAAGGACAATAAGAGAAATAAGACAAATAATAAAAAATAAGACAAATAAGCTGAGGGCCAGATAATATCCATGGGCATGTTCTTAGGGTGTGTGCAGATGAGTTGGCTTGTGTTCTTACAGATATTTTCAATCTTTCATTGCAGCAGGCAGTGGTCATATCATGTTTTAAGATTGCCATTATTTTGCCACTACCAAAAAAGTCTTCAATAACTGGTCTTAATGATTATCATCCGGTTGCACTTATGTCCATCATTATGAAATGTTTTAAAAGGCTGATAAAGGACTTTATTGTATCCAGCCTCCCACCAGCATTTGACTCACTTTAATTTTCTTACTGTCCAAATCATTCCACAGAGGATGCTATTTCCTCCGTTCTCCATCTGAGCTTGAAGCACTTAGAGGAAAGAAATACTCATGTGCGAATGCTGTCAACTTTAGTTCAGCATTTAATACAATAATTCCCCAGCATTTAGTAGACAATATGGGCCTTTTAGGCTTTGTACAAATGGAAGGTTATTCCCTCCCTCCCCACCCCCGCCCCGGCTCTCCCTAGGCACCAGGCCTTCAATACTTAACCTGTAAAGATCGAGATCCTTCACTTTCTTGGCTGCTCCAGGCCTTCGGTGCATTCGCAGAGAATGGAGGCCTAAAGTAATGCAAGATCACACGAGATCAGTGGGGCGAAATCTCACGCTGATCTCGCGTGCTCTCATGGTACTTTAGGCCTCTGTTCTCTGCAACAGAGAACGGAACCGAAGCCGGGGGACACTTCCACATGCCTCCGGAGGCTGGATCGGGGCATCTGATGCCTTTTCTGTGATGCTGTTGCCCAGATCTGAGGCCGGGGAACGCTTCTGCACCCCTCCCGTGGACTGATCCGGGCGGCAGCAGCCTGAAAAAGGCCTCCGAAGCCCGGATCGGGCCACGGTGGGGTGCAGAAGTGTTCCCTGGCCTCAGATCTGGGCAGCAGTGGCCTGGAAAAGGCTTCCAGAGCCCGGATCGGGCTATGGGGGGGCGTGGAAGCATTCCCCAGCCTCAGATCCAGGCAGCAGCAGCCTGAAAAAGGCCTCCGGAGCCCAGATCAGGCCGTGGGGAGGCACGGAAGCGTTCACCGGCCTCAGGTATGGGCAGCAGTGGCCTGGAAAAGTTCTCCAGAGTCCGAATCAGGCCGCGGGGGGGCTGCGGAAGCGTCCCCGGCCTCAGATCAGGGCGGCAGCAGAAACTGTGGTAGAAGAGGAGACAGGTCTTTGCCAGGTGAGTCCGGCACAGCTGGAAGGGAGGGGGAAGCATGAGGTATCTTAGTGGGTCAGGGAGGCCTTGGGGGCCTGTCCCATCACTAGGCCCTCCATGACCTTCCCCACCCTGAGATACCTCATGTTCACCTAACGAGCCGCATGCGTTTTAACAAGCAAGGGGGTGATCTCATTCAAGGTACAAGATTCAGTCTATGAGTTTTCGAGTTACGAGTGGAATAGGCAGGCTCCATTACACTCGTAACTTGAGGACTACCTGTAATATTTCTAACACCATTTTCTTGAGCACGGGGCTGTGTCCCAAGTTCGCTGTTATTCACCCTGTTGACCCATGACTGTTGGGCAAGGTTTGCTACCAACCATATTGTGACATATGTGGATGATACAACAGTAGTGGGCCTTATATGATAATGAGGAGGTAGAAGGTTTGGTAAACTGGTGTAATAAAAACAGCCTGGTTTTAAATGTAGCTAAAACAAAAGAGATCATTGTCAATTTCAGGAAAGGCAAGCACAGCCATACACCTCTGTGTATTAATGATTCAGATATGGAGGTGGTTAGTAGTATCAAGTATCAAGACCAGCAGGTTAGCTTGGTCACTCAAAGGACACTGGTGAAGTGGGCACAGCAGCGGCTGCATTTTCTGCATCATATGAGAAAAGCACATCTTCCTTCCCCTGTCATTACCACTTTCTATAGAGGGATGACTGAAAGCATCTTGTCATATTGTATTATTGTATAGTTTAGAAGTATTACTGTTTTGGACAGGAAGGCTGTGCACAGAGTGATGAGGACAGCAGAAAAGATTATTGGATGTTCACTTCTTTCTATTCAGGACATAGCATATAAGCGCTGCTTGACCAGGGTCCACAATATTGTCAGGGACACTACACATACTCTTTATGACCAGCTTTCTTTGTTACCTTCTGGGAGGAGGCTTTGTGGTATCCGAAGCAGAACAACTAGATTCTGTAATAGCTTTGTACCATATGGTATCAACTTTGTTAACTCTCAAGACTCTTTTTTTCCATTATGTATTTCATAATTGATTGTGATTAATATATGTATGTGTATGTATAAATAAATGTATGTATACATATACATATACATACATACATATCATATGTTTATGTGTGTGCATATTTGTGTATAGATATATATATATTTTCTTTTGAGAGTGAGCATCAGAATTTCTTTTTTAATGCATGCCAGTGTGTTCACTGAAAAAAAGTGACAATGTTACCTTATCTTATAAAGTAGACATTATCTTCATTGACCTAAATCCCTGCACCAATTTTGTGTATATAATCAACAAGTTTTCATCTAAGTTGCATTCCTTAATAAACTGTTAAGTAAAGTCCTCAAGTAGGAAGAATTAAATGCATTTTATTTCTAAATATGCATGCTTTATTTTTTTCAAAAAAGCAATCACATGTATTTTACAAATGAGTGTGAATATGTTTATATATATTCATATATAAATGAAGAGATAATTTCATAACATTCTTGCAATAGACACCAAGTATATTTACAACAATAATTTGTCTATTCTATCCCAAATATCAAGAAACTCTTGTACTTCAGAATTCATTCAAAAAGCTGTCACATACCTCCTTTTGTTGCTTCTCAAGTTCTTTCATCCGAATTTCCCGTGCTTCAGCTCGTGCTGCACGCTTTGCCACAAGTCTTGCTTCACCCTACCAAAGGAAAAAAGTATCACAAGATTGCAGCAATATCTAAACTGAACTAATTTGAAGGTCCAGGCTCTTATTATCATATTGACTTTACAATTATAAACCTGTATAGTATGTTTAGATGATAGCCAGTGTGGTGTAATGGCTAAGATACCAGGCTAGAATCCTGAAGACCATGAGTTCTAGTCCCACCTTCGACAGGAAGCCATCCAGGTGATCTTGGACCAGTCACTGTTTCTCAGCCCTAGGAAGCAACAAGGGTAAACCATTTCTGAAAATCTTGCCAACCAAACTGGAGCCAATACTGACTTGATGGCACAGAAACATACACAAACTATTTTTAGACATACTACATTTGCAATTCCTGAATATTGCTGTGATGGAAACGATACAATAAGACAACAGCAGTTATACCCATTTATTCAAGAGAAGGGGAAGAAATTGGAAAATTGAAAGTGTGGAAAAACCCTTGAGATCCTGGCTCGAGTCACTTTCCTCTAGATCCCTGGAACATAAGGCTGACTTTAGCTCTAAATAGTTTAATGAAATGACATTATAATACATTATTTGTACAATAATTTGTACAATACATTATTTATCCTTTATCCTTATATGAAGAGCAACAGCTAATCATAACTTGAATTGATCTCTAAGACAAGTAAGCAATTAAATGAAGACTTAAATGAAGAGGAAAGTACTGGGGAATCAAAAAACTTTGTTAAGTTTTAATATTAGTTTTCCTGGTACATTATTCAAATGAGAGAGAAGATAAGCAGCATTTGAGCCTCTTACCAGTATTTGGGCATCTAGTCTCAAGAATTCAAAAATGAATTGCAAAAACTATTACTCTTCTAAACAAAACAAAGCCAGGAAATAAAGGCTTTATAATTCTATATAAAGATTAAAAAAAACTTTATCATTTCATTTTTAGTTTTTCATCTGTTTATTTGAGTCTTAAAGTTTCCCTGTCTAAAAATCATTCTACTTCTGTTGTGGGAGCAGCCAAAGTAATAAGAAGAAATTAACTGTGCTGCTTCTAAAGATTTCTTTTTTCTCTTCATTTCTTCTGAAGAAGATAGAGAATTAACCAACATTTTCAGTTCTCAAGTCTATGAAAAATATTTCCCTTTAGTCTCCCACTCTTACCTTCAAAATCTTCAGTATGAAATATATTAGGCTTCCCAGAATGTATACTGGAAATATATGCTTCCATTTCCCAGAATGTATACTGGGAAGAGAGGGAAACAATTATTTAGAACACTACTCCACCCCACCTAAGAGCTGCAAATCCTGATGCAGCAAGCAATCATTAGGATAAGAATGATGCAGAAACATGCACAACCTGATTTTCCTCCTTTCAGAGACACAAATTACAAATATAATTGCAACATGTCAGGATTTTTACCAGCCCAACAGGAAGAGAGAAAAATGCTGCTGTCAACGCCCCTAGACAAACTTCATAAGCGAGTCAGGAAAAGGTGACGGTAAAGGTTTCTCTGTCCAGTTGTGTCTGATGCTAGGGTGCAGTGTTCATCTCCATTTCTTGGTCGAGGGAGTCAGTGTTGCCCAAAAACATTTTCTGTGATCAAGTGGCCAGCATGGCTATATGCCAAAGGTGTACGGAATGCTGTTACCTTCCCACCCAAGTGGTACCTATTTATCTGTCATGCTTCGAAACGGCTAGGTGGGCAGGAGCTGGGGCAGAAATGAGAGCTCCCCCGTTGTGCGGTGCTTGGGTCTTGAACCCCGGGCTGTCAGCTTTCTAGCTGACAAGCTCAGCATCTTTAACAGCTGAGCCATTGCGCCCCTTGGGAGTCAGGAAGTTTTTTAGAAATACAATAAGATAGCAATTCTCAGCACTAATACAGAATTTTGCTCATAAAGTCTCAATTTCCAACACACTGAATTGTTAAGACGTATTCCTCTATTGTTTTAAGTTTTAAAATCAAAGGTCTGTAGTTTAAGACTCCACACGCTGGCAGCTATTACTGTGGATACAATTCCATCTATATTTCCCCAAACTCTACTCATTATTAATTGGGTACATGAAAATTAGGCTCTCTGTCATTCTTTCTACCCAAGCATAAACTATATATTTAATGCATTTTTTGCCCTAACTGCTTCTTCAATATTTTTGCTTTATTCTTTTCATTAAAGCTATACTACCAGTATACTTCAGATTCATTTCCAAATACAATTGGTGCTTCAGAGCATGCAGGGATACAAACATAGCATTTGTCTGTAGCTCTTTAAAGAGTTTGCACTTTTACTCAGGATTGCATGACACCTACAGATTGCAAGCATAATCCCAGCTATCTATAAAGTTATAGACAGATGCTATATCACAACCCTGGATATTCCAAAGTATATTTGGGTTTTGAATTCAAAGCTCTGCAAAGCCTTAATATATATATAGCTACCATTGTGAATTACAGTAATACAAAATCTGATGACACAGAAGTATATTCTAAGAGACTTAAAGGACATATATTACCTGGATCATAAATATTTGGAGTGTAGACATCAAAGCAATTTATGAGTTAATTTTCATAAGACAGCATTATACAATACATATGCAGGATGGCAATGAAAAATGGAGAGAATAAAGAAAACAGATGAAAAATTGCAGAAATGCAATCATGTAAGGATGGATGTTTGATCATGTTTATCATTCATTTATATCAGTTAAACTTTTGGGTAATAGTTTCCCAATAATTAATTATTCTCTTTAATTCAACATCCATTTTTAATTCTCCCGTACAATCTGCCTTCCCCTCATGCCTTCGCTAAAACAATCACCCGGCTAGAAATTAGTTTTAGCAGGCTGAGCACACAGGCAGAGGCAGAGGCATGGGGGGAAGTGGACTATGCAAATTCCCCATACGTGAGACCAGGGTTTTTCCCCCCGCTGCTGGATTTTCACTGTCAGACTGTTTAACTTTCTTTAAAGTTTACTTGATGCAGAACAGGAAGGATCTGCATTCTGCATCAAGTAATCTTTAAAGAAAGTTAAACAGTATGGCAGCGAAAATCTGGCAGCAGGGGGGGGGAACCCTCTGCACAGGCTCCAGACAAACTGAGATCCAGGACTGAAAAAGCAGCAACAGGAGCGAAGGGCTGTTCAAAGGAGGAAGAAGGAGAAAGTGGGAGAAGCCACTACCGAACAGGCGAGGCGCGACAGGTGTCAGGGAGTGGTAGACCTGGCTGTGGGGGCCCTTTGCCACAGTAAGCGGTTGTGGGACGCATGGGGCAGCTTCCCACCTGCCTCACCTCATGGCAGCAGCACTGGCACGACACAGAAGTGGGGCAACAGCCATGCGCCTCCTGGACAGGGCTGTCGGTACCACTGCCATGAGTTGAGGCAGGTGCCAGGAAATAAGTAAGACATCCCCTGAAAATAAGACCTAATCCTCTTTTGGAGACAAAAACAATATAAGACCAGGTCTTATTTTCAGGGAAATACGGTACTGTCTCATTTAGATAAAGTTATCTCATGTAGCAATGCTAGTATTACTCTTACTCCGGTGTGCATTGTTAGATGCATGAAATTTGGTCATAAGTGTGCATGTTGGTTAGAAAATTATTTTTTGACTATCATTTATTACTGTTGCATTTGCAAATTTGCTAACTGAGGTAACTGCTAAACAAGAAGTTGACCTATATGCTTAATGTGATTTATGGATTATTCCAAAGATTTTTCAATTGCACGGTTCACTCATTCAATAACAAAATAATGAGACAAGTATCTCCAAGTATCCTTGCCCCATCAGCTACCCCAATTTAGCATGCCTCTATCAAGGCCCCAGATTAGGTGGCAAAACCCAGTTTTAATGTTCTTCCAGAGGTGTGAGGGCAGCTTCACATCTGACAGGGTATACAGCAAAAAAATCTCCTCTCCTGGATCCTTTGGCGGATGAGATCTAAAGTAGGCCTGTACCACTGGAGCATGTTGGAGGGGCTAGTCCCATTGGGCTGACAGCACCTCAGATGAATTATTCAATTTGTATGGCCACCAAGTAACTCTGGGTAGTTAATCCAGCCAACATTCTGCCATCTTTTCTATTAGAATTTCAATGGCAGTTTTTAAAAATGCTTTGCTGAAGCCTAGATATATAGATAATCCTCAACACACAACCATTCCTTTAGTGTCTGTTCAAGGTTACAACAGCACTGAAAAAAGTGACTTATGATCATTTTTCACATTTATGACCATTGCAGTCTCCCCACAATCAGACGATCAAAATTTGAATGCTTGGCAACTGATTTGTTTTTATGACAGTTACAATATCCCGAGGTTATGTGATCACTTTTTGCACCTTTTGACAAGCAAGGTCAATGGGGAAGCCAAATTCACTTAACAACTATGCTATTAATTTAAATTGTGGCAAAAAATGTCTGAAATGGTATAGGTTCTCCTACTTGACCAGGGGACTGGACTAGAAGACCTCCATGGTCCCTTTCAGCTCTATTCTATTCTAAGAAAGATCATAAAATGGGGCAAAATTCATTTAATTACTGTCTTGCTTAGCCATGGAAATTTTGGGCTCAATTGTGGTTGTTAACTCAAGGACTACCAGTACTGTATTTAGCAATTCCTGTGGTCAGCCAAATTCATCACTATCATAAAGAAAAAAGAAAAAAAGAATGAAGTCAGTCTGGACTGGCATGACTTTTTCTTATGAATCCATATTGCTTCCTTCTAAGATATGAATACTTTCTAAATATCTATAAACTTATTGATTAAAAATATTTTCTAGGGTTTTGCCTGATTTAAACTGAGTTTAAACATTAAACTCATCTGATTGATGACTATAGTTACCTGATCTTCTTTTGTCTCTAAACTGCTGCTAGGTAAGAGAATGACAAAACTTCCAATTCCTATTGGTATTTCATAACCCAAATATCAAACATAGCACCAACACAATGCAATGTCATACTCATGCACCTATTGTACTAGCCAATTTGTTTCCTTTCAACTGACTCTACCCAGCACTATGCCAGCACATTTTCACTAGTTTAGGCTTACAGCACTTTATAGCATTCTCTGGTTGGTTTACAATGTAAGCATTGTTTGCATATTGCCCCCAACAATTTTGGTCCTCAACCTTGAGCCTTGTCAGGATTGAACTCCAGGCTATGGGAAGAGTTTGCTTACAATACTGCACTTTAACCAACTGTGCCACCAAGGCTCCTTATACTATATACTCAATCACAAAAGGAATAGTGTTAGTTCACAAAAGAAATAGTGTTAGTTCAGTCCCGTGGAAGTTCTATTTTTTTCCCCATAATATATCATTGTATTTTTTTATAAGTCAAATACTTTTAATAAGAAAGTCAATTTCAACTTCAGTTTATTAAAAAAGATTAGTGAAAATAATCTAAAAACATACAAATTAAAATATAAATAAAATATCTCACTAACACAGAACTAATAGAACAAGTTTAAAATCCCACAATCTTACTGCATAATTGATATGATAGCAAATGTTCGCAACCCATAGTATTTATTTCAGAGTTTACAACACCCTGGAGCAAAGAAACATAAAAGGAAGTAGCTCTGCCTGAATAATGTATAAGAATCAGCAAAATGAGTAATAATGCCTCTCTATAATATTGTCAGGATATTAAGGCATGGCCAACAAATTCCACCTGTCCAAAGCCGACACAGGCGAAGTCATTCAGAAAAAGGAATGTCCCCATACCAACCATGTAAAACTGTTTTTTGTTTTTGTTTATTACCAGAATTTTTAAATTAGTTTATAGTATATGATACAAAGAAAATACAAAAGTAAATAGCGGGAAAGATAGGGAAGGGGAAAGGGAATAGAAAAGTGAGGGAAGGAAAGGGGGAAAAAGAAAAAAAGGCATTGACTTCCGACTTCCTTTGGTGCAGTAAAAGAGAATATCAACATCAAGCCTCAACTTTTTACTTTTACAAAATAGTGTGAACTAGCCATTTCGATAACAACAAATCTATCTAATCGGTAAAGCCCAAAATCAAAATTTCATTTTTTTCGACTTCAAGCACAAAGTCTAGAAGCGGTTTCCACATAGCAATAAAAGTATTCGTATTCTTTTCTTTAATCAGTACAGTCAATTTAGCCATCTCTGCTAGTTCCATCAGTTTTTATAACTATTCCTCCATTGTGGGAATTGATGTAGTTTCCATCTCTAAGTATAGAGTAATCTTGCTGCTGTCAACATATAATCAAGGTTCCATATATATTTTTTCTAGGTCTTTGTCCATTAGCCCCAAAAGAAACATCTCTGGCTTTCTTTCTATATTCACTTTAAGAATTTTCTGTATTAATATATGAATCCTATTCCAATATTTTCTTGCTTTATTACACGTCTACCATAAATGGTAAAAAGCCCCCTCTTTACATTTACATTTCCAACATTCATTTGAAATGCCTTTATACATTTTTGGTAACTTATCTGGTGTTAAATACCAATAGTATATCATCTTGTAAAAGTTTTCTTTTCAATTATAGTTTAATGCAAATTTTAATCCTTTATTCCACATATTCTCCTATTGTTCAAGCATTACATTATATCCAAAATTCCTTGCCCATTGAATCATACAATGTTTTCCTTGTTCATTTTCCAGATTTAAATTCAATAACATTTTATAAACTAATATATTCATCACTACCACACAGCAGGATTTCCAATCTAGTTTAAATCTTTCTTTCAATTGCATATATGTAAATCAATGGCAGACATGACCTTCTAATTCTAGCTCTTCCTTGGATTAGAGGATAGGCATGCCTAAATTAAATTAAACGATATTATTTTACTATAGGTCAACCAATTTGGCCTCATCACAATCTCTTTTCTAAAAAAGGCTTCTTGTGCGGAAACCCAAAGTGGCACCTTTGTAGAAAACCTTGTTTTATATTTATTACAAACTCTCAAAATGGCACGTCTAACAAAATGATTATTAAAATCAACATTTACTTTTATCACAAGTAACCATGCCAGCCAAACCTTAATTCATGGCCTTCTAGGTCCTGTAACCTCTTATTCCGCAGGTTCACCCATTCTTTCAGCAAACCAAGCAACAAGCATCAAAGTACAATTTCAAATCAGGTAAACTCAAACCCCCCCTTTCCTTAACATCTTGCAATAATCTATATCTGATTCTCAGTTTTTCCCCCTACCATATAAACTTTGAAATATCCCTCTGCCATTGTACAAATGGAATATCAGTTGCGAATATTGGTAATGTTTGAAACAGGAAAAGCATCTTTGGTAAAACGTTCATCTTGATTAAGAAATTCTACCCAAAAATGATAAATGCAATTTATCCTATCTTAATAAATCTTTTTAATACCATTCCAGAGAGGCACATAATTATTTTTGAACAATTTTGTTAACATGACCCCCAAATATTTCACCTTTTTCTCAACCCTAAAACCAGACTTTTTAGTCAGTATATCACCATACTGTGAGGTCATATTCTTTTTTTTTTTTAAATATATTTTATTGGATTTTTATGGGGGTGGGAAGGTTACATCAAAGTGCTTAGGAAACACCGTGGAGATGGGTATATTAAACATCCAAAAGAAAAATCACAGATATATAGCTCAAATTGATTCATTGAAAATTCCCTCTCTAATACCCTCATATAGTATTACATATTCAAATTAATACATTTCTAAATAAACTTCAAACAATCCTATCAAACATCAATCACATTTCAATTATAAAAATCCCAATCCTGTTTTTAGGCTTTACTAATTTACAGTTACCATATTCCAATTAGCCTTCAATAAACATATTATTAACACTTCGGGTGTCCTTCATTTCCCTTTTTAACATAATAATTATATCTGAAATGAGTATATTATTCCCACAATAACATTCTTATGTTTTCTTCATTAATACCATTTCTTCTCTTGTCACCAATCCCTCTTATTCTTCTTCTATTACAAAATAATTATCTTATTTGAAATAAAAATATCAGTCCAATAGATACATTTCTATCTGTTTAAAATATATATTCTATCAATTCATCTATGTCTATAAAAAGTCTTTTTATCCCAGTAGATAAAGTTTACCTCTCCAAATAATTATCATATCTAAAACAAAATATTATTACAAAGGATATCCTCTTACAGAATTCACGTACTCCGTTAGTTATTAAATCAGTCCCAATCTCAAAAGCCTTTTTAACCCATTAAATGAAATTTTAAAACACATTTTTAAATCTAGCTCTAGGTTTCTTTCTGTGCCACACCGGTTTCCATAATAAAGTTCTTGCATTATCAAACCACAATATTAGAAAGTCAGTATTTCTCAACGCTTCAGATTGGTCAAAGTTCTCTTCCCTTTCTTCTAGTAGCCTTTGGATGGTGGAAGCCGTTTTATTCCATGTTGTAGTTACTAGTTGTTTGTCCACATTATCAGAATTTTCAATAATTTGTATCTGGGTGTCAGTCTCTATTAGTGTTGACGCTTCAGACATCTCAGTTAAAATTATTCTTTGATCATCAAGTTTCTCCATAAATTGTATTTGGGGTTGTATAAAGTTAATTTGTTCCTTAGTTTCCACAATTTCTCCCGGTATAATTTCATAGTTGAGTTGTAGGTATGGTTTCTCTTTAGGTTGTATATATTGCTCACTAGTCTCTTTAGCGCCACTCTGCTCCTTCTTCACTGTTCTTTGACCTATAACTTGATCCGTCAAAATTTGAAAGTAAGAGTTCATATCCTCCGTGGCTTCCAAGATTTTTTCCAGTATAAGCTCATAATCCAGCTGTGTGTTTAATACCTCCATGTCAGTGGTGAAAGGATCTTTTAATCTTTTAGTGAAGGCTATATTTCATAAAAGTCAACAAATATTCACCTCCATTTCTTAGTAGACCAAATCACCACAGCTGTTTCAGTTATCTTACTCTTATCATCCTTTGAAGGTTAGAGCCATCCTCCAGCAATGAAAAAAATATACAGTTGTAGTAACACTTTTCGTCACAAGATGTCCTCAGCAGGCTATAAGGTCTTTCTTTCCAAGTTAATAATTTTTTTGTTTTTCACATTAAAAAATAAAAAATAAAGAAGAAAGGCCTCTCCAAAATAGTAAATAGCGTAGTTATAATAGTAATAATCCAAAATAGAAATGTTTTCAGGCTCCCTCAGTATTCCAGGAGTTGAATAGTCAATAAAAAATTAACTGGTTTTTTTTTTTTTCAATTCCCAAAGCTGTTTTTCCCAAGTGCCCAAACACTGCTCTCTCACAGCAGGGAAGTAATTCAAATACAAAAGCTTTTTACAGGAGAATAATTAGGGAAAGAAGGGGGAGGAAAGGTCTCACCCGGATTCTCCACGGGGGTTCTTTGTGCTTAGTTGTTCTTCTGGCTTTCGGCTGGTGCAGCAAAGTGATCGTCCATTTTACTGGCCGATCTTTTCTCCGACGGCCCTAAGGAGCTGGCTCGGACTGAGGAAGGAGCTGCCGCCCTTCCCCTGTCAACGAGGGCCTCCTCAACGGTGATCGCCCCTCCAGGGCGACTTTCGACCCAGTTAAGGGTCTACCGGCGGAGGGAAAACAGCCGGTGGGAGAGACGGAGCTCTCCGTGCGACTGCGTGTGCCACGATCCGGAACCGGAAGCCTGAGGTCATATTCTTAATCAACATTTCTGCTTATTTTAAAACCGGCCAAGGACCCAAACTAAATTCATTTCCTCATCAAGTGTTCTATATTATTTTTTGGGTCTTGCAGAAATATCACCAAATCATCAGCAAAGGCCCTCAATTTATAAACTTCCTTCTTAACATTTATACCTTTTATTTTCCCATCTTGCCTGATGTCTCTATTCAGATCTTCCAAAACCAGGATAAACAGCAGTGGAGACGGCGGATGTGTTGTATCCTTTTGAATTTCACATGAATTAGTTAGATCGCCATTAATAACAATTTTTGCTTGTTATGATGTATAAACAGCTTTGACCTCTTGAATAAAATTCCCATTAAAATCTATTTCTTCCAGGACTTTAAACATAAAGACCCAATTTAAGTTATCAAAGGCCTTCTCAGCATCTAAGAATATTAAAGCTGCCTGTTGTTCATTATGACATTGTAAATATTCAATAATATTCAAAACCGTTCTCACATTATTCCTTAACTGTCTTTTTGGCAGAAAGCCAGCTTGATCATCATGAATAATACCTGTAAAACTTTTTTTAGTCTTTCTGCCAAAATTGCAGCAAATAGTTTGTAATCCTCATTTAGTAATGAGATTGGTCTGTAGTTCTTTATCATCATAGCATCCTGACCCTCCTTCAGAAGTAACACAATATTAGCTTCTGTCCAAGTTGGGGGTATCTTTCCTCCCTGTAATATAACATTCATTACATCTTTTAATGTCTGAAGAAGTTCATCTTCAAAACATTTATAATATTGATTTTTAAGTTCACCTGGGACAGGGGCTTTGCCTGGTTTCATTTTTCCTATAGCTTCTAATATTTCAAAGGTAGTTATTGGGTCATTCATAAATTGCCTCTGTTTGTGAAAGTTTCAGCAAGTTTTGTCTTAGCAAATATTTATATATTTTTGACCTATCTAACTCCTGCATAATAAAAATTGTGAAAGGATTTTTTAATCTGTTATCAGTTATTGCTTTGTTACCTTCACAAATTGTTTCAATCATTCTCTTTTATCTCTCCTTTCTTAATTTATATGCTAACTATCTCCCAGGTTTATTTGCAAACTCAAAGTGTCTTTGCTTCACATAACTCAATTTTGTTTTTACTTCTTGGGACTGTTTGATGTAAAAACTTTCGAGTTCATAAGTGAGTTTTGCAATTCAGTTTATTTCTGTCTGATTGCATCGAGTATCTTTTGGGCCTTTTCTTCCCTAGCCAATTATATTGTATAAAATAACCCCTCATAACTGCTTTACTAGCCTCCCAGACAGTTGTTAGGTCTGTCCCTTTGCTTAAATTATTATCAATTCTTCTTTAATTTGGCTCGGATACTCAAACTCCTCCCCTCGCCATTTTGAAATCCTGAAGCCTCAGAAATGATGATAACTCCATAAAAAGGAAAAGGCAGGCTGCAGCCAGAGGAAGCCTCTTTTAAGAAGAAAAGGTAAATATGCAAAAGCTAGTGTCTAAGAAGCGGAGACAGATTATAATGTCCATATTAAAATGGCTGATTCATCCACAGTGAACTTGCTTCTTGGTTGCCCAGTCCCCAGCCAGAGACTCACCGGAGTACTTCTTCTTCCAAGAAGCTTTCTGAGAGCACCCAGCTGTCCAGGGGAGCAAAATAGTTAATTTCCAGAACTTCCCTTTTCTCCAGGGAGGTTTCTTCTGCCTTAGAAAACTTAGCAATCTAAAAGATTACCATCATTAAATCTGACGACCTCCGCCGGAAGCCCCACCAACCATGTAAAACTGCTGAGGGCATTGCATCAGACAGATCATTTGTCAATATATCAGGGCTTTCTAAATTGCTACTATTAATGACTGTTGTACAACCCCCTCTTCCCTGTGATATACCCTAAAGCAGGGCTTTTCAACCTTTTCACTGATTGTACCACTTTTAGGATATGGCAATATTCGAGTACCACCTAGCAAGGTGTCAAAAACTTGATGACCCCCCCCCAAAAAAAACCCTGTTCAAAGTTGCAATTGCACTGAAATGACTTATGACCGTTTTCACACTTATGACCATTGCAGCATGCCCAGGGTCATGTGATTTATATTTGGATGCTTGGCAACTAATTCATATTTATGATGGTCACAGTGTCCCAGGGTCATGTGATCCCCTTTTGCAACCTTTTGACAAGTAAAGTCAATGGCAGGGCTGCTGGTGGCCAAGTGCTAAGGCAGGACTTCCCTCCCTCCCTCCTTCCCTGCCTCCCTCTTTCTCGTGCCCACCTCCTTCTGAAGGTAGAATTTGAACCCCCCCCCATATTTTTTCTCTTCCATATATTCATCAAACAAGGAAAAGCCTCCAGAAACAGAAAAGACAAACTGCTGAGTGAACTAGCTTAAAAAGGCACATTCCCCTTTAAGAATTAGCTACTGGCTAGAAAGGAAACTAAGGAAGAAAAAAAAATGTAGTAAGTATTGGCTGCCGGCTAAGGCAGCCTCCCCAAATGGCTCCATTCATAAGTAAAGGAATCTACAGGCAAAATCCATTCAGGAGAAAAATACTTCAAAATCCCTTGCAGCAAAACTTACAGCTAACAATAGCAGAGCAATAGAAACTAACACGAGACATCAGTCATCAGCCATCAGCCAAACAGAAATTGCCAAACACTCCTTAAGAACACAAAACCCACATTGCACAAATCCCAGAACTTCAAAGTCACAAAAGCACATAAGAATCCTTTCACTCTCCATCTCCCTCCCTCCCTCCTTCTCTCCTCCGTGCCTCTGCAGCTTCAGAGGACTCTCTCACTGTAAGTCCTTGCCTGTGCTGGCTCTTTCCCTCCCCCACTACACTTGGCTAGGCAGGGCTGCGTACCACCTGCCACTCGTTAATGTACCACAAGTGGTACGCGTACCACAGGTTGAAAAGCCCTGCCCTAAAGCATTGGAAGCAAGTATCATGTCACCCCTAATCCTTCTCTTCATTAGGCTAGACATACCCAGTTCCCTTAGCCGTTCATCATAAGGTTTAGCTTCCAGACTCCTTATCATCTTCATTGCTCTTCTCTGCATTATTTTTAAAGCCTCAGCATCTTATCTCTATCATAGGAATCAGAACTGGATGCAGTATTCCAAGTGTGGCCTTACTAGTGCAGTATAGAGCAGTACCAGTGCAGTACAGAGCACTACTATCTCTTCTCAGGATCTTAATACTATCCCTATTGAAGCAGCCTAGGACCGCATTGGCTTTTTTGGCAGCTGCAGCATACTGCCGACTTATACTTATGTGGTGGTCCTAGATCCATTTTATTGGTACTGCTGTTGGGATGGGTACTGCCTATTCAGTACTTGTGCATTTGTTTTTTTCCTAAGTGCAGGTCCTTACTTTTCTTACCACTGAACTCCATCTTGTTGGATACAGCCCAATGGCAATTTTCCCCATTGGTGTCATTTACAAATCTGATAAGCACCCATTCTATCCCCTCATTTAGATAATCTATGAAGATGTTGAAAAGAACTAGGTCCAAGACAGAACCTTGAGGTCCCCCTGCATGCTTCCCTCCAAAGATATAGTTCCATAGACAAACCATACACTACGTGCAGTTGGCCAACCATCTGGTGGTGGTACTAGCTATTCCACAGGTCTATGGAGATTCTCAGACATCCAGATAACTGTTGTCCCAAAGCTGCTTTTTCAAAAGGCAACTGGACTTTGTTTTTCCTTGAAAATGTTTCACTTCTCATCCAAGAAGCTTCTTCAGTTCTGACTGAATGGTGGAGGATGGAAGGATTTATATTCCTTGCAGTCATCTGGTTGTTAGTACTCTTGAGAGTCATTGAGACCACTTGGAAGTTTATCTGTGCCCTTAGAGTCACCTGAATAGTCCAAATGGGTGTGGAACCTTCTTGGAACTGCTGAAAAGTGATGTAGTATCCCCTCTGTTGAGAAAGGGCTGTTCGACCTTAATGTAGATAGCCTCTTTGACCCTCTTTCAAACCAGCAGTCCTCTCTCTCCAGAATGTGGACTTTGCTGTCTTCAAAAATGTGGCCTTTGTCTTTCAAATGCAGATGGACTACTGAATCTTGTCCTGATGAGTTTGTTCTATTTTGTGGCACATGTTCGTGAAGTGGTTATTTTATTTCTCCAATGTACAGATCTGTACCTGTCTCACTGTATTATATTGCATATATCACATTGCTTAGTTTGTGCCTGGATGTTTTATCCTTGGGGTGAACAAGCTTCTGCCTTAGTGTGTATTTGGGTTTAAAGTATGCATGTATTTGTTTTGGTTGAAAATCCTTGAGCTTTTCAGATATTCCTGCAATGTATGAAATGACAACGTTGCTTTGTTTGTTGTTTTCTTCTTTGTCTGTTATGGAATGTTTTTTTCCTGCTGGGTTTGTTTGTTTGTTTGTTTGTTTCATGAAGGCCCAATTGGCATAGCCACAAGTTCTGAGGGCTTGCTTGTGTGTTTTAGTTCTTTTTCTTTTCTATCTTTGCTGGTAGGCAAACTTTCCGCCCGGAGATGTAGGGTTCTGATCACTCCCATTTTGTGTTCCAGTGGGTGGTGAGAATCAAAAAGGAGATACTGATCTATATGTGTACTTTTCTGTAAACTTCCATGTTAAGGCTTCTTTAATCTGTATTCCACAGTCCAGGAAGGCCAGACTATTTTCCTTAACATCTTCCCTAGTGAACCTAATCTATCTGTCCACAGAGTTGATGTGTCTGGTGAAGGCTTCCAATTCTTGTGGTTTAATCTTGACCCAAGTATCATCTGCATACCTATACCAGTGAGTGGGTGGACTTCCTATGAAGGAGTTAGGGCTTTGGTTTCTACCTCTTTCCATGTAGAGATTGGCCACAATGGGGGAATAGTTGAACCCATGGTGCAGCCGTGTTTCTGTCTGTAGAAACCATCATTATATTTAAAATAGGTAGTCGTCAGGCAGAGGTCCAGCAAGGCACATATGTGATCTGCACTGAGGTTGGTTCTGTCACCTAATGTGCTGTCTTGTAGCAGTCATTTATTCACTACCGTGACAGCTTCAGTTGCTGGAATGCAGGTGAAGAGTAGTCATATCATACTGATTAAGAAACCATAGTCCCGACTTCCAGTTTCGGTTCGCAGTGCTGGCGGTCGTGCGGAGAGTCTTCTCTCTTCGCCGGCCGGTTTTCCTCCGCCGGTAGACCCTGGAAAGGGTCGAAAGTCGTCCTGGAGGGGCGACTACCACTGAGGAGGACTCTCGGTGACTGTGGAGGGAGCGGCAGCACCTTCCGCGGTCCGAGGCAGCTCCTTTGGGCCGACGGGGAAAAGATCGGCCATTAACATGGCCGATCATTTAGCTGCACCAGCCGAAGTCAAAATAACAACTAAGCGTTAAAGAACCACCGTGGAAGATCCGGGTGAGACCTTTCCTTTCCTCTCTTTACCCTTACTACGTCCCTGTGAAAAGCCCCTGGAATTATTTCCCTATTTTGATAAAGCAGCGTTCGCTCACTTGGGAAAACGAGCTTTGGACAATAAATAATAAATTAATTTTTATTGACTATTTCTACTTTTGAATACTCTGGGGTCCTGAAAAAATTCCTACTACAGAATTTAATTATTTTATTTGCTTATAAAACTGGACAATATTGTGTTCTTTTATTTTTATTCCTTTTTTAACTGGAATAAAACCTTTCTGGAAAAAGATTTTATAGTTTACTGGGGACATCTTGTGGCGAAAAATGACATTGCAATTACACTTTCTCTTTGATTGTGAGGCTGGATTTGACCTTCAAATTACCATAAAAGGGAAAAGATAAAGAATTTGTAACAGCTGTGTGGAGGTGGATACGGGCTGATTGTTACTAAAAGCCTCCACCAACAAACTAAAAGATTACCTTACCACTGAAATGGAGGAGTTTTACCCACAGCTTGGCTATGGGCTTATACTGGAAAAAATCTTGGAACTTAAGGAGCAAAGGATCTTTAGAATGAACACTAAAGATGATACTCCAGAACCAAAAATTGAACCTCAAATCTTGATTGATCAACTTATAGACCAAGGAATAACAGAGGAGGAACAGATCAACTCCAAAGAGGCCTGTATGCAACAACATACACAATTTAATGAGATGGAGGAATCTCACCAACAATCTACCTGTAAACTTATACTGGAAAAAATTTACGAAGCTATTGAGCAAGTGAATGCTAGAATAAAAGCATTTACCCTAAAACCTCAAATTGACTTCCAGATTTCAACTGACTACTTCATAACTCAAATAACAATAGAAGAGGAACAAATTAACATAGAAGAGGACATCATACAATCCCACGTACAACTTATTGAGAACTTTGATGATCAAAGAATGATTTTAATTAAAACATCTGCAATGCCAAAAGCAACAGGAACTACTCAGATAGTACTGGAAGAAAGAGAAGAGAAATATGACCAGACTGAATTGTTGATAAATATGTATAACCAAATACTGAGATTTGATGATATAGAGACTCTTTTATGGAAACCTGCCTAGCACAAAAAGAAAGCTAGAATTAGATTTAAAAATGAGATTTAAAATTTTACTTGATGGGTTAAAAAGGCTTTTAGAGATTTTGACTGAGTTAATACCACTGAGATGAAAATTATTGATTTGATTATGGTTTGGAATTGTAATATGGAAAAGGTTGTAAACAAGAAGTTATTAGAATAAGGAATAGAATATAGATGTGAAATGCAGTAAGGTATCTTCTGGAATAATATGTTTGTTTTTAGGTATGATAATTACTTTGACGGGATTTAAATTTTACTTAATGAGTTAAAAAGGCTTTTTAGAGATATGGATTGATTTATAAAATATATATTTGAAATAGAGTAAGAAGGTATTTTTTGGAGTAATATTTTTGTTTTAGTGTGATAATTATTATGCAATGGAAGGAGAACAAGAAAATGGATTGTGATAAAAAAAGATATGGTATTTATAAATGAGTTACCAGAATAAGAAATAGAATATAGTTGGGAAGTATAAAAATATAATGGTTGGAATAATATGTTCATTTTACATATAATTATTATCCTATGAAATAAGGGAAGTTAGGGACACCCGAAGTGTAAATTATGTGTTTATTTAAGGCTAAATTGGAACAGGGTAATTGTAAGTTAGTAAAGCTTAAAAACAGGATTTGGACTGTTATAGGTGAAATATTATTGATATTTTTTTGATTGATTGAACTCTATTTAGAAATGTATTAATTTGACTATATCAATTGAGGGAAATAGAGAGGGAATCTTTAAAGAATTAACCTGAACTATACATGTATGGTTGTATTTTTTTTTATGATTGATTACCCCATCTCCACGTTGTTTCCCAAGCACTCTGATGTAAAAACTAAAAAACCAATAAAACTTGTTTAAAAAAAAAACAAAAAACCATAGTCCCGACGAGATCCAGTTTTAGTTTCAAAACTTTGTTGACAAAGTCCTGTAAGCTGTTGATGTCAGTGGTATTGCTGACCAGAGGGATTAATAAGGGGGTTAGAGGTTTTGCAATGTTGTAGGTGATGGTGTTGGTGCTGCTGACAATTGGTCTGAGTGGAGTTCCTTCTTTGTGGATTTTAGAAAATCCATATATGCACGGAATAGCTTCCCCAGGGTAAAGGTGGTAGTATTGTGGCTTGCCAATACCAATGTCCTTCAGTAGTTGCAGGAAATCAATGATCTTTTTCTTATAATTGCTAGTAGGATCTCTCTTCAAAGTCTCATACATAGCAATGTCCTTCAGAAGAGTGTCCACCTTGGCAGTGTAGTCATCTGTGTTCAGGATAACTGTGCATCTTCCTTTATTGGCCAGCGAGATGGTGATGTTCATGGATGTCTTCCTAGGGATGTCACTGCTCTCCTTTCTTGGAAGGGAGTGTGGATTTGTAACTGGCTGACAAATCGTATGCCATGGTTCTGATAGATGAGACCAATAGAAATAAGAACTCTGAGGCAATTGCTTTCCTCAAAGAATACTTTTAATGGCTACATAATATCAGCACGAACAAAGGTGAAACCAAGACTGAAAGTTACCCCTCCCAAAAGGTTAGAAATTACAAGTTGAACTCCCCACCCCTTAAGTGTGTCATAAATCACAATCCCCAATTAACACCTTTGGCGGGCTTCCTAACAGTAGCTCCAGCCCGCCTAACATTAAAGCTGCTTGACCTTGATTCCCACAAGAAAGTTATTGTTTAGACTAAACTATAAGAATGCATCTCCCCCCTCCCATTGCAGTGGCAACCGAAAAACGAAGAAACATGGCTGTTTTCAGAGCGTTTGAAGGTTTGACGGATCCCCTAAAGGAGAGAGAAATCCTGTGAATGGAAAAGAATTTAGAGTCAGAAATCATCCCCTAGCCTTATTCAGATGCTTATCATAAAATTTATATATTAATCTATCAGCTTTTACATCAGCACTTTTCACCCAGGTGGCCTCTGATAGTGGGTAACCTTTCTGTTGCACTAGATACTGCAACTTTCCCTTGTACAACCTTGAGTCAAGGATTCGTTTTATTTCATGAGTCTCTCCCTCCACAACAAGAGGATCAGGTGCCTGTTTGGGAGGATGTCTCAATGTGGACTCTCTGTATGGCTTCAATAGGCTGCAGTGGAACACTGAAGAGGAGAAAGCTTTAATTCCACAGTGACTGGATTTATAATCTGCACTATGGGGAAAGGTCCAAGGAATTTTGGTCCCAATTTTTTACTAGGCAGTTTAAGTCTTAGATATTTTATAGAGAGGTAAACCTTTTCACCCATATGAAATGATCTCTGGGGGGCCCTCCTCTTGTCTGCCTGCTCTTTGTAAACTATTGAGGCTTTTGTCAGAGCTGCTTTTGCATTGTCCCACATGGTTTTCCAAGAAGTCCGCTGCTGTTCACCCTGTTGACCCATGACTGTTGTGCTAGGTTTGCCACCAACCATATTGTGAAGTTCGCAGATGATACAACAGTAGTGGGCCTTATTCAGGATGACAAGGTGGAAGCTTACCGCAAGGAGGTTGAGGGGTTGGTGAACTGGTGTAAGGAAAACAGCCTAGTTTTAAATATCGGAAAAACCAAAGAGATCATTGTTGATTTCAGAAAAGGCAAGCACAGCCACACTTCTCTGTGCATTAATGATTCACCTGTGGAGATGGTTACCAGCATCAAATTCTTGGGTGTGCAGCTAACGAGTAGGCTGACTTGGTCGCTCAACAGTGAGAAACTGGTGAAGCGGGCACAGCAGCGCCTGCATTTTCTGCGTCGCATGAGAAAAGCACATCTTCCTTCCCCTGTCCTGACCACTTTCTACAGGGGGACAATCGAGAGCATCCTGTCATACAGCATCACAGTCTGGTTTGGAGGCATCACTGCTTCATACAGGAAGGCGGTGCAGAGAGTGGTGAGAATGGCCGAAAAGATCATTGGCAGTTCCCTCCCTCCCATCCAGGACATAGCACGGAAGCGTTGTTTGAGCAGGGTCCGTAAGATTATCTGGGACACTACACATCCTCTTCACGACCTGTTTTCCTTGTTACCTTCTGGGAGGAGGCTTCGTGGTATCCGTAGCAGAACATCCAGATTCAGCCATAGTTTCATTCCATACAGCATTAACCTTGTGAATTCTCAAGCTTCCTCCTTCCGTTATATATTCAAGATGGACAGTATTTAATATTTATTTGCTACATATATGTAGGGATGTGGGTCTATACATATGTTGTTCATAGTATGTTTAGGTGTGTGTCATGTATGTGTTTCACCTTGAGAGTGGGCAACTAAATTTCATTTTTTAAAAAATAATTTTTATTGAATACAAAAGAAAAAAAGAAAAAAAAAGATTAAAAAAACATTGAACATAGTGTATCATCTTTGACATACATCTTTGTCTAGACATTCCGTATTATACATATATGTTATACATTCCAGATATTCTTCCTCTATTTACATCCCTTCTAATGACCTTCCTTCTTTTTTTCCCTTCCATTTGTAAAATTTATTCCAACTTAAATAGTATTCTGTTTCCTCCTGGTTTTTTAATTCTTTAGTCATCTTATCCAATTCTGCGCAATACAAAATTTTCCTTATTAACGCATCTCTACTAGGCACTTCAGCTGCTTTCCAATTTTGGGCAAACAGAATTCTTGCCGCCGTTATCACATGAATAATTAGGTATATGTCATCTTTGTTTATATTTTTTTCTAATATGCCAAGTAGTAGCATCTCTGGTTTATATTGAGTTTTTTGACCCGTCATTTCTGTTATCCAATTCCAAACCCTCTGCCAATAAACCTGTACCTCTTTGCAAGCCCACCAAACATGAAAAAAGGTACCCTTTTCCCTTTTACACTTCCAACAAAGTGGTGAGTAGCCACTATACATTTTTGCGAGCCTAGCAGGTGGCAGGTACCATCTATAGAGCATCTTATAGAGATTTTCCTTATAAGTTGTCGCCAATGTAATTTTGCAATTACGTTCCCAGATTTGCTGCCATTGGTCCAGGTTTATAGTGTGCCCCAAATCTATTGCCCAGGTCACCATCGTTTCTTTAACTTGTTCTTCAAATAATTTATATTCTAACATATATTTATATATTTTTTATTTGTTTTTTCTCCGAGCCTAATAATATTTTATCAAGCCCCGTATCTTGTTTATTAATTCCCCATTCTTTCTTATCTTTCGCATATCTTGCTTGTATCTGAAGATAAGACCACCATTCCAAAGCAATCCCCTGTTGTCTCAACTCTTGCCTTTGCTTTAGATATCCTTCCTCTGACAGGATATCTTTGTATATGATAACCCTATCTTGCCTATAAAGGTTGGGGTATATAACTGCTTCTAATGATGAGAACCAGCCTGGGAGTTTTGTGTAGTATTGGCATTTAACTATATTCCAGCTTTTTATTAGTTCTTGCCGGACTTTATGCCTCAGAAAGTATTGATGGTTCCTGCTTTTTTCTGTCCATAGGTGGGCATGTCAGCCCTGCTGGAGATCATGCCCCTCTAATAGTAAACATCTTTTATTTTCCAATATTATCCAATCCCTGATCCACGTCAGGGCCGCAGCTTCATAGTACAACTCCCAATCCGGGAAGCCTAATCCCCCTCTCTTTTTAGCATCCTGTAGGGACTTTTGTTTTATCCTCGCCTTCCTTCCTTGCCACACAAAATCTAAGGTTAACTTATTCAACTCTTTAAAGAATTTTTTATCTAATTGGATTGGAATATTTTGGAATACAAAGATCATTTTGGGTAAAATATTCATTTTCACAGCTGAGATTCTTCCTAGAAACGAAAGATGTAGGTTTCTCCAGCGGTCTAGGTCAACTTTTATACGTTTAACTAATTTTCCGTAGTTATCCTCTCTAATTGACGAACAGCGTGCTGACATAACAATACCCAAATATTTTATTTTAGTAACTACTTGTATTCCTAATTTTTCCCCAAGATTTTCTTTTTGCGTGTTAGTCATATTTTTTGCTATGATCTTTGTTTTATTTCTATTTATTTTCAAGCCTGCCACCTCTCCATATTCCTCCAGTAATTCAAAAAGCTTCTGACCTGATTGAACGGGATCTTCCAATATAAATACTAAATCATCGGCATATGCTTGGAGTTTATATTTTTCCTTCTTAATCTCAAGCCCTTTAATTTGCTCTTCTTGCCTTACAGTCCTAGCTAAACTCTCCAATGTATATATAAACAATAACGGCGAGAGAGGACATCCTTGTCTTGTACCTTTCTGAATATTGAATTTATTGGTGGCCTCACCGTTTATTATAATCTGGGCATTCTGTTCGGAATATATTGCAGCTATTACATTTAAAAAATTTTCTCCAACATCCATTCATTTCAATTGTTGGATCAAAAATAGCCAATTAACATTATCAAATGCCTTCTGTGCGTCCAAAAATAAGAGTGCCATTTGGCAATCGCTATGTAATTCGTAGTATTCCAATACATCTAAAATTGTCCTTATATTCCGCTTAGTCTGCCTATTCGGGAGGAAACCATTTTGGTCACAATGTATGAAGTCAATTAAATAATTTTTAAATCTCTCTGCCATTATTGACGCAAAAATCTTATAATCGACATTTAGTAGGGAGATAGGCCTATAATTTTGTATCTGTGTTCTTTCCGCATCTTCTTTTGGTATTAATACTATGTTTGCCTCTAACCAGGATTTAGGTATTTTTGCTTCAGTTAAAACGTCATTGAAAACTTCTAATAGGTGTTGGTTAAGTACGTTTTGGTGCTCTTTATATAATTCCATCTGGGCCGGCCACTTTATTTGTTTTTTGTTTACTTATAGCCGTAGTTATTTCAATCATACTTATTTCCTCGTTTAACATGATTTTTATTTCCTCTGGTATCTTTGGTGTATCTGTCTTTTCCAAATAGTCTTATTATCTTTTCTACACTTTGTCCCTCACTCCTCTTATATAAATTTTCATAATATCTTTGAGCAATTCCCCTTTTAGTTATCTCATCATGTTGAATCTCTCCTTCCTCATCTTGCAAATTAACGAATCTGTTGCTTCTCTTTCTGCCTTCTCAGTTTATACGCCAACCATCTTCCAGGTTTATTCGCGTATTCAAAATTATTTTGCTTGGCAGCCTTAAGTTGTTGTGCTAACTTTTCCGAGTCTTCTATACAAAGTTTGTGTTTAATTAATTCCATTTTACTTTTCAAACTTTTATTATTTAGGTCACCCTGATATTGTGTTTCAGCCTGTTTATATTCTTCTTCCAGTCTTATCCTATGTTGTTTTTTTTCCTTATTTCTCTTGGCCATATATGAGATTGCAACTCCCCTCATGTATGCTTTAGCTGTATCCCAAGTATTCTGCAAAGATGTATCCCCATTTTTATTCGTTTGAAAGAAAAAGTGCATTTCTTTCTCCATCTTTTCCTTAAACTCTTTTTCTCTCAGAATCACTCTTTGAAGCGTCCATCTTGGCCGGCTCCTTTGCCCTTTCCAGCAAAAACTTATAGGATTATGGTCCGCCCAAAGACTAGGTTCTATATTAATTCCTTGAATTTCCAAATCTAATTTTTTTGAAAGCCATAACATATCAATCCTGGTCCACGAGCTATGTCTATTAGAGTAATATGTATATTCCCTTTTGTCTATATTTCTTTCCCTCCAGGCATCTTGCAAGTTAAGGTCTGTGCACATCTCAAAAAAAGTTCTGGGAAGTATTTTTTTGTTTCCTTTCCTTGCCTCATTACTTTTATGGTCTTTTGTTCTATCTACTATCGCACTGAAATCTCCAATCATACAAAACCCATCTCCCTCTATGTCGGTAAGCTTGCTGTGTAAGTTCTTAAAAAAAGATACTTGGGCTCCTTTTGGTGCGTAAACTACGACAATTATTATATTTTTTTTGTTCAGATTAGCCTCCACTATCAAGATCCTTCCCTCTTTGTCCTTATAGATTTGTTTGGAAGCTATCTCCTGTCTAACATACAATGCAATTCCTCTTTTTCTTTTTTTCTCATCTAGTGAGGTGTATAGTCTTCCTAATTTAGGTTGCTCTAATAGATACTTTTGATCGTTTTTTATATGAACCTCTTGTAATGTAATAACATCCGCATTTCATTTAATAAGTTTACTAAAAACTTTCCGCCATTTTACTGGTGAATTCAAACCCCTAATATTCGTTGACTATATCCTATACTCCTCTCCCATTATCTTGTTTCTGTCGTGCCTTTGTGCTTTGAGTAATTCTTGTTTCCTTCACCTCCTCAAGGCTTCTCCCCTGTTGTCCTAATCTATCTTGTCCTCCTCCCCCTTTTACTTCCTCTATACCCTGCTCTGTCCCTCTTTTATCCATCATTCGTTCAACTTCTCCTCTTTCAGCCATAACAGTTCCTTCCCCATGGTCTCCCAGCTCTTCCTCTGAGATACAGTATTGTCTATAAAAGTCTTCAGCTTTCTCCAATGTATCCAACCTAAATCTCTTCTCCTGCCAAGTCACGATAATCCCCTCTGGTGTTAGCCATCTGAAGTTCACATTACTTTGGTGCAACCTAGACGTCAAAAATTGATAGTTCTTCCGTAGGTCTCTCATTCTTTTAGGTATTTGTTTTAGCACTGTAATTTGTTTCCCTCTATACTCCAGCTGTTCATCACGTGTCTTATATAATATTTCATCTCTAATTGTCTTTTTTATAAATTTCACGTGAACTTCTCTAGGCAAATTATATCTTCTCCCATAATTTGTCTGCACCCTATATGTCTCGTCCATTGCAGCAATCATCTTTTCTTTGTCTATCCCAAGAGCTCCAATCAGTAGGTCTGCCATCTTATCTTGAAGGTCTTCCCCTCTCTCCTCAATGACGTTTTGAAATCTAAGGTATTGAGCTGCCTTTTCCGCTTCCAATAGCGTCACCGCTGTCACTAGTTCTTTGTTAGCCAAAGTTAAATTGTTATTCATCTCTTCAACCTTCTTCTCCTCGTTATCCATTCTTCGTTCTACTTCCAATAATTTCTGTTCATTTTTTACAATTTGCTGTTGGAAGGCCTCAAATCTTCCATCCATTGCCTGAATCTTCTCTTTCATTTCTCCTGTATCATTCCTTACCCCTTCTAACTCCTTCTTAATTTCCTCGTGATTCTTCAACATAGCTTCCTGCATTGCCTGCATCATTACCTGAAGGTCTTTAAATGAGTTAGAATGCTCCTTTTGAAGCATATCATCTAACGATTTCTGACTCATGGGGCTAGAACTTTGTATAGTATTTTTTTCCCCGCCAATCTTAGTCAGATTTGGATTACTTGCCCTTTTTTGTAAACTTTCCCACAACTTACTGTTCCTCCAAAATAACCACTTTTCACTTCCCTCTTTTTTTCCTTCCACTTTTTTATCACTATCGTGGTCTGTAAATATAACTCTGTCAGTATATTTCACGTTCTAGTACCACAGTACCAAATGTTAGTTTTAAGCTTCCCCAATTTTTGTTCTAACTTGTGAGGTTATAATTTAATAGTCCAATATTCCCTTCAGTCTCTCTTGAAATTCCCTTCTCTTGGCAATCTCCTTTCAGAAACTGCCAATCATTGTCCCAATCCAGTTCCTTCTGTCAATCAATCACTGTTCCTTCCCAGAGAAGCCACCTTTCATCAGCCGATCCGCTCCAAGGTCAAAATCAAAACCAAAAAGTCAGAAATCTCAAACAGATCTTCGGCAACAATTAAGATAAAAAAAAGAAGTCACTGTCCCTTTAAGAAAAAATCTTGAGTCTCAAATCCTTGCTTCCTGGCTTCCTCCTAATCGGGCCTTTTCCGGCCTCTCTTCTTATCACTTTCACTCGCCGCCAACTCACCGCTACTCCAACGTTCTTTTTGCCAGGCTTTCATTTTTTAGCAACCCCTTTAATTGCGTCTTCCAAGTCTACTCACAAAGGTTTCAGGAAAAACAATCAAGTCAAATCCGATACATCATCGTTCCGCTGTTTCTTCGCTAGCTCCGTCCAGCTGTCATGTCATTCAGCGGCCATTACTGGTTCTTCCCGGTCCGCTCGGTTCTGGGTTTCACCCACTTCCCGACGTCAGTCGCCACCAACGACAGAGCAGCAGGTCGCCCACACCTTCTGCCGCCCCTACGAGGCCTCTCTCGGCTCGAAAGAGCCCCACGAGCCTGGGATAAGTGATTGGAGATGCTGGAGAGATCATTCGCACCTCCGCTCGCTCTGACAGCTGGCTCCGCCCCCCTAAATTTCATTTTTGATGTGTGCCGTTGTGCCCACAGTAAAAAAATGACAATAAAGGTTATCTTATCTTATCTTACCTTATCTTATCATCTAAAGTTTGAGAAACAGGAGGATCCTGCGGGAGCTCAGACATGGGAATGAATTCTCTACCAGTAGCTATTTTAAAAGGAGTGAGTCCAGTGCTACTATGGTACTGTGTTATTGTAAGCCACCTCAGAGAAGGGGAGGAGGTCAGCTCATGTGGTCTCTTGGTAGTCCACATAGCACCTAATATATTGCTCCACCATTGAGTTAGCCGTTTCAGTAGCTCCATTCGTAGATGATGAAAAGCCGATGACAGTCCCTATGTGGACCCAATAAGTTTCAGAAAGTCTCTCCAGAACTTGGCAGTGAATTGCACCCCCCTATCTGATATAATCCGCTTCGGAGCTCCATGGAGTCGGTAGATATACTTGAAAAACATTCTTACCAACTTCTTTGCGGAGGGGAGACTGGTGCAATGAAATGAGCTTGTTTAGAAAAAAGGTCTATTATAGTCCATATTACTGTATTTCCCCTACTTTCCGGTAACTCTACAATAAAGTCCATGGCTATCTCTTCCCAGGGCTGAGAAGGGTCTGCGAGTTGCTGTAATAATCCAGGGGGGTTTCCTGGATGTTTTTTCATGGTTGCACAAGTTGCATAGCTTTTCACGTAATTCTCAATGTCCTTCAGTCCCGGCCACAAAAACTGCCGTCGAATCAAATGTAAAGTTTTTAGATAGCCAAAGTGACCTGCCTCTTTGCTATCGTGGCTGTGTTGGAAAGCCTGAACTCTGAGAGTCTCTGGTAGATAGAGTTTTGATCCCTTCCAAGCTAACCCGTCCCGACAAGTCAGTATGGTTTTATTTGCTAAGAACCAGGGATCGGTTTTTAACTCCTCCTTCAGTCTCCTAGTAATCGGGTTATCAGGTTCAATTGATTTTGCATACAATGGGCCCCCTGTTCTTACTTAAGAAATCAACTCTGATTGCGGAATAACAGAGTTCACAATCTCTTCTTCACAGCTTTTGTATTGGGGCAATCTGGATAAGGCGTCAGCTAGGAAATGTTTTTCTCCCGGGATGTATTTTAGTGTAAAGTTGAAACGGTTAAAATACTGCGCCCATCGGACTTGCTTAGAGGATAATTTGCGAGTGGTTTTTAGTTCCTCTAGATTTTTGTGATCAGTCCATACTTCAAAAGGCAAGTCGCTCCCTTCAAGAAAATGATGCCAAGTAAGCAGAGTCCATCTCACAGTGAAAGCATCTTTCTCCCAGACTGCCCCCCTTCGTTCAGCGTCTGTTAACTTTTTGGAGGTGTAAGCGCAGGGCTGTAAATTTCCACTGTCATTGCTTTGCAAAAGAACAGCCCCCACAGCTACATCGCTAGCATCGGCTTGAATGGTAAATTGTTTTTCCGGGTCAGGATGGCTGAGAATGGGTTCGGCTGCAAACAGTCTTTTTAAATTCTCAAAAGCAGTTTGGCATTCAGTGGACCATCGGTGTGATTGGCAGGGTCGCGGCTTCCTACCCATTTTCCCCGTTTTTAACAGCTCGGTCAGTGGCAAGGCAATTTCAGCAATGGAGGGGATGAATTGCCGGTAGAAATTAGCAAACCCCAAAAAACTCTGGAGCTGCTTTTGAGTTTGTGTGGGTTGCCACTCCAGTACTGCTCTCACTTTTGCTGGGTCCATTTCAACACCTTCACTGGAAATCCTATATCCAAGTAATCCAGGCGTGTTTGATGGAACTCGCATTTTGAGAGTTTGGCATAAAGTTTGGCGTTTAATAGCTTTTTTAGCACTTCGCGCACTAATTTAACATGCCCATCCATGGTCTCAGTATAGATGAGGATGTTGTCAAGGTAAACTAAAACTCCCTTATATAGGTGATTATGCAGTACTTGATTTATCAATTGCATGAATACAGCAGGAGCCCCCTGCAGACTGAAAGGCATGACATTGAATTGGAAACTTCCCAAGGGTTTGTTAAAAGCAGTTTTCCATTCCATTCCATTCCTTGATTCTTACTCAGTAATACATCTCTCTCTCTTAGGTCTAATTTGGTAAAAACTTTTCCTTTTGCCAAATGGGATAACATGTCCTTCATCGAGGGGAAGGGGTACATGTTCTCCACACTAACACAATTTAACCCTTTATAATCCATGCACAATCTCATCGACCCATCTTTCTTTTCCTTAAACAGCACTGTGGCGGCTACTCGGGATTTTGCTGGTTGGATAAATCCCCTGGCTAAATTCTTATCAATGTATGATCTCAGTACTTTCAGTTCGCGAGGGGTCATTGAATACATTTTTGGTTTGGGTAATTTTGCTCCCGTTAAAATCTCAATAGCACAGTCCATAGTTCGGTGGGGTGGCAGGACGTCACATTCCGCCTCGCTGAACGCTTCTGCTAAGTCTCTATATTCACTTGCGATGATAGGTTCTAACAACAGACTGCAAGGATTCCAGGTGCTGTACCTGGCTCTCAACTGGGCTGCTGATTGGGGTTGGAGGCATCAGTCCAGTTGCTAATCTTAAAGTCCTAACTCCGTTCTCCCACCAAAACATGGGGTGCCATTTATCAAGCCAGGCCAACCCCAAAATCACTGCTTCAGTCATTTTTGGGATTACCACAAAGCAGATTAACTCCCAATGTTGCCCAATTTCTAGACGCACTAGTTCAGTTATGTGGGTAGCCGGGGCTCCTCCTATGAGAGATCCATCGGCCTGCTCAAACCTCATGGATAGAGGTAGCAAGTTTGCTCTAATGCCCAGTTTTAGTACAGTGGGGAGGTTGATTAAGCATCGGATACAACCCGAATCAACTAAAACATTCAAGTCCAGCTGAGCCCCAGATTTTGGCACTACTATTTTGGCAGAAAAGGCAAAAGGTGGGACAGGCTTACTCACCATCGGGTTGTTGTCCCCAACCATCATCGCTGTCATAGGGATCTGGTGCAGGCAGGCTTTCAGCTGACTCCTTTTGCTTCTCCTGGGGAGGAGAGGTGACTTGTACAACTTGCTCCTAGCTGGCCCAATTCGACTTCTCTCGCGTCGGCCAAGGCTGTCTCTTTGGCTTTGCCGAAGCTGCGGTCACACTTTTCGGTGGAGGAAAAGGGACTGGGCACTCTGCAGCTCAATGTCCAGGTTGTCCACACCTGAAACACTTGATTCGAATAGGTCCACGCGTCGTGGCAGGTGGAGGTCGCTGTGGGGGTTGACGCCTCACAGGGTCTTGCTTCGGTAGAGGTCCTGAAGTAGCAGAGGCTTGTGGTACCGTGTCAGCTCAATATCCATGTTTGTAGCTAAGCGGTACCAATCATGGAGTTGATTAGGATTACCTCTGCAGATGCATGTCTGGAATAGGTTGCGATCCAACCCAGCTTTAAAATAGTAGATTAATGACTGCTCGGGCCATTGCCTGATCCTTCCTGCCAACCTTCGAAACTCTCTTACGTAGCCTCTTGCTGGTTGACCCCTCTGCTTAACATCATGGAGGTCTTTTTCCACTTACACCACTTGGGATTCGTCTTCAAATCTGGCCCTAAATCTATGTGTGAACAGATCGAAGTCCCATAGCTCGGGTGCCTGCTCTTCATAAAGACCAGCCACCCACTCCACAGCCTCCCCCTCTAGATTGGCAGCCATGGCATCAATCATTTCAGCTTCATCCAAATATGCCCGTTCATAACGATTAATGTGAGACCACACCTGGTTCAGGAAGATAGTCACCTTTTCGGGGTGTCCATCGAAAGTGGGCTTAAGAGGAGGTGGGTGGGCTGGGCAGTGATTCCAAAAGGCCTGCAGTAAGCCAAGGAACTGTGGTTGAGGCTGTTGCAATCCCCCTCATCGGAAAAACCCTGGTGGAGGTCTTGGGCTGGCAGGACGCTGACAGCGGTCAGGGCTGGCACGTCGATAGGGGTCAGGTTCCCCTTGGCGCTCTAGGCTGACAGGACGCCAACAGTGATCGGGCTAGCATAGTGCTGACAGTGTTCAGGGCTTGCAGGTAGTCGGTAGCAATGGGGGCTAGGAGAGCGACAGCGCCAATCTGGGCTAATGGGATGTCTCTGTCGCTCGGGGCTAGCAGAGCACCTGTAATATTCTGGACTAACCTGTCGTTGGGGTCGATCCGGACTGGCTTGGTGTCGGTAGCAATCAGGGCTCCGCCAGTACACCAGGCTCGACGTCGGGTCGGGCTTCAGCAATGGGGAGGCGGCCCGCTCAATCACCACACGGCTAGGACTCCGTCGAGGTGGAGGAGGTTCATGCGACCACTTTTCCTCCCACCCGCCTGAAAACACCTGGCGGATGGCCTGTCCTCTTTTGCCCATCTCCAGCCGATCGAACTTCTCCCTCAGGCATTCCACTGAGTGGCTGTGGATGGCTGTCAGATACTTCCACTCACCGGATTCGTCCCAGGCTGCTGGCCGCTTTGCTTTCATCATTACAGGTGAAGGGAGACCCTGCGATGAAATCAGTGGGAACTCGACCTCTGCAGCCTTCAGCGTACTCTTAAGTGGCAGAGCAGTGTCGGACCGCCAGGTCCCCCCGAGGAAGGTTGCTTCCTCCTTCTGAGTTAGCTTCTCTATCGGGACCTCGCGGATCTTTGGTCTCACTCCAGTAGATAGGACCACGCTCTCCACGAAAGTAGCAGCCTGCATTGCATCCGCTGCAGCTGCTCCAAGGCTCAAGGTTGATTCCCCTTTCTTTTCCATCTCTGCGTCTTCCCTGAGTCTTTGTCGTCCTCCCAAGGTTTGGGTAGGTGACCGGGGCTCAGGACACCATGGATAAATGAAATTTGCAGTCTTGGTTTAATGTCATGGTTCCAATAGATGAGACCAATAGAAATAAGAACTCTGAGGCAATTGCTTTCCTCAAAGAACACTTTTAATGGCTACATAATATCAGCATGAACAAGGGTGAAACCAAGAGTGAAAGTTACCCCCCCAAAAGGTTACATAGTAAAAGTTGAACTCCCCACACCTTAAGTGTGTCATAAATCACAATCCCCAATTAACAGTAGCTCCAGCCCGCCAAACATTAAGGCTGCTTGACCTTGGTTCCCACAAGAAAGTTGTTTTGACTAAACTATAAGAATGCATCTCCCACCTCCCATTGCTGTGGCAACCGAAAAACGAAGAAACATGGCTGTTTTCAAAGCGTTTGAAGGTTTGACATCGTATCAATGAGTAGTCTTTAATGGTACTACTTCTACATGGAGGGAAGTAAGCAGTGGGGTACCACAAGGTTCCGTCTAAAGCCCAGTACTATTCAGTATCTTCATAAATGATTTAGAATGAGGGAATAGAAGGGAAGCTCGTTAAATTTGCAGATGACACTGAGCTGTCAGGAACAGCCAACACCCCAGAAGACAAGCTAAGGATCCAAAAAGATCTTGACAGACTTCAACAATAGGTCCTATGCAACAATATGAAATTAAATGTGGAGAAAAGCAAGGTTTTACACCTAAGCAGGAAAAACTAAAGGTACAAGTACAGATTAGGCAAAACCTTGCTCAAAAACAGTAACTGAGAGGGACCGTGGAGTGCTAGTGGACAATCACTTAAACATGAGCCAGCAGTGTGGCAGAGCCAAAGATGCTACTACAATCATTGTTTATATAAACAGAGGCATAGAATCAAAATCATGTGAAGTATTAATACCGCTTTATAAATCCTTAGTAGGACCACACCTGGAATACTGTATCCAGTTTTGGTCGCCACATTCCAAAAAAAGATGTTGAGACTTTGAAAAAAGTACACAGAAGAGCAATTAAGATTGGCCTGACCACATGACTCCCACCCCCTTGCCCCTACCAACTCACCACAGCTGCCCCTCCCCTGCCATAACACCCTGTTCATCCCTCTCCCTCTCCCCTCACTCCTCCACTGCACTTCTCCCCTCCCCTTCACCATGTGCGATTCGCCCACAGAACCAATAGCCCTGACTGATTCACCACACAGCACAAGTAGCTGTGTAGGGTCCAGGCAAGGAGGAGGCTAAGTGGGTAGCAGCAGGCAGGTTAGCAGTGAGACCCTCCCTGGATTGGCCCCCGGACACCTGTGGGCACAGGAGGGAAGGGAAAGTGGCACTGACATTAGGGGCTCAACACTTGATCCAAACAGGCTGTTTAAAGCCACTCTTCCTTCAGGCTGCCTCTCCAGGTGGATCTGCTAGTCCATCATACTGTTGCAGGGGATGATGGGTATGGCAACCACCACATTGGGCAAATCCGAGGAAGTCTGCTACAGTGCAGCTGTAGTTTGCAATACCAACTGGCAAGACTCAAAAAGCTCAAGAATTTGCCCTAGAGAAGTGTTTTTTCAAACTTGGCAACTTTAAAATGGGTGGACTACATCTCCCAGAATTGGCTGAGGAATTCTGGGAATTGTAGTCCACCTAACTTAAAGTTGCCAAGTTTGAGAAATGCTGCCCTACAATCTTATTGCTTAAAAGATTTCTAAATAAGAAAAAAAAAATAAAGCAAACTAAAGAGCTAACCTCCCCAGCCCATGCAAAAGACAATCCTCACCACTGGAGAGCAAGGAAACTAGACATCCCATTTCCGTCCTACAACAGTCTTGCAAAACAGGCCAGGGAGAGCTTCATTTGCACCCTATAGACAAGAGAGCCCAACAAACGGGAAAGATCTAGTTACTTAACCAGTGCCCTATACTGGGTCTTCAGCCAGCCAACCAGCTGCTGGACCCTCTTACACAATGCTAGTAGGCTTTTGGGCAGGGAAAGAGGTGGCCACACCACACTGACTGCGTTTTGTGAATGAAATCAGGAGAGGATGGAACGTTGAAACATTTTTCTCACGTTTGAACCCCTGATGTCACTTGTTTGGGTTGTGAGGCACATGGCAGGACATGCTTTCGGCGCTGATGCAGATAAGGATGCAATGTGATTCAAGAAGCTGCTTTGGGCTTCAACTCTGAATGTATCTGGGGTGCAGAGCTAAGCTAGGATAGGGGACCACCAGGAAATCCCCAGGGCAAAGTGGGAAGACTGCCCCTGAGCATATGCAGAGTGCTCCCATTTTCTGGGTAGCTGAAGTAGTGCGAGAGGTGCAGGGGGACAAGAGGAGTGAGGGAGTGAGGGAGGGAAAAGGACTCTGTGAGTTGTACATTGTGGAGGAACAAGGAGCTGTCAAGGGTCTACACCTCCACTTCCCAGCAGCTGCTGTGCAAGAACGACCTCTCAACTTTAACACCTGTGGACATCCAAAGAGTTTGCGGGCATGGGAGACAGGTGAAGCAACAATGTCATTGAGGACTACACACTTGATCCAAGCAGGTTGTTTACTTTACTTCTCAAACTTGGCAACTTTAAGATGGGTGGAGTACAACTGCCAGAAGTCCTCAGCCAATTCTGAGTTGTAGTTCCCCATCTTAAAGTTGCCAAGTTTGAAAAACAATGCTCTGCCTGTCACCACTCCCTCCACCTCCTCCTTGCCTGGGCCCATTCCCACACAGCTAATTGTCCTGTACAGCAAATTGGCCAGGGTGATTGGTCCTGCAGCTAATCACCCAGGGCGAGGCAGAAGGGGAGGAACTGTGAGGGAGAGACAGAGAGGGAGGCAGGCCCTGGGTGTGGAGGTCAGAGCAGTGGGGCGGGGGAGGAGCAAGAGGGCCATTGCAATGGGGTAGGCTGACCACAATGGGTCAATGGGACAGGGGGACCAGGGAGAAGTGGCCACAGCCAACTGTCCCATTCTGGACTGAGACTGTTCTTCTTCACCCGATCCAGTCTCCAGAACAGGGCATTACTAGTATCACTTGAGTGAGCTCAGAGTTGAGAGGTTCAGTTGGGCATCATTCTTACACTGATGACAGTGGACCTCAAACTGATGAATGACCTTATCCAGTGTTTTCATGTACATTTTAAACAAGAGTATTGAGCTCTGAGACACCCCAGATTGAGCAGCTGTGCATTTGACCTTTCTCCACTGTCAACAGCAACTGGAACCAACCACAGAGAAAGAAGATGCAGACTCCCCATCCCTACAGCCAGTCAGAACGATATGATTGACTCTCTCAAAAGAGAAATCAAGAACTACTAAGATGGATTTCTTAGTGCAACCAATGGTGTCTTCATAGTCAGGCCTGAAATCAAACTGAAATTAGTCCAAATAATCTACTTCCTTCAAGATTCTGTGGAGATATTGCCTAACAGAGGGCTTTTCAACCTTTTCACAGATTGTACGACTTTTAGGACATGACAATATTTGAGTACCACCAGTGCTTAGTAAGGTGTCAAAAACTCGATGACTAAAAAAAAGGGGGGGATTTTGGGTTTTATTGATTAGATTGATTTGTTGTTATAAAAATGGCTAGTTTATACTATTATGGAAAAGTAAAAAGTTGAGGTTCAATGTTACTGCTTCATTCTATTGCAACAGATGAAATCGGAAGTCAATGCCTTTTCTTTTCTTTTTTCCTTCTCCCCCTCATTTTTCTTTCCCTTTTTCCTCCCCACTGTGTCCTACTATTTGCTTTTGTATTTTTGTATTTTATTCTATAATATAATAAAATGTTACAAACTATAAAAAAAGAGAAAAAAGTATTGGTTTTAATTTCTTCGGTGGCAGTTCCTTTGCTGAATCACTTTCCCTTTGCACTGACAAATATATGATGAATTTATCCATATTTATTAATATGCACCACTACCTTGGTGGTCAGCTGGCTGGTCGGCTCTTCTTCTCTCCCTCTCCTCTTTTTCCTCACTGCCTGCTGGGCTCTCCTTCCACAGCCTCTTCTCCCTATTTTTCCTCACTGCCTGCTGGGCTCTTTCCACAGCCTCTTCTCCCTCTCTGTCTGTCCCCTTCTCTGTCCCTCTTTTTTTCCCTCTCCCCCCAAAACCTCCTCCTTTTATATCCTCTCCTCTCTCTCCCCTCCTCCTTTTATATCCTCTCTTCTCTCCCCCTCCTCCTCCTTTCCTTTTATATCCTTTCCTCTCTCCCCCTCCTCCTTTTCTCTTCCGGGTGCACTGGAAGCGCCAATCAGCTGGAGCTGCGTGCGCCAATCCTGTGCTCTCAGCAGAGTCCCGGCAACACCACATGCAGCTCCAGCTGAATCTCCACCCGAAGACTGCGTGCAGCTGCCTGCCACCCCCAAGGCCGCCGAACACACCAATCATTTAGAGCCACGCGCACTGATCCTGGGCTCTCAGAACCCCGGCAACACCGCAGCTCCAGCTGACTCTCCCACAGGCCCATGCAGCGCTGCCACCGCTTCACCTCATCCACTTTTATATCCTCTTTTTTTTACATTTTTTTACAGTGCTTTTCAACCCATTGTACTCATACCACCTGCCAGGTGCCAAAGTACCACCAGTGGTATGCATACCACTGGTTGAAAAGCCCTGACCTAACACATCTATTTGATTTCAACAGCCACTCATCTTAACAAACAACTCGGGGCAGAAGAAAATTGAGGACTGGTTGGAAATTGTGTAAAATTACTGGAGCTAGCGATGGCTACTTAAGGAGATGGTGCACCACTGATCCCTCAAGACCAAATGAACCATCCTCTCTCTCAAAGAATGATAAACTTATTATGGTCATAAGGTTGTCCCCGACTTACAACAGTTCATTTAGTGACCATTCAAGTTACAACAGCACTGAAAAAAATGACTTATGACACTTATTCACATTATGACCATTGCAATATCCCCATGGTCACGCGATCAAAATTCAGATGTTTGGCAACTGACTCATATTTATGACAGTTGCAGTACCTTGGGTCATGTGATCAGCTTCTGCAATCTTCTGACCAGGAATATTAATGGAGAAACCAGATTCACTTAACAACCATGTTACTAACTTAACAACTGCAGTGATTCATTTAACGTGCCAAGAAAGATCACAAAATCACACACTTAACAAATGTTTTACTGGCAACAGAAATTTGGGGGGCTCAGTTGTAAGTCGAGGATTATCTGTATAGTATAGTATTTCACAAAATTTCATCTATTATAGTAATAATAGTGCAGGAAAAAATATTTATATGAAACAATTTAAAACAGCAACAAGTTGTCAAAATCATGTTCTCTTGATTTTGAGTACAAGTGGACATATTAAAGTTCAAATCTTAAAAGTGTTTTTTTTAATGTTATTCACTAAAATAAACTGAGTGTTCTTTATGGGAGAAATCAATCTTGATGACTTTACTAGTATATTTTGTGTCTTTAATAATTACGGAAGACTCAACTACTTAACTCCAGCTTATATTGGCAGGTGGTATGAGTACAATGGGTTGAAAAGCACTGTAAAAAAATGTAAAAAAAAGAGGATATAAAAGTGGATGAGGTGAAGCGGTGGCAGCGCTGCATGGGCCTGTGGGAGAGTCAGCTGGAGCTGCGGTGTTGCCGGGGTTCTGAGAGCCCAGGATCAGTGCGCGTGGCTCTAAATGATTGGTGTGTTCGGCGGCCTTGGGGGTGGCAGGCAGCTGCACGCAGTCTTCGGGTGGAGATTCAGCTGGAGCTGCATGTGGTGTTGCCGGGACTCTCCTAATTTCTGTGTCATCCTATAAAGCAGGGGTCTCCGAACTACAGCCTGTAGGCTACATCTAGTCCTGGGTAAAGTTCTTCCGGCCCACCAGCTCTTCCCATCTGCTCTGCTCCGATCCTTTCCTAACAGTACAGGGCAAGCAAGCAGGGTTGTATTCACCACTGTTTACAAAGGAAGGTAGGATTCTCTCAATTTCTCCAATGGGAGGGTTGAGACACAGCTGGAGGGTTGCTGTACAAGGAAGGGGAAGCATTTTCCCCTTTAAAATTTGCGCTACTTTGAGCCAGATGAAGGGTTGCTTCCTTCCTCCTCCCCCTGAAGGGGGGAGGTTATCAAAGGGGCTCCCTTAGATTGTTTCCCATCCTGAGAAAGAAACCCCCATCTGAACTGACTCAGGGCAGGCTGGACAAGGAAGAGGAAGCCAGCCGGAGGGTCACTTCCTTTGCTAGTGGGGGGGCTAGGAGTGTTCTGGACTGGTTGGGGATTGGCCTCATCCAACATAGCTTCTCATCAAAGACTTTATGATGGAAGCAGTGGAAGAGTTATTCCCAGAAAAGCCTTTTCCCCCAAAAAAGTATCAGTCCCATTATTCCCATTAATCCTGTGCTTCATGCTGATTAAAGCCTGCAACTTAAAGAATTTCTTCACTTTGTTTTACTAAAGTTCTTTTAGGGGTGTGTTTATTATTTGTACTCTGTGCCATAAAATTGGACAGGTTCTCATTTAATGTAAATTCGTAAGTAAATAAAAATTATTGAAAAAAGCATTCTTTTCTCATTTGCAATTATTAATTTATTAGTTCTTCAGAGTTTGCTAATGTTTGCCATTTTTCTTATATCATTTGTCCATACACACATGGCATTGTTTCTTTGCAGTTATCACATTTCTTTTTTGCTGTTGTTGTGATCATATCACATTGAACAAAATAAAACACATTCGTCCAATTAAATTTTATTCACTCATTTATAACATTGATTTTTCCCCTAGCCCTTAAATGTTTGCAAAATCTCCAATGTGGCCCTCAGTAATTAAAAGTTAGGAAACCCCTGCTATAAAGAAGTCTTCAAAGAAACAAGGGACATGAGAAAAAAACGTAGTGCAGCCTAACAGTCAAGTTCATGATCTTCCAACAGTGTCTATAAACAGAAATGA
Organism: Azemiops feae; assembly: GCA_023970755.1. Classification (NCBI taxonomy): domain Eukaryota; kingdom Metazoa; phylum Chordata; class Lepidosauria; order Squamata; family Viperidae; genus Azemiops; species Azemiops feae. The sequence goes on from JALGBA010000018.1 coordinate 1,258,243, forward strand.
GTAACTCAGCCAGATTGCCAAACAAAAAAATGAGAACTTGTATCAATAAGGATTATAGCATCCAAACAGGATAGGAATTTCAAAGGACTTACATATTTAAATGTTTGTTTTTATTAGTTCTTCAAAGGACTTACATATTTAAATGTTTGTATTTATTATTCTTCAGAGTTTGCTAATGTTTGCCATTTTTCTTATATCATTTGTCCATACACACATGGCATTGTTTCTTTGCAGTTATCACATTTCTTTTTTGCTGTTGTTGTGATCATATCACATTGAACAAAATAAAACACATTCGTCCAATTAAATTTTATTCACTCATTTATAACATTGATTTTTCCCCTAGCCCTTAAATGTTTGCAAAATCTCCAATGTGGCCCTCAGTAATTAAAAGTTAGGAAACCCCTGCTATAAAGAAGTCTTCAAAGAAACAAGGGACATGAGAAAAAAACGTAGTGCAGCCTAACAGTCAAGTTCATGATCTTCCAACAGTGTCTATAAACAAAAATGAGTAACTCAGCCAGATTGCCAAACAAAAAAATGAGAACTTGTATCAATAAGGATTATAGCATCCAAACAGGATAGGAATTTCAAAGGACTTACATATTTAAATGTTTGTTTTTTAACTATGGAAATTAAATGTTATTAATGAAAGACTTACCAAAAGACTGTTGTCTATTCTAGCAAACGTTTCATTAGTTTATTTTAAAAAAAACTTTCATAGTTGTAAACTCTCCAGATGGTAAATTCCAAAAAGCTAATAAAACATTGTGATAATTAGATTGATGCTATCTCTTGCCAGAGATAGCATCATTCTAATTATCACAATATTCTAATCACTTGGACTTCATTGTAAAGAATCCCATTTGAAACGTCTTCTCATTCAAAGGTGAAGTAAAATTGAATGTTTAATATGTTTGCCACAAATTTGAGCAACATTATGACAAGTGTTTTTAAGAACAGTACTACACAAAAAAATAACCTTTGCAAAGACAATTCAATTCTTGATCTGGCTAATATAATGGCAATTCCAACTAAATGCACTAATAAAGTTTTTTTCTAGCAAACAGAATGCAGGTAGTCCTTGACTTACAACCATCATTGGCACCAGAACTTCCATTGCTAAGTGATACAGACATTAAGTTAGTAGTGCCCAATTTTACAACCTTCCTTGTTGCAGCTGTTAAGTGAATAACATGGAGGGTTAAGTGAATCCAGCTTCCCCCATTGACTTTGCCTGTCGGAAGCTCCCTAGAAAGTTTGCAAATGGTGATCACATGACCCTGGGACACTGCAACCGTCAAATACCTGGTAGTCACCAAGCACCCATATTTTGATCACATGACTATGGGGATGTTGTGATGGTCACAAGTAATTTTCAGTGTCATTTCAAATTTGAATAGTTCTTAAACAAATGGCCCTAGGTCAAGGGCTACCTGTATTTAACTAGTTTTTCCATTTCACTGAATAATTCAATTGATTAAAATACTGAATTTAGTCTTTAACATAGTCACCAACATATGAAATCATTTAAAAATGTTTGAAATATAAAGTTCAACCACAAAGTCTTAAATTAACACCAGTTTATACATTTTGTTATTTTTATAAGGCTAAATATTATAGAATGTTGTAGAACTCTGGTAATGTGATGAAAAGAAACCAAATGTTTAGTGCTGTTCAAATACATTATTTAACATCCTGTTGCAACTAACCACTGTTCTCTAAAAAATACTTTGAGAAACTAGGTAACAGATGTTATTTCAGCTGAGCTATTTTAAGGTTCTGTTACGACATCCAATTTAGCACAGATTATGTACGCCAGGCAGCCTGTTGCACTACTTCAGGCAAACACAAGTGCTTCAGGGGTGGATGGATAAGTGAGATACAAAATGGAACAGAGTTATGAAGGATTCAGATTCAATTTCAAAAAGATTTTACATATTCCATAAGGATATGAACATAACATTTGTCTGCAACTCTTTAAAGATGTTGTATTTTTTCTGGAATTCTGCACTGCCTTCTTTCTCGTGTTTTGAAGCATCTTTTCAAAACTGAATCCAAAGCACTACATATCCCTATCAAATATATGGCTTACGTATATTCTAGGACTAAGTGTTAATTTGTAAAAAGTGTACAATTATTCTGATTTAGAATGAAGTCCCTTCCCATGAACACCCACATATTTTGAAGAAAGTTGACAAAAAGCAAAAATTTGCAATGCATGAACTATAGCTACCTAACTGTACAAGTTTTGATTACCATGACTAATAAGGACTCTGCAGTCCAATACACAAGTGGCCATCATTGCAGCTAACACCTCTCAACCTATTGTCTGCCACACCAAAAGTTATTCAACTCAATCAGTGAAATATTTTCAGAGCTGTATGGAAAAGGGGAATGAGCAACGTTGTTCTCTAAATGAAATCTCTCTTTCATGTAGAGATTAGGATCAAAGTTAGCATTTAAATTTGCTGCCTGACTGAAAGAAAATGAGGAGAGATACTCCTATTGATGGCTGGTTTGAAATTATCTATATAACTACACTAAGAGACTACTGAAGTTGAGTTCCACTGAAAGGGATGAGGGTAAAGATGTGCACAAAGTAGTTACAATTTGGTATTCTAAGCCAGGGCTTTTCAACCTTTTCACCCATTGTACCACTTTTAGGATAAGGCAACATCCGAGTACCACCAGTCACCCAGCAAGGTGTCAAAAACTTGACCACCCCCCCAAAAAGGAAAAAGATGATAAAGTACAGGTAGTCCTCGACTTACAACAATTTGCTTAGTGACAGTTCGAAGTTACAATGGCACTGGAAAAAGTGACTTATGACCATTTTTCACACTTATGACTGTTGCAGCATCCCCAGGGTCATGTGATTTACATTTGGATGCTTGGCAACTGATTCATACTTATGACATTCACAGTGTCCCAGGGTCATGTGATCACCTTTTGCAACTTTTTGACATGCAAAATCAATGGCCGGGGGGGGGGCAGCTCATCACTCAGGTTGCGGGGTGCCTGTGGGGGGAGAATCCGTGGGTCTCTGGTGGAGGGGGGTGGGACTGGGGTGGGTGCCTTCCTTCCCTCCCTCCCTCCCATTGTCCCTTCCTTCCTTCTTTCCTTCCTTCCCTCCCTTTGTCCCTTCCTCCTTCCCTCCCTCCCTTCCATTGTCCCTCTCTCCCTCTCATTGTCCTTCCCTCCCTCCCTCCCTCCATCACTCAGTTTTAATTTCTTCATGGTGGTTCCTTTGCTGAATCACTTTCCTTTTGCACTGTAATAATTAAGGTGAGCAGTGTTAAGTCCAATATAAAGGAATGACTAAATCTCTTGATACAGGAACAGTTGCAAAAACTGCATGCCAAGATTCTGGTGCAAGAAATCTCAGCCTTTGTGTAAGAACTACAACCTCCCATAAAAGACACCTCAAAAGCTGTTACCATTGTGAGTGGGCAGGAGGGAAACTAAACTTTTCAATAGGCATGTTACTGTGTTTATACTCTGAAGGGCAAATATGCTGCTTGCTAAGTGAAGCCCCAGGATCAGCGGGCTACGTGTTTGTGTGTGTGTGTGTGTCTGTGTATGTGTGTGAGAAAGGAAGAGGGAGAATGTATATGAATATGCATATGTATTTGTGCATATATTCATATTTTATAGTGCTATTCCAAGTTCATATTATCCAGATTGCATATTTAAATTTCATCTTGTTGTATATCTGTAGTATGAATAAGCCTTTTAACATATTCTGATTTGATATTGTTTTTTAGCCAAAATGTTTGTCTGAAAGTATTTTTTAACTATCCTGAATTTGTCACTTTAGTTTTGGATATTCTGAGTATTTGAATGCCAATTCTTTTGTTCTGGTTAATGACTGCAATAAAGTTAAGATGATGATAATGACAATGCAACCCAGAAGGGTGCAGTAAAGTTGAGAAATATTGAAAAGAATAACACTTTGATTCAACTGATAAAGGAAAGTATTTATAGCTCAGGGTTGACATGAGGGATCCTTGGTGCTCTCTGAGCTTGGTTGTTTTCTTGCAGATGTTTCATTATCCAAATTAGGTAACATCAGCAATGCTAGTAGGGAATGGGGTTTGCTGTTAAGGTTGCCCTGTCAGTATAGGGAGGAGTGATCTTAGAGGTTTTTTTGTTTCTTTGCAACAAAGCTCAGAGAGTGCTAAGGACCCGTCCCTTTGATTCAAATTGGCAGAAATTTGCTATGAAAAGTAAGGTAATTAAAATTGGGGGGCCAAGGATCTTGATGTTTAACATATTACAACTGACAGAAAGAAATAAGAAACTCTGGAGAAATCAAATAGATCGAGGTTAAGAGAGATTATAACTGCTTGAAAACTGTAGCTAATCAAGGAAATTACAATTAAGCAGATTCAAACAAGGGAGTAGATTGTCCCAAGCAGCAGAGAAACAAACTTCAGAAGACACGGAAAGGCATCAAAAGCTGTTGATAGATAGATGGAAAGCAAGCGGAAAGCAAGCGAGCTGGGCAGGGGCGCGGAATCGCCATTCCTGAGCACACGCCAATTCGCGCCCCTGCCCATCTGGCTTGCTTGCAGGGGTCCTGACCGACCTTCACCGGACAGAAACGGGGAGGGCATAAAAGAGCCCGGAGGAGGCAATTGGAGTTTGGCCGTGGCTGCCGCCACCGCCGCTGTTGCTGAGCCAGACGGCTGCGTGAGGGCAGCTGCTGCGGTTCCTGCGCGCTGCTTCTCCTTGGCTGCTTCCTCTGAAAAGGAGCGGCGGTCGCACTCGGTGCACCCGGGAGCCCAGCACAGCAATTTCCAGATGTGTGGACTTCTACTCCCAGAATTCTCCTCCGCTGCCTGCGCTCTCCTCCCCCCGTGGAAGAACAGCGGCTGTGCTGGGCTCCCGGCTGCACCGAGCGTGACTGCCGCTCCTTTTCAGAGGAAGCAGCCAAGGAGAAGCGGCGGGCAGGAACCGCAGCAGCTGCCCTCGCGCTGCTTCTCCTTCGCTGGAGGGGGACAGGCTGCCAGCGCGGCTGGTGACTGTGCTGCCGGTGGCCATGGCAACATGCCAAACCTGTCTGTGCACGCGCAGAGGCAGAGGAGAGCTCTGCCCAGCTGACTTGCTCGCGCTTTGCCGGAAAACATGCCGCTTGCTAATTTAGCAGAAGCGCCAGGATCAGCTGATTCGCTCTTCTGCTAAATTAGCAAGCGGCATGTTTTCCAGCAAAGCGCGAGCAAGTGAGCTGGGCAGGAGCGCGGAATCGGCGTTTCTGAGCACACGCCAATTGGCGCCCTTGCCCTCTCGCTCGCTTGCCAGCGCCCACAATCTGCCCGGCCTCCCCTCTGCCTGCTTTGAGCAGCTCCTACTGGCCCCCCCGCGCCCGCCGTTAACCCTCCCGCCACCATGCAGGGTAAGGTTGGCGCCCCCACCCCCGCCCAGATGCCCTTGCCTCCCCCAAGTATTTTTTTACTCACCTGCTTTCAGCTGCACTCCCTTTCTCCTTTTGCTTCTCTGCCTTTGTGTGCTTCTCTGCCTTTGCCACGTGTTTGTGGGTAAAAAAGAAAAAAAAGTTTCATGGAACTTTTTTTTTGTCTCACAAACACGTGACGAAGGCCGAGAAGGACAGGAGAAAGGGAGTGCAGCTGAAAGCAGGTGAGTAAAAAAAAACGCTTGGGGGAGGTGAGGGCATCTGGGCGGGGGCGGGGGGGGCAGGCAATTCATCACGCAGCTCCGGCGGAATCTCCCCTGAAGACTGCGTGAGGCTGCCTGCCACCCCCAAGGCCGCCGCCAATCAGCTGGAGCTGCAAGCTTTGATCCTGGGCTCTCAGTAGGACCCAGGCAACGTGCAGTTCCAGCTGACTTTGCCAAAAGCTTCTGCGGTGCTGCTGCTGCTTCACCTCATCCACTTTTACACTTTTTTTAAAACATTTTTTTTTACATTTTTTTCAACCCGTCCTACGCGTACCACCAGCCATGTGCTCGCGTACCACTGGTGGTACGCGTACCACCGGTTGAAAAGCCCTGTTCTAAGCCAAAAAACTGTCCCTACAGCCAGGTTTATTCTTTAGCTTTTGTAAACATCTTGGTTGTGTAGCATCAGGATGGGTGATAAGTAGAACATTTTTTTAATGGTGATCTGCACAAAACAAGAAAGTATATGGCTTCAACAACATTTTAAAAAACTGCAAAATCTGGACAAAACCAGAAGGCAGCCAATACCAAAATGAGTTTTTCTCAAGCCAATCTTTAGTTTGGAACAGCAATTCATATATTTTTTAAACTGAATGTCTTCTATGATTAAAACAGCTGGCTAATGTAGAGCAAATACTAGATGTGCAATGGAACATGAACAGTTTAAACTGTTCATGTGAACAATGAAATTACTGATACAAACACACAAACATATATGATCTATAAATTTGAAGTATAGGATAAAAAATAAATATACAAATACATGGAGTTGTAGATAATTAGGAATTTTAAAAACCTATTGTACTAGTATCCAAGGATATAGAGCAGGGGTGTCAAACTGCCGGCTCGCAGGCCAGATGCATCATAGCAAAACCGCGCCCACCCCATTGCCGGCAATGGAAAAAAAGTCGCGATACGTCACAACACGTCACATGACGTTGTGAGTTTGACACCCCTGATATAGAGGAATGTATGGCCAAATTAAGCTGAAATTACTCTTTTTTAGCATCAAAACATTCAGTAACACTGTACCAGAAGAAGCATTTCACTATATTACCCCTCTCTTCTGAAATTGCTTGCTCCCCTAAGCCCATATGACTTTCTTCCCACCTTCGTGGTCTTTCTAAAGCAGATAAAAGCACAGTTCTTCTGGAGGGCCATGAGAATTAACTGTACCAAACAACACCATTTTCCGTAATGTTAACACTGTAAGTATGGAACTAAGGATTGAACTCAATCTATTTTAATTAATTCTTACATAATACAAACATAATACCAAAGTAAGTTCTATAAGCCATTTTCAGTCTGGTTAATTAGTGTTAGGTGGGAGACACATTTCAAAAATCAGAAAGTTAAACATTGGGTTTTATTTCAGCTATATAATTAAGACTTTTTGTGTGCATGAATTTGTGTGCCTTTAAATCAGTCTTCAGCAACTATATGGCCCAATTAAGGTAATGTTCTAGGCAAATTTTTTAAGCAAAGTGATGTGCCACTGCCCTAGGACTAAAAAAAAGGTGATTGGCCCACAAATATTCAGCTAGCTTTGTGCCTAAGGACTAAAACTCAGGTAACCGCCCCCCCCCTCAGTTCAGTGTCTTATCCAGCTAGTTCTCATAATAAACAGAAGGGCTATCTAATTAACAAACTGAAAGAAGTTAAAATTGCAGTGACGCAAAAATACAAACACAAATATTTGATTTTTTAAAATGATAACTGCCAGTACTAGAAATATTATATGAGAGAATTGTTATAATTACATCTAATTCTCTATAAAAGTTCACCAATGCATGAATTCAATTATATCTATCTTACAGTTTACAAAGTTACAAAAAAAAGGGAAACCATAAATCACTTCTCATCCACTCTGCCCAAATAAAGGTGTGAGCATCATAGATTGGAACTTGATGCAGGAGACTTTATGCAATTTGATTTGTTTGTAGTTTCCTTTTATTGGTTCATAATCATTTCCCTTTAAAAAAAAATATATCCTGCAGATGTCAAGAACCAAAAGCAACTAAATCATCTGAAATATCCTGTCACAAAACTTTCAAAAAATCTATGAATTTGTAACACTTAAATAATTATAACAAGGCTCAATTTTACACCATATGTATGACCATCAAAAAAATGCTTACTTGAAATTATTAAGCATTCAGCATTTCGTCTTCTATTTTGGATTTGGATCAATACTATATATTCTGCCAAAGTCAACAGCATTCTCTAAACAAAGTCATTCCAGTGGTTCTTGGAATTTAAACTTCTGATATCTATAATATTCTACAATTATGTTGCTTAAAATGGCCATTTATTAGTAATGTTAGTAATATTAAAAATTATAATTGCAAAGATAAAAATGAATACAAATGATAAAAATAAAATAAAGGTAGAATATAAATAAATAAAACCATAATAAAGAACAAATAGAATAGAACAGCGTTGGAAGGGACCTTGGAGGTCTTCAAGTCCAACCCCCTGCTCAGGCAGGAAACCTTATACCATTTCAGACAAGTGACTGTCCAATCTCTTCTTAAAAACCTCCAGTGATGGAGCGCCCACGATTTCTGGAGGCAAGCTGTTCCACTGGTTAATTGTCCTCACTGTCAGGAAGTTTCTCTTTAATTCTAGGTTGCTTCTCTCTTTGATCAGTTTCCAACCATTGTTTCTCGTCCTTCCCTTTGGTGCTCTGGTGAATAACGTGACCCCCTCATCTTTGTGGCAGCCCCTCAAATACTGGAATACTGCTATTATGTTTCCCCTATTTCTTCTTTTCTTTAGGCTAGCCAAATCCAAGTCCTGCAGCTGTTCTTCGTATGTTTTAGTCTCCAGGCCTTTGATCATCTTAGTTGCTCTCCTCTGAATTTTTTCCAAACTCTCAACATCTTTTTTGTGATATGGTGACCAAAATTGGCTGCAGTATAAATAGAGTTGCTTAAGTCTAACTTTGGCTCAGTTTTACCCTATGCAACAATATATGTTTTCCCAGACAACTCGAGGGCAGAAAAGTCAAAATACAGTGGATATAGAAAGTCTACATGCCCCTGTTAAATGCATTTCTGCATTTAAAAAAAGCAGACCAGAATGTTTTCCATCTTTAATATATAAGTTGCACAATTCAACTGAAAAGCAAACCAAAATCTTTTAGGAGGAAATAATAATTAAACACTAGAATAATATGGCTGCATAAGTATGCACACCTTTACACTAATACATTGTTGACACACCTTTTGATTTTTATAACAGCATTCAATCTTTTGGGGTAGGAGCCTATCAGCATGGCACAACTTCTCTTGGGAATCTTCGCCTACTCTTCCTTGCACAAGTGTTCCAAATCTGTCACATCTGAACATCTGAACACAGATGTTGGGTTTTTCTTTGTAAGAAAAGGCTTCCATCTTACCACCCTACCCCACAGCCCAGACATATGAAGAATATGGTAGATTGTTGTCATATGTAGTACACAACCAGTACTTGCCAGAAATTCCTTCAAATCCTTTCATGTTGCAGTAGACCTCTTGGAAGCCATATGAAGACTTCTTATATCCACTGTAGTTAAACACAAGTTGAATCTCCAAGGCAAAATAAGTTCACTCTAGGTACTAAAGGAACATGCTAACGGTATACAAAACCTTTATGTCCCTTTTGAGTCTATACATCTAATGAACACATAAGTCTTTGAGAAATTTGGAAAAATGGGTAAAGTGTAAGATATCAAGAATGCATTAACTTTAATTCTTGCATTAATCAGAAAGTTGGATTTGCTGATATCATGTGACTCTATTCTTTTAGCTATGTCAGAATCGGTGATAAAACTGTGTTGATCACAGCATCTGAATAAATGCTTTCCCATTTCCTTTTCAGACTAGATATACAGGTAACAATATAACACTATAACTGTAACATAGAAAAATATAAAAGTTGTGAAATTTAAAGAGTAACAGGTTTATCAGTCTCTTTGGTGGTAGTGGCAAATGTGCTGGCCTACAGACCAGGAGATGATGGGTTCTATTCCTGCCATAGGTATGACAGCTGGCTGAGTGACCTTGGGCCAGTCACTCTTTCTCTCTCCAACGCAACTCACAAGGTTTTTTTTGTGGGGAAAATGGGAATAGTAAGGAATATTATATATGTTTGACACCTTGAGTTTCTTATAAAATAATAAAGGCAGGATTTAAAAAAAATCAAAAAATCCAACATACCTGCATGTACCGTGTGCTGGTACAGTTAATACAAAATATAAATTACAAATGGAGAAAAACATCTTGAACTGCAGAAAGTATATACAAGGACAACTCACAATGGAGGAATCCAAAGGTAATTCGGACATATGGGTATAAAAACACACACATTCTTTCACTCGCACCAACTGGGTCGTGTTAACACTACTTCCCGTTAATTTCAAGGAGAGAGTTAAACACGCGCACGTCTTTGCTGATGAAACTAACAGGAGGCGAACTGGCCGCCTGCCCCGTCCTCCCTCCCCCGTGGCGCCCGGAAGCCCAGAAAAAGAGACGAGGCGGCGAAGCAGAAACCTACGAGAAGAAGGGACGTGATGGAGGAAGTGGCAACCGGACCCTCTGGAGAGGGAGGCCACCATCCAGTACGGTCTGCCACAGGCGCCCTCAGCGGAGGGAAGGCCCTCTAGCGAACCAAGGAGAAGCAGCCAAGACGGGGAAGCTCCCAAGAACGAAAGAGGAAGGGAAAGGGTGAAACCGCCCAGATCTGCTACTACCGTACCTCGCGAGCGATCAAGTTGAGGGCCTCATCCTCGACCGAGGGCCTCTCCCGGTTTGGGATCCTCTTGCGCCCTGCAGTTCCTTGCGGCGTTGCCCCCGCGTTCTCCATCGCAGCTGATCTACTCCTCGGGCGTAAGGAATCGGACACCCCGCGCACGCGCGCAAAAGCGGCAAGGGGCGTGACAGAGCCGATAAACCTCCGCAAAAGGCGGTGCAAACGAAAGCGAAAGATTCGCATTCTAGGCAGGGAGAGAAGTACAGTACTGATGTGAAATAATCTTAGGTTAGCAGTGTCATCCTTTCGGGGGGGGGGTGTTGGAACCCTTTCTAAATTAAGACCAACGTGCATCCTGAGTTTCGCACCCATAATTTAGACTCCAATTAGATATCTATGGAGATTCTCAGTCATCCAGTTCATGGTTGTCCCAAAGGTGCTTTCCAAACGTCAACTAGTCTTTGTTGTTTCCTTGAAGACGTTTCGCTTCTCATCCAAGAAGCATCTTCAATTCTGATTGGGGAATGATTTGTATTCTTTGCAGTTATGTGGTCGTTGGCAGTCTGAAGTCGGTGGTTAGTTCTCTTGAGAGTGGTTGAGGCCACTTGGGGGTTTATTTGTATCCACAGGGTAACCTGAATCATAGTGCAAATAGGTGTGGAATCTTCTTAGAACAAGGACTGAAAGGACTTTGTTGTTCCCAGGAGAAAGATGGTGTCGTATCGCTCTCCCTCTATTGAGAGGGGAGTGTTCAGTTTTAACATAGATGGTCTCTTTTACCCCTCTTTCACACCAATATCCCCTCTGGACAAAAAAAGTTTAATTGTCCTTTGGAAAGCACCTTTGGGACTTTAATTACCTTGTAGCAAGATGCAGAAGTGTCACCTTTCTTGCCTGCCATCTAGTCATAGCCCAACTTTTTGCAGCCTGGATAAGGTTACCTTATATATTTTTATGGTTTTGACCTGAAATAGAGTTAAAGACTTGGGCTTTGTATTTATACAATTATGGCTCATATCAAGATTAAAGTCTTTTGTTTAAAACCCTATTGAAATGCAAAATAAATAAGGCAGTATGTGTTCACTCAATATAATTTTTTACTTAACTGGTTTTAAATTATTTGCTGTACGTTTGTGAAAACATGCAATTCTTTAAACTATTGGAAAATGGAATTTCAGCTGGAGAGGATCAGAGAGAAAAAATAGGGAATAGGAAATAGAGGGATAGACTTGCAAAATATCAGAGAGCTGGATGATAATACCTTTTAAAGTATTACCATGTAATATAGAAAGTATTGGATCAGTCTCTAGGCCATGTCCACCCTATGGCATGAAAACCTAGGGCTATAGAGTTTATTCTCTCTCAGCCCAACCCACCTTACAGGGTTGCTGTTGTGGGAAAAATAGGAGGGAGGGATATTAGGTAGGCCTTGAGTTATTTATAAAAAAAATAAAGGCAGAATATAAATACATAAAGCGGAAAATAAATACATAGTGGAAAATAACATAAAAACATAAATACATAATAGCCACTTTTAGAAACGTAAGTAAAACTGAGTATGAATCTAATAAGTGATATTAAAAATTGTCTTTTAGATTCTTTGACATTTTTCCACACATATCTTCCCCATGGTTAGTATTACACAAACAAGAGTTTTATTTTCAGATTGTTTTTCTTTGACATGCAATACCTGGCCAATGTGACATTTTATTTATTAATATTATATTCCGTTTATTGTCCTTGTACTGTATAGATAAAATAATTGAAGGTTTTCTTATGTATATGGGCATGTATAATAAATCTGTGCAGCAATTCAGATTCTGTTCCAGAAAGATTCTTTGTAGTATATCCAGTGGTGGGATTCAACTATGTGAACAACCGGTTCTCTATGTGGATGCCGCTTCTGGAAACCCATTCTGGGCCTGGGCAACAAAAAATTAGCTACCAGTTCTGCCGAAGTGGTGCGAACTGGCTGAAATCTCACCACTGAATATATCTGACAGTAAGCATAGTGCCTATGTGAACTGCTTAAAGCAGAGTTCCCCAACTTTTCATGGGGGGGAGCGGGGAAAGAAGAGATGGTTTTGTGTGGAGTGAATGGGTGCATGCACATGAACACCCGTTGCTCGTTCAAGTTGGGCCACGAGCACCCGAGACGCCCACACGAGTGGGGCCGCAAATGCCCGCAACACTCGTAGCGACGCTCGCGCAAGTGGGGCCATGAATACTTGCTTCTGTGAGTGGTGCTGTGTGCGCACACGGACTCACTGCACTGGCCAGCTACTCACACGGACCGGTGGCCAATAGGCTGTGACCCAGTAGTGGGCCAAGGCCCACAGGTTGGAGACCCCTGGCTTAAAGCACACCTCTTTTCCCAGGCCAGGCAAGGCCTATGTAATAAACACATAGTCATGTTAAGAAATTGTAGACTGAAACTATGTTCATACCCTTTCGTGTTTTGAAGTACGTCTTAGGAACTGAATCCAAAGCATTGTATATGTATATATATGGGGCAAACAAAGTATATTTCCATATGTATGTTTGTTGTACTTGGTTCCCAGAACCAAATTTGGTATCTTGGCTCCTGTGTCACTATTATTTTAAATCACCCACTCAGTTGACAGAGTATTTTGTTTAAAGGGCACTAATAATTTATTTATTAATTTATAACTTTCAGCCAAGTCCACTTTAAGCAATATACAAAAGCAATGGAATAATGGAATACAGTGGAATAATAATAATAATAATAATAATAATAATAATAATAATAATAATAATAATAATAATAATAATAATAATAATAATAATAATAATAAAGTTGGAAGGGACCTTGGAGGTCATCTAGTCCAACCCCCTGCTCAGGCAGGAAACCCTATACCATTTCGGACAAATGGCTGTCCAGATCTCTTCTTAAAAACTTCCAGTGTTTGAGCAGTCACCATTTCTGGAGGCAGGTTGTTTTCCACTGGTTAATTGTTCTAACTGTCATGAAGTTTTCTCCTTAGTTTCTAGGTTGCTTCTCTCCTTGATTAGTTTCCATCCATTGCTTCTTGTCCGGCTTTTCCGGCGCCTTGAAATAGCTTGACTTCCCTCTTCTTTGTGGGCAGCCCCTGAGATATTGGAACACTGCTATCAGTCCCCCCTCGTCCTTCTCTTCATTAAACTAGACATACCCAATTCCAGCAACCGTTCCTTATATGCTTTAGCTTCCAGTCCCCTAATCATCTTTGTTGCTCTTCTCTGTACTCTTTCTAGAGTCTCAACGTCTTTTTTACATCGTGGTGACCAAAACTGGATGCAGTATTCCAAGTGTGGCCTTACTAAGACATTGTAAAGTGGTATTAATACTTCACGTGATCTTGATTCTATCCCTATGTTAATGCAGCCTAGCACTGTGTTGGCCTTTTTGGCAGCTGCAGCACACTGCTGGCTCATATTGATTGTCCACTAGGACTCCGAGGTTCCTCTCACAGTTACTGCTATTGAGCAAGATATCCCCTATACTATACCTGTACATTTGGTTTTTCTTGCCTAAATGTAGAACCTTGCTTTTTTCACCATTGAATTTCATTTTGTTAGATAGTGCCCAGTGTTCAAGTCTGTCCAGATCCTCCTGTATCTTAAGCCTGTCTGTCTGGAGTGTTGGCTGATTCCTGCCAGCTTGGTGTCGTCTGCAAATTTATGATTTCCCCATCTATCCCCTCGTGCCAAAATCGTTGATGATGAAGATGTTGAAGAGCACTGGGCCCATAACAGAGCCCTGGGGCACCCCACTATACACTTCCCTCCATGTAGATGCGGTTCCATTGAGGACCACATGCTGAGTACGGCCGGTCAGCCAGCTACGGATCCATCTGGTGGTGATGCTGTCTAACCCGCATTTTTCTATCTTATCAAGTAGTAGGTTGTGATCTACTTTGTCAAATGCCTTACTGAAGTCCAAGTAAATTATATCCACAGCATTCCTCTGATCTACTAATTTTGTCACTTGGTCAAAGAATGCAATAAGGTTTGTCTGGCATGATCTGTTTTTGACAAACCCATGTTGGCTTTTAGTAATGACTTTGTTTGCCTCTAGGTGTTCGCTGATTCGTTGTTTGATTATCTTTTCCAGAATCTTCCCAGGTATTGAGGTCAGGCTGATAGGTCTGTAGTTTCCTGGATCCATTTTTTTCCTTTTTTGAAGATGAGAACTACATCAGCTCTTTCCCAGTCCTCCGGTAGTTCCCCAGTGCTCCAGGATCTTTGAAAAATATAGTTCAATGGTTCTGAGATCACATCTGCCAGTTCTTTGAGAACCCTGGGGTGTAATCCATCTGGTCCTGGTGATTTGAACTCGTTAGGCTGGACGACAGGTGCTCACTTACGTTTCTTGCTATCTTAACTTGCGTTTCTATCTGTTTTTTATGGCACTATTTTTGGTAGGTTGGTCTGTTTTTTCCCTTTGTGTAAAGACAGATGCAAAAAATGAGTTAAATAGTCTGCTTTCTCCCTGTTGCTTGTCACCTTCATGCCACTTTACCCACTAATGGACCAATCATTTCCTTCACTTTTTCTTGTTTTTTACATGTTGAAAGAAGCTTTTTTTGTTATTTTTGACTTTGGTCGCAAGCCTTAGTTCATTTTGAGCCTTAGCTTTCCTCACTTCATCTTTACAGGCTCAGGCTATTTGCTGATATTCTGACTTAGTTATGTGCCCCTCTTTCCACTTTCTATACTTGTCCTTTTTATCTTTCAATTTACCAGAGAGTTTTTCTGATATTCTGACTTAGTTATGTGCCCCTCTTTCCACTTTCTATACTTGTCCTTTTTATCTTTCAATTTACCAGAGAGTTTTTTATGCAGCCATGCTGGTTTCTTTTGAGAGCTGCTATTTTTCCTCTTTGTTGGTATTGTGCTAGACTGGGCTTTTATTATCTCACTTTTCAAAATTTCCCAAGCTTCTTGAGTTGTTTTCCCCTTGAGGATTCTCATCCATGGAATATTTCCCAAGCCCTCTCTAAGTTTATTGAAATTACCTCTCTTAAAGTCCAAGACTCTAGTTTGACTGTGTTCTATTGCTTGTGCTTCCATAATGTTGAATTCCAATATTGCATGATCACTTCCTTCCAAGTTTCCTGTGGCTTCAACACCTTCTATCATTCCATTGTATACTGCTAATGGAATAATAAATACAATAACACAAAAAATCCTGTCTAATTCTTACAATCTTTGCCATCTTTTATGATTTTTTTATTTTTATCTATTATTATAGTTTTTGAAAATGTTTTTATTTCTGAGCCACCCAGAGCCAGATAATAATAATAATTCTGGAACAGGAACATAGGAACAGAATCAGCCATCTACAGACAGGACATACAATCCAGGGAGGTATGCACCTCACAAAAACAGAAAAATACTCGGAAAAAGACTGGCCCAACTCATCAGGAGGGCTTTAAACTAAAATTGAGGGGGAAGGGTGACCAATCTTTAGAATCTCTAGAACACAAAACCAATCATTAATCCCAAGAAAACAAATCAAACAATGAGGTAGGGAGTGATGAAAAAAAAGAAAAACTCAAACAGCAATCAGGAGATTCAGGAAACATACCCACAGACAAGCATAAAAGTCTTTTTTTATATGTAATATTTTATTAGCTTTCTAATTTTACAATTAAACATTTAAAAAGCAACATGGTGACTGGGTAATCAATAATTCCATAATATACATAAATCTTTAGCACAAATCTCAAGTTACATCATCAGATATTTCCTCTCTTTTTCCCTTAATATCTACTATCTCATATTGAACTAATATAGTTCTTATTGTTATCCACTAAATAAAACCCTCTTTGTTTCATTTATAAATAATTTTTAAGTTATGCATATCTTAATTGTATTCATTGTGTTTTGCATTCAATCTTTATATACAATCAATATCCTGTTATTGCTTTTTTCCCAGGCTTTAATTTCCTCTCAATATTCAACTTAACATTTGGTATGTTATAATTTCCAAGCTTTAGGTGACCAGAGTTTCCCTTATCTCAACTTCTACATTTTTCCCTTTATATAACAAAATCTAATATTCTAAATACCCCTCTTATCTATTTGCATATAATCTTATTCTATTTTCTAAAAAATATCTATTTTTCACCATATTAAACCAAAAGTCTATTAATCTTTTACACATCTTACCTATTCAATTATAATATTACTTTATTTTCTAAAAATTATCTATTTTCCACCATATTCAACCCTAGTCTAATCAATAGTATAGAATCCCCTCTAATAAATCAAAACCCTAGTTTCTTTCAGCCTTACTCTGGCTTTTTTCCTTTGCCAACTAACCTTCCATGTCAGTACTTTTGAATCCTCAAACAGTTCTCCCTCTATTATTATATGTATTATTTGAAATAAGAAAGACCATTTAATTACAGGTTTTTTGGAAGAACTAGCCCAATTGTATTCATTTAATCGCCTCCCTATTACTCCAATTTCCCACAATTGTCCTGGTAAGTTTATCTTCCATTCAATCTGTTCTTCTTCCTTTTCCTCAAATTTCTTCTGATTTATGTAAAAAGTCTTTTCCATTTTCAATGTTGTCACCTCTTTTCTAATTTTCCCGTTGGCTGGATCTGTTGGTCAGTTGGGTCCTCTGTCTTACTATTTAGTTGTTCCACTTCTCCTGTTACTTTCTGCATTGTTAGTTCTTTGGTTGTAGTCAAGATCTGGGTTTGTATATCTAAGCTGGCATCTTGTTCCTTTATGTTGCCTCTTTTGTTACACGCTGTCGTGTATTGATTTCAACATAAAAAGGATTTTTTCCTGATCTTCATCCATATTCTCTTGATAATGTATTAAGTTGGAGATTTTAAAATCAAATGTTAAAAATAGTTTTTTGTTTTTTATAGCTAGGTATGGGACATCTATTTCACGTGTTGTAGGTAGTCTTTATAGTGGAAATTGTTTGCCAAGTAAGAATTTATAGTCCAAAGTGTTCCATCATCTCGTGTAATAACAGATACTTCTCATGTAAAGAAATAGGAAAACAATGAATGACTCAGCAGGCTCAGGAGGCTGCAGAAGGCCCGGGCAAACCACGTGGTTGCCTGGGACCAGACAGGCTGTCTCCAGCTTTGTGCGCATGCGCAAGGCGGGAGACTAGCCTTGCATTGATTGGCTGAAGCTGTCCCTTGCAAGGGAGTATAAAAGGCCCTGGCGCCATTTTGTGTTCTGTTCTGTTCTGTTCGTGATCTCAATAAAGAAGTTGTGTTTGTTACTCCTGCCTCGCCTCGATGTCTTTTCTTCGGAAACAGAACATTGGCAACGAAGGTGGGATCCGCTGCAAGCAGAACAACAGGAGAAGCTAGGCTGACTTACCAGAGAAGGCCTGAAGCACTGGGAAGTTCGGCGTCCGGAGGAAGCGATTGTCTGCCAGTACGAAAACGCTGGAGGTGAGCTCAGCTTCGAGGGACCCCTTCTCATTCCTTGCAGTGAGAGGCATCGAAGAGGGTACAGGCTGTAATGATGTCAAAGCTGGGCCGTCTGTCGGAATTTGACACTTCTCACCCTGAGCGCTGGAGTTCCTACATGGTGCAAGTGGAAAATTACTTGCGAGTAAATAAGATCCAGGAAGACGGCCTTAAAGCTGCTACATTGCTGTGTGTCTGTGGGCAAGAGACTTTCGATATTGCAGAGAATCTTGTAGCCCAAGCACCACTGGAGTCAATTGTGTATGCTGACTTAAAGAGGATGCTGCAAGAGCACTTTGAACCCAAGCTCTCAGTAATTGCTTGGAGGCATGCATTTGAGCAGAGGGACCAGAGGCCTGGTGAGTCTGCTGCGGACTTTGTTGCTGCCTTAAGACAAGCAGCTAGGCAGTGCGAGTTCAAGGATCTGGAAGAGAGGCTCCGGGATTGCTTGGTTTGCGGACTGCGAAGTCGTGAGCTGCAACAGAAACTTTTTGCAAAAGAAGATGTCTCATTCCAAGATGCTTTGAGAGAGATTGCAGCTGAAGAAGCAGCGGGCGGCGCTTCTTGGTGTTTTGGTTGTGGAAGACGCCACAAGTGAACTGATTGCCGGTTCCGCCACGCTATCTGCCGGGCATGTGGCAGGCAAGGCCACATTGCATCCGTCTGTTTGGGTCGCCAGAGGGAACGGTCTGCAGAAGAATTGCCTCTGAAAGGTACCAAGGTCCCCAGCCAACACAGGGTGGGCTTCTGCGCGTCCCGTAGGGGCGTTTTCAAAACCGGGGTTCACAGGCCACTTAAAAAGAAGCTTCACATTGACGTGATGTTGCAAGGGGTTCCCTTGTCGATGGAGTTGGACACAGGGTCCGCTCTATCGATCATTTCCTTTGACACCTTCAATAAGGTTTGCAACAGAAGTGGCCTACGAGTTAAACCCAGACCTTCAAGTTTAATCCTTACTGACTTCCAGAATTCCAGAGTCAGCGTGAAGGGGGAGGCCATGCTCAGGGTGCAACATAGGAGTTTTGAGGGGCTGCTAGATGTGGTAGTTGGGGGTGATCGTGCGAGCTTTAGTGGACTCGATTGGTTCGAGGCCCTTGGAATTCAAGCGACTGGACTTCACAATCTGCAAACGTCAGGCCTTGCAGAAGTTTGCTGATGTGTTCAGTTCAGAGCTTGGCTCGTACAAGGGGCCTCCCATTGCTTTACGTTTAGACTCAGCCATCACACCCATCAGGATCAAGCCCCAAAGGGTGCCCTTTGCCCTAAAAAACAAAATAGATGCAGAGCTGGACAAGCTGCTCCAGCAGGGCATTTTAGAGCCTGTGGACTCTAGTCCATGGGAAACACCTATAGTTACGCCACTGAAAGCCAATGGAGAAGTCCGGATTTGTGCGGACTATAAATGTACACTTAATAAAGCATTGCAGCAGCATGCCTACCCGGTGCCTGTGGTGAACCATATTTTGGCTTCCCTCAAAGGGGGGCAAATCTTTACAAAGCTTGATTTGGCTCAGGCCTATCAACAGTTACCTGTTGATGAGGCAACGGCTGAGGCCCAAACAATAGTGACGCACCGGGGAGCCTTTAAGGTCAAAAGGCTGCAGTTTGGGGTTAATGTAGCCCCTGGCATATTCCAAAGCGTGATGGAGCGAACGCTCCATGGTATTCCTGGGGTCTGTCCCTACTTTGATGATGTCCTCATCGCTGGGGAGTCATCTGTGAACTTAGCTGAAAGGCTGAGGGCTGTCTTGCTGCGTTTCCGCCAAGCAGGGCTGAAGCTGAAGCAAAATAAGTGTAAAATTGGAGTCACCTTCACTGAGTTCCTGGATTCCGTATTGATGCTGAAGGCATCCATCCTGCAGAATCCAAGCTTCAAGCGATTCAGCAGGCCCCAAGCCCCCAGTCGAAGAGTGAGCTTCAAGCCTTCCTGGGGCTGTTAAATTTTTATCATTCTTTCCTTCCCCACAAGGCTGCAGTGGCTGAGCTGTTACACCGGCTCTTGGACAAACAGGCTCCATGGAAATGGACAAAGGTCCATGAAAGGAGTTTCACAGAGGTCAAGGCCTTGCTCTCTTCAAATGCGGTTTTAGCGCATTTCAATGAGCAACTGCCTGTGTGCATAGCCTGTGATGCATCCCCTTATGGGGTTGGGGCTGTGCTGAGCCACCTCAAGGCTGATGGGACACAAGTCCCTGTGGCCTACTACTCCAGGACTCTCTCATCTGCAGAGCGTAATTATGCGCAGATTGACAGAGAAGCCTTGGCAATAGTGGCTGGCATAAAGAAATTCCATGATTTCTTGTATGGCCACCATTTCACGGTTTACCCAGACCATAAGCCTTTGCTGGGTTTGTTTACAACAAACAAACAAACAAACCCCTCACATAATATCTCCAAGAATGCTGAGATGGTCAATTTTCCTGTCAGCATATGACTACACCCTGGTTCACAAACCAGGTAAAGAAATGGGCCATGCAGATGGCCTCAGCAATTACCTCTACAGCAGGTAGAGGCAGATCCGGCTCCGGCTCTTCACATTCTCTCCATTCAGGAATTGCCTGAATCTCCCCTCAATGCTAGGGACGTGGCTGCAGAAACTGCCACTGATCACACGCTTACACGTGTGCTGACATGGGTGTTGTCAGGATGGCCTGACACGTGTCTGGGTGCAGAATTCCAGAGTTTCTGGCAAAGGAAGCACGAGCTTTCCACTTTCAAAGGATGTATCCTATGGGGTAGCAGGGTAGTCATCCCGGCCTCATTGAGGACTAGAGTCTTGTTCTCTCTGCATGAGGGACATCCGGGAATAGTCCAGATGAAGGCGCTTGTGCGTAGCCACCTCTGGTGGCCTGGGCTCGATAGATTGAGACCCAGGTGCATGGGTGAAAAGTGTGCCAACAGTCAAGGCCAGAAATGCCCCAGGCCCCTGTACATAGGTGGGAGGAGACACATACCCCATGGTCGAGGGTACACATCGACTACACTGGGCCTTTTCAGGGGCAATTCTTCCTTCTCCTCGTGGACAGCCATTCCAAGTAGCTAGAGGTTGTTCCTGTCTCCTCCACTACTACTGCTAGGACCATCCAAGTGCTGAAAGGAATATTCACCTCACATGGTCTTCCAGATGTCCTTGTCTCAGACAACGGACCCCAATTCACGTCTTCTGAGTTTCAGGGTTTTCTCCAAGCCAACATGATCCGGCATGCCACATCTGCGCTGTTCCATCCAGCTTCCAACGGCCAGGCTGAGCGTACGGTGTGTACTACCAAAGATGCTTTAAAGAGAATCACTCACGGGAACTGGCATCACAGGTTAGCTGACTTTCTTCTTTGTCACCGCACCACACCTTGCACTGCCACTGGAAAGAGCCCAGCTGAACTCCGCTGGGGTCGCAGACTCATTACTAAGCTGGACAGGTTACACCCCAACCGGGTGGCTTCACAGGTGTCACAGCCGCGGGCACCTAGGAGACTACAGGTGGGCAATCCGGTCTGGGCAAGGAACTATGGACCTGGACATCTCTGGGTGACAACAGTGGTATGCAAGGTCTCTGGGCCGCTGTCATACGAAGTGGCCTTGGATGATGGTCATGTGCTCAGACGTCACATTGGCCAACTGCGCTGGAGGCTTTCCAGCCACTCTTCCGCTCCTGGCTCTGCTCTCGGGGGGGAGGAGGACCACAATTACGATTGTGGACCACAGTCTCTCCGCGAAGGTGGACCTTCAAATGTCCCTGCACATGTTCCTGAAGGGGGTTTTGCCATGGAGGCAGCTCCTGACTCTGGCACAGGCACCGGGTCTATGGGACATTGCTGTCAATCTGCTACTCAGGCCACTCCAGCTGCTAGTCTTGAGCTCGAAGGACAGTGTTCCCAAGAGGGGTCCATTGTGGATTTGGGGAAATCCACTCCACCACTGGACTTGGGGAATTCCACCCCACCAAGGAACTCTGGTTTGGGTTTAGCGGATCCAGCCAGTCAGCAGTTTGGAGGGTTGCCTGGGTCTTGGGGGCATCAAAGTCCTGGTCTGCCTAGCCTAGCAGGTGAGATGGCATGCCAGGCACATACGCTGGCTCCAAGAAGGTCAGAGCAGGCCAAGGGTCCACCCAAATATCTAAAGGACTATGTGAGGTTCCTGTCAAGTTTAAGGGAGGCTTAATAGTTCTCTAGAACGCAGGACACACTCATAGAAGGGTGTTCTGTTGATAGTATGAAACAATATGAAGTATTCACTTATTGTTTTATCCAAGGGGGGAGAGGTGTTATGTCCTGGGACTGCTGAATGACTCAGCAGGATCAGGAGGCTGCAGAAGGCCCGGGCAAACCACGTGGTTGCCCGGGACCAGACAGGCTGTCTCCATCTTTGCGGGCATGCGCAAGGCGGGAGACTAGCCTTGCATTGATTGGCTGAAGCTGTCCCTTGCAAGGGACTATAAAAGGCCCTGGCGCCATTTTGTGCTCTGTTCGTGATCTCAATAAAGAAGTTGTGTTTGTTACTCCTGCCTCGCCTCGATGTCTTTTCTTCGGAAACAGAACAGACGCCACATGAATAAAGCCACCTCAGTGCAAAAGCTTCCTTCTCCCAGACTGCCCACCTACGTTCAGTGTCTCTCAGTTTTTTGGAGGTGTAAGCGCAGGGTTGTAAATTTCCATTTTCGTTCCTTTGTAACAGAACGGCCCCCACGGCTACGTCGCTGGTGTCGGCTTGGATGATGAATTGCTTTTTAGGATCGGGGTGTTTAAGAATAGGTTCTGCTGCAAATAGTCTCTTTAAGTTTTCAAAACCCATCTGACATTCAATTGACCATGGCAGTGATTGACAGGGCCGTGGCTTCCCCTCATTTTTCTCTGTTTTTAAAAGTTCTGTTAGCGGCAAAGCAATTTCAGCAAAAGAGGGAATGAATTGCCAGTAGAAGTTTACGAAACCTAAAAAGCTCTGGAGCTATTTGCGGGTACGTGGGGGTTGCCATTCTAATATAGCTTTTACCTTGGCTGGGTCCATCTCTATGCCCTCACTGGAAATCCTATACCCCAGGTAATCAAGTCGTGTTTGATGGAACTCACACTTGGAGAGTTTTGCATAAAGTTTAGAGTTTAACAGCTTTCTGAGTACTTCACGTACTAGTTTAACATGTTCTCCCATGGTTTCAGTATAGATGAGGATATCATCAAGCTAAACTAAGACCCCTTTATATAGGTGGTCATGCAGCACTTGATTAATCAATTGCATGAACACAGCAGGAGCCCCTTGCAGCCCAAAAGGCATGACATTGAATTGGTAGCTCCCCAAGGGGCTGTTAAATGCTGTTTTCCATTTGTCTCCTTTCTTGATTCTCACTCGGTAATACACCTCTCTTAGATCTAATTTGGTAAAAAAAAATTCCTTTCGCCAAGTGGGCCAACATGTCCTTCATCAAGGGGAGGGGGTACATATTTTCCACGCTAACCACGTTTAAACTTTTATAATCCATGCACAATCTCATCAACCCATCTTTCTTTTATCTAAAAAATATTGGGATGGCTACTCGGGATTTCGCTGGCTGGATAAATCCCCTGGCCAAGTTCTTGTCAATGTACGATCTCAGTTCTTTTCGTTCACGAGGGGTCATCAAATACATTTTTGGTTTGGGTAATTTTGCTCCCGGTAAAATCTCAATGGCACAGTCCGTGGTTCGGTGGGGTGGTAGAACATCACATTCCACCTCGCTGAACACTTCTGCTAAGTCTCTATATTCACTTGGGATGACAGGTTCTCCCAGCGGGGGACTGACAGCAGACCTCAAAGTTTCCAGGTACTGCACCTGGCTCTCTATTGGGCTACTAAGTGGGGCGGTTGCCAGTCTTAAAGTCCTAATTCCATTTTCCCACCAAATCATAGAGCACCATTTGTCAAGCCAGGCCAACCCCAGAATTACCGCTTCAGTCATTTTTGGGATCACCACAAATCGGATTAAACCCCAGTCCTCTCCAATTTCTAAGCACACTGGTTCAGTTAGGTGGGTAGCCAGGGCCCCCCCTATGAGCGAGCCATCAGCCTGCTCAAACTTCATGGGGGGTGGGTAGCAAATTTGCTCTAATGCGCAGTTTTAGGACTGTGGAGAGGTTGATTAGGCATCGAGTGCAACCCGAATCAACTAAAATGTTCAAGTCCATCTGAGTCCCTGATTTAAGAACTGCTATTCTGGCTGATAAGGCAAAAGGTGGGACAGGCTGACTCACCATCAGGTCGTCTTCCCCTCCGTAATTGCTGTCATAGGGATCTGGTGCAGGTAGGGTTTCAGCTGGCTCCTTTTGCTTCTCCTAGGGAGGAGAGGTAACTTGTGCGATCTGCCCCTGGCTGGCCCAATTTGACTTCTCACACGTCGGCCGAGGCTGTTTCTTTGGCTTCGATTTAGGAGCGGCCGCACTTTTTGGTGGAGGAAAAGGAACTGGGCACTCTGCAGCCCAATGTCCAGGTTGTCCACACCTGTAGCACTTGATCTGGGACCCAGCGGATGCTCGAACGGATCCAAGTGTCGTTGCTGGTGGTGCTTGTTGTGTTGGTTGATGCTTCACAGGATTTCGCTTGGACTGAGATCCAGAAGCAGCAGACTTGTGGTACCGTGTCAGCTCGATATGCATGTTCGTAGCTAAGCAGTACCAATCATGGAGATAGTCAGGATTACCTCTGCAGATGCATGTCTGGAATAGATTGCGATCCAACCCTGCTTTGAAATAGTGGAACAAAGATTGCTCGGACTATTGTTTGATCTTTCCTGCTAGCCTGCGAAACTCACGTATTCTCTGGCTGATCGCCCTCTCTGTTTAACATTGTGTAGGTCTTTTTCTGCTTGCACCGCCTGGGACTCATCCTCGAATCTGACCCTCAGCCCATGTGTGAAACGATTGAAGTCCCATAGCTCAGGCGCTTGCTCCTCTCATAAGCCAGCTACCCACTCTGCAGCCTCCCCCTCCAAGATGGCAGCCACTGCATCAATCATTTCTGCTTTGTCCAAATAAGCCCATTCATAACAATTAACATGAGACCACACCTGATTTAGGAAGATAGTCACTTTCTCGGGGTCTCCATCAAAAGTGGGCTTAAGAAGAGGTGGGTCAACTGGGCGACAATCCCACAGGGCTTGCATGAAACCAGGGAAATTTGGTTGAGGCGGCTGCAATCTTCCTCTTCGGAAACCTGGTGGTTGGGGTCTCGGGCTGGCAGGTCGCCAATGCTGGTCAGGGCTGGCACGACATCGATAGGGATGGGACCCACTGGGCGCTGGTCATGATCTGGACTGGGAGGACGTCTACGGCGGTTGGGGCTAGCATAGTGCCAATAATGCTTTGGGCTCACTGGGCGTCGGTGGCGATCGGGGCTAGGAGACTGACAGCACCGATCAGGGTTTGCTGGGTGGCGGTAATGATCAAGGCTAGGAGACCGATGGCATCTATCTGGGCTAAGGGGACACCTGCGCCGCTCAGGACTCACGGATCATCTGTAATATTCAGGACTGACCTGTCGCTGGGGCCGATCCGGACTGATCCGGTGTCGCTGGTGGTCAGGGCTTCTCCAGTGCACGGGGCTCGACGTCAGGTCGGGCTTCAGGAGTGGTGAGGCGGCCCACTCGATCACTACAGGGCTAGGGCTCTGCCGGGGTGACTGTGGTTCCTGTGTCCATCTGCCTTCTCTCCCGCTCATGAAGATCTGGTGTATGGCCTGTCTCCCCTCTCCAATGTCCAACTGATCAAACTTCTCCCTCAGGCATTCCACTGAATGGCTGTGGACAGCTGTCAGATACTTCCACTCACCTGATTCATCCCAGGCTGCTGGCCATTTAGTCTTCATCAGTACAGGTGAAAGGAGACCCTGCGATGAAATCAATGGGAATTCAACCTCTGCAGCCTTCAGGGAGCTTTTTAGCAGTAGTACAGCATCAGACCGCCAGGTCCCCCCTAGGACGATGGCTTCCTCCTTCTGAGTTAGCTTCTCCCCCGGGACCTCACGGGTTTTTGGCCTCGCTCCAGCTGTCACGATTATACTTTCCACGAAAATAGCAGTCTTCGCCCCATCAGCTGCAGCTGCTCCCAGGCTCGGGAGTGATTCCTCTTTCTTTTCCATCTCTGCGTCTTCCCTAAGTGTTTGTCGTCCTCCCAAAAGGCTTGGGTAGGTGACTGGAGCTCAGGACCCGTGGATGATAGAATTTTGCAGTCTTGGTTTAATGTCATGGTTCCAATAGATGAGACCAGAAGAAATAAGACTTTGAGGCATTTGCTTTCCTCAAAGAACAATTTTAATGGCTACATAATATCAGCACAAACAAAGGTGAAACCAAGACTGGAAGTCCCCCCCCCAAAAAGTTACAAAGTAAAAGTTAAACTCCCCACCAACTAAATATGTAATAAATCACATTCTCCAATTAACATCTTTGGTGGGCTCTCTAACGGTAATTCTAGCCCGCCAAACACTTGAGCGATATGACCTTGTTTCCCATAAGAAAGTTATTGTTTTGTCTGAAACAGAAGAATGCGCCTTCCCTCCCCCCCCAAGCTGTGGCAAGCCGAAAAAATGAAGAAAGATGGCTGTGACCAAAAGTAGTTTTGTAGGTTTGACAGGTACCTTGGTATTCAATTGCTTTGAAACTCATCAAATTTGGTACTCAAAGCATTTTGACATGAACATTTTGTCCTGGTACTCATCATTTGTTTGATACTCAATGCACAAGCTAGAACTTGTCAGTGTTAGCTGCCTTGTAACTCACTATATTTTTCCTTTTGGGAAAAAAATTGTTTGGTACTCATCGTTTTTGGTACTCATCACTCCTCCTGGAATTAGTTAACGTTGAGTACTGATGTACTACTGTATATTAGTTATAACTACTTACCCATGAACCCTAAAATGACAAGTATGTTCACCTCTGCTAACAGTCACATATATAAGTAGGCACAAGGAAAAAGCTATTTTTTCAGGGAGGTCTTTAGTGCTTTCTGAGGTTGGTTATTTTTTTGCAGAAATTTCATTACCCAAATTAGTAACATCTTCAGTGCTATTTTTTTCTTGGACATAATCATCAAACACACTCTTAGACACCCCCCTAGAAAAGTGATAACTTTTCATATGTTATAGAATTAAGAATAATAGAGTTGGAAGGGACCATGGAGGTCTTTTATGCAGTATTCAAACCCCCTGCTCAAGCAGGAGACTATATAGATTAGTCCTCAACTTATGCCCACAATTGAGCCCAAACTTTCTGTTGCTAAGTGAGACATTTGTTAAGTGAGTATTGTCCATTTTTTTGTCCTTTCTTGCCACAGTTGTTAAGTGAATCAGTGCAATTGTTAAATTATAACACAATTGTTAAGTTAATGTGGCTTCCCCATTGACTTTGCTTGTCAGAATGTCGCAAAAGGTGATCACATGACTCCAGGACACTGCAACTATCATAAATATGAGTCAGTTGCCAAGCATCTGAATTTTGATTACTTGACCATGGTGATTACTTGACCATCTGAATTTTGATTACTTGACCATGGTGATGCTGCAATGGTCATGAGTGTGAAAATTGATCATAAGTCACTTTTTTCAGTGCCATTGTAACTTTAAATGGACACTAAAAGAACTGTTGTAAGCTGTACCATTCTGGACAAATAGTTGTCCAATTTCCCCTTATAAACGTCCAGTGATGGAGCACCCACAACCTTAGAGGCAAACTGTTCCACTGATTGTTTTCACTGACAGGAAATTTCTCCTTAATTCTAGGTTAGTTCTCTCTTTGATGAGCTTCCACCTATTACTTCTGCTCTCAGGCATTTGGGAGAATAGGTCGACCCCCTCTTCTCTGTGACAGCCTCCCCAAATATTAGAAAACTGCTGTCATGTCACTCCCTAGTCCTTTTCTTTGTTAGACTAGCCATACCCAGTTCCTGCAACTGTTCATTGTATGATTTATCCTCCAGTCCCCTAATCATCTTTGTTGCTCTTTTCTGTACTCTTTCTAGAGGCTCAACAAATCCACAGCCACACTCTGCCAGGAATTATCCAGAACCAAAGACAAGATATAGAAGGATAAAAAAACAATGTAATCTACAAAATCAACTGTAACCATTGCACCCAATTCTACGTGGGACAAACATCACATCAATTAAAAACCAGAATCCACGAACACTGGCTGGCAGTCAAACGCCATGATCCCAAATCTTTAATCTTTACCCACACTGATACCAAACAGCACCAGTTCAATTGGAGCAATACAAAAATCATCGGCCACGCTACCTCCCACCACGCTCATGAGTTCATCGAAGCCTGGCACTCCACAAACAATTCCATCAACAGACACATGGACCTACAACCAGTCTATGAACCCCTCAGAATCCAAATCAATCACATAGCCAACCAGAGACATCATTGACCCAACCCATGCAAGCCCCCTCCCACCAGCAGTTCATCTCCCAATGACCCTGACCTCATGTAACCGCCCCATCACAAGACCCATCACAGACTCTCACTTGACACACCCACACCTGAAGCCCTTATAAACAGAAGAACACTAATACTGACATCCGCTAAACTCTGCTGAAGATTTTACCTAGCCTGGTAATGAAATGTTCAGAAACCAACCCACAAGCTTGGAAAACAAACCTTCACCTTCATCCCACACCCAAGCAACATAAATTCACCACTATTGCAAATCTGTACATTTGTTTTTTCTTGCCTAAGTGTAAGACCTTACTTTTCTCACCACTGAATTGCATTTTGTTGGATAGGGACCAGTGTTCAAGTCTGTCAAGATCCTTCTGAATCTTGAGTATCTTCTAAGAAGTTGGCTATTTGCCTGCAAATCTAATGAGTTTCCCTTCCATCCCCTCATCTAAATTGTTTATAAAGATGTTGAAGAGTATTGAACTAATATAGAACCTCAGGAAACGTCTTTATACAGTTCGAAGTAGTAAATCAGTTGTCTGAAAGGTGCCTTTTCACGAGGCAACTGGACTTGCTTTTTGTCTTTGAAGATGTTTCGCTTCTCATCCAAGAAGCTTCTTCAGCTCAAGCAGCTGAAAAAGCTTCTTGGATGAGAAGCAAAACATCTTCAAAGAGAAAAAAGAAAGTCCAGTTGCCTTGTGAAAAAGCACCTTTGGGACAACCATGACCTGGATGACTGAGAATCTCCATAGATATTTAGTAAATCAGTTCTACACCCTACCATTAGGAAAGGTTATACTTTGGTTTTGATTTGGACAAAAACAAATGGTCAAATAATCCAGATATTACAATGCAAAGACCAGAGATGGAGCCATATTTTAAAAACAAAACATGGAAAATAGGTATCAAATGACACCACACAGCCTATGCTTCTATTTCATCTATATTTTATGTATAAGTAGTGTTCAAGTCACATCTCCTAATTAGGTTGAAATGTTGCAGACCTCCCTCTTTACACAATATGAATGGTGTTGGATACCAACAGAAATTGAATTAATACAGTTTTTCAGCTTGAGAAATGATACAGGAAATAAAATAGTCCTTGACTTAGAACAGTTCATTTAGTGACTGTTCAAAGTTACAACAGCACTGGAAAAAGTGACTTATGACTTTTTTTCATACTTACAACCATTGAAGCAACCCCATGGTCACATGATCAAAATTCAGATGCTTTGCAATTGACTCATATTTATGACGGTGGCAGTGTCCCTTGCTACCTTCTTACAAGCAAAGTCAATGAGGAAGCCAGAATCATTTAAAAACCATATTACTAACTAAAAACTGCAGTGATTCACTTAACAACTGTGGCAAAAAGGTCATAAAATGGGCCAAAATTCTCTTAACAAATGTTTCTCTTAGCAACAGAAATGTTGGGCTCGATTGTGGTCATAAATTGAGGACTACCTATACTTGGATCTGTTTGTTTGAGTCCTTACTTCAACGTTTCTGCTGCTTTACAGATATAACTCAGTTAAAACTAGCCTTTATAGCTGTATTTTTTCTATTCTAGCACCTTCCAAACATTCAAGGAGACATGTGGCTCAACATTCTAGCAAATATTATCTAACTCATCTGGTTAGAATTGGTTAGAAAAAACTGGACAAAACCACACGTTTTCAATTTTTTGTGAAAATGATTCACAGATGGGGGATATTTTCCAGATTTTGTCCTAATCTTAGCAGATGGTTGTGCATAGCTAAATTTCATATGCATAGCTAAATTTCTGAGTGCACTGGTTACTAGTTCCCTTCATTTTCTCAAACTTTCGTTCTGCAACATATTACAGATGTGCCCTTTATTACATATCTCAGAAAGGAATTTTATTACAATCAATATGAAATGAGTAGGGATTTTTAGGCAAAGGCCAATTTTGTAAAAGTTTAATAGATCAAATTATAATACCAAGAAAGCAAACAAAAACATTCTATAGGTTATGGCATGAATATCTGTTTTTTGATCAGTATTGTAATATGAAGATGGGAAAATTTTGAGGTGGTCTGACTTCATAAGAAAATAAACACTAGCTTAGAAAATAAATCAACAGGGAAGGGAATATGAGTTCCACACTAATGCAATAACTATAATGGGGATCCATTTTCATTGTATAGATTCCTCATGAGTATAAGCATTCCCATGAAGTCTGCAAGCAGCTTATATAGAAAAAAAAATACTTTCAGCCGCAGAAGTTTTGCTTAATATATAGGAACTGCCAGGAGGAGAGCCTGCCTGGAGGGAGGATTAATTTCTGTATTCAATGATGGAATTAAATGTGCTTCTCACAACTCCCAATAAAAAGGAAGCACACAAGATACTGGGACAATGTTCCTCCATTACAAAACAACTCAAGTACATTATTATTTTTATAAGAAACTGAAACTCTGAAGGAAATTCTTTTTATATACAAAAAAGAGAAAAAGAGAAGATGTAATAGTATACAGTTCTTATGTGCTAAACAAAGTTAGTTTTATATGACATATTACTAGATTATTAGCATTATTAACATTTAAATCAAAATAAATTTGTCAGCTTTAAGGAGGTATGGACTTCAACTCCCTGAATTCCCCAGCCAGCATTACACACATCTTAAAGTTGCCTAGATTGAAAAACAATTATTTTAATTATTTTTATTGAGAAAAATGCAAAATGAAGCATATAAACTAATATCTTACATTAATATTTCTCAGCAGTTCTTCAGATCAGACTCCTTGAAGTATGTTTATTCAAATACAATAAGAAATATTAGTTCTTCTGAACAATGTATGGTTGACAAGGATAGTATCCTACCATTCATATAACTTGCAGGTAATCTTCAATTTTACAACCAGAATTGGGACCAGAATTTCCATTGCTAAGTAAGACGGTTGTTAAGTGCGTTGCGCCTGATTTTACAACCCCTTTTGCCTTGGTTGTTAAGCAAATCACTGCAATCACTCATATATAGCTATATTTATTCTTTTGCAAAGAACTTCTAAAATTATTTTATAGAACAGAATGTTTTGGAGCTGTATAAGCGGCACTATATTTACTTTCAGAATCTATTTTAATTGAAGATATTGCAACTCTGCACTTTCTGGCAGGTGATAATCACTGCAACCTCACAAATAGCCAAAGTACCATAAATGTATTAACGTAATTTTAAATTTGCATGACGCTGATACATTTTAACTTGGCCATAATTTCTGTTAAAAGGAAATTATCCTCTGCCCTTTTGTGCTCTCTAACATGCACCCACCACAACACCTGCATCCCTGTGGCCCCAATGGCCCACCCCATTCTGTACTGCCTGCTGCCCCCATCAATCCGACTCTGCGGAGCGCTGCTGCGAAGCAGCCGCGGGGCAGGTGGCGCGCCCCCCGGCTTACCTGTACCAGGTGGAGGGGCTGGCAGGGGCCAGTCAGTCAGGCAGAGCAGCTGCAGTATCGCGGCCAGGGCCAGCGGGCCCTGCGGCACCAGCCCCCCTAGCGGCCCGCTGCAGCTACATCTCATGGGCGGAGGGCGAGGCCGGGCAGCGCGGAGTCCCGGCTGGGGGGGGCATTGGACGCTTCCTCGCCCTCCTCTTCCCCTTCTTCCTCCTGCTGCACCCCGGGCGGCAGTCCCGACGGTGGCGGCGGCGGGGGCATCGCTCCCTGGACCATCCCCGGGCCGCTGAGCTGGCAACGTGTCTCCCCGGGCCGCTGAGCCGGTCATGCGTCTCCCCGGGCTGGGTGGCAGTCCCAGCGGCGGTGGCGGGGGCATCACTCCCTGGGCCGCCGAGCCGGCAATGCATCTCCCCGGGCTGGGCAGCAGTCCCGACGGCGGGGGCATCGCTTCCTGGGCCGTCCCTGGGCCGCCGAGCCAGCCATGCGTCTCCCCGGGCCGCCGAGCCAGCCATGCATCTCCCCGGGCCACCAAGCCGGCCATGCGTCTCCCCTGGCTGCCAAGCCGGCCATGCGTCGCCCTGGGCCGGGCGCTAGTCCCAGCTGGGGCGGCGGGGGCATCGCTCCCTGGGCTCCCTAGCTGGCCATGTGTCTCCCCGGTGGGGGCATCGCTTCCTGGGCCGTCCCTGGGCCGCCGAACCGGCCATGCATCTCCCCAGGCCGGGCGCTAGTCCCAGCTGGGGCGACAGGGGCATCGGTCCCTGGGCCACTCCCTAGGCCGCCGAGCCGGCCATGTGTCTCCCCAGGCCGGGCGGTAGTCCCGGCGGCGGTGGCGGGGGCATCGCTTCGGGCTGCTCCCTGGGCAGACGAGCCGGCCACGCATCTCCCCGGGCCTGACCGTGGTGCCCTGGGCGCCTTTCAGTGCCTTCCGCTGCTTCCTGCCCGCCCTCCCCTCCCCTTCAGCGCCGTCTGCCTTGAAAGAGAAAGAGGGAGAGGAAAGAGAAAGAGAGAAGGAGAGGAAAGAAAGAGAGAGAGGAAAGAGAGAAAGAGAAAGGGAGAGGAAAGAAAGAGAGAGAAAAGAGAAAGAGAAAGGGAGAGGAAAGAAAGAGAGAGAGGAAAGAGAGAAAGAGAAAGAGGGAGAGGAAAGAGAGAGAGGAAAGAGAGGGAGAGGAAAGAGAGAGTGAGAGAAAGAGGAAAGAGAAAGAGAGAGAAAACGCAAGTGCCTCTCTCTCTCACACACACAAACACACTGAGTGGGGGAAAAGGACTGGCAGACCAAGGGCAGAAAGAGGAAGAGAGAGAGAGAGAGAGACCCTTTTGACATCTAAAATGAAGATAACAGTGCATATATCCTTTTTTACCTTTAATATATATATATATATACATATATATAATGGTAAAAAACGATATATGCACTGTTATCTTCATTTTAGATGTCAAAAGGGTTTTGCGGCTCCCAGTGTTTTTTTTCCAGTGGGAAATGGGTCCAAGTGGCTCTTTGAGTGTTTTGGGTTGCCTACCCCTGGACTAGACAAACCCAAGTCCTGCAGCCATTCTTCGTATGTATTAGTCTCCAGGCCTTTGATCATCTTACTTGCTCTTCTCTGAATTTTTTCCAAACTCTCAACATGTTTTTTGTGATATGGTGACCAAAATTGGCTGCAGTATTCCAGATGTGGTTTTACTAGGGTTTTATAAAGCGGTACTAATACCTCGCATGATCTTGATTCTATGCCTCTGTTTATACAACCCAGGATTGTATTCGCTTTTTTGGCTGCCGCTGCACACTGCTGGCTCATGGTTAAGTGATCATCCACTAGGACTCCAAGGTCCCTCTCACAGTTACTGTTTTAAAGCCAGGTCTTGCCCAATCTGTACTTGTACCTTTGATTTTTCCTGCCTAAATGTAAAACTTTGCTTTTCTCCACATTGAAAATCATTTTGTTGGATAGGGCCCATTGTTCAAGTTTGTCAAGATCTTTTTGGATCCTTAGTTGGTCTTCTGGGTGTTGGATACTTCTGCCAGTTTGGTATCATCTGCAAATTTGATGAGTTCCCCTTCAATTCCCTTATCTAAGTCATTGATGAAGATATTGAAGAGTACTGGGCCTAGGACGGAACGTATGGTACTCCACTGCTTACTTCTCTTCAGGTGGATGTAGTGCCGTTGAGGAGTACTCGTTGAGTTTGGTTTGCCAGCCAGCTACAGATCCATCTGGTGGTGAAGTTGTCTATTCCACCTTTTTCTAGCTTACCAAGGAGTAGGTTGTGGTCTACTTTATCAAATGCCTTACTGAAATCTAAGTATACCATGTCCACAGTATTTTGCTAGTCTATTAGTTTAGTCACTTTGTTGAAGAATGAAATAAGATTGGTTTGGCATGATCTGTTTTTAACAAACCCGTGCTGGCTACTAGTTATAACTTTGTTTGCTTCTAGTTGTTCACAGATCTGTTTTTTGATTATCTTTTCTAGGATCTTCCCAGGCAT
Source organism: Azemiops feae (assembly GCA_023970755.1). Classification (NCBI taxonomy): domain Eukaryota; kingdom Metazoa; phylum Chordata; class Lepidosauria; order Squamata; family Viperidae; genus Azemiops; species Azemiops feae. The sequence continues at coordinate 1,292,408 of JALGBA010000018.1, forward strand.
TGATGTTAAACTGATTGGGCTGTAGTTCCTGGGTCTGTTGGGTTTTTTTTGCTTTCTTGAACATAGGAACCACATCAGCCCTTTTCCAATCCTCAGGTACTTCCCCTGTGCTCCAGGATTTTTGAAAGATGTGGTGCAGTGATTTTGAGATAACATCTGCCAGCTCCTTCAGAACTCTGGGATGTAATCTGTCGGGTCCCTGTGATTTATATTCATCAAGGTTGGATAGGTGTTCTCTTACCATTTTCTTGCTTATTTTAATTTTTTTTCCTAATTTGTCTTTTGCAGTGATTTTTTGGTATGTTGGGCTATAGTTTCTTTTTGTGTGAAGACTGATGTAAAGTATGAGTTAAGCAGCTCTGCTTTCTCCCTGTTGCCTGTTATTTCCTTGCCATCTCCTCTGTTTAGTGGACCTACAGTTTCCTTGACTTTTTTCTTGTTGTTAATATGTTGGAAGAAACTTTTTTTATTATCCATGATTTCTGTTGCAAGTCTTTGTTTGTTCTGAGCCTTTACTTTCCTGACTTCATCTTTGCATGTTCTGGCTGTCTGCTGATAATCGTCCTTAGTTATGTGCCCCTCTTTCCATTTTTTGTATTTGTCCTTTTTGTCTTTCAGTTTGTCAGAGTGGTCTTTGTGTAGCCATGCTAGTTTCTTCTTGAATTTCTTGTTTTTCTTTTTCAGTGGTATTGTGCTGGTCTGAGCTTTTATGGTCGCATTTTTGAGAGTTTCCCACGTTTCTTGGGTTGTTTTCCGCTTTAAGATTTTCATCCATGGGATCTTTCCTAAATTCTCTCTGAGTTTGTTAAAGTCAGCTCTTTTGAAGTTCAAGACACTGGTTGGATTGTTTTCTGTTGCTAGTGTTTGTGTTATATTAAATTCCAGTATAACATGGTCACTTTCGCCTAAATTTCCAGAAACTTCAGCTCCCTCTATCATTTCTTCTCTATTAGTTAGAATTAAGTCCAGTATGGCTTTCCGTCTAGTTCCCTCCTCCACCTTTTGGATGACAAAGTTGTTGGCTAGGTTGGTTAGGAATCTGTTTGATCTCCCACTCATTGCAGAGTTTGTCTCCCAGCTGATATCTGGGTTGTTGAAGTCTCCCATTACTATTATGGTTTGCTTCCTACATACATTTGTTAACTGGTTGGCAAAGAATTCATCTATTTCTTCTGATTGGTTGGGTGGTCTGTAATATACACCTGCGGTTTTTCCGCGTCCAGAGGGCCTCTCATGAAGTGGAGCCGAAACAGTGAAGAAATAACACCAAGCAGGGTTTTCCTCGGGATGAGATGGCCCAGAACAAATTCAGGGAATCTCTTTTATTAGCTCAGCAAAATGTGGGTGGTTACAGGAAGCCAGCAGGAGTGATTACAGATTAACATATGAGTACGTGAGAGTGAGCACAGTTTACAAACCGTTTGTGACTGGGAGGAGTTTTCAATGGGGTAATTGCTCAAGGTTCTCCTTTGTCCTTTTTCCGTCCATGTGGTTCAGCTGCATGGCAGCCTACACGTGGGCTACAGGGACATTACTCCCACATCTCCTCTGTTTTTGTTTTTTCAATACGTAGGCCTTCAAGGCTTAAAAGTGATTGTCTTTCGGCTATAAACATATCTTTTCTTTGGGAAGGCAAAAGACCTTTACATGTCTGCAGTAGGGAAGGAAGACATTGAATGCAACAACACAACATGATCAGAAGAATGATTATGGTTATTATTGTAGGAATCAGAGAGCGCAGCCAAGAGCCGTCCGGTAATCAGGACCACAATGCCCCCCATATGTCCAGGGCATCTGGGCCGTTGGTCTGAAGGGGTTTGTGTTGATCATGTCTTCCATGTGTAGTATCGTGTGGGTGATATTCATTTTATAGTCATAGATGTATACACAACAATGGGAGTGGATCAGTGCACAGACGCCACCTTTAGAAGCTAACATAAAATCCAAGGCATACCTATTTTGCAATACTACTTCTCTAACCTCAGTCAATTCCTTAGTTACTAATTTGAGCGCATTAATGGTATCATTAAACATTACAACAGTCCAATTATTTAAAGCATGCAGATCCCTATAGTTCATAGCGACCCCTAGTGGTGGTATCATCCCACGAGCAATAGCAACGCCCCAGTTTAAGTTCAATGGAGACTTAACATCCTCCCTCTTATTGCGAAGATGTCCAACAGGCAGGGTGTCAGAGACCAGCAGAGATGGTAATACATATCCCAAGGTACAACAGCCAGACCACCTTGGTGGGACATGTGAATATGCTCGTCGGCCACACAAAAACCATAGTCCATGATCAATGATAGGAAATGTGGAGTCATCTGATGTCTCAATCAACTTGACTATAGAGGAAATCCACCGACATGTCATGACCTTGCTGTTGGAAACATTATATTGTCCGCATTTCTTATTAGGCATGTCATTGGCTGAGGTGTTAACAGGGCATGGTGGAGAGCAACTTCCTCCAAATTGGACTCCAGTATTACAAGTATACATCTGATATATACATTGATACTGTGTGTAGTTGTGGATCTGTTCCTTTAATATTTTTACTGTTCCATTGGGGTTAGTCCCGTTACGAGTCATTTGGGAAGTAATCTGTATGACTTTATTACAAAAAGGATAAACCCCTAATTTGATGCTGTTTGTACTATCACCAGGTTTGTATTCAAAACAAATCTCTGCCTTTTCCTGCAACCTATGACCAATCGCTAGAACCATCCCTTTCTTGTTTGATAATTGTTTAATGGGCTGTGTGGTGTTGTCATAGGTTAGCCAGCTGGTGTTATTCAAAGGGACTGCTTGCACCATCAAACCTTGTTTTCCTTGTGGTGGGATGTGCATACACATCCAGCAGTTTGTCTTGTTCATTGCCACAGCCAGTTGACCAATGTCTTTTATGTAGGTGTTATCTTGCCATGCTCCCTGCTCAGGAATTCCTTGATTCAGATCCATCTGATACATCAGGGCTTTCATTATCAGTGTCAGTCCTAGACCCAGGCACATCACTCGTTTTGCCATGGTATGGTTTCACCAGTTAACCCAAGTTGTTAACGTCAGATGGGGAAAGGTCCTCTGCTTTTGTTTTTGAATGATAGGGACGGATGTGTTGACCAGGGACCCACAAAGTCTCACCGTTGGTTTGGATGGCGGTGTAACCTCGTCCCCAGGTGATGAGTTCAGCAGGGCCTTTCCAGGTGGGGTCAGGAAGTCATTTGAAGTACACCAGTGGTTTGGATGTTGCTGCAGCAGGAGAAGCAGAGAAGTGACGAGTTGCTGTGGATGATGGAGGAGTGCCCGTCAGGTTCAGGAAGTTAATGGTGTATAAACACAGGTTAAGCCTGTTTTACAAAGCTGGGAGGCTAGGGGGAGTTTTCCCCTGTGTCTGATTATATTTTTCCGGCGCATGTTTTAACGTCTGGTTGGCACGCTCAACCAAGGCTTGACCCTGGGAGTTGTAAGGTATTCCAAATTTGTGAACAATTGACCACTGATTACAAAAGGCAGCAAAAGCTGCTCCTGTGTAAGCAGGGCCATTGTCTGTTTTTAGTTCTTTTGGGCATCCCAACGTTGCAAATGAACGAATACAATGATTAATGACATGCTTAGTGGCTTCACCCCGTTGAGGGGTAGCAATAATGAAGCCAGAGAAGGTGTCTATGGAAACACGAAGATATTTCCATGGGGCAAATGGGGCATATTGTGTAACATCCATTTGCCAGATTTGGCAGCACTCGGTTCCTCTGGGGTTAACCCCCATTGGGAGCGAGTGAGCCTGCTTGCTGCAAGTGGCACACTGCTGGAGAATAGCAGTTGCTTCTGCAGTGGTTATGCCAAATTGTTTCACAAGCGCCTTTTTATTTTGATGGAAATAAGCATGACTGTCCCAAGGGGAGACAGGAGAAAGAGACATGAGGCAGGTAGCAGAGGCCGCAGCGTCTGCGATGTCATTTCCCTTTTGCAAGAAGCCAGGAAAAGGCTGGTGGCTTCTTATGTGTGTGACAAAGTAAGGATGTTTCCTGTTGGATATTACAGTTTGTAGGGTGGAAAATAAAGAAGTTAGATCAGGGTCTAGGGAGGGAGAGAGGTATGATTGAAAAATAGTGGTGACAATTTGAGTGACATAAAGACTGTCAAGAATGAGATTTAGAGGTTGAGAAACAAACGTTTGAAAGGCCAAAATGGCTGCAGCTAGTTCCGCACGTTGAGCAGACCGTTGCAGTGGGGTAATTTTTGTGTGCCATTGGTCATGGAGGTACCAGGCACAAGCACCAAATCGTTTACTGCCATCTGCAAAAAGTGTGACAGCATGTGGGATTGGAAAGCGTTGTAATTGGGTATCCCATGAAACAGGGATATTTTTTAGGAGCTGAATGCGAGGATCAGCAGGAGGGTGGCAGGATATCTTTCCAGGCCACTCAGTGAGAGCGAGCTGCAAGGCTTCAGAGTTAGAATAGATGGTTTCCCATGTGGTGAGAGAACATGGTACATACAGGACAGAAGGTTCTATCCCTGCAAGGGCTTTCGCTCGAAGGCGAGCCTTAGAGATGAGAGAGGCAAATTGAAAAGGTTTTTGACTGATTGTGTTTCTAGGAGTGTGAGGAAGGTGAAGCCATTCTAGTATAAGAAGTGGCTTTGGGTTTTGTGCCAGAAGTGCAGTTGGTATCTGTGGCGTATTTATGATGATGATGAGTAGTTGCTCATCAGGGATGCAGCGGTCCACCCATTGTGTGTGGAGTGCTTGTTCTACTTGTGTCAAGACACCTAACTGTTGCACATTAAGGCGTATGATGTCTGAGGGTTGCTTTCCCTGAGTAAGAGCAGAAAAAAGAGGTGCCAACTGGCTGGTGGAAATGCCAAGGTAAGGTCTTATCCAATTTATGGTACCTAGATATTGTTGGAGCTGCACCAATGTGGTATCCTTCTCTAAAAAAATGTGAGGAAAAATGGGTGTTGAGTGAGAAGAAAGGAGTTTGTGACCCAGATATGAAAAAGGTGCCTTTTGCTGTATCTTATCTGGTGCTATATTAAGTCCCCCTTCAGCTAGCATGGTAGTGAGAACAGGTAGTGTTTGGTTGACTGTGCCCACAGGGCCAGGTGCAGCAACAAGAATATCATCCATGTAGTGATAAACAAGAAAGTGAGGGAACATAGCACGGTATGGTTCTAACATAGCATTTACATAAAACTGACACATGGTGGGGCTGTTTAGCATGCCTTGAGGAAGAACACGCCATTGATAGCGAGAAGTTGGCCTACACATATTAAGTTCAGGAACAGAGAAAGCAAAAAGTTGCATATCATCCGGGTGAAGAGGAATAGAAAAAAAACAATCCTTTAAATCTATGATCATAAGATCAAAGTCTTTTGGGATTAAATTTGGGTTTGGGAGGCCGCATTGCAGCGCTCCCATAGGTTGTAAAACAGCATTCACTGCACGTAAATCGTGGAGGAAATGCCATTTGCCTGATTTCTTTTTTATAAGAAAAACTGGGGTGTTATATGGGCTTAATGAGGGTTCAATGTGCTTTAGGGCAAGTTGTTCAGACACTAGAATGCGTAGAGCAGTGGCCTTTTCAGAAGTTAAAGGCCATTGGTCAATCCAGACAGGAATGTCAGATTTAAGAGAAAGGCGAAGAGGTGACGGAGGTGACATAATTATTCCAAGCTTAATTTTGCGCCGAATTGGTGGAGCAGGTCACGGCCCCACAAATTTATATGAAGAAGTAAAACAACTGGCTTAATATAAGCAATCGTGGAAGTCTGAGGCGATGTAGCCGGCAACCAGTCTTTACTAATTTTTGCAAGTTGAGTACCCCCCACGCCACGGACTGCTGGTGAGGATTCGGTGGGCCAATCAGAAGGCCACTCAGCAGTACGGATCACAGACACATCTGCGCCAGTATCTAAAATGCCAAAAAAAGGGCGGCCCTTAATATGAAATTCCATAGCAGGGCGACTATGTTGCATTGTTTTAGTAATTGCAAAAAGTTCTGTGGTTTCAGAGGGAGTGGGAGGGTCCTCCGGTGGGAGGATTATCAGTTTTGCTAATATCTCTCCCCTTTGTATTGAAATTGGGTAGCTTGGAATAATTTGGAGCAAAACTGTAGGTTCCATAGAGCATGTCAAGAGTGCAGGGGGAAATGAAGCACCACGTAAAGTGAGTGAGTCATGAGGAAGTAGCAAAGCAGATGTAAGAGAGGGGAGGGGGGCAGAGAGGGAGGCGGAGATCACATAGGGCGTGTTAGGAAAGTCTGCGTCAAGTGACACGTCAGCACTAAGAACAATAGCAGGCGGAGAAAAAGCAGGAAATGGTACAGCCTTTTGGGTGGGGCTGGCTGTTAGCCCCCTTTCTAGTTTTCCGACTGGGATTGGAAATTCGAGCCAGAACGACACTGATTAGCCCAATGAAACCCTTTTTTACACTTAGGGCAAATTGTTTTTGGTTTTAGCCCTTTTTGAGCTTGACGCGATGCCCCCCCTCCTGGGGCACGGCATTGGGCTTTAAAATGACCAGGTTTGCCACAATTAAAACAATTGCCACCAGGTTTTGTGCCCTGTTGTAAAGCCATGGCCAGTGTTTCCATATTAAAGGCATTTGTGCCCACTATGCGGCAGGCTTTAAGGAAATCAGCCAAAGTGGAGTCAGATTTAGCAGCGAGAGGTTGCAAAACACGACGGCAGTCAGTATTTGCATTTTCATAAGCCAATTTTAAAAGCAATTCTGCACGTGCCGTGGGATTGGTAATTTGCCTATCCACTGCCTTTTGCAACTCCTCAATAAAGTCAGAAAAGGACTGACTGGGACCTTGAAGAATTTTTGAAAAAGAGGAAGTGGGAAGGGCTCCTGAGTCATCAGCCTTGTCCAGGGCTCTAAGTGCGGCCAGGCTGACTAAAGGGAAAGTTGCTGGGGGAAGCTGCATTTGGGCAGTAACAAGCGAAAACTGACCAGAGCCTGAAATGGCGTCCGCCGTGATTGCAGCTATCCCAGCAACATGGGCAGCGGATTCAGCCTCTCAGCAAAAATCCGATTCCCACACAACATACTGGGGTCCCGTCAAAAGCATTCTTAAAATATCTTTCCAATCTTGGGGAGTAAGAATGAAAGAACCAGCCAGGGCACTAAAAAGACCTTTGACATAAGGGGCTTGGATGCCGTACATCGAGACCGCTGTTTTCAGGTCTCTGATTGTTTTTAAGGGAAGAGGTTCAAATTGAGGTATCATGGCACCCGCAGTATTCTGAACAAAAGCAACAGGAAATGCAGAACACTCAGACAATTCATCAACATCAAGCAAACCCTGACTCCGAGCATCTGCCATGGCAGTAGCCACAGCACTCATGGGAGGAACAATAGAAAGACCAGCAGGGAGAGGAACAGAGGGGGAGGGGGATGGAGGAGCAGAGGGTGACGAGGGGGAGGTAAGAGGAAATGCCTCATTGCCTTGTGAAGTTTGTTTCTTGTAAGGCGGTGGGGGGGTCACGGAGCCCAATGTCTCCGTGAGCCCTTGTTCATGGACTTTGAGGCATTCCAGAACAATTCGCCATGATGATAGTATTTTTGCAGGAGCTCTGGGACTCTCATGGAAAAAGGTACCCAATTTTCTCCATGTAGTCACTTTAAGCGAGCCCTTTTCCGGATATGCCGGACATTTTTCCCAAATATAATACAATAAATTAATCAAATCAGCTTTACTCAAAACAGGCAATAATTTACCGCTGTTTTTGAGAATAAAAATTGTAGACTTGGTCAACTCTCTAAGTTCTTGCAAGTGCGCTGCCTGCGATTTAGAAAGTTTTCCTCCCATACTCACGAGGGGATTGTCGTCTTGCTTCGGACGAAATCGTATGCACAGCCTCTTCCAGGCGATGAGAGTGAGAGGTCCAAGGATGTATCACTTTATTAGCGATCACGTCGGGGTCACCAGTTGCGGTTTTTCCGTGTCCAGAGGGCCTCTCATGAAGTGGAGCCGAAACAGTGAAGAAATAACACCAAGCAGGGTTTTCCTCGGGATGAGATGGCCCAGAACAAATTCAGGGAATCTCTTTTATTAGCTCAGCAAAATGTGGGTGGTTACAGGAAGCCAGCAGGAGTGATTACAGATTAACATATGAGTACGTGAGAGTGAGCACAGTTTACAAACCGTTTGTGACTGGGAGGAGTTTTCAATGGGGTAATTGCTCAAGGTTCTCCTTTGTCCTTTTTCCGTCCATGTGGTTCAGCTGCATGGCAGCCTACACGTGGGCTACAGGGACATTACTCCCACATACACCTATGGTAATGTCACTTTTTTTCTCTTTTATATTGACCCATATGCATTCTGGACAGATTTTATCTTTGATCATGTGCGTTTCTGTAGATATGTAGTGTTCTCTTACATATAGTGCAACTCCCCCTCCTCTTTTTGTAGTTCTGTTTCAATTTGTATCCATCCCTCAGTCCATTCCATTCATGGGTTTCGTCCCCCCAGGTATCTGTAATGCCAAATATGTCATACTCTCCCTCGTGTACTATTGCTTCTAGTTCACCGTGTTTGTTCCCCAAGCTTTGAGCATTTGTATATAAGCATTTAAGACTTTTATGCCTGTCCATGGGTATGTTTCCTGCATCTCCTGATTATTGTTTGAGTTTTTCTTTTTTTTCATCACTGTCTACCTCATTGTTTGATTTGTTTTCTTGGGATTTATGGTTGGTTTTGGGTTCTAGAGATTCTAACGATTGGTCACCCTTCCCCTCAGTTTTAGTTTAAAGCCCTCCTGATGAGTTGGGCCAGTCTTTTTCCGAGTACATTTTCCCCTGTTTTCGTGAGGTGCAGCCCATCCCTTGCCAATAGTCCTTCGCGAAGGAAATGCAGTCCGTGATCCAGGAAACCAAAGTTTTCTTGGCAATACCAACCCTTAGGCAATGGTTTATTTCTAGAATTCTTTTTTCCCTCAATAGTTGTTGGCCTTTTATTGGGAGTACTGCTGAGAACACTACTTGTGTTCCTAGCTTCTTAACTTTATTGCCTAGTTGTTTGTAGTCACTCACTATTGTACTCAGGTTCTTTGTTGTGTCAAAGGGGTAGTAATCTGTAGGCCTAATTATTTTGGTTAGGTTCTCAGCCACATCTTTGATTTTTGCTCCAGGGAGACAACATACCTCCCTGGATTGTATGTCCGGTCTGCAAATGGATGATTCCGTTCCTTTGAGGATAGAATCTCCTATTACCAACCCTTGCCTTCTTTTTTGGGGGGCTGCAGTGTGGGGTGCTTTTCTGTTTATCTCTGGTGTGTTTATTGATGTGACTTTTTTAGGGATGTTTGAGGTGACTTTTTAAGGGATATTTGAAGTTGTTTCCTTGCTAAGCGTCTGCATGTTTATTTTTAGGGGAAGGTTCTGGGTCTGCGTGTTTCCATCTAGGGAGAGAAATCGATTGCTCAGTTTTAGTGGGGCTGCTTCTGTTTGGGTTGGATTGGGCAGAAGGGGTTTGTTAGTTGTATGCTGCTTCTTTCTTTGAGTATTGTGTTTCCTTCTTTGTGTGACATACCTCCATTTGTCTTCCTCCAAAGGTTTATCAGTAGGGTCAAATCCTCTGGGAGTTATTTGTTTGTTAATTGGTTCTGTTTGGGTAGAGCTTTCTTTTGTACATTGTGGTTTGGCTAGAGTTGCCTCTAGGTTCCTTACTTTTTCCTGTAGCAGTTCACATAGGTTACATCTAATGCATGTGTAATTTGGTTGTTTAATTTGTAGTTTGGTTGTTCTTTGGGCATGAGCACATACATGGAACATGTATTGCATACCATAATAGTGTCAGTCATCTGTTCCATGAGTATATTGTTTGAAAATCCTTCTTTTTGGTTGGTGGATGTGCTTTGCTGTTAGCCTTGTTTCTAGCTTCTCTGTTCTGGGTAATTATGCCTATTTTTTCTGTCCTTTTTTCTGCCTGTTTGTGCTTGTTTTTCCTGCCTTGGTATTTGGTTTAGATAAGTATGTGGTGGTATGCCCTTGGGTTTTAAAAGAAAAAAATTGCGTTTATATTGAAGTTAAGAGTTAGTGTTGGAATAGGGCTATTTAACGAAGGAAAGGGCTGCTTTCTCCTCCACAAGGAGTTTGCTTTTAGCTTTCTGCTCTCTGCCTAAAAATTCTTCACTATCCTTTTCTTAATTTGCTCCTTGTTTATCTCTGTCCTCTCTGCCTTGGTTTTGACTGCCTTTCTGTGCTCAGCCAGTCTTTCTAGCTGCCCCCAATTGCTTCCAGCCGTTTCTGGTGAGCAGGTTTAGTAGCCGGGCCTTGCCAACAACTGCCTCCATCCGTCGCTCCATCTCTGGTCGTTGCTCTGTCTCCGACATTCAACCTGGTTCTCTCGAGCTGCCGGTCGGGTCCTCCGCTGCTCTGTTGCCTCTGTCGTGCTGCCTCGCCACTGCCTATAGACCTCCCGGTCTGCTGCTGCCACTCCCTGCCTCTGTGCTGTCCCAGCCACCTCGCCGGTCAATAGCTCCGCGTTGCTGTCGCCCACCACCTCTGCGCTGCTCCCAGCCACCTTGCCATTTGTAACTTTGCATTGCCACTGCCCGCCACCTCTGTGCTGCTCCCAGCCGCCTCACTGGTCCATAGCTTCATTTGCCACCAGCTGCCTCTTCTCCACCACTTGAGCTGCTGGTGTGCCGCGTTGCCTGGTTTGTTGAGCCGGTTTCCGTTTTGTTGGGCCGGGTTGGGTCGCTGGGCCGCCGGGCCTTTCAGGTAAGCCTCCATAGGCCTAGAAGTCCTCCAATGTCTCCTTTTGATCCTGAGTGGCTGCTCTGTTGGATGGGGGGCCCCGCTCTGGTTCCTCTTCGATGGGCTCCGGTCTCTTGGCAGGCCTCTCGGGTGCTGCTGGACCTCTCTCAGCCGGCAGGTTTGCCATAGGCCGCTGCCCTTGTTGGTGTTTTCCTCCTGATTTCTTGAGTCTTTTCCTCTCCAGTCTTTTTTTTTTTTTTCAATGACCTATTTTTCCTTCTCGACATCTCCTCCTACCGTTTTGTCTTAATTTACTGGCAACTTTTTGAAATGAGACACAGTCACATGATTGCCATTCACAACATCTCCTGCTGCCTTTTCACAAGGAAAGCCAATGGGGAAGTCAACAGGAAAGTTTGCAAGTCACTTCCATAAGTCACTCTCAACACTTTTTTCCCCCTGAAAATGCTATGGAGTCTGTGTTACGGAGTATGAGATCCCAGGGTTAAGCACTTATCTACCCATTTGCAACTCTTATCTCCTAGTGTGCTTGCCTAGGACTCTGATCCCATGAGGTTGTCTCTTAGCAACTAACACAGTCTCTGGGTCATGACAGGACTCTCTGGTACTCCCAGGATTGCCATTGCTAAGCCATGCGATCACACTTTATGACCAAATTGCTTATTGATGGAAATTCTGGTCCCAGTTGCCATTGTAACTCAAGAATAACTTATAGTACAAATAGCTTTTATTCTTCACTGGAAGTATTTCAGAAAATAGTTTCACTTCTAAAATTCTTTTGCTTCTCCAAACCTGCAGTGCCCAAAATCTTCTTGGCCAAGATCTGAGCTCTGCTTTCCTTTGGAGTCCAGTTGGCTTACAAGTTATTTCTTCCCCTTAAAAGACTTCAATTTAAGTTCTTGAGATCTGTCTTCCAAATAGTGCTTCACCATAAGGCTGGCCTACTCAAAATATAAACTTGTTTCTAGATTTATATCATTTCATAGTGGCTTAAACTTCTTTTTTTCTCAAGCTGGCTTGTCCCTTTAATTATGACTGCCAGCTTCCAGTTTCCCTAATGTAAAGCCATAAATGAAAAATTAAAATCATATGGCTTCTCATGGGCTGCCATCACTCTGATGGGCTACAAATTATCTTAACAACATGCAATCAGATTTGAAATTTATTTATTTCTTATTTTATTATTAAATTTATTTGCCACTTATGTCACAATGGGGCTACTCTAGACAGCTTACAATAATACTGGAATATGTTATATTGTACCCACCAAGAATTACTATTTCTACTCTTCACCATATAATGTGGCTGCACTCATTCCTTCTATCTCAAATAGTTATTATCAGACAAGTCTGATTCTACAGCCAAATGATGTTCATATTTTGTACAATACACAACATTTTTTTCTCAAACATCTAGATAGTTTCCATTTGGAAACATTTCAGATTTAGTTGTTCGTTTAGTCCCTTCTTTATGTCAGTCAATTGATTCTTATTTCTGTCTTAATTTTATTGTTAGCTACCAAAGCAATTTTAACAACATAGTCACTATAATTGGACTAACTTTTAGTTTTGAAACCATAATCAATTATGTATTATTCTTCCTTATACATTACATCATTAGATTTTCTCTAGATATATTAATATTAATTACAATTTCTCCATGTCTTTTAGTATAATGTTCTATACTTTAGATTGACAATTTACTATTCTATTATTGTAAATAATCATTAATTGCCCTATATAAATTATATAATATTATATTAACTTTAATGCCCAAACTCCTACATTTACAATTTAACTTGTACTATTATGTTATTATAGCATATTTTACTCTAGTAAATTTTTGTGCTGTATAGGATGTATTGATATTCACCAAGTTAAATGTGATTTGTTGGTTTAGTTTGCTGGTTAGTGACTGAAATAAAATGATTGACAAAATGGAAATCGTCATTTATGAATTATTCCCATCTTTTTCAATTGTTTTGTAAGATACTTAAATGCAATCCTTCTTCATATGGTAGTTTGGTTAATGTATTTAGCAAAGTAAATAAAATTGTCAAGCTACAAACTTTACTGTCTTTAGGACTGCAGTAGTGCTTCTAGCTTGCCAACAGTTACGGGGGGGAGGGAGAGTTTGGGATCCACAGGTGCTCCCTATCAGCGTGAGAGTCGAAGCCGTTGAGATGTTTTGACGAACCAAAGTTTCTTCTCATACCAATTGCTGGAAGATTAATTGGACAATGTGACCTGAACTGTCAGAGAGGGGAGGGAAAGTTTTACTCTTTCAATTATCTGTTTCGAGCCATAGTTTCAGAGTTAGCTTTCTTTCTATATTACCGGTTTGCTAATGCCTAATAAAGTTTACATTAAAGATCGCAATGTCTCTGGTGTTTTGCTCTGTTGGGCTTCTCAGCCAGAATTTGACAAAAATCTTACAAGTTAAATTAAAAGATATTTATAAGCTTTTCCATTAAAATATTTCTAATAAATTGTGTATCAAATGTCTAAATTTGGGATAATAATCTTGCTTTTGCTTTTTATATTTGTATTTTCTCTTTATGAAATATATAATTCTGTTCTTGCTAAAACTGATGCAGTTCAAATCTTATTTATTTGCTTAAAAACCAATTTCCCAGTTGTTGGACATTTGGGTAATTCCACCCAAAAGTTCTTAGTATATTCTAGAGTGGTAACAACATTTCCAACAAATCTTAGATGTAACCATTGATAATACTTGTGTTTATTTAGTGAACTTTCCCTAGAGCAGGGGTGTCAAACTGCCGGCCCGCAGGCCGGACGCGTCATGCGGAAGCCGCTCCCACCCCATTGCCAGCAATGGGGAAACCGTCCCGATACGTTGCGTGATGTCACGTGACCGCAAGTTTGACATGTCTGCCCTAGAGGCATAAAGTTATTCCTGTTGCACCTTTGTCTTTAAAAAATTATAGAATGTATAGGCATTATGCTATAGGTAAAGAGAGGATGTACAACAAATTGTTTCTCTCTATGCAAGTTGTGAATCCAAATAAATTCTCCTTAAAACTGACTGCTAGTTGGTGTTCATGGAAGTGATCCGCTAGTCTTTTATCTCTTTACCCTACATACTGTAGTGCAGGGGTGTCAAACTGCCAGCCCGTGGGCCGGATACATCATGCTGAAACCGCGCCCACCCCATTGCTGGCAATGGGAAAAAAGTTGCGATACATCATGACATGTCACGTGACGTTGCGAGTTTGACACCCCTGCTGTAGTGGCTTTTGCAGTCCTGACACTGTATGTTGTAAGGACTGTTTTTTTCTTCTAGATCTGCTGAATCTTCTGGTTTATTTAGATGTTTTGGAGGGCTTTAGTTGTATAAAACTATAGGTCTGTAAGGACCTATACTTCAAACCTCTATTTTTTGTTTCACAACAATTCCAAAATTAATCAGAAGTATGACTGTATCATTCACTTTTCACAGTGGGCACATTCTATGGTATCAGGTGAATTGATTGATGTTTCATTTAATAAATCATTTTCTATAATAAATTCTGTAATTTCTATAATATCTATAATGGCTTTCTTTTTTTCTTCATACTTATATTTTCTCTTGCTTCTCACATCTTTCTGTTGTCTTCCTTTCTTGCTTATCCATTGATGTTTGTTTTACCATCCCTTTCCCATTTTTTTAAAGTTACAAGACAAGTCAACTCTTTCACAACAGGAACATAAAAAGCTAAAAGTAAATTCTGCTTAGAACTTCTAAGAGAAACATGTAATATAAAGTAATATAAAGAGACACTAGAAAATTGTGTCAATTGCCAGAAAATGTAGAACTAAAGATTACAAAAGCAAAACATTTCCTCCCTAATCATATTCATTTTACTGGTCTCTATGAGTGTGGTAATTGTTTGCAGCAAAGGGTATTTGGAAAAAAATCATACACTTTTTGTCTGTAAGATAGTCTTATTTTGGGATTGTCTAAATGGTCTCTGCTTCAGACAATGGAGCAGTATTTGTGGAGACTGACACTTTCCTGAGGACATAAGTGTGATGGAAGGGGTTCCTATTCACTTACATTCCCATAATTATCATTCTTTATTGCACCATCAGGAAAAATTCTGTCTTTTCTCTTAATAGAATAACAGAGTTGGAAGGGATCTTGAAGGTCTTTTAGTCCAACCCCTTGCTCAAGTAGAGACCCTACTATTTCAGACAAATGGTTGTCCGATCTCTTCTTAAAACCCTCCAGTGATGGAGCACTCAACAACTTCTGAAGACAAGCCGTTCCACTGGTTCATAGTTCTGTCAGGAAATTTCTCATTTCTAGATTGGTTCTCTCCTTGATTAGTTTCCATCCATTGCTTCTTATTCTGCCTTCAGATACTTTGGAGAATAAGCTGGTTCCCTCTTCTTTGTGGCAGCCCCTTAGATATTGGAACACTATCATGTGACCCCCTAGTCTTTCTTTTCATTAAACTAGACATACCCAATTCTTGCAACCGTTCTTCATGTTTTAGTCTTCAGTCCCCTAGTCATCTTTGTTGCTCTTCTCTGCAGTCTTTCTTTACATCTTTTTTATAACATGGCAACCAAAACTGCATGCAATATTCTGGATTCAGAAGTGAACATGCTTAAGAAGCTTTTAATTAGCCTTTTTTGCATTTATTTAAGACAATGCTATCCCTTTGCATAAATTTAAAAACTAAACGAAAAGATCATTGACCAGCAGTAAAGGTGGACACTTTATTTTGAAAATCCCGCGCTCCGTAAATTTAAAAAGGAGAATCCACTTAGCATCCGGCTGTTTGGACTCTTATTCCAGAAGAACTAACTTTCATAATAAACCTCGCTGTTACAATACCAACATTGCCCAGACTAGCGGGAAACCCAGTATCAGAACAAGCGAGGACACGTCCACAAGCCGGATCTCAAACCCGTCGCCCTTGATGAATATTCTAATTCCAACAGAGCACGAGCTCTTTCTGCATCAATCCACGGGGGAGAGGGAATCGGCCAATAACATTTTGATTGAAGACCAACGTCATCGATAAAAATGAACCGGTGAGGCACGTGGGTGGTTTCAGTCGTTGGGCTATTTTTGTTCTTGCTCGGGGTTAGAATGTTTCAGTTAAGATTATTTCTGCCCTTGCCGGATTTCTAAGCTCTCCCTTTTGCTCTTGAGGGGACACTTAAATGTTGTAAGAAGTCGAAGTAGTTTGTAAATGGCGTGCATTACAAAGAAAGCATACCACGATTTTTTAGCAAGCTTTTTCCGGAAGGTAACTTTGGTTAAATTGCTTCCCTTATCGTGGTTCGCCAGGTCTGAAAAAACGTTAATCTGCTGTCTGTGACCCAGATGTCATTTAGTATGTATGGGCTATCTCTTACTAAGCCTGTTTCTGAAATGTGTAAGATAAACTGCCTTATGTTCAAGCCTTAAGTTATTCTAAAGGCCTCATCAGTATTTTCAACCATTTGTTTGATTTAGAAAAGGCAAACGGTGGCAAAGTGCATGTAGTAATTAAGAGTGAGCCACGTTGAGATTTAGGAGAAATTTTATCTTTTAGAAGCTTTTGAGAGTACCTTATGTTGCTATATAGGCCTTGACTGTAGCTCAAAGAGAAATTTACACTAATAAAAATTGCCTGCTATTACAGTACTTTTCTAAGCCTTAGAAGATTAAGTTATAATCTGTCTTGTGTTTCAATGGGGTAAAAGTTTAAATTAGGCATAACAGATTTTACTACCCGAATAGTGTATATTGGAGTCATCTCAAACATAACTTTACTGATAAGTATCACAATATTTATGACCAAGAAATAATTAAAGTAAGGAAAAAATGTTTTAAAACCACTTAATAAGAGCAGTGTGATCCTGATCTGTTCAGACTAATTTACACTAACAGGAAATATGCTGAAAATTGCTGGAATACAGAATAACAGAGTTGAAGGAGCCCTTGGGTGGTCTTCTAGTCCAACCCTCTCTTCTAACAAGAGCCTCTATACCATTCTGTAAAAATGGCTGTCCAATCTTTTCTTGAAAGCCTCCACGTCTTTGCCTCGTTCCATTGATTAATTGTTCTCACTGTCAGGAAATTTCTCAATTCTAGGAAAATGTAATCCCAATCCATAATACCATTGGATTACACATGTTATATGGAAAATAATGTATAATATATAATAAAGCTAAACTCACATAGGGAGTATGGAATGATATTGAATATGAAATCTTTAGCTACTGACAGTTTGGTCTAGCAGTTAAGGAATCAAGCTAGAAACCAGTAGACCATGAATTCCCTCTTTAGACATGAAAGCCAGCTGGGTAACTTTGGACCAGTAAGTCTCTCTCAGACCACAGGGTTGTTATGATAGAAACAGTAGAAAGTAGTATTAGGTATGTTTGCTGCCTTGGTTATTAATGAAAATTATAATTGTGGTATATAAAGTATGATAGAGTTGACCGTGTTCCTTTTAAAGTGTGTATGTAAGAATACTGGAATTTTATTGACCATGGCAAAGATCTAAAGTTGCGTGCTTTAGCATTCAGCTTTCCTTGACTTGATGACCCCTGGATATAAACTTAAATCCAATAGTCTTGCTGACTAGGGAGGTAAAATGTAATCCAAGATACCTGGAGGACATCAACTTGACTAAATTGTATTAGCAAATTATCTCCTCAAATTGAAGGAATTCCCTTCCCTTCATTTTAATTTATGCTAATGGTGCAGATTGGTCAAAGAGGGGGACATTAATTTTTTTTAGGTAGGCACACTCAAGGCTGTGTGTGTGTACGTGGCCTAAATTGATTTGCATACAGAAAGTAGGATGAAATTATTATATAGTGTCTATACACAATGTTCTACTTAGTATAAATTTTAAGACTGAACATTTCTTTGCTTTCCAAGAAGTATAGATTAGCATATTCTTGCCCTGTCATACATATATACCTAGTGTGACTGTGAAATGGGTGTCATATAAATTTAATAAATATATTTGAAGTGTGCAATGTATTTGTGTGTGATTGGCTTCAAATTGGTGTTCACTAATGGCAACTGCCTGGACAAGTCCCTGCAGTTTCCTTGGCAAGATTTTTGGTAATAGTTTGCCCTTGCCTGCTTTCTAGGACTGAGAAAGAGTGACTGGTGCAAGATTACCAGTTGGCTTCAAACCTAAGACAGGACTAGTTGCTGCTAATCTTCCAGTTACTAGCCTTTTGCCTTAACCTCTACACCAAACTGGCTCTTTCTATGTGATGTCTATCATATAAACATATAAAACATTTAATGAAAATGTTTATGCTTTGCTTTTTTTTTAATGCATGTCCATGGTTTCTCGGAGATTTTTCACTTTATGAGACACTATTTTGCTTAGTTTCCTATTGACGATGCTGATATGAGCCATGGTGGCACAGTGGTTAGAATGCAGTATTGCAGGCTGATTCTGCTCACTGCCAGGTGTTTGATCCTGACCGGGAAGGTTGACTCAGCCTTCCATCCTTGCGAGTTTGGTAAAATGAGGAGCCAGATTGTTGGGGGCAATATGCTGACTCTGTAAACCACTTAGAGAGGGCTATAAAGTACTATGAAGTAGTTATATAAGTAGTTATATAAGTCTAAGTGCTATTGCTATTTTCTTTAGCTCATTTATATTTGCATTGGATATTTATGTATTCACAGTTTCCTTTTTTGTTGGTCTTAATCCTTTTATTTCATTTTATAACTTTTGAAATGAAGTGTTCTCTACTACTGGTCAATGATCACAATAACATTTTTTAATTTTATGAAAGATTTATTTATTTTAAAGTACTTTTGTGTTCTCAACAAAGACTGCTTATCTGAAATCTATAGTCCCATGACTGGATACATCAAATCCATTAGTGGTAGTCTCTTTCTTCTTACCTGTTTTTGGAAAGCAGTTACTGTGGCGATGCTGATTCTGAAATGTATGACCACAGATTGCAAAGTACAAGACAAGCTTGATTTTTTAAATTCCTTCAGTTGAGTTAAATATCTTCAGAGAATTTGTGACCTTTTGTTACAATTTTGCAGGTATAAATTTAGTTACATAGAATGTTATAAAATTAAGCTTAATATTTAATTTGCTGTAGATAAATTCTGAAAAAATTGTTTCAAACTGATTTACGTATGAAGTTATAAAATAATTCTAAAACAAGAACTCATTAAACATGCTTTAAGGCTTCAGGAACTGTATATTAAAATCCGAAATATAAAAGTAATTATGCTTAAAAGCTTAGAAAGAAAAACTTCAGATTAATTAGTCTTGATCTAATACCTGGTCTCCTGGCTGTTTCTATGTATGAGTTTAATTAACAAAATCCAGTAATTACCAAAATACTAATCTTTATAATTTATATATCTTGCCTTTAAACAGGTGAAAAAGCAATAGTTAAACCGCATCTCTGAAGCAGTTTTAAGAAAAATACATTTAATAAAGTTGCCATTCGGGTAATTGTTTCAAATAACTACCCTGAGACTGGGATCATGGAATGTAGAAAATGCAGAGTGGAAAAAGATGCAGATACATCACCCATCTTGAAAGTATCACAAGAGGCAACATGTTTCCAAAAATATGAGGTTGATAATACCTGTAGTAATCTTCAAATGGGAGCTGAGTATTCCATTTCAAGCCAGTCATGTTACTTAAGTACCTCATTTTTAAACTTATCAAAAGAAAACCTAATTTCATCAGGAAAAGAAGAATTTATGTATGTCCAAAAACAGCAACACAATACTTCAAATGCAGTAGAAACTACAAATGAAAGAAATATTAATACAGATTTCTCCTATTTTAAGAATAAGAGTGCATACAAATGCAATTATTTTGATGATGACCCTCAATCAGAATATCACAGTGTTGAACAGGATTATGTTGATAGTGTCTGTTCATATAGGCAGAAAAGAGATAATTCAGAAATTTTTCAAGAAAAGAAAATGGTAAATGAAAATAATGTTACAGATCATCAGCAGCCATTGGACAAACTTGAAGGTACATTTTCTACATCAAGTTGTGTTGTTAAGGACCAATACAATGGCAATGAAATATCAACATTCCCCCAGATGTTTCAAGATGTCAGTTGTACAGAAAACCAGCATATAACCTTAGGTGAAAAAAGAAATGAGAGTCTTAGCATGTTTTATAGTATTGTTGAAGATTCATCTCATATTAAGGTTAATAAAAAAAAGAATAATTCAAAATTATTTTTAGCTAGCAAAGCTGAGATGGAAGAGAAGATTAAAGTAAAATTTCTTAGTGATACCACACTGAAATCTGTTACTGCTACTACTAAAGAAATACTTAAAACAAATGGTTATCTAAACAAAACTGGAAATCCAAACATATACCAGGAGAGAAGGTTACTACCTTTTTCTCAGGTTTCTCATAATGCAGAAGATTCAAATACATGTGCCCACAAACCATCAGTTATCGTTAATAGTGATATAAAGAACTCTCTCTACAGTTCCTGTGAACATCATGGAAATTGCACTGAGAATTTTTCTAGTACAGAATTGAAATGCATCACAAATACACATCACGAATCTTGTAACAATCTTAAAAGTGCAATTAACCAAGCTATTGATGCAACTGCTGACTTTAGAGCTAATTTTACAACAAGTCGTGCTATTAATGTTAAAAGTTCAGTGGCATCTAAGGCACAAAACACTGTTATAACAATGATGAGTAAATGTAGGCCCAGTGAATGGTTGGCTCCAGAAATAATGCCTGTAATGGCTGACTATAGAAGTGTTGCCTGCAATACAGACTGGTCATGTATCTCTGGCAATGTGGAGATGATTGATTCACAAGTATCAATATCTGATATGTTGGAAGATTGTATTACTAATGATGCTACAAAACACGGATGGAAATCGAACTCTGAGGTAATTGAAAAATGCTGGGGAGCTTTATATAATTACCCAATTATTCCCTTGCACTTTAATAATTCTGGGTAAAATGTTGCATAAGCTGGTGTGATTGTATAAAGAAACGTTTGCTCAGAACTGCTTTGGAATGATGCTTTAATGCAAAATCTTCCTTTTCTCCCTCTCTCCCATTGTGATAGAGAAGTGTTAGGGGTTTAATTGATTTTTAAGAAGACCTTGGTCATATTCATTTTATAGATGATTATTATATTTGTTTTAAATATCTGTAAAGTACTATAGGTAGTATAAATTACTATCTTTTGTATAAGTAATTGTACATTAAAACACATTTCAACAGTCTTTCCTTTCTCCTCTACACATGGCATGCCTCCCAAATCGAAGTGTGGTAAGGAATCTGTTTCTCTAGTAATTTTAATTCAGGCAAATAATATTAAATATATACCCTAGTTTCATTTTGTACATTTAAGTATCTTCCTCAGAACCTTCTGAAGAAATCCAGTGAAAACTTTCATGACAACAATTGTAGAACTATTTTATTACATCATGGTCAAATACTTAATATAGGATTGATTGAAAATGAATAAATTTGAGAATACTTTATTGTTATGAGTTACTCACAGATACATAATTTTTTATACATTGATCTTTCCAGGATCCTTTGGAATGGAGTAATATCACTAGCAAAGATTTGAATGAAATTCCATACAGGTATGATTTAAAAAAAAAAGTTTTTCTTTAAAATAACGGTCCTCATGATCATAATTGAAACTACATTTTTTTGGTTACAGGAGTCATTAAGCAAGATATCACATGTCTGCTTCACTAAAAAACCGCAATCCTGGCATTTCTAGTCGTGGTTGTTGTTAAGTGAACTTGCAGGTTGTTATGCAGATGGAATAAAAGCTGCTTGCCAGAAAGACTACGCTCCTGTGGGGCTGAATCCCTCCGGAAGGCAGCCCTTTTTTTCTCAAAGAAGGTTAAAAAAAGCCAACCCCAAATTCAAGTAGAATTTTGGCATAGAGTATTTACAGTATGGGGCATTTGCAGCCAATCCCCTGGGAAAAGAAGATTCCCTCTTGTTCACGGGGACTGGCTGCAAATCCTGATTGGATTTTGGAATGGACCTTTTTCAGCCAGTCCCCAGAAATTAGAGGTAGGTCTTTTGCAGAGGCTTGCAGCTATAGTATTTATGGAAGACATGTGAACCTAATCTCTTCAAAATTATAAGTTTACGGCTAGATCTGAATTAGTGAATAGTTATATTTGAAACCAAATTAAGTACACAAAAGTAATTTCTTAAAGCTATTAACTAACATTTCTACTGAAAGGATGATGCAACTATCAAAAGAAAGAAATTGTTTGCCAAACTGTTGTAAAGAAACACTACAGAGAGCCATCAAAGCTGAAATGCAGATTTTAAAACTTCGTTATCAGATGTTTTATCAGCACTGCTGGCAGAGTTGCAGAATTTTTATGAAAGAAAAGGAAAATATAAGCAGGTTTGTAAGAAATGTTTAAAATAAATAGGTTCTATAGAGAAGACACAAGATTTGGGTATAAAAATGCAGTTTCTTGCATATTTACTCATTGTATTATTCTAGAAAAGAGGTGCAGTATATCGTTCGTTTTGTAACTTTCTCAGGTTGTGGGTATGCTTGATATTTAAAAGTGTTTAATTTCCACAAAATAAATCTCTTCCTGACTCTCTACTTTGTTTTTCCCCCCACATCAGCTATACAGCTTTTTTCCATTTTTGTTTCCTTCTCTATGTCTCTGCAAGTTTTATATCTTCATCCTGCCACCTCCTATTGTTGATGTTATTCCTTTAAATATATGTCTGGGTTCTAGAAGTAATGTGAGAAAATGAAAACGGAGTTTTTTATGAGATTATTTCAGTCATTCCTCGTTCCCCCACCCCCCAACATTCCATTCAGATGTGCTTTCCAGGAAGCTAAGGCAGTTATCTAACATGATACAGAATGGATCCCTTCTGTATCAGGATCCCTTTCAGTCTTCTGTTCCAAGATTAAATATAACTATTTCTCAGCCTCTCTTCATAGAACATACTTTCCAGTTCTTTGAGTATTCAGTTTGCACAATGCAGTTAATGCAGTCCTTGGCTGCATCAACAGAGAGGTAGCATCAAGATCACAAGAAGTGATAGTACTGTTCTATATTGCACTAGTGAAGCCACACTTGGAATACTGTGTCCAGTTTTGTGGTCACCACAATACAAAAAGATGGATGCAATTTATGCTGAAAGAGGGTTTCTAATAAAAATGTAATTTAAGGCAAGATTAGTAAGAAAATTGGTTGGGAAATATTTTGTCTACCTATGGAAATACTGCATTTATTTAAAATACTGTCTTAATTTTTAGTTCACCACTTGGAACCAGTAAATCGGTGTCAGAAATGTTATTGTCACAAGATAATGACGTACCTTTCCTGCACTTAGTGAGTTGGGGCTTGGGTTTTTTGCATATTTATTTAATTACTTTGAGTTTGTGGTCTTTTGAAGTAAGATATTTTGAAAGCAAATTCTAAAATACAACACATTTTTAGTATCCATATCTCAAAGCATATATATTATGTAATATATATTGTTATATCTTGAACATGAATATAATAAACATGACTAATATATACTAATTCATTTTTGTTTCAAATTGTTCAGTTTCTAAAGTAATATTCAAATGTTCAAATTTAATTAGCAAAAGCAATTCAAGTTTTTGTTGTGATAATTTTGAGGAAAGTTCTCAGAAAAATATAAAATAAGCCAAAGAATCACAGTATCATTGAAAACAAAATTCAGCATAGACTTTTTAATAGATTACATCTCAAAAGAATGAAAACAGTGATTCTCATCAGTGCCTTTCCAAGACGGAGGAGAGAGAAAATAGTCTTGAAGAGAAAAGTAAGTTCAACTTCTTTCTTTAAATTGTATTTGGAGCTAAACCAATAATCAGTGCATGACCTACAATGTAAATGTAATATGCTCAAACATCAAGAGCCAGTTAAAGCATGGGTTTCTGCCTTCTGGATCAATTGTAATTTCAGAATACTCTTTATATATATCCCTATGCAAAGTATTTTATGGTATTACAGTAATCTATCTAGGTGGTGGGTAGAGGACATGTTACTGTCACCAGGTCTCCTGTGCAGATTGGGAAACAGCCAGGGTGGACAAGGACCTCTCTGGCCACTGCCTACTCCTGTTTCTAAAGCAGAAGTCATGAGTCCAGACAAATCCTCAAATCATAAACCTGATCTTGAATAGGTAGTGTCTCTCTGTCCAGAATTATAGTGGTACTGAAGGAGACTTGTCATACAAACCTGTGTTGCTTGGGTGCAATTTGAGCCATTTATACCTTACCATCCTCCAGGCACCAACATATCAACAGCATTCCCCCCACAATCAAGGACAGCAATATATAGCGGTGTGTCATCAACACATCCCAATATGTTGGGGTGGTTGACCAGAATTGCTTCAATAGTGAAATGGGAGGCATTAATAAATGAATTTAATAAATAAATAAGCAAAACAAATATATTCTCACAGATTCATGTGTTCAGTCCTTCATTCAGTGCAGTGGCCAGGAACGGCAGAGATCCAGTGAGAAAAGTGAACTACTTAATTCCTTCTTTGCCTCTGTGTACAGGCAAAGAGAAAAAATAGTCTGACCTCCCGAAAGCAGCACAGTGGAAAACAAAAAAGAATGTTGGTCAAAATAGACAGGAAAATGGTAAAAAAAAAAACCTCAAATCGCCAAGACCAGATGGCTTACATCCCAGAGTTCTTTTTTTCCATATATTTTATTGATTTTTTTAAAACATAAATCACTTAATGGTAAACAGTGGGTTTGCTGGGTTTACATTTGTAAAGAAAAATCATTAACAATTGGTTTCTATAATCCACAATCCACATAGTACATTTAGTTGATTTCCCCTTTTCCTCAAAATGTCTTCTTTGCAAACCTTGAATTAATACAGTTCTTATTATTTTGATAAATAACAATTACATATATGATTTTTTCCCAATATTCCTAAAAATAACGATCACATCAATATAATATTTCTTTTCTATCTAATCATTCTGGTTGCCTCATCTTATATCCTTTTACAGTCCTTATTTAAATTTGTTTCTCCCATAAAGTTCAAAGTATTCTTGCTGGTTAAGATTTTCTCAACAGTTAATTACATTTAAAGATTTAAATCCATTTTTCCCATATAAACCATCTCAACACTTTTACATTTCTTAAAGAATAGGTAAAAACAGTAAACAAAAGGAAAAGACAGCAAGAGTAAAGAAACATAAAAAGTAAAATACTACTTAAAATATATATTCCTCCTAAGCTAATATATATTCATTCCCAAAATTTCTTATTCTTTTTAACCATAATTAAAAATATATTTAATCTTTAAATATTCCATTTAATGTGTCTAGTCATCTAATCCTTTAACTCTTTTTCAAAACATTTTTTTCTTTTTTATACATTATAATTTCCCTAAATTCAAACACATTTAATTATCCAAAACATTTCCTTCATCTAAGCCATTTCAACAGTATTATATTACTTATATCAAGAAATAAAATAAAAAAGGGAAAAGAAAGCATACAGTATTATTTAAAGAATTCATCCCTCTTTTGAATACATATGTATTCAAAATCTTTTCTATTTCTTTAACCATATTCAAACAAATGTTTCTTTTTTAAATATTCTCTCTGGTAGATCCCATCATCTATTTTCTTAATTTTCACTTTAATCTTTTTCCTTTGACCAGTATCTTTCTTAATCAATGTGTTTTGCTGAATCAAAAAGTTTTTCCATATATTCATGACTGTTGCTGTAGGT
Source organism: Azemiops feae (assembly GCA_023970755.1). Lineage (NCBI taxonomy): Eukaryota > Metazoa > Chordata > Lepidosauria > Squamata > Viperidae > Azemiops > Azemiops feae. Next base: position 1,317,866 of record JALGBA010000018.1, read on the forward strand.
ATAAGAAGTAAATAGAATAAAGTGTCTTTATATAAGGCTTTTGCCTTTCCATGTTTCTTGAAAATCTTTTTCTTTTTCTTCTTCTCTGCTTCTCTTATCACTTCATTTCTCTCTGATGTTTTCAACATCTCTACATTCCATTTTATCCAATCTGTTTTTTTGTCCTCAGATTTATTTTGTAGTCTTAAGGGATGAGTTGTTTTTTTCCATTTCTTGTGAATTTTTTCCCACTAGGATTAAATCATGTTTGCTTGCTTTGTTAATTCCATCTTTGAGTCTCTATTTTCAATTTTATGTCCACGTATTTGTTCTGTCTGCTCCTTCTCTGTTGTTGTTTCCTGCAAGTTTTTTTTGTTGTAGAGTTAACTTAGAAATATATTGATTTATATTTTCAAATTTATTTTGGATTTCTTTGTGATTTAAACTCATTGTTGTTTGAATTAATTGCAGTATACTATATATCTCCTCCTGAGAGGTATTTATGTTTTCTTGGTGTGTTCTATCTACATGTCTCTGATCCATGATGGCCAAAAGTTGAAGTTTTCCTTCTTTTCTGCAAATAGCTTTAGAATCCCGGTTAAATAGATATTTGTAATCCAAAGAGTTCAAAAAAGATTTTTTTTCTAAAGTTTATAATTCTCTCTTGTCTGCAGCCCAGATTGTTGTCTTTTTTTTTAATCACAGCTGTTCTTTGTTATTAAAGCTTTGAAGGTCACAAACACAGATCAGCTTTTCCCAGGTTTTGGCAAGTTCTCTATGGAGATCATAACTGTCATAATCTTCATCCACCACTAGGTGTCAGCATCTATTTTTCAATATGAACAATGGTCTTTAAAATGAGAGTCTTAACCATTCAACAATTTTAAACTTGTCCAAAATTAAATTTTAGCTTTCAAGTTTATAAATTTATTTCACTACCATATATTTTGATCCTCCATGGAAATTTTAATTTGCTGCTTCTGTTAGTATAAGGGTGGGGCGGAAGTCCCCCTCCTTCACTTTCGGAGGTATTTTGCTTCTTGGGGATCTTTTCCAGGAAATTAAGTGTAGAATAGAAAAGGGAAAATCAGATTCCTCACCCAGTTTCAAGCATGCTGTTTACTGTTGTGCTGGTTAGTTCCTTGGGACTTCGGTTGCAAGTAGCTTGGGCTGATCAGTGAAATACAGCCTTTCTCCTGTCAGGTTAGAAGGCTTTCCCCAAGACGAACAGAATGACTGCTGTCATTCCAGAGTTGCCGGGGCACCCTTCTTTCTTCGCTGCCTCTCTGGGGCAGCTTGGACCCATTAGGGTCTCCAGGCAGGATGAAAATTAGCCGTGGAGGTGCGGTGGTCCGCAAGCCCGTGACCAGTCACTACCGCGCAGGACCGGAAGTCCTCCACATCCCAGGGTTCTGAAGGACCTGGCAGATGTGATCTCAGAAGCACTGAGCAAAATCTTTCCCAGCTCTTGGAGCACGGGGGAACTGCTAGAGGACTGATCTGGTTCCAGTGTACAAAAAAAGGGATGCGGGAATCTACAGACCACTTAGCTTGACATTAATACTCACGAAAATCCTGGAAAAGATAAGCAGTAGATTTGTGAGCATCTAGAAATGAACAAAGAGGTTACCAGAAATCAGCACAGGTTTTTAAAAACAGACTATGCCAGATGAACCTTGTTATACTATATCCACTGCATTTCCCTGATCTGCTAATTTAGTCACTTTTATCAAAGGAATCAATAATAGAATAAGGGAGGGGACCTTGGAGATCTTCTAGTCCAGGCATGTCAAACTGCCGGCCCGTGGGCCGGATGTGTCATGACGAAACCGTGCCCACCCAATTGCTGGCAATGGGGAAAAAGTCGCGATACGTCGCAAGTTTGACATGCCTGTTCTAGTCCAATCCCCTGCTCAAGCAGGAGACCCTATACTATTTCAGAGAAACAGCTGTCCAATCTCTTTAAAAACTTCCAGTTTTAATATTGCCTCCCCAGCTTTGTGTCATCCGCAAATTTGATGAGCATTCCTTCAAACCATTTAGATTGTTTATGAAGATGTTGAAGAGCACTGGGCCCAAGCAGAACCTTAAGGTATCCACTTGCACACTTCCCTCCACATAGTTTTAGTACCATTGAGGGCCACACTCTGAGTGTGGTTGTTCAGCTAACTGCAGAGCTATCTGGTAATGATACTATCTATCCCGCATTGTTTTATCTTACTAAGAAGTACACTGTATCAAATGCCTTGTTAAAATTGAAGTATTCTATATCCACAGCATTTCCTTGATCCTAGTCACTTTATCAAAGAAGGCAATAAAGTTTGTTTTCATGGCCTGTTCTTAACAAACCCACGTTTGCTTCTGTTAATCACCTTAATCATTTGTAGATGCTTACAAATCTGCTGCTTGATTACCTTTTCCAGAATTTTCCCAGGTATTGTGTCAAGCTGACTGGTTTATAGTTTCCTGGATCCATTCCCCCTCCCCCCCCCTTTTTTTTAAAAAAAAAAAAATTGGAAGCACATCAGCTCTTTTTCAGTCCTCTGGCAGTTTGCTTGTGCTACAGGAGCTCCCAAAAATTTCATTCATTAGTTCCAAGATCACATCTGCCACTCCTTCAGTACCTTGGGGCATAAACCATCCAATCCAGGATACTTGAACTCATTCAGATAAGCTAGGTATTCTCTTACCAATTCCTCACCTATTCACTTAGGATCAACACCCAGAAAGAGGTTGCGTGGTAGCAATAAGAATTATGACAGAGACTTCTTTGCAACCTATGCTGGTATGCTTTGCAACCTTTGAGAGTATACTCAGTTGTTTATTTTTAAATATTATTTTAAGGTTCTTTAAATACACAAGAAATCAGCGAAGAATGGTTTGATGCTACAGAGAACCCAACAACACTTGAGTCATCAGTTTTGTGTGCCAACCCTCTAAAGAGCTCTCTAACGGGTCAGTACTGATTTTGCATTGGTTTGGAATAATGCAGATAGTGCTGCGAGTTTTGATTGCCTTTTTCCTGGAAGCATAGGAAAGCTCTTTTTTTGTTGTCTTTTGGGCAACCCTATGCATAGATTTGTCCCTGTAGAAAGTATTTCTAGAGATTTTATTAGAGAGTTAATGCTTATCTCTTCCCTCAAGGGAAAAAGTGTATTAATTTATATATTGAGAAATACTGTATTCTTCCACCAAGAGGAACTAAAAAGGAAAGTAAAAGTAAGTACAAAATAATTTGTTTCTTTTTTATTTGTTAGCTGACTGTACCATTCTCAATTTATATTTCTTTAGGTGCCAGAACTGCCATCATACACTGAGCTTTACATTTGCTAGCTGCCAGTCTGCCATGGACATGGGGGGAGGGAACTACATGAGAGGGGCAAAGTAACTACTCATTGTGCCTTCCAGAAAAAACATCTCCAGGTCAAAGCTATGGGAATGGAATGCTTAGCCAGCCCACTGTTGAAGAAACAGTTACCAAAACAATTTATTCAAATATAATTGGACAATAAGGGACTATCAAGGGGGAGGAACCGGGAAGAAACTGGACAGGGAACGTTAACTGGGAAAATTTGGTACATGAATCTTTAGTTCTGGCTTTGCTTTACAGGTAGTCCTCAATTTACGACTTCAATTGAGCCCAAAATTTATGTTGCTAAGTGAAAAACTTGTTAAGTGAGTTTTGCCCCATTTTACGACTTTTCTTGCCACATTTGTTAAGTGAATTACTGCAGTTGCTAAATTAGTAACACGGTTGTTAAGTGAATCTGGTTTTTCCATTGACTACTTGTCAGAAGGTCACAAAAGGGGGAATCACATGACTCGGGGACACTGCAACTGTCAAAAATGTGAGTTGTCAAGCATCCATATGTGACTGTGGGGATGCTGTAACGGTTATAAGTGTGAAAATGGTCATAAGTCACTTTTTTCAGTGCCGTTATAACTTTGGTCATTAAATGAACTGTTGTAAGTCGAGGATTATCTGTACTGTAATCCACTTGGTTTTTAGTGAAAGTATACCTTTCACCACAAATGGAGTCCAGGGTCTTTCTTTGCCAAGAGACCAAATCAGGGCAGGTGAACAAACAATTCGAGCAGGGGTACGAGGCCCAGAGATGTTTGTTGCTCAACCCTCTTCAGCACCACTGACACCAGCAGCACCACCGACAAGAGTCGCTTCAGCTGCCAGAAAAGAATATTGGCCACTGGGGCTGGGAGTAAAGTTCAACAGAGAGACGAATACTCACCCAGGTCTAGGATTTCATGGAAGAGTATGGCCCAGATCTTGCAGATGGTGAGGCCAGAATACGCTATGTTACCAAAGCCCTAGAAGGTGAAGCCGCTGACTGGGTCGTGATACCACATGATGACGCCAAAGAGCTACACAACTTCCAACACTTTCATGATGGCACTAAGACAATATTTCGAGGACCCAGTGGCAGACCAGAGAGCCTGGACCAAGATCCAGACCATTAAACGAGGTGCTCTGTCGCAACATACTTTCAAGAATTCCAGGAAGCTAGACTCAAGAGATTCTAATTGACTACTTCAGAGAGGGCCTGAAATGTGAAGTGAAGTATTCTACACCTGCTTGTCCCGAGGGTCACTGAGAACCTTCCAAGAACCCTCTGAGGATGGTATAATTAAGCAGTGGGACAGCTTGACTTCAGAAGTTGTAGGTGTCCTATCATTGGAGGTTTCTGAGAGGAAATTGGACAGCTATTTGTCAAAATGGTATAGGTCCCTTCAGCACTGTTACTCTATTATTCTACTTCATTTAAGAATAAAAACTTCAGTTTAAATTTTCTTCTTAAAAAGGTCTTCTAAATTCTGGGAATTTTGAAAATAAACCTCAATTCTTTTTAAAATTTTGGAAAAAAAAATTTCTTTAATGAGGTGACCTGGTGGCCCAACTGAGAGATGTCCCAGCTGAGAGGAGGCCCAGTTCCCAACTGAGAGGTGGCCTGGCGGCCCAGCTGAGAGACAGCCTGGCAGTCCAGTTGAAAGACGAAGAGGTGGCCTAGCAACCCAGCTTGGCAGCTGAACGGAGGCCATGCAAACAGAGGCCACTGAGCAGCAATGAATTGGAGCTAGGTGGCAGCAGACCAGCGGCTGTGAGCAGCATGGCGGACCAGCTGAGCAGCACCAGTGCAGAGCTAAGTGGCAGAGGAGTGACACGCCCAGACTGAGAGCAGCCCGGGGGACCAGCAGTGGCTGAGAGCACTGGGGCAGACCAGCTGCACAATGGCTAAGCGGAGCAGAATGCCCAGATCATACGTGAAAACCCCGGCAGTGGCCAGGGAACCGAAGGTCAAGAAGGGAGGAGGAAAAGGATAACTACAAAACACTTGTGGACAGGGAGGACAGAGATAAACTTTCAAGGTAGGGAGTAGAGGGTTAAGAGCAAAACATCTAGAAAACAGCCTGAGATTTCCAGTAAAAAGTTCATATCAATCACTGCATAAAGGACCAAGAGCTTTTGTAAATTTTTAAATTTAAAATCTCTGAATTTTTTAAAAACGTTTTTCAAATTTTCAAATTTGTTTTTTAAATTTTAAATTTTTTTATTTTAAAATTTTTTTAAATTTTTTTAAAAAATTTAAATTAAAACATTAAAAACAGTTTAGTTACTTTAATTCTTTACAAATTTTTACATTCTTAACGATCTAAGAGGGGAAAAATCATGGAAAAAGAGACAGACACTTTAAAATAGGAGATAGTGATGAATTTTTCAAGTCAGAGAATAAATGGCCAAGAACGTTTGTAAACTATTATAAACTAACACTTCACAACAGGGAAAATATTTAACTTTTAGATATTTTTAATCTTTTAACAAACAAACAACAAGTCATGGAAATGGAAACTGACATTATAGTGACTTTCAAAATATGTCATATGTTTAAGCTTATGCCCACAGAAGACCCAAACAATTTATGTATCCAAAGTAAATTATATAAATTACTAGAAGAAATAGTAAAGAGTCTAGAGGCAACCCTAGCTACTCTGAAACTCGGTGAACAAAGCCAGAAACCCCAACCTAAACAAGAAGACTGCACCAAAATTCAACACAATAGGGAGTAAACAGCTTCTTTAAAAAATGAACCTAAAGAAGAAAACTAATACACCCAAACTAGACACAACGGAGCAAGCAGCTTCCATAAAAAAATGATCCTATCTATAAACCTAAAGAGGAAGACTGATGGAAACATGTCACTTTTAAAAGAAAACAACAACCAAGAGCAAAGCCCCTATTATTTACCCTAGCCCACTCTAATGAAGCCCCTCTGGAACTGAACGATCGCTTTCATAGCCTCCCCATGGAATAAAATATACAGACATCTATAAAAGAGCAGTCATCAATAGTTTATTTAAAAAGAGGCAAAACCCAGTATTCCTATGACAGGAAGAAAAGAATCCCAGACTTCCCTAAGGGGAAAAAGGTGAGTATTGATGATAGAAGATTCAATTCTTAGGGGAACCAAAATTATAATCTGCAGACCAGATAGTCACTCAGTTATGTTATCTCCCTGGAGCAAAAATCAAAGATGTAACTGAGAACCTTACTAAAATAAACCCACAGATTACTACCCCTTTTTCTTCTACAAGTGGGGACCAATGACACAATGAATCTGAAAACAATAACAAGAGATTACAAAAAGCTAGGGAAGAAAATTAAAGAATTAGGACCATAAGTGGTGTTTTCATCTATACTTCCAACAAAGGTCCAACATCCAGTGAGGGAGAAAAGGATTTTAGAAACGAACCACTGGCTTAAAAACTGGTGTTGTCAAGAGAACTTTGGTTTCCTAGACCATGGTCTGTATTACTCACATGAAGGGTTCCTGGCAAGGGATGGACTGCACCTTACAAGTACTAGAAAGAACATATTCAGAAAATGACTGACTCATCTTATTAGAAGGGCTTTAAACTAAAATTGAGGGAGGGGGCAATCATCATGACCCCTAGAGCCCAATTCCAAGCAAAAACTACTAGATAACCAATCATATAAGAAGGTAGGGAGTAAAGAGAATGAAAAAAAACATAATGAGGTAGAGAGTGATGAGAAGGATGGAAAACCCAATTACAAAGTAGGAGATACAAAAAACATACTCAAAACCCATGAAGGACTCAAATATCTATACACTAAAAATCAAAGTTTAGGGAACAAACAGGGTAAACTTGAAGTATTAGTACATGAAGGCAGATATGACATAGTTGCCATTACTGAAACTTGGTGGTATGAAACTCATGACTGAAATGTACTAGTGGAAGGATACAAACTATTCAAAAGAAACGGATCTAACAAAAGAGGAGGTGAAGTTGCATTATATATAAAAGATCACTATATCTCTACAGAAATACACAAAACCAAGGGTGAAAACCACCTAGAATCCATCTGGATCAATATAACAGGAAAAAAGAATGACGTTATAGGTATCCTGTTTCCACGGTCATGTGCTCAACTCCCGTGTAGACAGGTAGCTTTTACTCGAATGAACAGATCAAAGAAGAATACTTTATTCGCAGAGATAATCAACAACTCACGATTAAGATGAAATACGTCTGGAATGCAATATTAATCTGGATCCATATCATTAGGTTGAAAGACAGTGATGTCCTCCTGTCCTGTATTATAAATCACATGTTGAATGATGTCCGAGCCATGAGGCTGGGTCCCAAAGTGAAGAGAATCAAACAATGGCACAGAGCCAGGAAGTACAGTCATAAACCTTTGAACTCCTCCCACTGACTAGATAAACTGACTGCTGAACTACATTACCCATAAGCTATCTCCTAAGGAAACAGCGCTTAACCCTATAAATGCTAAACATTCTAACATACAGTTCTTAGCTACTGGTTGGTCCAGAACACTCCCCGCTTGGAAATATAAATTTCCACTACTAACTAACTAAAATAAGCAAAAACGTAACATCAAACATGCAATTTCACTGATAGCTGACTAGAATAAGCAAAATATAACATTAAGGCATGCAATTATCATTACTGACTATTTAACTGAAATAGGCAAAACATGGTATCAAGACATGTGAACATGCATAACTGTAAGGTAAATACAAACATGCACAACTAAAACAGAGATAAACAAGGTGTTACATCAAACAATGCAATCATGAGGTAAACACAATATACATGGCTTGAGGCTTAATCTTCCAGTTCGGTCTTCTTTTGCAGCAGGACCAGGTCGGTAATTGGCCTGGTGTACAGCCTTTTCACAAGAGTCTTTGAGTCACGGTCTGACTCATGTGGTTTCACGATCTGGACTTCAGCTTGGCGAACTAGTCCAGCAAACTAGATGGGGCCCGATGCACAAGTCCCTTGGGCCAATAGTTCTGGAATACGTCCTTCTCTTTCAACAAGACAAGGTCTCCTGTCTGTAGGAGAAACGAACCTGAAACCCAAAAATTCTTAGGAACAAAGGCACCTGGATCCACAGGATTCACAGGAACAAAGGAAGCCGGGACCACAGGAACCTCAGGAACAGACGAAGCTGGGTCCACGGGGAACTCAGGAACAGCAGAAGCTGGATCCACTGGATACTCAGGAACCGAAGGGGCTGAAACCACTGGATACTCAGGAACCGAAGAAGTTGAATCCACAGGAACTTCAGGAACAGACAAATCTGGAACAAAGAAATCTGGAACCACAGGAATCTCTGGAACAAAGGAAACTGAGACCACAGGATACTCAGGGACTGAAGGAGCTGGATCCACTGGATACTCAGGAACCGAAGAAGCTGAAACCACAGGATTCTCGGGAACAGAAGAATCAGGATCCAGAAGATACTCTGGAACAAAGGAAGCTGAGATCACAGGATTCTCGGGAACAGAAGAGACTGGAACCACTGGATCAGCGCTGATGATGGCTACTTCTTCTGCCATGCAGGTAGTGAGAACCTCATGTGTCAACATGGGCGTTTTTGTCACCATAGAGTCTATGATTGTGCGGGGTCTGCCAATCATGCGCTCCCACGTTTCTCCCATGTGGGATGCATGGGAAGGGTAATTTTTAGCCTTCAGGCCCTTATCAGTTATTGGCTCATGACAAATACCTTCAATAGTCTGTAAGTCCTTGCAGGCTTCTACAAAGTTAGTTCCTTGGATGCTAAGACAAGTGATCAGGACGATCAATACTATGCCCAGTCTGATGGATCTTCGTTTGGAGGGGCGTTTGAAGCGGGCTGGTTGTAGGAAACGTTTAGAAGGCGGTTTCTCTGTCTCTTTGCCCACTGTGGACAAGCAGATGGTCTGGAACTCAGGACCTTTTAGCCAGATCAATTTTGTCAACTGTGCTGCAAAGGTGGACCACTTAGCTTGGTCCACAAGGTTCTTATCTGTTAGCATATGTTGCCGTTGCTCAGGACTTGAAGATGTTTCAATCTTTTCTACTCTATTACCTACATAGAGGTAGAAGTGTCTGCTTTGGTAGCAGATGTAGCTTGACATCACCTTGCTGTTTGTGTAGAAGGTGGTGGTTTGTAGCTCAAGACCTATTGTTTGTGTTGTCAGGATGGTGAATTTTACTGCCAATATGGTACCGTAGAGTTCTAACCTTGGTACGTTGTGGCCTTGTTGCGTTGTTATTTTCACCTTTCCAATGACGAAAACGACATGAATGAAGCTCTCCCCGCTGTAGACTGTGATGTATCCTATGGTTGCAATCACCCTCATTGACATCTGAGAGAGCGTACATTTCTTTCTTTTGTACGGTGGCGGGTGAGCTGGAGATATACATACGTTGCACGTGTATGCTTTGGAGACATTTTAGGAGTGTGCTCAATGACTCCCAGTCTTGCTTCTGTTCTGGCGGACATGGTCCGTCCCAGTGTGTGGTGCTCTGGGAGAACGCGCGTAGCTGCAGAAAGTTTTTGTCCTCTATGGACAAGGCTAAGTCATTGTGACTTTTACTAGTCTGGAACACTGTTGCTTCCAAAACGGGTTTGGTTGTCACAAGCGTGAAGTGTTCTTGGCATGGTTTTAGGTGAGGTGCTCTTCCATTACTAAGAATGGAGGTTGTTGAGTTATTCTCCTGGGTTGGAGTTTGCAGTTGGTCAACACAGACCGTTCCTGGGATGACCCATTCAGGTTCCATCTTAATGGCAGTTGAGGGGCTTGTTGGGCCTCTGACCATGCCGTGGTAGGCGAAGGTGACTGGGGCGTCTACTCTCAACGGAGCCAAGAGTTCGGCTTCAGGATTTAGGAACCGTAAGGCAATTGGGGGGAGCTGGTCGATAAAGAACATTCCTGGGATGACCAATCCAGGATTTAGGGACCGTGAACTCCCATCTACCGGCTGGATGCGGAGTCCAGTGACTTTCCTCCCCGCCGTGCTCTGCGGTACAGAGCACGTTGTGAAAGACGTTTCTTTGCTTGGGGTTCCACTAGGGAATGGTGGGTCGCTATACACTAATGTGCAGTTGACCTTGGCGGGCGCCTGTGGGCGCTCTTTGGAGCCGTGCTGGGGCTCCTTGGCAGAAAGTGGAGTAGAAACTGCATTTTGTAACTGATCAGAGTCTGGATGCAGGGCTCTTGGGTGCTTGTCATTCTTGTGATGACAATTCCCCGTAGCTGTACAAGCTTTGGCTGTGTGTTCCATAGACTCACAGTATTTGCAGCAGGCCTTGTACTCTCTTAAATCTAACCTTCTTCTCCAGGATGTTGGAGGATCCAATGGTGCTATGCAGGGTTTGCCATCAGGCTGAGTTGGTACGGTGTTGAGGTCATCTGAAGCATGCTCAGTGGCTTCTTGTTGAACCTCAAAGACATTGTTCCCAAGAGCAGGGAAACGTGGTACAGACGGCTGGCATTTTTCTTTAGAGTACTTCTTGTTGGGGTTAATTTCCTTATCTCTGCGAATAAAGTATTCTTCTTTGATCTGTTCATTTGAGTAAAAGCTACCTGTCTACACGGGAGTTGAGCACATGACCATGGAAACAAGATAGTTGAAAGACAGTGATGTCCTCCTGTCCTGTATTATAAATCACATGTTGAATGATGTCCGAGCCATGAGGCTGGGTCCCAAAGTGAAGAGAATCAAACAATGGCACAGAGCCAGGAAGTACAGTCATAAACCTTTGAACTCCTCCCACTGACTAGATAAACTGACTGCTGAACTACATTACCCATAAGCTATCTCCTAAGGAAACAGCGCGTAACCCTATAAATGCTAAACATTCTAACATACAGTTCTTAGCAACTGGTTGGTCCAGAACAATAGGCGTATACTACAGGCCATCCAACCAAGCAGAAGAAATAGATGGACATTTTGCAAATCAGTTAAAATAGGAGACATACCACAGTAGTAATAGGAGACTTTAACTACCCTGATATCAACTGGGAGACAAACTCTGCAGCAAATGGGAGATCGAACAGATTCCTAACCAACCTAGCTGACAACTTTGTCATCCAAAAGGTAGAGGTAGCAATTAGAGGGAAAGCTATATTGGACCTAATTATTAATAACAGAAGTGATAGAGGGAGTTGAAGTTGCTGTAACTTTGGGCGAGAGTGACCATTATATTGGAATTCAATATAATGCAAACACAAGCAAAAGAAAAAATCTGACCAGTGTCTTAAACTTTAAAAGAGCTGATTTTAACAAACTCAGAGACTTGGAAAGATTTCATGGATGAAACTCCTAGAGGGGAAAACAACTAAAGAAGTATGGGAAATTCTGAAAAATGTGATCATAAAAGCCCAGTCCAGCCCAATACCATTGAAAAAGAAAAATAAGAAATCCAAGAAGAATCTAGAATGGTTGTACAAATATCTCTCTGATAAATTGAAAGACAAAAAGGACAAGTATAAAAAATGGAAAAAGGGACACATAACTAAGACAGAATATCAGCAGATAGCCTGAATCCGCAAACATGAAGTCAGGAAAGCAAAGGCTAAGAATTGTAACAAAAGTCAAAGATAATAATAAAAAAAGTTTCTTTCAACATATAAATAACAAGAAAAAAGTCAAGGAAACAGTCAGCCCACCTAAGAGTGAAGATGGCAAGGAAATAACAGACAGTAGAGAGAAAGTGGAGCTGCTTAACTCATTCTTTGCATCAGTCTTCACACAAAAGGAAACTATAGTCCAATTACCAAAAAGACAGACTAGAAAGAAAAATTAAAATAAGCAAGAAAATGGTAAGAGAACACCTGTCTAATCTCGAAGAAAATAAATCACCAGGACCTGATGGATTACATCCCAGAGTTCTGAAGGAGCTGGCAGATGTTATCTCAGAACCATTGTATCATATCTTTCAAAAATCCTGGAGCAAAAGAGCCGACGTGGATCCAATCTTCAAAAAAGGGGGAAAAATAGACCCAGGAAACTACAAACCAATCAGCCTAACATCAATACCTGGGAAGATACTGGAAAAGATAATCAAAAAGCAGATTGGCGAACATCTAGAAACAAAAAAAGCTATAACTAGAAGCCAGCATGGGTTTGTTAAAAACAGATCATGCCAAACCAATCTTATTTCATTCTTTGACAAAATGACTAAATTAATAGACCTATTCTGTGGACATAGTATATTTAAATTTCAATAAAGGCATTCGACAAATTAGACCACAACATACTTCTTGGTAAGCTAGAAAAATGTGGGATAGACAGCATCATCACCAGATAGATTTATGACTGGCTGACAAATGGTACTCAACAAGTGGTTCTTAATGGTACTGCATCTACATGGAGGGAAGTAAACAGTGGGGTACCACAAGGTTCCATGTTAGGCCAAATATTCTTCAATATCTTCATAAATGACTTAGATGAGCGTATAAAAGGGGGACTCATCAAATTTGCAGATGACACTAAGCTAGCAGAAATAGCCAAATTCCCAGAAGACAACCTCAAGTTCCAAAAAGATCTTGACAGACTTGAACAATGGGCTCTATCCAACAAAATGAAATTTAATATGGAGAAAAACTAGGTTTTACACCTAGGCAGGAAAAACCAAAGGTACAAGTGCAGATTAGGCAAAACCTGGCTCAAAAATAGTTAACTGTGAGAGGGACCTTGGAGTGCTAGTGGACGATCACTTAAATATGAGCCAACAGTGTGCAGCAGCAGCCAAAAAAGCTAATACAATCCTGGGTTGTATAAACAGAGGCATAGAATCAAGATCACACGAAGTATTAGTACCGCTTTATAAAACATTAGTAAGACCACACCTGGAATACAGCAGCCAGTTTTGGTCACCACATTATAAAAAAGATATTGAGACTTTGGAAAAAGTTCAGAGAAGAGCAACTAAGATGATTAAAGACCTGGAGACTAAAACATATGAAGAATGGTTGCAGGAACTGAGTATGGCTAGTCTAGAGAAAATAAGGACTAGGGATGGCATGATAACAATATTCCAGTAGTTGAAAGCTGCCATAAAGAAAAGGGGTTCAACTTATTCTCCAAAGCACCAGAAGGTAAGACAAGAAACAATGAATGGAAACAAATCAAGGAGAGAAGCAACCTGGAATCAAGGCGAAACGTCCTAGTGAGAACAATTAACCAGTGGAACAGCTTGCCTTCAGAAGTTGTAGATGCTTCATTGCTGGAGATTTCTAAGAAGAGGCTGGACAGCCACTTGTCTCAAATTGTGTCAGGTCACCTGGTTGAGCAGGAGTTGGACTAGAAGACCTCCAAAGTTCCTTACAGCTCTGTTTTGGTTGATTGATTGATTTATCCTGACCGGAGAAGTGGAGATCGATCTGGCCTCTTCCACGAGTGACCGGGAAGAGAGCCATGACAATTCAAGACCTCAGAGAGAAGCCCCAAAGGTGAACAAGAGGGGCCTCAGGCCCAGATGGCACTCAACAGGATGCTAATGAAGTGTCAAGGAAGACCACTGGTCTATTGAATGCACTCCCATGCAATCAACACTGGCCACACAACATGACCTCCCAAGGAAAAAGAAAGCAACCTCCGAGTCCAAAGAAGGAAGACACAAGGGGTCAAGATCATAGTTCACCCCATTGTCTAGCGATGGTGAGGGAACTCTGACTAAGGACCGAAAGCCGCCCTTGAAAGTGCCTGCGACAGAGGAGATGACCCGATGGTAAGTGGAACCATAAGGCCGATAACATAAGGCGACAGTAGATCTGCTGGTGGCTTCCTTGGGACAGAAGGGCATACTAACCTCATTGTTAGATTCCGGGTGCACCAGGTGTCTAGTTAGCTTAAAACCCCAATAGCATTCACCAAATTAGATATCTCACTAGCTGGGGGGAGGCCCAGCAACCTTTGTAACAGCCTGTGGAAATGAGAATTGGACCCCACGTAGAAACCATTAGCTTTATTTGGCCCCTGGTATGGACCATCCTATGATCCTGGGTCTCACTTGGCTAGAGAAGTGTAATCTCTCAGTGCATTGGAAGAAAAACGTCTTAAAAATTTCTCGGAACAATTCCAATGTCAAAGGAGCCATGACAGTGGAGCTGTGCAACCTCGCACCCCTCATTAAGAAAATGAAAGGAACTGGCGTGCTGCCAGCCTGCAAGCAAGGTGATGCAGTTGGCCTCATTTCAAAGGAATTCTGGGGGCTGAAAGAAGTATTTAGCGAGCAGGAATCAGAGGTACCTCCCCCCCTATCGCCCCACAGACTGTGAAATTGAAATTCTACCTGGGATCAAGCTGCCAAACCCCAAACTGTACTCGATGACGCCAAGAGAACTAGAAGAGCTCAGAAGAGCTTTATTGATAAAAACCTGGCCAGAGGATTTATCCAGCCAGCAAAATTGTGCATGGCGGCTCCCATTTTATTTTGCGAAAAGAAAGATGGCTCCTTAAGATTGAGTAAATTATCGTAGGCTCAATGCTATCTGCATGGAGAATGTATATCTCATGTCCTTGAAAAATATGCTAAGCCACCTGGCTAAAGGGAAACTTTTTATAAAGCTGGGCTTGAGGGAAGCTTATAGTATGGATTAAAAAAGGAGACAAGTGGAAGACCACTTTCAATTGCCCGCTGGGCTGTTTTCAATTCCAGGTCCTTCCTTTTGGTCTGCAAGGGGCACCTGTAGTGTTCATGCAACTAATTAATGAAGTGCTTCATGAACACTTATTTAAGGGAGTTTTGGTTTACTTAGAAAATATTTTAATCTACATTGAAACTGTGGATGACCACATGAAGCTGGTGAGGACTGTGCTAGAAAAACTACTTGCTGCTTAGTTATATGTAAAACTCTCCAAATGTGAGTTCCACACAACAAAATTACTTAGGGTACCGGATAACCCACAAAGGAGTAGAGATGGACCCAGAAAAAGTGCAGGCTGTATTTGAATGGGAAGCACCCCACACCAAGAAGCAACTGTAGAGCTTTCTAGGCTTTGCCAACTTTTATAGACAGTTTATCCCAGCATCCACCCAGATAGCTGTGCTAATAAGTCTGTTGAAGACCAAAGGGGAAGGGAAATCTAGGGCAACCACTTAAATGGTCTATGGAATGCCAAGCAGCGTTTGAAAATTCAAGAGACTATTCACTGCTGATTCCATCCTTAAACACCCTGATCCTGACGACCCTTTTATTTTCCAAGCAGATGCCAGTTATGTTGCGATAGGACCAACAAGACTGTCTGCAACCCTGCGCTTATACATCCAGAAAAGTCTCTGACGCCAAACACAGGTGGGCAGTATGGGAAAAGGTAGCCTACTCGGTGAGATAGGCACTACTCATGTGGAGATACTTCCTAGAGGGCAGCAAAAGTCCCTTCAAAGTGTGGACAGACCATAAGAACTTAGAAGCACTAAAGAGCCCCCAGAAATTGTCACTGAGGTGGGTGCAATACTTTAACCGATTCAACTTCTTATAATATCTGCCAGGGGGAAAGAATTTTCTAGCTGACGCACTCTCCAGGTTACCCCAATTCAATAATGTCATCCACCCAGATAGTGACCCCAGCCATCACCCAAGCACAAGGGAAAGTGAAAATCCAAATAGCTGACAATCTCAGCATTGAAAGTGGCCCTGGAGGGAGATGACTTGTTTGCCCAACATAAGCAAGATGTCTCCATACATTATGGCTTAGCCTGGATCGGTCCAAACTTGATGTGCCTGCGAGCCAAAGAACTATAATTCTGCAACAGAATCATGACTCCAAGATTGCAGGGCATTTTGGCTTTGTCAAGACTTTGCACCTTGTGAGATGGCAGTTCTGGTGGCCAAGCATGAAAAAAGACATAGAAGGATATGTTGCCAGCTGCCCAGTTTGCATATCAGCGAAAGGGCCCCCGGAAAACCACCAAGGCTCCTACAGCCTGTGGCTAATCCAACAGCTCCTTGGAAAGAGAACTCAATGGGACTTCATCATTGAAGTGCCAGAAAATTCAGGAAATACTATAATATGGATTGTCACCAGCTTATTCTCCAAACAGATGCACTTTATAGCATGCCCAAGATCTTGTCCGTAGGAATTGTAGCTAAACTATTTGTGCAGCACATTTGGGGCTCCTAAAAGGATTATCTCTGACAGAGGAGTGCAATTTACTTCTCAATTTTGACATAAGTTCCTAAAGCTCTTAGGGACTTCTCAGGGACTCGGCTCCTTGCATCACCCCCAGACTAATAGAACCTGTGAATGTGCTAATGGGGTGTTAGAACAATATCTTTGGTGCTATATTAACTACCAGCAAGACAATTGGTCAGACCTCCCCTTCGTTGAAGTGACATACAATAACTCAATACACAGTAGCACCGGTTTCATGCCATTCTGTGTGGTCATGAGTCGGGACTTTGTTTCCATGCTGGAGCTTCCACAACAGTCACCCCAATGTACATCACTGACTGAGTGGGTGAAATCACTGCAAACCACATGGCCAGTTGTTTGCAAAGCACTAGATGATGTGAGGGACACTTATAAATATGCCAACAAGAAGAGATCCCCACAAAAGGATTACAAAATCAGAGATGAAGTGTACCTCTCCACAAAATACCTGCAATCCAGACAACCCTCAGAAAATTGGGCCCAAAATACATTGGACCTTTCCCCATAACCAGAGTTATCAACCCAGTCATAGTAGATTAAAGCTACCCAAATCCCTCAGAAGAATCCATCTCATTTTCCATGGCAGGCTCCTAAAACCCGCAGCCACCTTGCCCTTGGGAACAGCAGTGGAGCCACATCCATCCCCTATTCTCATTGAAGACAAAAAATTTTTGAAGTCAAAGATATTCTAGATTCATGCACACATAGGGGCAAACTCTAATATTTAATTCTCTGGAAGGATTTTCCACCTTCTGATGCTGAGTGGGTTGATGCCCAACATGTGCAAGCCCCACACCTTTTGAGTAAATTCCACAGCAAGTTCCAGATAAACCCCACTGAATTATTAACCACTTTCTTTTCTCTCCCCAGGTCTAATCCTTTTCCAAGGGGGACAGAATGTCAGAACTGTCATCATACACTGAGCTTCACATTTGCTAGCTGCCAGTCTGCCATGGGCTGGAGGGAGGGAGCTGGATGAGAGGGTGGAAGTAACTACTCATTGTGCCTTCCAAAAACACCATCTCAAGGTCAAAGCCATGGGAATAGAATGCAACAGCTAACCAGCCAGCCTGCTGTTAAAAAAACAGTTATCAAAACAATCTATTCAAATATATCTGGACAATAAGGGACTATCAAGGGGGAGGAACCGGGGAGGAATTGGACTTGCCTTTTAGTATCTTTCTTTGCTAAGGGGCCATGTCGGGCCAGTCCTGACATTAGGTTAATTTCTCATTTAATTATATAAATCATTTTTTTCATATAAATGTGCTGAAACAACTTTCAAAACAATAAGAAAATGTATAAAAATTAACTTCTATTTACTTCAAAAAGTAAATAGACTGCACATTCCAAAAAGTGCAGTTCTGTTATGCTAATATTACTTTAAAAATTCATTTCATAATTGATGGTATCAGTTACCAATACAAACTGACAGTATTAATAATTTGTAAAATAAATAGTTTCATGTTGTGATCTATCTTTGTCAATTAGCCTTTCTCATTTCTTGTTGTCTTATGTTTGATATATCATTATTGTTATAGGTATTTGCAATTTCAGGAGGTTTGAAGAGTGAAATTGGGTCCTTAAGCATTGAAAAATTGTATGTCCTAAATT
The DNA here is from genome assembly GCA_023970755.1 of Azemiops feae. NCBI lineage: Eukaryota > Metazoa > Chordata > Lepidosauria > Squamata > Viperidae > Azemiops > Azemiops feae. Next base: position 1,335,950 of record JALGBA010000018.1, read on the forward strand.
CTGCCAAAGCCCAAAACACAATTTCTTTGGCCCTACTTAGAAGGATACAAACTATTCAAAAGAAACAGACCTAACAAAAGAGGAGGTGAAGTTGCATTATGTGTTAGAGATCACTTCCTCTCTACAAAGATGCACAGAACAAAGGATGAAAGCCTTCTAGAAGGTTTATAGGTGAACATAAAAGGAAAAAAGAATGACATTATCATAGGTGTATACTAAAGGCCACCCAACTAAGCAGAAGAAATAGATGAACTTTTTGCTAAATCAGTTAAACAATGTATGTTGGAAACGTGCCACAGTAGGAATGGTGGACGTTTAACTATCCTGACATCAACTGGGAGACAAACTCTGCTTCAAGTGGGAGATCAAACAGATTCCTGACCCACATAGCTGACAACTTCATCACCCAAAAGGTAGAGAAAAAACTATACTAGACCTTATTCTTACCAACAGTGAAGAAGTTATAGAGGGCATTGAAGTTGCAGGAACTTTAGGGGAGAGTGACCACGTCATATTAGAATTCAATATAAACAGACACAAGCAACATAATATAATCAAACCAGTGTCTTAGACTTTAAAAGAGCTGATTTTAACAAACTCAGAGAAAGATTCCATGGATGAAAATCCTAGAGCAGAAAACAACTCAAGAAGCTTGGGAAAATCTGAAAAATACGATTATAAAAGCCCAGTCCAGTTCAATACCATTAAAGAAAACCAAGAAAAAAACACTGGTTGCACAAAGAACTCTCAAACCAACTGAGAAAAAAAGAATGTACAAAAAAATGGAAAGAGGGACACATAACTAAGGCAGAATACCAACAAATAGCCCAAACCTGCAAAGATGAAGTTAGGAAAGCTAAAGCTTTGAATGAAGTAAGACTTGCAACAAATGTCAAAAACAATAAAAAAAAGTTTCAACACATAAAAACCAAGAAAATAGTCAAAGAAACAATTGGTCCATTAATGAGAGAAGATGGTAAAGAAGTAATAGACAGTAGAGAGAAAGCAGAACTGCTTAATTCATATTTTGCATCTGTCTTTACACAAAAAGAAAACACTTCTCAACTTACCAAAAACAGAACCGTAAATGACAGGTTAGGAATGCAAATTAAAATAAGCAAAAATAAGGTAAGAGAACACCTGTCAGCTCTAGATGGATTCACATCACTGGGTCCTGACGGACTACACCCCAGAGTTTTGAAGGAACTGGCAGACATAATTTCAGAACCATTGAAACATATCTTTCAAAGTTCTTGGATCACTGGAGACTGGAAAAGAGCTGACATAGTTCTCATCTTCAAAAAAAGAAAAAAAACAGACCCAGGAAACTATAAACCAATCAACCTGACATCAATACCTGGGAAGATCTTGGAAAAGATAAGCAATAAATCTCTGAACACTTAGAAGCAAGCAAAGTTATAACCAATAGCCAACGTGGATTCATCAAAAACTGATCACGCCAAACAAGTCTTATTTCATTCTTCAACAAAGTGACTAGTGGATCAGCGAAATGTTGTGGACATAGTATACTTAAATTTCAGTAAAGCATTTGATAAAGTAGACTTCTTGGCAAGCTAGAAAAATGTAGGATGGACAGTACCACCACCAGATGGGCTTGTAACTGGCTGACAAATCGTACTCAGTGTGTAGTCCTCAACGGAACATGGAGGGAGGTAAGCAGTGGGATACCCCAAAGTTCCATTTGGGCCCAGTACTCTTCAATATCTTCATAAATGACTTAGATGAAGGAATAGAAGAGGAACTCATCAAATTTGCAAATGACACTAAAGTGACAGGAATAGTCAACACCCCAGAAGACCAGCTCAAGATCCAAAGTGATCTAGATAGACTTGAACACTGGGCCCTATCTAACAAAATAAAATTCAACGTAAATAAAAGTAAGGTTTTACATTTAGGCAAGAAAAAATAGGGACAAGCTAGGTGAAATTTGGCTTAATGCCAGTAATTGTGAGAGGGATCTTGGAGTTCTAGTGGAGAATCATTTAAATATGACCTAATAGTGTGTGGCAGCAGCCAAAAAAGCCAATGCAATCCTAGGCTGTATTAATAGAGGTATAGAACCAAGATCACTTGAAGTTTTAGTACCACTTTACAAAGCCTTAGTAAGACCACACTTGGAATACCTCATCCAGCTCTGGTCACCACAATATAAAAAAGATATTGAGACTCTGGAAAGAGTACAGAGAAGAGGAATAGGAATGATTAGGGGACTGGAAGCTAAAACATACGAAGAACGGTTACAGGAAATGATGTCTAGCCTTATGAAAAGGGGAGACATGATGGCAGTGTTCAAATATTTGAGGGGCTCCTGCAAAGATGAGGTCAAACTATTTTCCAAAGCACTAAAAGGCAAGACGAGAAACGATGGAAATTAACCAAGGAGAAAAGCAACCTAGAACTAAGGAGAAATTTCCTAACGGAGTAATCAACCAATGGAACAGCTTGCCTTCAGAAATTGTGGGTGCTCCATCATTGGAGGCTTTTAAAAAGAGGCTGGACAATTATTTATCTGAAATGGTGTAGGGTCTCCTGCTTGGGCAGGGGGTTGGACTAGAAGATCTCCAAGGTCCCTTCCAACTCTTATTCTATGTTCTACATTCTGTTTAATTTGGTGACTGTCTTTTATTTGCTCTTCAATTTATTTTTAAAGGTAACAATGTTCTGCTTTTATCAACAGAGGGAGCTAGAATAGTATGGAAAAATGTTTTAATATCTCTACAGTTAGAAAACAATCTGCAGCTTATAATATAGATGCTCCCCCCCCCCGAAGAGGACTATAGAATATTAGAAAAAGAAAGGTCAAATAAAAATTCACCTACGTAATCTAGGAATGTACCCCTTGAGTCAGTAAGAATTGTCAGGAAAAAAATTCCACAGGAATTTGTTTTTCTAAATACTTTGCACTCTTTATCTATTTATCTATGTGACATTTCTTTTCATTTAAGAGTAAATAAGTACCCCAGGCAGTGATCACAGCGCAGGTGGCCAGATTCTGTGCAGCAGCATTGGGGATTCACCAGAAACATAAATAAACATTTTAGATCTTTTTAATAATCTTTTATAATTAATTTTATCACGTGTTTTTATCCAGCATTAGGCTATACTCAATGTATTTTTACTGTCAGGTCAGTATGATTCAGTTTTTCTGAAGCTAGCTAATTTTTGTTATACTGTCTGTAAAACTAGGCAGACCTTGGTCACCAATTGATTACATCATTAATTGTAATATATTGCTATGTCTTCTTGTGTTGGTTCTGTTTAGTTTTGCTTTCTTTGAATTTATGTGTTGGCCTTTGGCTGTAATAATAAATTGATTGATTGATTAAAATAAGTACCTGAATTATATGCTTTGTATATTTTTAGAAACACAGACAATAGAAGGGAGGAAAAAAGATTTGAAAAACAATTATTTTGTCCATGTTGATGGTCTGAGTCCTTCAGTATCAGAAGTAAGTTAATATTAAAATATGTTTGTTTCACTTGATGCTATTCTGAAGGTACATTTATCTTCTTGATTATTTCAGGTTGACCTTTGGCTTCATTTCCAGAAGTATAACATTTCTGAGGTTTCGGTTTGTGAGTATTCTGAAAATTACAGGTATGTGTGTTGGACTTTCACGTCTGTGGCTGCTGCTATTAGGATATTTGAACCAAGCATTTAGGGATATACATTATATACATTATGAATCCACACCATTTGGAAGTGAGTTAATAACTTATTGAAGTAGTACGTTCTGTCATAGTCCTTTCTGCTAGTACTATGTCTGTTAGTAGTTTATGGCAGTAAGTATATCTTTTAGTCACTGGTAGAAATGTGTATGTTTTCCATGTCAGTAGAGTTAAATGAACTTAAACTGATTACCAACCCTGAATATATAGCTATACTTAAAACACATGTATATGCACATGACTTTAGCAAAAAGAATGCTAGCATGATCTAAATATAAGAGATGTATATAATTTTTCTGATCTTGATTATTGTTTGATAGACATGAGTAGAGAAATACTATTTAATAGGATAATAAGGAGTGAGAAAGGCCAGAACCCTCTCTTCCTTGGAATTTAGAAAGTTGTCTGCTTTCTGCATTGTTAATGACAAGCTGTTCTCCTCACAAACACCATTCCCCTCCCCCATCCATAATGGGATGTAAGAATAAACTTGAACAAAAGGAAAAGCCACAACAATAGTTAGATAAAAGAAATTTTAGTTCAAGGCAGAAATGTAATTTCAGAAAGCAGCTCAGACTTGACCCTCCTTAGTTCTATCAAAAGTAAAGGGAGGGAGGGTGGAGGTGCATTAAGACTTGCAAGGTTCTGTTACCTTATAGCATCAACAGCAACAAATCTTTATTTGGTTGTAAACTAGCAAATAGAATTCAGAAAACACAGTTATAATTAGAATGAAATTGAAAAGAATATATATATTTTCTCTGTTTCTGATAGAGAAACATTTGTCGCTGGTGAGGATTGAACTTGGCTGTTGACAGAGAGATGGAATTGGATTGATCTGATAATACCATTTTGAGATAAAACAAATTAGAATGGCCAGGCTATTTAATAAAAAGTGGAAATAGTAACTCCTGATGTGCACCTGCATAGAAGAAACAATAGAGCATAGCATGTTCCATCAATTCAATTATTCCACCACTGAATGGACACAGTCTTTGTTCAAAGGGGATATTTGTATTTTCCTTATGGCTTATTGGGAGGACATTGAATCTAGCTGAAGAAAGGGCTCTTCTGAATTTTGGGATCGTTATGCAACTAAGAAATCCTCAGATCATCAGGCATTAGATTCTCATAGGAGTGCAAACCTTACTGTAAACTGCGCATGCGAGGGATCTACTTACATGCTTCTCCTGTCCCCTCCCCCAGTCCATGGAAAAATTGTCTTCCATGAAACTGGTCCTTGGTGCCAAAAAGGTGGGGACCTGTCTTCAGATGGGACAGGATAAGTATTCAAAAAAGAGGCAATGGAGGGCTTCAAAAATAACATTGGGGACATTGATCACTCTCAAGAGGGTTATCAATGTGAAATTGAAGAATTGAGGAAGATAGGTTTCTTGATATGATGGTGTAATCAATCATGGAGGGCCTTGTGCCTGCACAATGCGAGAACTCTGTTAGGTGGTCAATAATAACAATGCCATTCAAAATTTCCAGGTTCAACTTAGAGAATGTCTGCAGATTCTGTAAACCCTAAAATTTTTGGTGTGGTCATGAGATTCTCTGATTAGGAAGGGTGGGAGAGTCTGCAAATTAGATGAAATTTTACACAATTTAGGAAATAGCTGATTGTCATTTGGGCCTAATCTGGCATTTAAGTCCCTGTAATGATGCAGTGGGAAAATTGAAGAGCACTGATATAATTTTCCACTTTTCCCCAAAATTTCAATAATGCATAGTCGAGGGATGTGAGAAGGTATATAGAAATTGATGAGAAGCCATTTCTCCAGAAAAGTTCAGAATACCTGTTTGTGCAAGATCCTCAAGTGGGTTTATCGACATAATCTTTGTATTTAAAGTGGTTTTAAATATGAATGCTCAGACCTGCACAATGTCTATCTTGTCCATGGCCAGGAGTAGCTAAAAGAGATAATGACTTATATTCCTCAATAAAGAGGTTGTTCGTTGACCATGTCTCTTGGAACATAAGAGTGCTGAATTAAGAGATGTAACTTATAAAGGCAGGGTTTCTTTTTCTGGCTTCCCATCCAGCAATGTTCCAGAAAAGCAAGGATAGTGATTCTAGTGTGGAGCTTCCTTGTTTGTTGATTTGCTTAGGGGACAGTTTCCTGGGGGTTTTCATGTCTTTGAGATTCTTGTGATCAGTCCACACTTGAAATGGTATTTTGCACCCCTCTAGGAAATGCCACCAGGTTAAAAGAGCCCAGCGCATAGCATAGGCTTCCTTCTCCCATGCCGCCCACCTCTGTTCTGTTTCAGATAACTTTTTAGAAATGTAAGCACATGGTTGCAGCTGGCCCTCCTTGTTCCTTTGGAGGAGGGCTACTCCTACTGCTGTGTCGCTAGCATCGACTTGGATAACAAAAGCCTCCTCTGGTCCGAGTGTTTAAAGCCAGCTCCTCAGAGAAAAGTCTCTTTAATTTTTCAAAAGCGGCTTGACATTCTCCCGTCCATTTCAGCGGCTGGCTAGGCTTTGGCTTATCCCCACCTTTGGTTTTTAGCAGATTTGTGATGGGGAGTGCTATTTGCGCAAATGAGGGAATGAACTGCCGATAAAAATTTGCAAAGCCTAAGAAGCTTTGGAGTTGTTTTCTGGTGCAGGGCAGGGCCCATTCTAAAACGGCCCGCACCTTCTCCGGATCCATCTCCACCCCTTCGGTGGAGATGCGATAGCCCAAATAATCAATGCAATCTTTGTGGAATTCGCATTTGGACAGTTTTGCATACAGCTTGGCAGAGCACAATTTATTTAGTACCGCTCTAACCAGTTTGACATGCTCAGCCTTGGTTTTGGTATAGATTAGGATGTCATCCAGATAAACCAAAATCCCCTTGTATAAATGCTCACAAAGGACCTCGTTGATCAATTGCATGAATGCCAACGGGGGCCCCTGCAGTCCAAAAGGAAGCACTTTAAATGGGAAACACCCCACGGGGCAATTGAAAGTGGTTTTCCACTCATCCCCCTCCCGTATTCTTATTTGATAGTACGCCTCCCTCAGATCTAGCTTGGAGAAGATTTTGCCTTTTGTCAGGAGTGCTAGCATGTCTTTCATTAGGGGGAGGGGGAATAAATTCTCCACGCATACCGCATTGAGCCCCCTATAGTCCATGCAGAGACGAAGAGACCCATCCTTCTTCTCTCTGAATAATACAGGGGCGGCCACCCGTGGTTTAGCTGGCTGAATGAAACCTCATGCCGAATTCTTATCAATGAATTTGCAGAGTTCCTCCAATTCCCTTGGGGTGATGGAGTACGGCTTTGGCTTTGGAAATTTCACCCCTGGGACGATTTCAATAGCACAGTCTGTAGGGCAATCGGGTGGAAGCTCATCCGATCTTTGCTCACTGAACACTTCAGCTAAATCCCGGTATTCCGGTGGAGGCTTTGCAGCTCTTGTTCGCTGAGGGCGGAGGCTATTTTGTGGCACAGTCCATGCCTCCTGCCTCTGCTCTTGGCCGGGGGAGGGGCCCTCTTCAGGAATTTCAGAAGTCCCTCCCTCCAATTGACTATGGGGTTCCATTTCTTTAACCAGGTCAGTCCCAGCACAAGCGGCCATTCCATTCCAGGGGCTACCACAAATGCTAAAGTCTCTGAGTGGTCCCCCATGAGTACATTCAGGGGCTTGGTGGTGAAACTAGCAGGAACCCCCCCCCACTGCTACAGACCCATCAAGTTGACAAAAGATGATTGGGGTCTTGAGCCCCCTGAGGGGCACTCCCATATTCCCCACTATCTTCGGACTGATTAAGCAGCGGGTGCACCCCGAGTCCAGTAAAGCTGCTAACTTTATCTTGTTTCCAGTGCCCGGTATGGACAGTTCTAGGGGCACAGTTATGGGGTCAGTCGGCCCACTTACCAAGGGATCATCCTCATAGTCACTCTCCACTGCCTCTGAGTCATATTTAGGGGAAGTCGGAGCTCGATCCTCAGCTCCAGGGGCTCGGGGAAGCTCTATGTACTTCTCCGATCTCATCACCGACTCCCTTGGGTGTGGTGTGGCTTTCGTGGGTCTCCCGGTGGATTGACGGTCTCCCCTTTTCACTGGCACTTTGCTGCGACAGTCGACGGCTTGGTGCCCCTCCTTTCCGCATTTGAAGCAAGCAGTTGAGCAGGGTGTTGCCGGCGAAGTGCAGACGGTCTCTCCTCTCCGGCTGTGGCTTGAAGCTCGTTCTCACTGGGCAGTGCAGGTGCTTGCGTTGATCTATTTCAACCTCCTCTGCCAGCAGTACCAGTCGTACAGCCTCCCTGGTGCTCCGCAGGCCACACAGGTGTACAGATCTTTGTTTAACCCATCCTGGAAGCAGCTTACCAGGATGTCCTCTGGCCAGTCCAAACAACTGGCTAGGTCTCGGAATTCTTCGGTGTACTCGGCTACTGGCCGTTGCCCTTGCTTCACCGTTTTTATGCTTTCGTGGGCTTTCTTGTCTATAAGGCGGTCTTCAAAGTGGCGCCAGAGGGCTGCCATAAATCAGTTGAAATTTCTTAGTTCTGGCGAATTGCAGTTGTACAGGGTCACCATCCAGTCGGCAGCGGTATCTTCTAAAGCCAGGGTGACCACTCTGACTTTTTCCTCGTCCGCAGCGTTCTTCCGTATATCTTCACGTAGGTGAACACCTGGGCCAGGAAAAACCCCAGTCTTTTAGGGTTTCCATCGAACTTCACCCCCAATGGGATCGGTTTCACCTCTGCAGGCTGGGGTGGTCCGTCCCTGGGTCTTTGGGGGGGGTCGCGCCCACCGTGCCCTTGCTACTGGAGGGGCCGCCATCGCTGCTGCCTCTGGTTCTGATGGCTCTTCTTCATCCGCTTCCTCCTCCGCATCTTCCTCCGACCCTGGGTGCCCCTTCAGCTGGGCTTTTAGCTCCTCGAAAGACTCTCACATGGTTTGCTTCAGGACTGTCTCCATCATTTCCAATTTTGGATCCGCTTTCTCCTTTTCGGAGGGACAGGCTCCGGATTTTTCTTTTTTGCTTTCTTCTTTCCTCCGCCTTGCATGAGAGTTACTTTCTGGGCTTTTCCTTCCCAATCGTCTTTCTTTCCGACCCCGAGTGACCATCTGGCTCGATCTGCTTCTCCCGGGGGTTCAGCCTCCTCCAGGTTTCTGGAGATGCCTTCCTTGGGGTCTGCCAAACTGGCATCTCTGCTCCAGGTCTCAATTTCACCTTCTTCCATCTTGCTGTTAGGAAGAGGCAAGTTGGTTGCAACCCACCTCGGTAGGGCTGTTGCCTCTCCGAGTTGGGCACTATGCAGATCTCGCCTTATGTAAGGACCTACCTCAGCTAAGCCTCCCAAGAAAGCAGAACATTATCTCAACAGGAACTTTTATTAGGGGCTAGTGATAGCAGGGATGGCAAGGCAAGATCTGGGGAAGAACCCGCGCAAATAACATATTAAAAGCAATTTTATTACTCTTCCCCCCAGAGTCCCAGTGTCTGTTTGAAATCCAGCCAATCCACAGGTGGCATAATGTTTTGGTAACTGGCTCCATTGGCGTGTTCTTCAAGGTCTCTCTCCCTTTCCTCCTGGCTCTAAGTATCAACCGTCACCCCGATAAGGGAGGTGCATTCTTTCTCCTGGGGGAAGGGCACAGCAGCAAGACAGTGAAAGGTATCCCAGCGCATCCCCCCTCCCAACAGAATGGCAGGCCCCAAAGAATGTTACAAAGGCAAGGAAAGCATAGAAAGGGAAAAGAATACATTTCTTTGGGGACCCTGACAGTAACTGATATTACCCATGGAATGACACTTGGGATAAAATGAGATCCAAAGTCCTTTCAGTATCTAGGAAGACAAACTGGTTATAGTTTGGCCTTCCTTTGCCATTTTCATGCTGCTGTATGGAGTCAAATAACCTTGGTGGTGATTTGCACTTAGTGCGATGGACATTAAGATATCATTTTTTTTCATATTGGTGTAATTTGATGGGAGGGATTGATTCCATCCCTGGTGATGATGTTTTCCTACCTCCAAAGCTGCCAGTGTTGTAATTTCATATGGTTCCTGGGGCAAATGTTTATCTGGGAAGCTAAAGTGTATGACAGTAATTGGATGTGTTAAACCACAAAGTCCATGTTATGTTCCTAGAGTGGGACACTGCCTGGCTCAGATTGTGGTTCCCAAGGTTTTAGGTGGTCAAAACCTTCCTCTTGAATATGAGCAACATTTGGTTTATTATTCTTGGAACTTTCTGCATGTTGTGATGCTTTGACGGGCAGGATGGAGGGATTTGAATCTGCTGCAGCGAACCAAAGTCAAAGGAATGGGCCTCCATGCTAATAAGTCTTTTTTCAACATGCTGGTAGTCTCTTAGGTAATTGGTGAAATCAAGTAAATTAAAGGTCTTGCTTCTTTACATGTTGCTCCTAGAGTTTTTCTCAAGTAGTCCAGTCTTTGGATAATACATGTAGTTCTTGACTTATAGCAGTTCATTTAGTGACCATTCAAAGTTACAACGGCACTGAAAAAAGTAACTTATGACCACTTTTCACACAACTGTTGCAGCATCCCTATGGTCACGTGATCACAATTCAGATACGTGGCAACTGACTCATATTTATAACAGTTGCAGTATCCTGGGGTCATTTGATTACCTTTTGCAATTTTCTGACCTCCTTCATGGATTACTGCCTTGTCGTGGCGAAGGGGCTTGCGTAACTTAATGAAGCTATGAGCTATGCCGTGCAGGGCCACCCAAGATGGACAGGTCATAGCAGAGAGTTCTGACAAAAGGTGGCAACCCACTCCAGTATCTTTGCCATGAAAACCCCATGGACAGTACCAAAAGGCAAAAAGATATGAGGCTGGAAGATGAGCCCCTCAGGTCGGAAGGTGTCCAATATGCTACTGGGGAAGAGCAGAGGGCTAGTACTAGTAGCGCCAGAAAGAGTGAAGCGACTGGGCCAAAGCCAAAAGGATGCTCAGCTGTGGATGCATCTGGTGGTGAAAGGAAAGTCCGATGCTGTAAAGATTTTTTCTCCATAGGAACCTGGCATGTAAGATCCATGAATCAAGGCAAACTGGACGTGGTCAAACAAGAGATGACAAGACTGAACATCGACATCTTAGGAATCAGCGAACTAAAATGGACAGGAATGGGTGAATTTAATTCAGAGGACCATCAGGTATACTACTGCGGGCAAGAATCCCTCAGAAGAAATGGAGTAGCCTTCATAGTCAATAAAGGTAGGAAAAGCAATACTGGGATACGATCCCCCAAATGACAGAATGATCTCAGTGCGAATCCAAGGCAAACCATTCAATATCACAGTAGTCTTAAGTCTATGCCCCAACAACTGGTGCTGAAGAGAATGAAATTGACTGGTTCTATGAAGCCCTACAGCACCTTATAGAATCAACACCAAAAAATGATGTCCTTATTATCATGGGGGATTGGAATGCTAAAGTAGGAAGCCAAAAGATAACGAATAACAGGCAAGTTTGGCCTTGGAGTACAAAATGAAGCAGGGCACAGGCTGATAGAATTTTGTCAAGAGAATACGATGGTCATAGCAAACACTCTTTTCCAACAACCAAAGAGACAGCTCTACACATGGACATCACCAGACGGTCAACACAGAAATCAGATTGACCATGTGCTTTGCAGCCAAAGATGGAGAAGCTCTATGCAGTCAGTAAAAACAAGACCAGGAGCTGACTGTGGCTCAGATCATGAGCTTCTCGTTGCAAAATTTAGGCTTAAATTGAAGAAAGTAGGGAAAAACACTAGGCCACTCAGGTATGAACTAAATCATATCCCCGATGAATATACAGTAGAGGTGACAAATAGATTTAAGGAATTAGATCTGATAGACAGAGTGCCTGAAGAACTATGGACGGAGGTTCGCAACATTGTACAAGAGGTAGCAACTAAAACCATCCCAAAGAAAAAGAAATGCAAGAAAGCAAAATGGCTGTCTGAGGAAGCTTTGCAAATAGCTGAGGAAAGAAGGGAAGCGAAAGGCAAGGGAGAAAGATACACCCAATTGAATGCAGAATTCCAGAGAATAGCTAGAAGAGATAAGAATGCCCTCTTAAATGAACAGTGCAAAGAAATAGAAGAAAATAATAGAATAGGGAGAATCAGAGATCTCTTCAAGAAAATTGGAGATATGAAGGGAACGTTTCATGCAAAGATGGGCATGATAAAGGACCAAAATGGCAGGGACCTAACAGAGGCAGAAGAGATTAAGAAGAGGTGACAGAATTACACAGAAGAACTATACAAGAACGAGCTTAGCGTCCCTGATAACCACGATGGGGTGGTCACTGACTTCGAGCCAGACATCCTAGAATGTGAAGTGAAATGGGCCTTAGGAAAGCTGAGCAACAACAAAGCTAGTGGAGGTGACAGTATTCCAGCTGAGCTATTCAAAATCTTAAAAGACGATGCAGTAAAAATGCTACACTCAATTTGCCAGCAAATTTGGAAAACTCAACAGTGGCCACAGGATTGGAAAAGGTCAATTTACATTCCAATTCCAAAGAAAGGCAATGCCAAAGAATGTTCAAAGTATCGCACCATTGCACTCATTTCACATGCTAGTAAAGTTATGCTTAAAATCCTACAAGCTAGACACCAGCAGTATGTGGATCGAGAACTACCAGAAGTACAGGCAGGATTTCGAAGAGGCAGAGGAACTAGAGATCAAATTGCCAACATACGCTGGATCATGGAGAAAGCTAGGGAGTTCCAGAAAAACATCTACTTCTGCTTCATTGACTATGCTAAAGCCTTTGATTGTGTGGATCACAACAAATTGTGGCATGTTCTTAAAGAGATGGGAGTACCAGACCATCTGATTTGTCTCTTGAGAAACCTATATACGGGTCAAGAAGCAACAGTGAGAACTGGACACAGAACCACTGATTGGTTCAAAATTGGGAAAGGAGTCTGGCAAGGCTGTATTCTGTCGCCCTGCCTATTTAACCTATATGCAGAGCACATCATAAGAAAGGCAGGGCTAGATGAATCAAAAGTTGGAATTAAGATTGCCGGGAGAAATATCAACAACCTAAAATATGCAGATTATACCACTCTAATGGCAGAAAGTGAAGAGGAACTAAAGAGCCTCTTGATGCGGGTGAAGAAGGAGAGTGCAAAGGTTGACTTGAAACTCAACATTAAGAAAACCAAGATCATGGCATCCGGCCCTCTCAATTCCTGGCAAATAGATGGGGAAGAAATGGAGGTAGTGACAGATTTTATCTTCCTGGGCTCCAAGATCACCACAGATGGGGACTGCAGCCAAGAAATTAAAAGACGCTTGCTCCTGGGGAGGAAAGCTATGGCAAATTTAGACAGCATACTAAAAAGCAGAGACATCACCCTGCCAACAAAAGTACGTATAGTCAAGGCCATGGTTTTCCAATTGCAATGTATGGCTGTGAAAGTTGGACCATAAGAAAGGCTGAGCGCAAAAGAATTGAGGCCTTTGAACTATGGTGCTGGAGAAGACTCCTGCGAGTCCCTTGGACTGCAAGGCGATCAAACTGGTCAGTCCTAGAGGAGATCAACCCTGACTGCTCTTTAGAAGGCCAGATCCTGAAGTTGAAACTCAAGTACTTTGGCCACCTAATGAGAAGGAAGGACTCCCTGGAGAAGAGCCTAATGCTGGGAAAGATTGAGGGCAATAGAAGAAGGGGACGACAGAGAATGAGGTGGCTGGATGGAGTCACTGAAGCAGTAGGCGTGAGCTTAAATAGACTCCAGAAGATGGTAGAGGACAGGAAGGCCTGGAGGAACATTGTCCATGGGGTTGCGATGGGTCGAACACGACTTCGCAACTAACAACAACAAACCTTCTGACAAGCAAAGTCAATGAGGAAGCCAGATCCACTTAACAACCATATTACTAACTTAACAATTGTAGTGATTCACTTAACAACTGTGGTAAGAAAGGTCATAAAATGGAGCAAAATTCACATAACATCTGTCTTAGTTAGCAACAGAAATTTTGGGTCAGTTGTGGTTGTAAGTTAAGGACTACCTGTAGCAGCTTGTTGTGAACCTTCAAACTCCCAGACCTCTGGTAAGGGACCTGAGATTGAAGGAAGCACATATCACCCAGAGGGATGAGAGGAGAATTTTTTTATATTTTACACAGGGGTTTTTTTCTTCATAAAGTAGTAAAATGAAAATAATAAAATTAATACAGATTTAATTTTTCTAAAGCCATTCATTCTTCCTAAGTAGAAAAGCAAACCCTGGGAGACAATATCAGTACTTTTCCTTAAAATGAACTAGGTTAGGGCAGAAGATAGAAAGGAATATCCAGTGAAAAAGCTGGGGAAGAGATTACTACCATCCTGTCCTATTAAAGAAGCACAATTGGAAATCTGCTGACTATTCAATCTGAAAAATTTAGCAGATGTCAGTAAGAAGAGTATAAACTGTTTCAATGGATAGATTGTCAAAAATTCAGCATATTTGACCTCCAGGGTTGTCTTTAATAAGCCTGGAATTGCACCTAAGGCCTTTTTAAACATCAGAATGAAAAAGATTGTACTGTTTCTTGTGTAAAACCCTAATGAGATTAGTCTCTTTGTAGATGGGGCTTCAGATGCCTGAAGTTAATATAAATATTGGTATTATTTGGATAACATCAAGTAGATAGTGTGAGTAGTAGAATACTCTTATTGGTGCAACTGTGATAAAAATTGATTAATTGCTTGTATATTAATGAGCATAGGTATCCTCATAATGAAGTAAACCTCCTTTAGATACTCGATTATTGAGAACCATTGTTTCTGAGCCCTCCCAAAACTCCTGGAATCTTTAAGGGATTTTGAATTGATCACTTTACTAAATTAAAGATTGCAACGGTTGTCACTCATGGGAACATTGAGGTTTAAGTCTGTTCATGTCATCTTGACGTACCAATGATCTTTGGAAAAATGCTATTGGAAATGCACACAGGAGCTCTTTTAGCCAATTAGTAGTCTGAAGTTTGCTGTGAGCAAAGGTTTTTAAAGCACATTTCTTTGTCTGAATTCATCAGTTTGGCAAATGAATTCAGGTAAGAAACCTCAAACTGCCGTATTACCATTTGAAATTAAGTAGTCTAATTTCTTTAGGATTGAGTAACAGAGATGATCTATCTGAGTTGGAAGTTACCTCAGTCTGCCTGGTCAATTTTCCTGATTGCTTATTAGTGGATAAAAATGACTTACCTCTCTGCTTGTACATGTGAGTTATGGCCATGGAGATATTCTTCTGAAACTGATCCACTCTGATTCATTATAAAAGAAAATAGATTTTTATTCAAGCCAGTAATTTGGCTTCTTAACTAAAAAGACTAGTAGTCCATAGGGGATTTCAAAGGAACTTTAAGAACTCATGATAAGGATATTCTCATTTGCTCAAATGTTCATTGTTTTAAGTTAAAAGACTTTAGGTTTTGACATTAATATCTTGGAAAATCCTAAAAAAGAACCAAGCAGAGGGTTTGTGAGCAGCTAGAAATTAACAAGATGATTAATAGAAGCCAGCATGAGTTTCTTAAAAACAGATCATGTCAAACAAACCTTACTCTCTTCTTTGATAAAATAACTAAATTAGTGGATCAAGAAAATGCTGTAGATATAGCATACTTAGATTTCAGTGGGGCATTTTATGAAGTAGACCACAGTCTACTTCATACATACATAGAACAATGTTAGACAGTACCATCACCAGATTCAGTGAGCAGCCCTCCACAGAACTACATCTACAAGGAGAGAAACATGCAGTGGAGTATCTCAACGTTCTGTCTTGGTCCCAGTGCTCTTCAACATCTTCATAAATGATCTAGATGAGGAAATAGAAAGGGAGCTCATCAAATTTGCAGATGACACCATGCTGGAGGGAATTGTTAACACTTTGGAAGAAAAGTTTAAGATTCAAAAGGATCCTGACTGACTAAAGGAATCGGCCTTATCCAGTAAGATGTACTTCGGTAGTGAGAAAAGTACGCTTAGGCAGGAACAATCAAATGCACAGATATAGAATAGACAGTACATGGATCAACAGTTATAACTGTGAGAGGGATCTAGGTGTCCTGGTGCACCATTGTTTAAGTATGAGTCAGCAATGTGCTGCAGCTGCCAAAAAGCCAATGAAGTCCTAGGTTACATTAACAGAGGGATAGCATCAAACTGATGAGAAGTGATACTACTGCTCTGTTTTGCACTAGTGAGGCCAACTTGGAGTAGTGCATACAGTTTTGGTCACTACAATACATAAAAGATGCTGAGTAGTAAAGAGTGCAGAGAAAGCAACCAAGATAACAAGAGGTCTGGAGGCTAAACTATATGATGAACAGTTAAGGGAACTAGGTTCATCTAGCTAACGAAGAGAAGAATTAGGGGTGACATGATAGCTGCCTTCTAGTACTTTAGAGAAGAGGGGGTTGCTTATTCTTCAAAGAACCTGAGGGCAGGACAAGAAGTGATGGGTGGAATCTCATTAAAGAGACCTCTAACCTGGAACTAAGGAGAAGCTTCCTGACAGTGAGAATAGAACAGCTTGCCTCCTGGAATTTTGGGTCCTCCATTGCTGGAGGTTTTCAAGAAAAGATTGGACATCCATTTGTCCAGGATGGTATGGGGTCTCCTGCCTTGGGCAGGGGATTGGATTAGAAGATCTCCAAGGTCCCTTGCAGCCCTATAATTCTATGTTTCTAAGTTTATTTTTAAAGTTTTTGTTCACCTTCCAAGGAAGAAAGAATTAATCTTTACCTGGCAACATCCATCCTCACTGGCCAAAAGAAACTTTTTAAAAGGCCAAATAAATTCAAGATGACAATGAGGGTGCTTACCGCAAGGAGGTTGAGGGTTTGGTGAACTGGTGTAAGGAGAATAGCCTAGTATTAAACTTGGAAAAACCAAAGAGATCATTGTCGATTTCAGAAAAGGCAGTCACAGCCACACTCCTCTGTGCATTAATGATTCACCTGTGGAGATGGTTACCAGCATCAAATTCCTGGGTGTACAGTTAACAAGTAGGCTGGCTTGGTCGCTCAACAGCAAGACACTGGTGAAGCGGGCACAGCAGTGCCTGCATTTTCTGTGTCGCAGGAGAATAGCATATCTTCCTTTCCCTCTCCTTACCACTTTCTACAGAAGGACGATCGAGAGCATCCTGTCATTCAGCATCACAGTCTTGTTTGGAAGCATCACTACTTCAGACAGGAAGGTGGTGCAGACAGTGGTGAGGTTGGCTGAAAAGATTATTGGCAGTTCCCTCCCTTCCATCCAGGACATAGCATATAAGCTGGCTCCGCAAGATTGTCTGAGACACTACATATTCTCTTGACAACCTGTTTTCTTTGTTACATTCTGGGTGGAGGCTTCGTGGTATCCGAAGCAGAACATCCAGATTCAGTCACAGTTTTGTTCCATACAGTATTAACCTTGTGAACTGTAAAGCTTCCTCCTTCCGTTATGTATTCAAGATGGACAGTGATTAATATTTATATGTTACTTATATGTAAGGGTGTAGGTCTATATATATGTTGTATATAGTATGTTTAAATGTATGTGTACACTGTAAGGACCTGCCTTGGTTGCCCCTACCAAGAAAACAACTCTCGAAACTTGCATCATTTCAACAGGAAATTTCTCTCTCTCTCTCTCTCTCTCTCTCTCTCTCTCTCTCTCTCTCTCTCTCTCTCTCTCTCTCTCTCTCTCTCTCTCTCTCTCTCTCTGTCTCTCTCTCTCTCTCTCTCTATATATATATATATATATATATATATGTTTTCTGAGGTTTTCACGGGTGTTTGTATGTAGGTCTTTGGTAATTCGGGTTTTCTCCCGTGTGAAATTGAAAGTGTCTTGGCAACGTTTCGACGAAGTCCCATTCGTCATCTTCAGGCTGGTGTCTTCGGCTTCGTGCTTCTAGGAGCAATGTGTGATCACAGCTGTTTCTTCCTTTTAACTGCCTATTGGAGGGGTATGAACTGATTTGGATGGGAGCTTGGCTGTGTTTCTGATTGGGTGGAGGATGTGTTCTGATTGTTAGGGGCTTGGCTGTGCTCTTGATTGGATGGGGGTTGGCTGTGCTCTGATTGGCCGGGGTGTGTGCTTCTTGCTTGGGGTGGGGGGCCTGTTGTGCTAGGATTAGTCTGAGTTGCAGGGGAATTTGAGATGGAGAGCTGCATTGCTGTGTTTGGCTTCGCGTTCGTGGTCGTGCCACATCTTCAAGGTGGGTGTCAGTTTGCTTCACGTATGGAATGGAGGGGTTTAAAATGGCCAATGATGCAGCTGTGGTCTGGTTTCTGGTCCGCGTCGTGCCTCATCATCAGTGCGGGTTTGAGTCTGCTTTTTGCGTGGATGTGTGGTGGTGACATCATGTGTGGTCTTCGTGAGTGTGGTCCCAGTGTTGCTCCTTGTGCTAGGGATTCGTCTGTCATAAGGCTGGTTTCCAAATGCTGTAGGCGGGAGGTATCATCTCGTTTATTCAGCTGTGTGGAGCGTTTTTCTATCTCGATTGGCTTCTCTGATTATTCTGTTGGTAGAAGTGTTCGTTTTTGGCTTTTCGTGATCCACTACTTTAAAAATTGGCCATTCTGTTTTTTGTTAAAGAAATGAACCCAGACAATTATTTATTATACTATAAATATATATAATAAAATACAGTGAACCCAACTATATATATATATATATATATATATATATATATATATATATATATATATATATATATATATATATATATATATATATATATTGTCTGGGTTCATGTATTTAAAAAAACATGAATAATAATTAATTATCATAAACAATAAGTTAAATAATCACCCAGTAGTCTTCTTCTTGCTAGTATATATTCAGTGTTGCATATCACGTTCCTTTCTCTCTAACTC
This sequence comes from Azemiops feae, assembly GCA_023970755.1. Classification (NCBI taxonomy): domain Eukaryota; kingdom Metazoa; phylum Chordata; class Lepidosauria; order Squamata; family Viperidae; genus Azemiops; species Azemiops feae. The sequence continues at coordinate 1,354,498 of JALGBA010000018.1, forward strand.
GTTTTTCTAGCCATTGATAAAAATTATCCCATGTTCTAAAATACACTGAATCTTCTTTCTCTTTTATCTTTAAAGTCAATCTATCCATTTCTGCACACGCTGAAATTTTCTTAATTAGTTCTTCTGTTGGTAATTTTTCATTTTTCCAATATTGGGCAAATACAATTCTTGCTGCAGTTAGTACATGTAAAATTAAATATATACAGTCTTTCTCATAATTTGCTCCTATTATTCCTAACAAAAATAATTCTGGCTTATAGTCTATTTGTTTTTTAGTCATTTCCTCCAACCATAAGTGTTTTTTTGACCAAAATCTTTTAACTTTAGGGCATGTCCACCAGATATGGTAATAAGTACCTGGTCTTTGTTTACATTTCCAACACTTGTTTCAAGTATTTTTAAACATTTTTGCTAATCTCATTGGTGTTAAATGCTATCTGTAAAACATTTTATATAAGTTTTCTTTATATGCCACTGCTTTCATTAATTTAGCATTTCTTTCCCATAACCGTTGCTAGTTTTCTAATTCTATATTATGTCCAAAGTTCTTTGCCCACGTTATCATTGTTTCTTTTACTTGTTCCTCCTCCATCTTTAAGCTTAATAGATATTTATAGAGTTTCTTAATTTTTCATCTGTTTTTAGCGGTATCTGGTCGAATTCTATCTGTTCTTTATAAAATCCCATTGTTTTAGTATCTTTTTCATATCTCGTTTGGATTTGCAAATATGGCCCCCATGATAGATCAGTACCTTGTTCTTGTAAATCTTGTCTGTCTTTCAATTTCCCTTCATTGTCCAAAATATCTTTATAGGTCACAACTTTGTCGTAATTAATTAAATTTGGGTAAGCAAATGCTTCCATTGTTGAAAGCCTTCCAGGTATCTTGATATAAATTTTCGCTTTTATATTTTCCCATTCTAAAAGAAGTGCATTTCTTATAAAGTGGTTTTGAAAGTATCTATGAATTTTATTCTTCCCATACCACAGAAAGGCATGCCAACCAAGTTGTAGGTCATGCCCCTCTAGGTATTGTAGTCTTTTATCTCTGAGCATTATCCACTCTTTAAGCCATGTTAATATAGTTGCTTGGTAGTATAACGTCCGGTCCGGCTGTCCAAATCCTCCATTTTCTTTCGCTTCTTGTAACATTTTCAGTCTGATTCTAACTTTTTTTCCTTGCCAGATAAATTTCAGTATTGTTGTATTTAATTCATCAAAAAAAGCTTTTCCCAGTCTTACAGGAATCATTTGAAATAAAAAGAGTATTTTTGGTAAGATATTCATTTTCACAGTTGCTATTCTCCCCAGCATTGAAAGTTGTAAGTTTTTCCACTTTTCCAAATCCAATTTTATTTGTTTTAGCAATCTTGCATAATTGTCTTCTTTTATTGTTGCACATCTTGCTGTTAAATAAATTCCCAAATATTTAACTTTTTTTAACTATTTGAAGATTTGTTTTTTTTTTGCTAGTTGGTTTTTTTGTTTTTCTGTTAGATTTTTAGTTAGCACTTTAGTCTTTTCTCTGTTTATTTTCAACCCTGCCACGTCTCCAAATTTTTCTATTTTCTCCATAAGTTAGTGCTTGTTTCAAGCGGTTCTTCCAATATAAAAACCAAGTCATCTGCAAATGATTGTAGTTTATATTTTTCATCTTTTATCTCCAATCCTTTAATTTCTATATCTTGTCTGATGTTTCTATTCAATACTTACAGTGTTAGTATAAATAATAATGGAGATAGTGGGCATTCTTGTCTTGTGCCTTTTTTAATGTCAAAGTTTTCTGTAAAATCTCCATTTACAATTATTTTGGCTTTTTGTTTATAATAAATTGTTTTGATTACGTTTATAAAGTTTTCTCCAAAATCCATTTCCTCTAGTTGCTGAAACATAAATTGCCAGTTTACGTTGTTGAAGGCTTTCTGTGCATCAAGAAATATTAAAGCCATCCGTTTCCCTGGATGAATTTCATAGTACTCTAGAACATCTAGAATCATTCTTAAATTATTTTTTATCTGTCTTTTAGGTAGAAAGCCATTTTGGTCTGTATGTATAAATTCGGTCAAAAAATTCTTTAGTCTTTCTGCTATTATTGAGGTGAAAATTTTATAATCTACATTTAATAACGATATTGGTCTATAATTTTTTATTTACGTTAGATCAGAGTCTTCTTTGGGTATTAGGGTAATATTGGCTTCAGTCCATGTATTTGGTATTTTAGCCTCCAAAAGTATTTCATTGCACAGTTCTTTCAATATTGGGCTTAGTATATCTTGTAATGATTTATAAAGCTCTGCGGGTAATCCATCTGGACCCGGAGTCTTATAATTTTTTTGCCTTTTTATAGCCTCTGTAATCTCCATCATTGATATTTTTGCATTTAATATATTTTGAATATTCTCTGAAATTTTTGGTAAGTCTGCTCCTTTTAAATATTGCTGTATTTTTTCTTTTGAGATTTCCTCTGCATTGTAAAGTATCTTGTAATAGTCTTTGATATTTTTTTTAATTGTATCATTTTGAAGCTGTAATTCACCTTTTGAGTCTTGCAACTTGTTTATCAGTTTTTTCTCTTTTTCTTTTTTCAATCTATGTGCTAACCATCTCCCCAGTTTATTGGCATTTTCAAAGAAATTCTGTTTAGTCCTTTTAATCTGTTGAGCCATTATTTCCGTCTCAGCTAGGTTTAATTTATGTTTTATTTGCTTCTTAAATATTTTCTTTTGTGGGTCTATTTGTAATTCTGATTCTAATTTTCTGAATTTTTCCTTCAACTTTAAATGTTGTTGTTTCTTTTCTTTATTCTTTTTAGCAGTATAAGTTATAGCCAATCCTCTGAAATATGCTTTAGCTATGTCCCACACATTTTGAAGCGATGTCTCTTCTTTCTTGTTTATTTTGAAAAAAAAGTCCATTTTCTTTGTCGCTAGTTGTATGAATTCTTTTTCTTTCAATATAGATTTGTTCAAGGACCATCTTAATTTTTTCTTGGCTCCTCTCCAGATGATCTTTATTGGGTTATGATCTGCCCAGATATTAGTTTCTATCTCAATTTCTTGTATCATCGTGCTAAGTTCCGAGGATGTCCATATCATATCAATTCTAGACCATGATTTATGTCTATTTGAGTAAAATGTATATTGTAGTTTCTTTGGATTTTTTTCTCTCCGTATATCTTGGATACAGAGTTCTTCTGCCATTTTTAAAAATGCGTTAGGTAATATATTTCTTCCTTTCCTCCATTGTTTGGTGCTTTTATAGTCCAAAGTTCCATCTGTTATTGCATTGAAGCCTCCCATTATACAAAGATTTTGATAGTCCAATTTTAATATTTTTTTATATAATTTTTGGTAAAATTGTTCTTGTTTATCGTTTGGTGCATATGTTGCTACCATCAGTATCTGTTTTTGATTCATCATTATTTCCACCATTAATATTCTTCCCTCTTCATCCGCATAATTTCAACAGGAACTTTTATTGGCAGGTACAGACAGCAGGAAGTCTAGGCAGGATCTGAGGGCTTTCCTGCCTGAATCAATAGTAAAATCATGCAATAGAAACCCCGCCCCAACTGTCCATCCAGATGGTTCAAACAGGCCAATCTACAGGTGACACCATACTGTGGGAAACGAGCCGATAAGGCGCCTCTCTCAGGATTGTTAGGTTTTCGCTGTTTCCTCCCCTCTGCATTGAGATAAGGCAGATGGCCCAAGGCATTCCATTCACACCCTGAAGAGAATACATCAAAGCAGATAGAGGAATCGTCCTACATGCGATGCATGTTCCCCCCTCCTCCCTTAGGAGAATGGCAGAACCCGAACAGCTTAAACAGAGGAATTAAAGAGAATTAAAAAAATAGGGTTCTGACATGTCGCCCCCTAGAAAAATGAGAGATCCACCTGGAGACATAAATAATAATAATAATAATAAAAGGGGAGAGAATTGAAACAACAAGATTAATCAGACTTATCCGGATAATGGGTGTGAAACCTCTTTAGTAATCTAGGGACCCTGACATGTTTCTTATGTACCCACTCATTTTGGGATGGTGGGAGGTCCTTCCACATCACCAAATATTGGGTTGATCCATGATGTTTCCTGGAATCCAGTATCTCCTTAATTTCAAAATATTGTTCCCCTTCCACCATAATGGGTTGCAGGGGAGGAGCTTCGGCTGGCTTTAAGGGAGAGGTTAGCTCCCGTTTAAGCAGGTTGCAATGGAATACAGGGTGAACTTGTCTCAACTTTTTGGGAGCTCCAATTCTACTGTTACTGGATTGATTATGCGTTTTATGGGGAATGGTCCTACGAATTTTGGGCCTAGTTTTTTTGAGGGCTGCAGAGATTTTAGGAACTTGGTTGAGAGATATACCCTTTCCCCCACTTTGAATGGTTTTGGTTCCATTTGTTTTTTGTCTGCCTGTGCTTTATAAGTCTCTCTCGCCTCATCCAAACCTTTTCTAACCACCAGCCATGTGTTTTGTAGTTGCTTAATCCATTACTTCAAGGAAGAGATTGTGGGTTCGTTGCTTGGTAGCTCAGGCATTGGGTTGAAGCTTTGCCCTGTTGCCACTTGGAATGGTATGTAACCGGTGCTTGAGTGCACTGTGTTGTTATAAGCCACTTCTGCGAAGGGCAGTAGCTCAGTCCAATTATCTTGTTGGTAGTTTATGAAGCCCTCAGTTATTGTTCTAGTATTGAGTTCAAACGTTCTGTCCCACCATTCGTTTGCGGATGATGACTAGATGACAGGCCCTGATTGGTACCAAGTAGATCCAAAAAGGCTCTCCAGAACTCCGAAGTGAATTGGACCCCCCTGTCTGAAATTATTCATTGTGGAGCCCCATGCAGCCTGTAAATATGCTGCACGAACAACTTGGCCAAGGTCTTGGCGGTGGGAATTTTCTGGCAGAGAATGAAATGGACTTGTTTGGAGAATAAGTCCGTCACTACCCAAATGACAGTGTTTCCTGTGCTTTCTGGAAGCTCTATTATAAAATCCGTAGAAATCTCTCTCCAGGGTGCTGAAGGGCTAGCAATCGCTTGCAATAGTCCCGGGGTTTTCCCCTGTCTCTGCTTTGCTGCCACACAATGTCACAATGCCACAAATGTCCTTCTTTATAGAGGGCCACCAGAACTGCCTCTTGGTCAGGTGGAGAGTTTTCACGAACCCGAAATGTCCAGCCACCTTCGAGTCATGGCAAAGCTGCATGAATTTTACTCTCTGGGTTTTTGGCACGTAAAGTTTTCCTCCCACCCAAGGCAATTTGTCTTTCATTGAACAGAGGTTTTTGTGACTGAGGAACCACTTGTCCTTTTCTAATGCCTCTCTAAACTCAGCCCCTGTGCTACTGTCTAGGGAGGGCTTCTCCCTTGTGTGACTCTTTGCAGTGGTCGGGGCCTCCAGTTTTCTGACTGATGGCGTTGGCTTGTGCTCTCGTGGTGACTTGGGCCGCTAATTGCTGCAGGGTCATCAAAGGTTTAACCATGTCGGTCTTTATGCTATTGTACTGTGGCATCCTTGATAACGCATCGGCCAAAAAGTTCTTCCCCCCTGGAATGTACTTAATAGAGAAATCAAATCGGTGGAAATGTTGGGACCACCAAGCTTGTTTTGGGGATAACTTCCTTGGTGACTTTAGTGCCTCAAGGTTTTTATGGTCAGTCCACACCTGGAAGGGGATTTTGCTCCCTTCCAGGAAAAGCCTCAAAGTGAGAAGGCGCCTCTCTCAGGAGGGGAGGAAACGGTTTTCGCCGTTTCCTCCCCTCCACATTGAGATAAGGCAGATGGCCCGAAGCATTCCATTCACACCCCGAAGAGAATACATCAAAGCAGATAGAGGAATCGTCCTACATGTGATGCATGTTCCCCCCCTTCCTCCTTAGGAGAATGGCAGAACCCGAACAGCTTAAACAGGAATTAAAGAGAATTAAAAAATTAGGGTTCTGACATACACTTTGAGAACAAGCAACTAAATTTCATTTTTAATGTGTGCCGTTGTGCCCACAGTAAAAAATGACAATAAAGGTTATCTATCTATCTATCCATCTAAATATAATGACTCCTATATTTAAATCTCCTATGTTTAATTAATGAAATGTATTGTACATAAAGTATTCTTTTTAAATTCTGCATATATTTTACATTTTAGATATGCATCTCTTAGTTTTAAAACAGCCTGCGATGCAAAGCTAGCTGTGAAAGAAATGAATGGGAGAGAAATAAAAGGAAAAGCAATGAAAGTTCAACTTAAAAGGACAATTAGGGGAAAAGGAATCCAAGACAATCAAAACTGTATGAAACAAAAGTGTGAAAATCAAAGGCCACTTTCTAAACATCGAAACAAATATCAGAAAAACTCTGATCTGATTTTGGAAGTTCCTGCTGTAATCTCAGCTACATTCATACTGCCTCCAGATGATCCTTTCTCTTTAAAAACGTCTGATGTCTCCAAAGATGATTTGAAGTCACCATTGCCTGCTTTGCCATTGGCAAATGTTTTCAGACCTGCCTCAGGTTCTTCAGAAGTGCTCCTTTGTGTTTCAGATTCTTCCAAAGTATCCAATTCTGACACTTTATTTTCTAAATCTTTACCAAAAGAATCATCCTTTGAAGTAGATCAAGAGGTAACTTTTATGAGATTGCATATCAGAACATAAAGACATATCTGTTTATCTATTGCAAGGTTTAATATAGATAAGCTTGTTTAACTGGTAAGTGCAGGTCTTTTGAGATCATCATTTCTCTTAATGCATTAAACAATGATTAAATGGCTTCAACAACAATTTTTATTAACATTTCAGTTAATCAACTTCTATATATGACTAAACTCTTGCGTCTGTCTGCTGGTAACCTTCAATTGGACAAAACAGTGCATTGTAGGGCAACAATTTTTGAACCAAGGTATCTCAAATGGGTTAACTACAGAATGTGTCAAAATCCATTAATCCCATGGGATTTAAATTTGGTAAAGTTGTGGCTACTTCAGTAATGCCATGTTCAGTCTTGCTCACGTGATCATCATTTTCAACACTCCCTGACAGCTTTCCACAAGTCAGTGGGGAAGCCGGCAGGAAGTCTAAACTTGATTGGGATTGCCATTGTTCTCTGGCATCTTCCCACAAGCAAAGTCAGTGAGGAAGCCAGCAGGAAGTTGCAAGTACAAGGCCAACAGACAGGTAAATAGCTGCTGCCAGGTGGGGGAGGAAACAGAGGGGTTCCTGAGAGGTGCAGCAAGGATTAGGGAGGATGTGGGATGTGTGAGAGCCACAGGAGGGAATATAAGGGTGCAGTGTAGATCAGGAAGGGTGTATGGGGGCATGGTGTAGATCTGGCAAGTGTTTTGTAGGTCAAAGAGGGTGCGTGCGGGTCTACAAGTGGCCATAGAGGGAGTAGGGGAGGAAACTTACCCAAGCAACTTGCAACCCTCCACGCTGACTTCCCAATTGACTTTTTTTTTTGCAAGCTTCCCACAAGCATAGTCAGTGGAGAAGCCACCAGCAAGTTGGAAATCACTTCTACTCCAAGTGCTTTTTTGCTTACCCATGGTCATTCTGTGACACAACTGAAATGATAGCCCAATGGGTCATTGATTACCTAGTTTCTATTAAAGTTGGTATCAGAGATCCAGTGATAAAACAATATTGTTAATTTTAACTGCATTTGATACTGATTCTACTGTAACAATTGCTATGGTTATATCTATTTGATTGGAATTTGAAAGGGAACGTTTTGATAATTCTTCCTTCAGCTAATTCAACTAACCTATTAAAACTGCCATGTCTGTAAAATTGTGAAAAATTACTTTCATCAGTTTGGTTGTATTGAATACATAACAGAAGTTCTTATTTCTGAAAACTTCAGTTATGTTCTTTCTAATGTTACAGCATTGTTTAAATGTTAGTTTCCATAATGAGAGCATTAATATTGTAATCTTGAGTGCAATTAACAGTTTTTGTTTATTTTATATCTAGGATATTGCAGACAGCCTCTTGCCATTTAGCTCAGTACAGTATACTCCAAATCCATCATCTACTTTTATACCTCCAAATACATTAAACTTAACGAGTTTCCGCAAAGTAGTAAAGAAACTGGAAGAGTTATATCCAGAGATTACTAGGTGAGTGTGTTATTCAGAGGTGATATTTGTAGGAATATATTTATCAAGCTGATCTTGGAAGTTCTCATTTATTTTATTTTAGAGACAACATTTTGGATGCTTTGGTAGAGATAAAAGAAAACAAGGGTCAGCTTAGCGGTTTGCCCTTAAGCACAATTGTTCAAATGACTTCATCTCTCCTGAATAAGAAATTTGCATCACAATCAGAAAAAAAGTAATCTGAGAAATAAATAAGTGAGTACTTTGAAAATGCATTGAAATGTATGTTTAGAAATCTCTGATTGTAATGAATTTCTACCCCTACTGCATTTTACATTTGCTTAATACTAAATATTTTGGAAGTAAATGCCCAATTAATTCAAGGGGTTTTTACTACTGTGATAATTAGCTTAGCAACAGGGTATTAAAACTATAGTTTTTCTATATGCTGCTGTTTTTATGGAATTTTTAATTAAAAGCCAAAGATCTTGAAATTCAAAAGTGTGAAATTCATACTAAGTAGCCACCATGCTATAGGAAAGTGGGAAGAAAAGGAATAGGAAAAATCAAGCGGGAAAACTATTTCAGACAACAGTAGATGTGAAAAGATGTGGGGGTCTTGGTAGATCAAAAACTGAACATGACCCAACTAGGTGGTATAGCTGTGGGGAAAAAAATCAATCCTAGTCTGCATCAGGATCAAGACATGTCATTTAGACAATTACATCTAGTTCTGGAATATGTATTCTTTAGTTAAAATAAATGGAGAAAATTAATCAAATATTGTTATTAGTATCTACTAGGATTGATGGGGAACTTTAATTGGTCACAACGTTCCAGAGAGGCACTCAATCAGGCATGGTCTTCCTAAGAGATGTTTCATTTGTAGTGCTGACAATTTTCTCCTTCAGATGGTAGAGAAAGGTATCAGCAATTTATTTGCTATTACTGATAGTGAAGACTTAGTCACTTAAGTTACTTAAGAAACTGGCAATGTATACCTTAAATATAGCAGGGTAAGAGGAATGTTGGGAAAAGTGACTATGTAATGTTGGAATACCTAAACAAGGAATCTAAAGCTATGTAAAAAGCTCAGAAAAGTTCTAAATACAATAAAGGAATATAGTATAAGAGATGGAAAGATAAATAGTTCACAAAGGAAGAATACAAGTAGTCCTCGACTGACAATAGTTTATTTAGTGACTGTTCAAAGTTACAGCGGCACTGAGAAAAGTGACTTATGACAGTTTTTCACACGACCGTTGTAGCATCCCCATGGTCACGTGATCAAAATTCAGATGCTTGGCAACTGACTCATATTTATGACAATTGCAGTGTCCCAGTGTCATGTGATCACCTTTGCGATCTTGTGACAAGAAAAATCAATGGGGAAGCCAGATTCACTTAATAACTATATTACTGAATAACAACTGCAGTGATTCACTTAATAATTATCACTCTTACTACTGTGATAATTAGCTTAGCAACAGAAATTTTGGGCTCAATCATGGTTGTAAGTTGAGGACTACTTGTATAGACCTGCTTCCTATGATCTGGATTTTGTGCACCACAAAATGATGGTGTTGGCAATGGTGATAAGAATGCACCTCAAGAAAGCATTTGTATGATACAAGTAGTCCTCAACGTGCAACCATTTGGTCAGTAACCATTCAAAATTGTGACAGCATTTAATAAAAGGAATTATGGCCTGTGCCAAATTATGGTTGTTGCAATGCCCCCATAGTTATGTGATCAAAATTCAGATGCTTGGCAGCCTGTCCACCCTACAGGGATGTTGCAACTTCCTCCATCCACCTATTTCCCACTACTCAGCTGGCCACCAGGCCTATCAGTATCTGCTAATTGCACAGTTTGGAGAAGGAGGCTTCTGAAGGATTGTGAGAGCAGGTTGCATTCTCGCAGTGCTTTGGAAGCCGCCTTCAAATCATGTGATTTGGAGAAGGCGGCTTCCAAATGATCATGAGAATGGAGCCTACTTGGAGAATGATGCAAAACAGCCTCCATTAAGAAGACTGGTTGCTCCTGTCAGCAACTGGAGAAAAAGAGTGAAGGTAAGTAAGGTCTTTGTACACATAAGTGAAAAAAATAGTTAACAAGTTAAACAACAGCAAAATTAAATTTCAAAGCACCCTGTTAACAGTCTGTTATTGTAATTTACTCATAGAAAATCTACAGGGTTTCCTATTTACCACAAATCACCACAATCATTATCTCTGAGTCCAGGGTCAAATACCCTCATTTGGTTCTTAATAGTGAAACCTTTCCTTTGGTTTTTAATTGGGAACTTTACCAACAATTGTATCTCATTTCCAAAGTTCATAAGTCTGTAAATATCTCTGCCACATCTATTGTTGAATAATTATCCTTGACAACACCGCATTCCTCTTGCCAAGAAAGTTCAGTCCATCTTTCATCATATCCATTATCTTGGAATTTCTTATATTCATATCCTTTCAGTCTTTTTTGGCAAACCAAACCCTTTCTTCACATCTGACTGCAACAGATCAAATTCCAATTCCTCAAATTGCAAATCAGGCCCAACTGTTATTTTCTGCTTTTGGATATCATCTTGGGTTTGCTAAACTGTTATTGACCCATCAAATTTTTTGTTTATGTTTTCAAATAAAACCCATCAAAAATTAAGAGATAAATATCAAGTCTCTTTTTAAAAAAGAAAAAAGCTAGAAAGAGCAATATTTATAGTATAATCCTGTGTAAGTGTAAATGTAAACACACTCCTTATGGTTAAATAATAATAATTTTGTATTTAACAGTAAACAAAAGCAGAAAAAAGAAGTTGTAAAGGTCCAGCAAGGGGTTATAAAATAGATCAAAAGTCAACTAGTCATAAATCAAGAAATTGTAAAGCTCCCAAAAGTGCAATTAAAGGTATGCTTAAGAAAGATGAGCAACTGAAGGGAAATTGTGTTGAGACCAGACCTTCCGATTGCTCCTTATCAAGAATTGCAGGTGTCCAGCTCCCTTCTCCATCTATCACGATCGTCCAAAGGTTGTCTTGGGTCCTTCCTAGTCTCCCCTTCAAAAAACTGGAAGCAAAGCCACCAAATAAACAGTTATATCAGAGTAATCATCTTAGAACGAGTTGAATCAGTTGTTATATGCCCATGGGTTGATATATCTATCTTATTAAGCTGGACTGATTCTAGATTACAATTATCTTCATGCTCCCCTGTAAATTAGTGTTACTCTTGACAGTTGGCCGAATTCACAAGAAGCAGAGAATTTTCTGGCATGTAAACATGGAGTGAGATTGGGTTTACTGGTCTATTTTTTACTAATATTCAGATGACAAGGTTGTGATCTGTAATCTCAATGACCAACTTGGCTTTAGGTTAACTCCTAATTTGTTCTGTCAAGATGCAGTCTTTCTGTATTTGTAGTTCTATATTCAGTAAAGTATTTAATAATTTTTGCAAATTTAATAAAATGGATATAAAAATTGTATTAATGTTTTAAAAGCAAACTATGATATTTAAAATATTATTTCTCAGTAAACGATTATTCAATTTCCTGCAGACACTTGTGGATTTCCTGATACATCATTACAGTTTACAGTCATTTTACTTTATCTCTAATGAAGCCACATTTGCAGAATTGAAACAATCATTTGAAGAGTATTGAAAACCATGAGCTTTCTACAGCATTTGAATTTAAATAAGAATAAAACATTAATTTAGGGAAGACCATGAGTTTATAAAAAATACTTCTGTTTTCACTGTTTATATTGTAGTTTATAAGAACTAGGAATTGTAAGAAATGACCTAATGTTTAATCCTTGCTTCAAACTCAAAATATTAATCCATTCTTTTTTTATCATATGTTGTTAACTACTGTAAATATTAAAAATAAATGAATCTTGTGTGGTTAAAATGTTTAATTGCAATCTAAATAGTTCTATTGCGGTATGATTTATTAATTGAATTCATTTCTTACTGAAGTGATGAATCCCATTTTTTTAAAAAATGTATTCATATGAAATAAACACGGTTATTTTCACAAGTATATGATTTTTTTCCTAACTCATTGAACAAAGCCAGTCAAAATGTAGCATATTTAAAAATGTGTTTCATAGAAGAAGTATTCAATGTATTTTAGATTTTAAGTTCACAAGTTTAAAAATTCATTTTGACAAGATCATTTCCAGCTGCTGTTTTTAAGGTAGATCTGTAATGGGGCCTTGTTCAACTGGGATCTCATTGTTAATAAGAGAGCCAAGGTAGCATGTATTACTGAGATCTGGCTTGGTCCAAAAAGGGTGTGTGCGTGGTCATTTCAGAGATAAGCCCAGCTGATTTCCAGGTATGCATTTGTAGAGATAGAGGTCATGTAGAGGTCGTGAGCAGCACACTGCCCACCTCGATCATGCTTCAAATACTATGATCTCACCCTGTTCACATCGTTAGTAGGAGATAAGACACTGACACTGGCTGGTACATGGTACATGATCTCACCTCGAATGAAATAACAGGAAGATTGGCGTGGAGAATTAACCAATAGAATGCTGTTGCTCCCTTCTACCTTTTGCTGCTTGTAAAACTGTATAAAAGCAATAAACACTGCATAGGCAGTGAGACATCTTTGCATCCTGCTATGACTGGTCTCAAACTCCAACATGCATTACCAGAGATCTCATGGCAGGATGATGGTGTAGCAGTTGCCATCTAGGAATCTCTTATGGCTTTCAGGAGTGTTGCTCTACAGGTCACAGGATGGGAAACCTTGTTCATTAAGTTGAGCTTTAGGGAGCAGTTTGGGTTGGTGATGTTTTACCAGCCTCCCTGCTGCACAGTAACCTCCTTGCCTAAGCTTTTTAAATCCATTTTTGGTTGATGATAGAGTTTCCTAGACTTGTGGTCTTGGGGGATCTCAAGCTATCTACTCTAGGAATGAAGCTGAGGAGAGTTCATGGCCACAGGTCTATCACAGATCATCCAGAGCCCAACACCGGACAGTGATCCTAACTGGGTGTTCTTATCGAGCAATGGGTATGTGAGTTGAAATTGGAGGAACTCTCAGTATCTCATCATGGACAGATCATGCCCTGATGACTATGAAATTATCTAGCACTCTGTCCATTGTGGGTAGACTGGACCAATTAGATTGGTCCACCACTGGTGACTGATGGACCCAAATGGGTTTCAGAGGCAGCTGGGGTGTTTCCTGATGGTCTGCTGCATGGTCCATCTGAAACCCTGGTTGCTGCTTGAAATAGGGTATCAGCCAAAGCTTTGGAGTGGATCATGCTCATACAACCTCTCCCCTCTTGTGGGTCCTATTGCATCCCATGGTTCATGGAGGAGTTGGAGTTGAAAAGAGAGAAGAGACATCCAGAGAACTGTGAGTGAAGGACAAACTCGACTAAATATGGATTAAAACCACTATTAAGCCCTACCTTATGGCAATTAGGGCAGTGAAAGGTCCACTTCTTTACTCATGACCATGGATTCCCATCCTGCACCCCTCTTTTGAATGACCCATGTAAATGGGGCTTGGAGAATCTCATTTAGAGATGGAAGAATTTGCTCAGTATCTATTGGACAAAGTTACTCATATTCACTCAGAGTTGGATGACTGTCTTGTTGCAGATCTGGAGAAGGTATCTGGAGAAGGAGTCTTGCCCAGATATCTGGAATCAGTTTGAACCTGTTGGACCTGAGGAAGTGGACAAGGTTGTTAGGACTGAGTTCAACCATCTGCTCTTTAGATCCATGCCCTTCCTTATGACTCGGGTGGTGGTGGTGGTGGTGAGTCGGTTCTAGCAGTGGTGAACTCTTCCTTAAATGAGGTGGTTGTTCCTTTATTTCTTAAAGAGGGCTTGGTTCACCCCTCCTCAAGCCATCTCTGGACCCCACAATATTGGACAATTTTAGTCTAGTATCTAATCTCTTTCTGGGAAAGGTAGTTGAGAAGATGGCCATGCAGCAGCTTCAGAGGATCTTGGATGAAGTGGATTATCTAGATCCCTTTTAGTTAAAAGTCTGAGCTGGGTATGGGACAGAAACTGGATCATCACACTTTTGGATGATCTCTGACAAGGACAGGATGAAGGTTGTGCATCCATCCTTGTCCTACTTGATCTACTATGTCATCACCTCACTCCTTCCTGGGAAACTGCAACTTCACTGTAGTCCAGACCAGCTTTCAATACCATCAGACCATGGCATCCTTCTGGATTGCCTATGGGGATTGGGATTGAGTGGCACTGTATTGTGGGGGTTCACCTCTTTTCTCTAGGGTCAGTTCCAGTTGGTGATCATTGGGGAGGAAATCCCTTACTCAGCCCCTACTATGTGAGGTGCCACGGAATTAATTGCTCTCTCTGTTCCTATTCAACATCTATGTGAGGCTCCTGGGTGAGATCATCTGTCACCATGGGGTAAGATATTGTCAGCCTTCCCAGGTAGACCAGACAGGAAATGGACCAGATGAACTGATTCTACATCACCTTATTATAAGGCTATATTAGCAGAATCTTGAAAGACTGAAAGTACAGGTCTCTTTTTACAGCCTGATAAACTAGGGCAGATCCTTTTTAAATTTGTCTGTCTGTTAATCTGTTGTGGGATCTCTGCCCCCCAGCAATATTATCTGATTATTCCCTAGGCAGCATCTCTTCTCATGTTTCATAGTCATTCCTACATATCATTACAATTATTCCTAATTATTCATTCCTCATACATTTCTGTCCCAGATTAATTAAGTGATGCTGTGGACATCTTATCCCAGTGTCTGAACATTCTGAGCCTTTAAATGGGAATAACAAACTCCAGGTGAACCCAGGTCCACTGATGGAGAAGATGGCAAGGAAGTGACAGCAGGGAGAAAGCAGAGTTGCTTAATTATTTCTTTGCATCTGTCTTCATACAAAAAGAAAAAATAGTCCAACCTAACAGAAATGTAACTGTAAAAGACAGACTAGAAATTCAAATTAAAATAGGCAAGAAAATGGTAAGAGCACACCTGACCACTCTAGACAAGTTTAAATCACTAGGACCTGATGGATTACATCCCAGAGTAGGGAAGGAACTGGCAGACGTGATCTCAGAATCATTGAACCATATCTTTCAAAGATCCTGGAGCACTGGGGAACCACCAGAGGACTGGAAAAGAGCTGATGTTCCCATCTTCAAAAAGAGGGAGAAAAACAGATCCAGAAAACTACAAACCAATCAGCCTTACATCAATATCTGGTAAGATCCTGGAAAAGATAAGCAACAGATCTGCAAGCACTTAGATGCAAACAATCAGAAGCCAACACGGGTTTATCAAAAACAGATCATGCCAAACAAATTTTATTTCATTCTTTGACAAAGTGACTAAATTGGTCCACCAGTGAAATGCTGGATTACCAAATAGTATACTTGGATTTCAGTAAGGAAATTGACAAAGTAGACCACAATCTACTTGATAAACTAGAAAAATGTGGGATAGACAACATCACCACTAGATGGATTTGTAATTGACTGACAAACAGCATTCAATGTGAAGTCCTTAATGGAACTACATCTATATGGAGGAAAGTAAGCAGTGGAATACCCCAAGGTTCTGTTTTAGGCCAAGGACTCTTCAATATCTTCATAATATCTTCATAAACAATTTAGATGAGGGAATAGAAGGGGAACTCATCAAATCTGCAAAGACATGAAGCTGGCAGGAATAGCCCACACCCCAGAAGATAGGCTCAGGATCCAGAAGGATCTTGACAAACTTGAACACAGCCCTATCTAACAAAATGAAATTCAGTGGTGAGAAAAGTAAGGTTTTACACTTAAGCAAGAAAAACCAAATGTAGACTGAAGACTAAAATATATGAAGAACGGTTGCAGGAATAGCCTAGTGAAAAAAAGGACTAGGGGCAATATGATAAGTGTTCCTCTGTATTTGAGGAGCTGCCACAAAGAAGAGGAGGTCAACTTATTTTCCAAAGCACCAGAAGGCAAGGCAAGGCAAGAAGGAAGACGACCCAGGAAACTATATGTGTCACTTTGACTCCTATAATGGACAAGGTTTTCAAACAGATTACAGTATCAGTACTTTGGTGAACACTTGTGGGCATACTAACAGGAGTCGGAATGGATTTATCACAAATAATTCCAGACTAGCCTTATTTCCTTCCTTGATCTTGTTAACTTGGTCAATCAGGAATGTATAAGACAGGGTGTATCTGGATTCCAGTAAAATAAAAACTTTGACAGATTATATTTTCTTACAGTTAAGTGGGTTTAATAATATATTGCTAGATAGACTCACAGTAGGCAAAATTAGTGCTAATAGATGGATCTACTTCGGCTTGGAGAATTGAGTGGAGTGCCAGGAAGCTTAATCCCAAGTCCTGATATTTTAATGTTTTTTATCAAAGACTTGGTGAGTGGTGAGTACTCGTAAAGCTTGCAGAGAGCACAAAACTGGGGTAGTGGTGGTATAAGTAAGTAAATAAATAAGAGAAGATTAAAAAATATATAAACAGACTTGAGCAGTAAGCTGAAATGAATGAATGGAATTTATTCAAGAAGAAATTTAAAGTTCTGCATCTGGCTAGGATGGGTGGTATTGGCTTGGCAGTATATGTAAAAATAATCTGTACTCGGGTCAAATCCAAGTGAAACATAAGCCAACAGTATGATGCAGCTGCTGAAAAGATAAACACTATTCTGCAGTACACGAACAAGGGCATGGTGCTCAGACCATGAGAAGTAGTTTGAAGTACTGTATTTAATTTTGGGCACCACTACTCAAACATGATAGTGATAAACTGCAGCAAATACTGAGGCTATTGATGGATGAAGGCTCCACGAGCCAAGGCCTATAAGAATGTTAAAGTATCTGGTTATATTTTGCTTTACAGAAATTATAGCTGTGAGGACATGGTATTACAACAGTTTTCCAATACTGGAAGATTTGTCACTGCCCTAATGGACCCTAACTCTTGACTGAGTTGCAGGCAGTGGAAGAGACTGCTACACAATTTGGTGAATTTTTTGCAGTAGTGCTTGAGACAAAGGCTGGAAAATTATCAGAGATGCTCAAGTAGATATGCTTCTAGCATTAAGCAGGACACTTGGAAATCTTGTTGGACAGAGTATTTTCCAAGTTATACAAGTTTGTCTTAATGGGTAGAATATATTTTTTAAATGCACAATGTTGCGTATTTTATGAAAGGGCATTATCAAGAATAGCTTAAAAACCATATTTGCCTTCAAAAAAAAGAAAAAAGAAACTGCCCTTTTCTCCATCGCTGGGGGGGGGGGGAGGAGTACTGTATCGGAGATAAAGACACAAAACCACCCCCAAGGGTAGCCTTTCCCGCTCCTCTCCGGGCAACGGCCCCTCATACTATCCCCGAAGGAGGTCATACAACAGTGGCGGCTGGATAACACTAGAGTTTATTGTCTTTTGCTTTCGACTCTTGGCTACTCTCCATGCTGCCCTCTTTCAACTCTGATCTTTGAGTGAATAATAAAACCCGGAATTCGTGAGCCTTGGTTAATCCACCTTCAGGCAGTCTCAGAAATAGAACCCACAAGACGAAAAACCTGCGGTTCCGCCAGCACAAATGAGTTTATTTTAAATATTTTTGCTACGCATGTTCCTTCGCCTTGCGAGAGAGTCTGGTGCAAGCTCCCCCTCACGGCAACAACACGGTCCCCCGCCGACCAGCAAGTCCCTGGAGGAAGAAGGAAAACGAAAATCATTCCTTCGCTCTTCCTCTGCCCTCCCCAAAACGACCCAATCAGAACTCCCTCCCTTTCCACGTGCCCTTTGTGGTAGCTAAAGAAGGAAGGGGGCGGCTCGTGGGCCCGTTTGCTACGGGCTCGTGTCTTGCCACCTCCCTTAGTGGAGGCTTTTTACGAGGTTGAATTGGTTGCACTTGGTCCTGCCCATCTTTCTGTGGAATAATTCGTTCGTCAAAGATTCCTGTTGCTTAAAATAAAGTCCCTTGGCGTCGACAGGCTTCATTCCTCTACTGGAGCCATGGCTTTGGGAATGGTCTCCCTACTGAAGCATTGCTTGTGGCTTGGTCTTGGTGAGTGCCGCTTCGTGCCAGTATAGAATATGGCTATTTAGAGGCGAGAACAGAGAGGTGGGCAGGTCATCTACACGTTGAGGTGATATAGGCTAAAATCTGAATGGGGGAATTTAGTACATATATGTATATATATGTAGGTGTATATGTGTGTGTGTGTATGTATATATGTGTGTATATATATGTATGTATATGTATGTATATGCGTATACATATACTCTGTAATTATTTTGCTGTCCGTGTATTGCTGTATTGCTGTCAATCTGCCTTTTGATGATGATAGCTATGACGGTACAGGTGATGATAATTAATGGCAGTACAAAACAATTTATCAGATTCCCACAAAATAACTTTTGCTTTGAATCAACAAACTTATTTTTCTAACAATATCAACTTTCAGCTGCAATGGAATTGTATAATGCCTTCTGCATTTATAAATACAATTTGCACAAATTACTTTTGAGTTTGTATTCTGTTTCTGTTTTATCAGCTTATGTTTTGCCATTCAGTCTAACTGTGAGATGCTTTGAGTTCAATGAGAATTCAATTCTATCATTCTACAGATGTGTTGCATTTCAACTCTCTCTCTTGCATGTTGAAGTGCTGGTCATTCTACTATATTCTCCTCTAAATAATATAGTGATGAGGACTGGGCCAAAGTTGAATTTCCCATCCTTCTGATTAGCTAAGCTAGGGCTACATAAGCAGAATGAGCAAATGGATACTGACCTGAGCCACAAGGAAGGCTGTTCCTCTTTGCAGGGAATCACCCACCACAATGGCACAAGTCTTCCCAAGTATCAATGTTAGACTAAAATTGTAATTTCTTAAATCCTTCTCCCCCCCTTTTTTTTTTTGAGGTTAAGAACAAATTTGCTGTCTACAGGGTTTTTTTGGGGTGTGTGTGTGTCTTCAAATCAATGCTGACTCCTGGTGACTGCCTGCAGTTTTCCTGACAAGATTTTGGAAGTGGTTTGCCCTTCCCTGCTGGCTTTTGTGCCTAAGACAGGACTAAAATGATCTCCTGATTGCTATCCTGGTGCCTTAACCCAGAGTTCCCCAAACATTCTGGCTTTGTGAATGGGGAGGGGGAAGGGGGGAAGGGGATGGTTCCACATGAGCAGCTGGCAAGTGTGCATGGGTGTGCACAGCTCCATTTACGCGAGTGGTATGCACGTGCACCTGCCACTCATACAAATGGAGTACATGTGCATTTACTCACCTGCTGCAAGTGGGGATGCTTGTGCACGTGCTCACCTGCTGTTTCCATGGCCCATTTGCAAACTAGTGGGCTGCGGCCCAGAGGTTGGGGACCCCTGCCTTAACCAACTACAGGTAATCTTCAACTTATGAGTGATCATTTAACCATTCAGAGTTATAATGGGCTTGAAAAAAGTTACAGTGGATAAAGAAAGTCTACACACGTCTGTTAAAATGTCAAGAGTTTTGAGATGTAAAAAAATCAAACCAAGATAAATCACTTCAGAATTCTTTTCACCTTTAATATATCATATAAGTTGTACAATTCAATTGAAAAACAAACTGTCATGTCAAGAACAGCTGCTCCTTATGAGCCTTCCTTCACCCTCAGAAAATTTCCTGGAAGGACTGTGCTTGGTGGAGTTATGTCTCAACAGATGCCAAAGTTATTACAGTCTTCCATTTTTCTTACTCAAATTTATGGCTTTGTGTATGTAGGACAGATACTATTTTCTGGTGGAAATATTTCATAGTATTAGTGCCTTTCTGGAGTTTAGCACTAGATCCCAGAATGGATTTTGGATCCTAAAATGGGTCCTATGTTGGCAGAAAAAGTAAACATTCATAAAATCATAATCCTATAATCAAGCAAATCAAAATTATCCAAATCAAAAAATAAAAACTCATGTAAAAAAGATAAAGCCATGTGTGAAAAGCTAAGTACACCTTATGATTAAATAGCTTGTTTTAGCAGCAGCAACATGAAATAATCATTTTCTGTACGCCTTTATCAATCTCTCACATTGTTGTGGTGGAATTTTGGCCCACTCTTCTTTACAATATTGCTTCAGTTCATTGAGGTTTGTGGGCATTTGTTTATGCAGTTCTCTTGAAGTCCCGTCACAGCACAGCATTCAATTAGGATGACGTCTGTACTTTGACTTTGCAACTCCTTGATTCTTTTTCATCCATTCTGTTTTAGATTTGCTAGTGTGTGTGTGGATCATTGTCCTGCTGCATGATCCAATATTGGTTAAGCTTTAGCTGTCAGACAAGTGGCCTCATATTTGTCTCTAGAATACTTTGGTATTCAGAGGAGTTCATGGTTGATTCAATGACTAAAAGGTGTCCAGGTCCTGTGGCTGCATAACAAGGCCAAATCATCACCCCCTCCATCATTGTGCTCGACAGTTGATGTGAGATGTTTGTGCTGATATGTTGTGCTTGGTTTTTGCCAAACGTAGCACTGTGCATTATGGCCAGACATCTCCACCTTTGTCTTGTCTGTCCAAAGGACAATGTTCCAGAAGTCTTCATTTGTTCAGCTGCAACTTTGCAAACCTGACCTATGCTACCATGTTCTTTTCACAAAGAAGAGGCTTTTTCCTGGCAACCCTTCCAAAAAAACCATACTTTAGGGGTTTTTTCTAATTGTACTGCCTTGACCTTTAACATTTAACATGCTAACTGAGGCTTGTAGAGTCTGAGATGTAACTTTTGCAATTTCTCTGAGCATTGCATGATCTGACCTTGGGGTGAATTTGCTAGGACGTCCAGTCCTGGGAAGATTGGCAACTGTCTTGAATGTTTTCTACTGTGAATAATCTTCCTCACTGTAGAATGATGGACTTCAAATTGTTTGAAAATGGCCTTATAAGCCTTCTCATATTGATGGGCAGCAACAATTGCTTTTCTAAGATCATTGCTGATGTCTTTCCTCTTTGACATTGTGTTAACACACACCTCAGTGCTGGAGACCATCAAGTACCTAAAACTTCACCTTTTATAGAAGTAGTCACATTTGCTGATGATCAGTTGATCAAGGGCACCTGATTAGCAGGACCTGGCTGCTACTTAGCTTCTTCATACTTATGGAAGTACTAAGGTTTTAGCTTTTCACACATGGCTTCTCCATTTTGGCTTTCTTTTTGTAAAATAAATGATGACATGGTGTAATATGTCATGTATTGTTTTCATCTGAGGTTGTATTTACCTACTCTTAAGAGCTGCTAAGGACCAGATGATTTTTATTATATCATCATACATAAAACCATAGAACTCAAAAGGGGATGTACATTCTTTTTCACATGACTGTGTTTGTATTCTTTGACTGTGTCAGGCTACCCACAACTTAAACCTCTAAATAGAAACGATCCTTGTCTACATTTGTTGAGAAAGGTATAATTTTATTAGACATCAGGTGAATTGCAGTATTGCATAGCCAGAACTGAGAACTGCATGCCAAAATCCCTCAGTTCTACTTTCCTCCCCTTAACTGTCCCTTGCAGCCCACTCCACTGTAACCAGTCAAGTCCATGCAAGATGTTTTCATAATGGTCAGTCCAGGGGCAGCTTGGAATGCTGCTTCCTCCTTCTACCAGCATCCCTCTTCATCCCCTCTTCCCACAGTTCATGGCAGTCTGTCACTACATAACAGCGAAACACAGCAAGCATAAGGTGACAGCTGACATTCTGCCCCCCTTGAAATAAGGCGTTAGGCCTGGAAATGAAAAGCGAAGGAGAAAGATTAAGTGTGGCTTATCAGGATACTGGGCATGGAAGTTACATAAAAGCTTTGGTGCTTGCACATGCTAGGCAGCCACCCATTCAGCTTCAGAGGAGGGGAAATGCTTCCATGAGATAAGATATTGGAGTGCGCCCCTATTGGAAATGCAAATCCAAAATGACTTGTACTTAGAAATGTTGCTCGCCTTCACTGAGATTGGGAAGAGGAGTGGCTTCTGCAGGTGGTCACAAGGGGGAGGTTTTGGCTGGTTTAAGAAAGACTGCAGTGGAAAACAGGATGTATCCTCCTAAGTTTCTTTGGTAACTTAAGTTCAACAGTCACTGGATTAATAATTCTTACAATGGGAAAAGGGCCTACAAATTTGGATCCAAGCTTTTTCGAAGGCTGCCTAGACTTTAGATCAGCGGCTCCCAACCTTTTCTATACCCCGCACCCCTAGAATGCTTCTGATATATTCTCACATCCCTTACAAAAGTTCGAAATAATGAATTATGCATATACAGTATAATTTTGAAACTTCTAAACTCAAGTTTTCGCACCCCCTGGAATATCGTCTCACACCCCCAGTTGGGAACCCCTGCTTTAGATACTTGGTGGATAAATAAATTTCATTCCCTACTTCGAACATACAGAATAGACCAAAACAAAAGAGAGAGGAAAATTTAAAAAAAAATAAAAATGGAAAAAGCAAAGGTGGCATCAGCAACTAAGTTGAAATTCTGCTCCGTCAGAGCAGGATTCAATCAACTATTATCTGCTATTGAAAACACACTTTTTCTAGGTAAGTGGGTAAACATTAGAGATACAGTTGACAGGCAATTCACATCAAGTCAGATCTAGCTCTAGATATTAGACATTTGTGGAATAAATCACAGAAATGATATCCATTTAGTGATATAACTACAGCCAAGATTCAAGCACAGTCCTTAAAAAATAAACATTGGTTGTTACCTGCAGGGCTGACAACATCTACTGAAATATTTGCATAGAGTATTATGGTGGGAGTGAGTGTGGTAGACATCCTCAGATGACAGCAAAAAGATAGAGAAATCTCAAGATATTTCCCTACAATGTAGTGGCCATCTCAATTTTTGCAATCCAGATTTGATTGTATGACTGCTCTACTTCTGAGCTCTGAATTACCATTGTTGCTATGCTTATCTAGAAATAGCTTAAGCAGAAGAAAAAATTATTCTGATATTTTCACTGATGAATTATTTTGACTTTGCTGCTAAAACATATGAACAGTAAGTTTTTTGCTTGTACATATTTATTCCTTTCTTTGATATGTACTAAAATATATGCAGGTAGTCCTCGACTTACAACCACAATTGAGCCCAAAATTTACGTTGCTAAATGAGACATTTGTTAAGTGAGTTTTGCCTCATTTTATGACTTTTTGTGCTACAGTTATTAAGTGAATCATTGCAGTTAAGTTAGTAACCTGGTTGTTAAGTGAATCTGGCTTCCCCATTGACTTTACTTGTCAAAAAATCACAAAAACTGATCTATGACCCTGGGACACTGTGATTGTTCTAAATACGAAGCAGTTGCTAAGATTCTGAATTTTGATCACGTGACTATGGGGATTCTGCAATGGTCATAAGCGTGAAAAATGTCACTTTTTTCAATGCTGTTGTAACTTTGAACTGTCACTAAATGAACTGTTGTTCATTTAGTATACGACTACCTATACTAAACCTAATTTGATAGGAATTCAATCCTTTATTTAGATACTGCTATTATTTTCTTAAAGACCTCCCTCCAAAATTTGATAGTTTTTTATTCTACTGAATATGGAAGAAAGTTTCTTTTTGATTAAAAGCACCATGTAAAGAAGCTATGTATTATATATGAGGTTCTTATAGAGGTTACATACCACCTCTGTAAAACCTTAGATTAAGACAAGATAATTGAAGTCAGTAGGAATGTCCCCACATTTCCACAATTGTTTCCGTATTGTCTCACCCAATTGCTTGTCTAAATCTCACTTCCAAATCTGTTTAAAGTCTAGGTATCTCTATTTCCACAAGGATTATTACCGATATTACAGTATTATGTCGATATATTTTGATTGTAGAAAAAAGCATTAATTTCTCAAAATTGGACACTTCACAAGTAAAACTTACACATCTAGCTTGATTGCTGGTGACTTCATCTTGTGCATGCTGTTTTCTTGGCAGTAGTATAAATGTGGTTTGTCACTGCCTTTTTATGGGATGTTTTTCAACTTACCAGTGCAACCTACAGATCTGGTATTTTCTGATTATCTTCTATTTAAATACTTTTTTCTTTTATAGGTTGGGTAAAGTCAGTTAGGGCTATGCATTTGCTACATACAAATTTAAAATAAAGATCTTTAGATATCAAATGTGGCTATATAATGGCCCTACTTAGACTATCATAAAGGAGCAGATACTGTCTGCTAAAATTGTTACATTGCTTCCTTTTCTTCATAAAACACTGCTGGAGAGAAAAGTAGAATCATGTGTTTTCAGAGGCTTCCCAGTCAAAGACCCTGAAGAAATTGACCACAACAAATGGTAAACATGGTAAAAAGGATACTAAATGATCACTGCAATGTCAAAGGGTAAAGTCACTGTAATATTAAAATACAAAAGTTAATTCAATTAAGGGATTTGCTATATGAAAACATCAGTTGCTTTTAGGAAGTATCCCTGATTAAAAGTACTTTCTTACATAAAGCCCAGCAAACCCCAGACATTCCATTGACGTGCTGGAAGACTGGAGAAGAGCAAACCCATACCCAATACAGCAGAGGTCGCCAACCTTTTGGGCACCAGGGACCGGTTCCGTGGAGAAAGGTTTTTCCACGGACTGGAGAGTGCGTGGTTTTGTGTGCTGCCTGCATCCCACGGATGGGGATTTGCTTGTTTGTGTGGACCGGTTGCTGGCATGCTGTGGCCTGGTACCGGTCCATGGACTGGGGGTTGGGGAGCCCTGCAATACAGTATTCAAAAAGAACAGGAATGAGCTAGGAAGCTGTACACCCATTGATATATGTACTTGAGTTTATTTCCTTAAGTATATTTACATTTTACACTTTACAGCATATTGTATCTGTGAGCAATAATAAAAAAAATGCTCTTGTTACTAAGAACCACCCTGTGTTTGTCAGGAACAAGTCATTTCAATTTAACTCATATATTTTTATGGCAGTTTAATAGAACAAGGAAATGTTGTGTAATGTCCCTTACTTCAATAAAGTACTGTATATAACAAAATATTTCATGATATCTTGTAAACAAGCTGTATGAATATAGGCTAGAGAGCTAGTCACCTAGTACTGTGTTATAGCCATATGTAACTGGTTAAACAAATGCATCTAAAGGGTGCTTTTTAATGGTTTTGTATGTCACTGACTAATCCTTTCAAACCAGAAGTGCCTTAAAAGGTGCCTCTGACATGAATGGGAACTTGGGAGAAATTAATAAGTGGAACCCAGAGATTCCATCTTCACCACTGCCCTTGCAAATGCCATGATTAAGGTGGTATAAATAATTGTGAAATTAAGAAAAAATAATCAAGAGGCTGGAAAGTGATGATTTATTACATTTGCAGATGTCATCAAGCTAGCAGAATTGGATAACACTAATCATGATTCAAAATGATATTGACAGGCTTGAACATTGTATCCCCTTAATAGGATGATGTTTAGTGAGTAGTGTAAGGTCCTGCACCTGAGTAGAAAAAATCAAATGCAGAGGTATGGAACTGGGGGGAACCTGGCTTGGTGATAATATATGTGAATAGGATTCCCAGTGAATAATGAACAAGTATATTAATATGAACAAAATAATAAAGATATTATTCAGCAGTTAAAAAGTTTGATACATGCTTGAATTGCTTTAACTGTGGTGGAATCTTCAGCTAGAGAGGGAAGGAAGAGTGAAAAGTCTGGAGAGATGGGAGTCCTTGCAGGGAAGAAAGTGACATAGGACAGAGCTTCCTAGAATTCCTGAAGCCCCTATGTGTCTACTCCGAAGAGAATATAGTAAGTCTGGTGAGATTCTTGTAAATAGGTAGGCAACAATAAAGAAGAAACTATCAGCTCATGGTGTTATTCTGGTTCTTGCACCTGACATTAACAGGAACATTGCATCTAGGTCATGGAAAGTAGTAGTTTCATTATATTCTGTTCTGGGTAGATCACACAGAGTAGTTTATCCAGTGCTGGATACAATATCTTAAAAGAGATATGTTAAAGCTGGAATGGTTTTAAGGAGAGCTTGCAGAATGAAAAGGAGTCTGACAATCAAGCCCTATGAGAATTGGTTAATTGGACATGTTTACTTGCAAAACACTAAGGGGAGATAAAATAGCCTATAGATATCTAAAAGGTATATAGGCCTTATCCTGTGTTGTTTTTTTTCCTTATTTCTCTTGGCCATATATGAGATTGCAACTCCCCTCATGTATGCTTTAGCTGTATCCCAAGTATTCTGCAAAGATGTATCCCCATTCTTATTCGTTTGAAAGAAAAAGTGCATTTCTTTCTCCATCTTTTCCTTAAACTCTTTTTCTCTAATAATCACTCTTTGAAGAGTCCATCTTGGCCGGCTCCGTTGCCCTTTCCAGCAACAACTTATAGGATTATGGTCCGCCCAAAGACTAGGTTCTATGTTAATTCCTTGGAAGAAGGAAGAAGAATATAAGCAGGCTGAAACACAATATCAGGGTGACCTAATAATAAAGTTTGAAAAGTAAAATGGAATTAATTAAACACAAACTTTGTCTAGAAGACTCGGAAAAGTTAGCACAACAACTTAAGGCTGCCAAGCAAAATAATTTTGAACACGCGAATAAACCTGGAAGATGGATGGTTGGCGTATAAACTGAGAAGGCAGAAAGAGAAGCAACAGATTGTTAATTTGCAAGATGAGGAGGGAGAGATTCAACATGATGAGATAATTAAAAGGGGAATTGCTCAAAGATATTATGAAAATTTATATAAGAGGAGTGAGGGACAAAGTGTAGAAAAGATAATAGACTATTTGGAAAAGACAGATACACCGAAGATACCAGAGGGAAAAAAAAAAATGTTAAATGAGGAAATAAGTATGATTGAAATAACTACGGCTATAAGTAAACAAAAAATTAATAAAGCGGCCGGCCCAGATGGAATACCAGCGGAATTATATAAAGAACACCAAAATGTACTTAATGAACACCTATTAGAAGTTTTCAATGATGTTTTAACTGAGGCAAAAATACCTAAATCCTGGTTAGAGGCAAATATAGTATTAATACCAAAAGAAGATGTAGAGAGAACACAGATACAAAATTATAGGCCTATCTCCCTACTAAACGTCGATTATAAGATCTTCGCATCAATAATGGCAGAGAGATTTAAAA
Source organism: Azemiops feae (assembly GCA_023970755.1). Classification (NCBI taxonomy): domain Eukaryota; kingdom Metazoa; phylum Chordata; class Lepidosauria; order Squamata; family Viperidae; genus Azemiops; species Azemiops feae. The sequence continues at coordinate 1,381,766 of JALGBA010000018.1, forward strand.
ATTATTTAATTGACTTCATACATAGTGACCAAAATGGCTTCCTCCCAAATAGGCAGACTAAGCGGAATATAAGGACAATTTTAGACACATTGGAATACTACGAATCACATAGCGATTGCCAAATGGCACTCTTATTTTTGGACGCACAGAAGGCATTTGATAATGTTAATTGGCTATTTCTGATCCAACAACTGAAATTAATGGATGTTGGAGAAAAATTGTTAAATGTTATAGCTGCAATATATTCCGAACAGAATGCCCAGATTATAATAAACGGTGAGGCCACCAATAAATTCAATATTCAGAAAGGTACAAGACAAGGGTGTCCTCTCTCGCCATTATTGTTTATATATACTTTGGAGATTTTAGCTAGGACTGTAAGGCAAGAAGAGCAAATTAAAGGGCTTGAGATTAAAAAGGAAAAATATAAACTCCAAGCATATGCCGATGATTTAGTATTTATTTTGGAAGATCCCGTGCAATCAGGTCAGAAGCTTTTTGAACTATTGGAGGAATATGGAGAGGTGGCAGGCTTGAAAATAAATAGAAATAAAACAAAGATCATAGCAAAAAAATATGACTAACACGCAAAAAGAAAATCTTGGGGAAAAATTAGGAATACAAGTAGTTACTAAAATAAAATATTTGGGCATTGTTATGTCAGCACGTTGCTCATCAATTAGAGAGGATAACTATGGAAAATTAGTTAAACGTATAAAAGTTGACCTAGACCGCTGGAGAAATCTACATCTTTCATTTCTAGGAAGAATCTCAGCGGTGAAAATGAATATTTTACCCAAAATTATCTTTCTATTCCAAAATATTCCAATCCAATTAGATAAAAAATTCTTTAAAGAGTTGAATAAGTTAACTTTAGATTTTGTATGGCAAGGAAGGAAGGCGAGGATAAAGCAAAAGTCTCTACAGGATGCTAAAGAAAGAGGGGGATTAGGCTTCCCGGATTGGGAGTTATACTACCAAGCGGCGGCCATGACGTGGATCAGGGATTGGATAACATTGGAAAATAAAAGATGTTTACTATTAGAGGGGCACGATCTCCAGCAGGGCTGGCATGCCCACCTATGGACAGATAAAAGTAGGAACCATCAATATTTCCTGAGGCATAAAGTCCGGCAAGAACTAATAAAAAGCTGGAATATAGTTAAATGCCAACACTATACAAAACTCCCAGGCTGGTTCTCACCATTAGAAGCAGTTATATACCCCAACCTTTATAGGCAAGATAGGGTTATCATATACAAAGATATCCTGTCAGAGGAAGGATATCTAAAGCAAAGGCAAGAGTTTGAGACAACAGGGGATTGCTTTGGAATGGTGGTCTTACCTTCAGATACAAGCAAGATACGTGAAAGACAAGAAAGAATGGGGAATTAATAGACAAGATACGGGGCTTGATAAAATATTATTAGGCTTGGAGAAAAAACAAATCAAAAAAATATATAAATATATGTTAGAATATAAATTATTTGAAGAACAAGTTAAAGAAACAATGGTTACCTGGGCAATAGATTTGGGGCACGCTATAAACATGGACCAATGGCAGCAAATCTGGGAACGTAATTGCAAAATTACATTGGCATCAAATTACAAGGAAAATCTCTATAAGATGCTCTTTAGATGGCACCTGCCACCGGCCAGGCTCGCAAAAATGTATAGTGGCTATTCACCACTTTGTTGGAAGTGTAAAAGGGAAAAAGGTACTTTTTTCCATGTTTGGTGGGCTTGCAAAGAGGTACAGGTTTATTGGCAGAGGGTTTGGAATTGGATAACAGAAATGACGGGTCAAAAAACTCAATATAAACCAGAGATGCTACTACTTGGCATATTAGAAAAAAAAATAAACAAAGATGATATATACTTAATTATTCATGTAATAACGGCGGCAAGAATTTTGTTTGCCCAAAATTGGAAAACAAATGAAGTGCCTAGTGGAGATGCGTTAATAAGGAAAATTTTGTATTGCGCAGAATTGGATAAGTTGACGAAAGAATTAAAAAATCAGGAGGAAACAGAATACTATTTAAGCTGGAATAAATTTTACAAATGGAAGGAAAAAAAGAAGGAAGGTCATTAGAAGGGATGTAAATAGAGGAAGAATATCTGAAATGTATAAAGTATGTGTATAATAAGGAATGTTTAGACAAAGATGTATGTCAAAGATGATACACTATGTTCAATGTTTTTTAATCTTTTTTTTTTGTATTCAATAAAAATTATTTTGTTAAAAAAAAAATAAAAAAATAAAAAAAATAAAAGGTATATAGGGAAGGCTTGTTCCATGCTGAAACTGAAGCAGAAAAAGGTTGAAATTATCTTGTCCCTTCCTCTTCCCAGGTGTAAGGAACCACTTCAATCCACATCTTAAGAAAGCAGAACTCTTGGAAACAGTCTCTTCCAACAGTAATTGGAAGAGTAATTGATAGGCATAATAGACAGGATCTGAGGGATTCCCTTACAGATCGATGTTTTAAAGTGTCCCTAAGCAAACCCCACCCCACAGTTCATCCGGACGGTTCAGACCGGTGTTAAATCCAGGAAAGGTGTTAAATCCAGGAAAGATAACATCAGTCCGGCTCCGTTGTGCACGATCATTCAACAGCTCTTCACACCTTATTCTGCTGACGGAGAAATAAACCAGATCCCGGAGGTTTGTATCTCTTCCACCCCTTTTCCCTAGTTGCCGGGTAGGGAGGAAAAGTTCAGAGGGATGTATAGGATAGGAGGCAATTTGTTACATTGTAATGGTTAGCAGACATGAAGGCAAATAAACAAAAGGTTACTTTGTAGTGAATAGAGGAAGTAATAAACCCGCATGCATATCCCCCCTCCCCCTTGGGAGTATGGCAGGATCCAGGGAAGGGTAAAAATTAGTTCTAAATCAGAGAAGATAGATAGAAAGGAAATATAACTAGATTCTGACACCAGGATCATCCTCATTCTAAGCGCAGTACAGTTTTTTTCCCCAACTCACCATTCATCCTTACATTCTCATTATTTATTTTAGCAGTCACCTATCTAGATGACATTGTGTTGTTCTTTTTGACATGCATTTTAAGAACTTTAGCTCATAATTCAACCTATATTTCCACATGTTTCATTAACTCCATCCCACAATATCAGTCTATTTTCATTCAAATACATTTCATCCTTCCACTGTCTTTTAATGTCACAGACATATGTCAAGTCTGCCATCTTCAGCTTGGCGCCTTGCTGGCATCCTGCCATCAAACGCTAGGGGAGAGGAGGGCGACGGGGGGGAACAAATGGGCAATAAACCTGCATGTGTAATTAATGGGAAACTGGCGGAGGGAATGACAGCTTGATGAAGAGCAGAGGAGGGCGGAACCAGTTTGTGCCAGAACCCAAGGCCATGCACCCTGAGAAAGAAAGTGAAGTACCCTAAACATCTCAGTGTTCTCAAAACACCTAGACGTACTCTTATTGGCTGAAGATGGACTGGCCATGGGGGGAGGGCTGGGGTGTGGGGAAAACTTTCTATATCATTTGAGCATGGGAAATTCAGTTTGAGTCTGACTTTCTTTTCTAAGGGATGAGACTGGGGCAAGTCTGACATTAGGCTAGAACTGCAGTTGTGGTCAACCTGGAGAGGAAGACACCATACCGTGGGGAACCATGCAAGTGATTTCAGCTCAAGGGAGTGACCAGGAGGAGATTGAAGCCTGGGGGTAAATGGATGGCCAGATCTATCCGAATGGCTGGGAGTGGACAATCCACCAAGTCCCCAATGGTCCCTTGGGGTTGGGAAAATGGAAGAGTGAGAAGAGAAGCCCATGGGAGTAACATTCACCTGTGGGAGCTGCTGGCGGAAGATGCAAGTGGAGTTGGAGAAAGAACTGATCACAGGCAAGTCGGATCGAGAAGACTGGATGCTGGAGCAAGCCATAAAGTTCCTGAGGGGGATTTTGGCAATCTCAAATGGTAAGAAGCCCTGGCCCGGATGGCACACCCTGCTGACTAGCCAACTCCAGCCATGGTAAGCAACAGGGCAACTACCTCTGTTGCTGCGACAGCAGATCCCACGGCAGCAGCAGCTGTACCTGCACTTGACCCCGCAGCTCAGCCTGCACCAGTTGCAGGAACAGCACCAGCATGGCGGAGAGGATGCAAGATGCCAGCCCTGGGTGTAAAATGGGTTTTTTCCTGGTGCACATCTGGACATACATGCAAGAGTATGATCCAGAAATAGCCACCGAAGAGGGCAAGGTGTGGTGCATGATGATGCCCCAAGCTGAGAAACTTCGACTGCTTCATGGCCATACTTTGGAAGCACTTTGAAGACCCCTTAGCTGATTGCAAAGCAGGGACCGCATAAAGACCATCAGCCAAGGACGTAGAGGAGTGGCCAAGTACACCCAAGAATTTCGTAACCTAGCCTGCCAGCTGACCGATTGGCCAGAAGACATCTTGATCAGATGCTTCTAAGATGGGCTAAGCAATGAGGTCTACAACACCTTATCTCCAGGGTTGCCCCCCCATGGCTGGTATATCCTAGCAGAGGAAGTGGAAATAGACCTGGTGTCAATGTTGTGACAATGGATGTTCCCGCTCTGACAACTGAGGGAAATTGCAGCCATTTTTACTTTGCTTTCAGCTTGCTTTTTCTCCTGTTTAGAAATCAGATGTAGAAGGGGAGATGGGATGAATGCTTGAGCTCAGCTAGCCATAGTAATAATGCAGCTTCGTGGGAACTCAAGGACACAAACTGATAAAGTTTTGGCGGGCTGAGGAGCTGGAGAGGGAACCCGTGCTTCTGTCTAATTAGAGGATGTGATTTATGACTGCTTCATGGGGGTGGGAATTGCAATGTTACTTTGTATCTGGGGGAAGGGAATTTAGTTTTGGGTTCAACTATGTAGTGCCGATACTTTGTTTCCTGAATAAAATGTTCTTTAAGGAAGAATACTTGCCTTGAAGTTCTTTAATGGGTTTCATCTATCAGAACCATCACACCTGGCTTGATTCGAACGGTGGGTAACGAAGATCCCTTCCCGAAAGCTTCTGAAACCACTGCCACACAAGCAGAGGCCACGCCGATGATCCGCTAGCCGCTTCAGATTCAGGAAGGAGGGGCACTGAGCTACCCATTGCCGAACCATGCGATCCAAGGCAACTCCAGGACCTGTGAAAAACCCAGGGAAACCACCACAGAGAACCCGTGAGGCAGCCCTGAAGGGAGTAGAGGTTATAGAATTCATTCCATCCCCCAAGGATGGCAAGAGAACTCTGACCAGCCGGGTGGACAGTCCAGTGAAGAGGGAATCAGATTACAACAACGATCCCTTGGTAAGTTGCCCAACCCAGTGACCATCCCCATAGAACTGGTAGTTCAATCATCAGGGTACAAAGGGGGCCTAGTAGCCTTCCTGGACTTGGGATGCACCAGTTACCTAGTTAACCCTGCAGAAACTGGGCATGAGAGACAACTTAAAGTGCCTGTGGTATTTGGCCAACTGGATGGCTCAGTGGCAGGGGCAATCCCAGTGACATTTGAAGTGGAACCCCTGTGTGAAATGGAGGAAGGGGTTGCTAAAGATCTGGCAGACCAGACACAAAGGGGGATGGGAAAAGGACTGAGACACCTACCCCTCAGCTGCCGCGGACGAAGTCAAGAAGGGAGGTGGGAGCAGCCACAAAAGACCGGCTCCAAAGTGATCCACAGATCCCCAAGTATTGGGACTTACAGGACATTTTCAGTGAAAAGGGGTCAGATGCACTCCCACCCCACCAGCCGACCAACTGTACTATAGAAATCCTACTGGGGCCAAACTACCCAAACCTAAACTGTATTCCATGACCCCTAGGGAATTGGAGGAATTACAGACTTTTATAGACAAAAACCTGAACCATGATTTCATCCAGCCTGCCAGACTAAGGGTGGCTGCCTTGATACTGTTCAGGGAAAAGAAGGATGGGTCCCTTCATCTATGTGTGGATTGTCAGAGGCTTAATGCTGTCTGCATGGAGAATGTCAACCCCCTCCCCTTGATTAAGGATATGCTAACCCATTTAGCCAAATTGGACTTGCGGGAGGTATATTACCAGGTTAGGATCAAGGAAGGTGATGAGTGAAAGACAGCTTTCAATTGCCCTTTAGGATGTTTCCAATTCTGAGTACTCCACTTCAGACCGCAGGGTGTTTTAGCTGTATTTATGTGGCTGATAAATGAGGTGCTACATGAACATCTTTACAAGGGAGTTTTGGGTGATATTTTAATTTACACCGAGATGATGGCAGAACATGTGAAATTGGTCAGAACTGTGCTCAAAAAACTTTGAACAGCCCGATTATATGCCAAACTATCCAAATGCAAATTGCACCAGAGTAAAATTGATTATCTCGGTTACCCCATTTCCCATGAGGGGATAGAGATGGACACTGAAAAGGTGCAGGCAGTGTTAGACTGGGCTCCTTCCCACACCCAGAAGCAATTACAAAGCTTCCTGGGATTTGCAAACTTTTTGTCAGAACCCATTTCTATTTCATTTCTATCTATCTCCTCTGATCTAAAATCAAATCTCACTTTCCCCTGGGTTCTGCCATACTCCCAAGGGGGAGGGGGGATATGCCTGCGGGGTTATTGCTTTCACTTCCACTATTTGCTACAATGTAACCTTTTGTTTCTTTATTGGCTCTGTGTCTGTTGCCTGCTACAATGTAACAATTTGCTCCCTGCCCTGTATCTATCTCTGAACTTTCTTCTCCATAACCTGTCAGCTAGGAAAAGGGGGGGGGGAGAAAGAAATACAACCTCCGGAGCCTGGCTTATTTCTCCGGTCTCAAAAGGAGGTGCGAAGAGCTGCTTGAACATCGTGCTACGACCGGAGCCGGACCGATGTTATCTTCCCTTTCCCACGATGGACTTAACACCTGGGAATTGGCTGGTCTGAACCGCCCGGATGAACTGTGGGGTGGGGCTTGCTTGGGGACACAAGTATTGATCTGTAAAGGAATCCCTCAGATCCTGTCTATTATGCCTGCTATCAACTACTCTTTAATAAAAGTTCCTATTGGAAGCAATTGTTTCCAAGAGTTATGCTTTCTTAAGATGAGGGGTTGAAGTGGGTCCTTACATTAGACAGGATCTGCAGTAATAGTCAACCTGGAAGGAAGACCCTTACCGGGGAACTTTGCAAAATCTACAATGTCGGACGATGGGGCAGCGAAGGAAGGAACCACTGTGGAAGGGGAGCCTTCCCTCCGGCAGGGACCCTGCCAGCTGTCGGGATCCGAGATGTCATATTCCTCAGGAGAAGAAGTGGTGGAAATGCGCGACCACAAATCTCGATGGGCGTTGGCAAGAAAGACGAGTGGGAAAAGAGATCGAAAAAGGTGACCCTAAGACGGGGCAGCCACCAACCCGAATGGAAGCAAGAGATGGAGAAATCCCTACACCTTAGAGAAGAGGAAGGGGGTCATGCACAGCACTCGAACTGGATCCTAGAGAAAGCTATTGACCTGGTGAAAAGAACCCTCGATTCTCTCGGGGAGGAGAAACAACCCCGCAGCCGTACCAACACCTGGAGCTGCAGCTGGAGAGACACTGAGGGGGAATCGTAAACTGTAGTCCCAGGGACGTCCGCTGAGCCAGCAGCTACCGCTTCGGCAGCCTCCACTCCCCGCCGACCTGCAGATGGCGATCAGGATGGGAGACAACACCGTCAGCGGCGAAGGCACCGATCCATCCAAAGATTCCCGCTGCTGGATGCGAAATTCAGAGGAGAACCACCACGTTTGGGGTTCTTCCTAACCCAAGTCCTTAGCTACATGGAGGAATACGGACGGAACATCCCCAGCGACAAAGCCCGTATCTGGATCGTGCAATCCGCTCTGGATGGGGCGGCCGCAGACTGGATGGTGAATCTGCATGATTCCAACGCCCCAGAGCTCAATGACTTCAACCGCTTCATGTCCTCTCTGAGAAGGCAATTCGTGGACCCCCTGGCTGATCGCAAAGCCCACGACAGAATCAAAACAGTGAGGCAGGGCAGACGTCCGGTAACCGAATATATACAAGAATTCCGGGCCATCGCCAACAAGCTGAACTGGCCGGAAGACATCCTCCTTAGCCATTTCAAAGACGGCATAAACTATGACCTGTATGATGCTTACCTGCCTCAAGGGGACCCATGCCAACTCGATGAATGGTATGTTTTGGCGGAGGAAGCAGAGATCGACCTACTGAAGAGGCACTGCCGAGGAAAACCATGGGGCCACTCACCTCCTGAGCCGATGCGCGAGCCAGCGAAACCACCGGCTACTCTTGTCAACGGGCTGTTTCAAATGCGGGAGAAAGGGGTATCACGCCGTAGAATGCTGCTCGAAAGCCCCTCAGTGCAACTCAGACCTATCATCGGCCAGGAAATGAGGGAAGTCCCCAGCCAAGCCAAAAGAACCCGCCATGAGGGCGACAGAGGCTGTGGAGTCCCCAACCCCTACCAAATGTGGGGAGGGAACTCGGCCTACACCGCAGGGGCAGTGGACACCTCGGACGACAACTCGGAGGGTGAACCCCTGGTAAGTGGACCCATCGCACCCATCCTCAAGACTGTGACTATATTAGCCCCCTCCATGCCCGAAGCTGTCAAAGTGAAAGCCTTAATAGACTCTGGCTGCACGCGCTGCCTCATTAGCCCGACGCTAGTGGGGAACTTGGGTATCCCGGTGAGGAGGCTGAAACAACCAATCTCATTTGGCCAGTTAGATGGGTCCATAGCAGGGGGGGGTGCCAGCTACCCTAGCCACTTTACCAGTCCACCTATACCTGGGGAACCACGAGGAAGACATAACGTTTGTAGTGACCCCAGGCATGGAATGCCCAGTGGTTCTAGGGCTGGAATGGTTGAAGAAATGGAACCCCTGGGTAAATTGGAGGATGGCAGAACTCAATTTCCCGAAGGGGGATCGTGTGAACTTAAACCCCCAAGGAGCCCTACCAACCCCAGGAACGGAGAAAGCATCGGTGGGAGAGGAAAAGGGGCTACCCAAAATACCAGAGGAATACCGAGACCTTGCTGAAGTTTTAAGTGAGGAGCGGGCGGATGAGCTTCCCCCTCACCGACCCATGGATTGTACCATAGAATTCAAGCCCGGGGCAAAACTCCCGAAGCCCAGACTATACTCTATGAGCCCTAAGGAGAAGGAGGAAATGGAAAGATTCAGAAATAAAAACCTAGAAAGGGGGTTTATCGAACCTGCCAAGCCTAAGGTAGCCGCCCTGGTCCTCTTTAGAGAGAAGAAGGATGGCACTTTGCGCTTGTGCATGCATTACCGTGCCCTGAATGCAATCAGTGAAAGTAACCTATACCCCCTACCCCTCATGAAGGACATGTTATCCCACCTCTCGAAAGGAAGAATTTTCACTAAACTAGACCTAAGGGAAGTGTATTACCGCGTTAGGATTAAAGAAGGGGATGAATGGAAAACCGCATTTAATTGCCCAACGGGGTGCTACCAATTCAAAGTTTTGCCGTTTGGACTACAAGGGGCCCCCACAGTATTTATACAATTAATCAATGAGGTACTAAGGGAGCACCTATTTAAGGGGGTCCTGGTTTATCTAGACGACATCCTTATCTTCACTGAATCCAAAGAGGAGCATGTCAACCTAGTCAGAGCGGTTTTAAAGAAACTGCAAGCTGCCCACCTATATGGCAAATTATCAAAATGCGAATTCCACCAGGAAAGAATAGACTACCTGGGTTATTGCATATCCCCACAGGGCATTGAAATGGACCCCGAGAACGTCAGAGCAGTACTAGAATGGGCACCACCTCACACAAGAAAGCAGTTGCAAAGTTTCCTGGGTTTCGCAAACTTTTACCGCCAGTTCATCCCTTCGTTCGCCCAAATAGCCCTGCCCCTCACGAACTTACTAAAAATGAAGGGAGAATCCTCAGTGAAACCCAGCCAGCCACTAAAATGGACAATGGAATGCCAAGCGGCGTTCGAGAGGTTAAAGAGACTTTTTTCCGCCGAACCCGTACTGAGGCACCCAGACACGGATAAACCTTTCGTAATACAGGTGGACGCAAGCGATGTGGCAGTGGGGGCTGTACTATTACAAGAAAAGGAAGGGGTATTGCAACCGTGCACATACACGTCCAGGAAACTCACCAAAACGGAACAGCGCTGGGCCGTGTGGGAAAAGGAGGCATACGCTGTGAGATAGTCGTTACTTATGTGGCGCCATTTCCTCGAAGGGAATAAAATCCTTTTTCAGGTCTGGACGGACCACAAAAACTTGGAAGCCTTAAAAACACCCAGGAAGCTCACTCCCAAGCAAGCCTGCTGGTCCCAGCATTTTCACTAATTCCGTTTTACGCTCAAACACTTGGGGGGAAAGAACTTCCTGGCAAATGCACTGTCTCGCATGCCCCAATATAACAGCACGCGAGCCACCAATTCTAAACCACTCATGCCTGAAACACAACTGGCAGCGCCAGTAACCACCAGAGCCCAAGCTAAATTAAAGCCGCAGCTGGGTAGCCAAACCAGAATCGAATTCCGGAAAACTTTGGAAACAGATGAATGGTTCCAGAAAAATAGACACGTGTGCATAATCAAGGACCCACTGCCATGGGTGGGGGAGACGTTATGTATACCAACCACCCAGAGGGTCACTTTCATGCAGCTATGCCATGATACAAAATCAGCAGGGCATTTTGGATTTGTAAAAACATTACATTTAATTAAAAGGCAATTTTGGTGGCCATCCATGAAAAAGGACATAGAAAGTTACGTGGCCAGCTGCCCAACTTGCACAGCTGCTAAGAGGTTGCAAGGGAAATCGCCCAGACTCTTACAACCAGTGGCGAATCCCTCAAAGAAATATCCATGGATTTTATAGTGGAATTACCAGAAAGCAATGGAAACACTGTCATCTGGGTGGTTACGGACTTGTTTTCCAAACAAGTGCACTTTATCCCTTGCCAAAAGATTCCCACCGCAAAAACCTTAGCGAAACTATTCGTGCAGCACACCTACAGACTGCATGGGGCACCCCGACGCATCATATCTGATAGGGGAGTGCAATTTACATCAGAATTTTGGAAATAATTTTTATCCCTCTTAGGAACCACTCAGGGACTGTCATCTAGTCATCATCCTCAATGCAATGGATAGACCGAATGTTCTAACTCAGTATTTGAGCAATACTTAAGATGCTTTATTAATTTCCAGCGAACGAATTGGACGGACCTACTCCCTTTCGCAGAAGTTGCTTACAATAACGCAGTCCACTCCAGCACAGGCTAAATGCCCTTTCAAATAGCCACCGGTCAAAGTTTCAACCCTATGCCAGAACTAATCCCAAACGAACCGGCAATCCCATCGCTGAAAGAATGAATAGCACAATTAGAAAACACCTGGTCGGTAGTTAGGAAAGCCTTAGACGAAGCTAGGCAAGCATACAAAGCACAAGCAGATAAAAAGAGAGTCGAACCCATACCATTCACTTTAGGAGAAATGGTATATTTGTCTACACATATAATCCTAAAATCCCTACAGCCTTGTAAAAAACTTGGAACAAAATATATAGGACCTTTTCCAATTAAAAGAATCATAAAACCAGTAACAGTAGAATTAGAACTACCCAAAAACCTCAGGCAAATACATCCAATTTTTCATTGCAGATTGCTGAAACGAGAACAAAAGTCACCCTTATGGCCAAAAATTCCCCCACCACGACCTCCAATCATGGTTGAAGGAGAACAACACTTTGAGATAAAAGAAGTATCAAGGGCAACTCAATACCTAGTAGCATGGAAACACCTTCCCTCCTCACAAAACGAGTGGGTCCATAAACGTCACGTCAGAGCACCGAAACTGCTAAAGAAGTTTCATACAGAATATCCCAACAAACCAGACTAACCTCTATACCTGTTTTGTTTTCTCTACAGGTGGATCTCTCTTATTTTTAAGGGGGGCAGGATGTCAGAACCCATTTCTATTTCATTTCTATCTGTCTCCTCTGATCTAAAATCAAATCTCACTTTCCCCTGGGTTCTGCCATACTCCCAAGGGGGAGGGGGGATATGCCTGCGGGGTTATTGCTTTCACTTCCACTATTCGCTACAATGTAACCTTTTGTTTGTTTATTGGCTCTGTGTCTGTTGCCTGCTACAATGTAACAATTTGCTCCCTGCCCTGTATCTATCTCTGAACTTTCTTCTCCCTAACCTGTCAGCTAGGAAAAGGGGGGGAGAAAGAAATACAACCTCCGGAGCCTGGCTTATTTCTCCGGTCTCAAAAGGAGGTGCGAAGAGCTGCTTGAACATCGTGCTACGACCGGAGCCGGACCAATGTTATCTTCCCTTTCCCACGATGGACTTAACACCCAGGAATTGGCTGGTCTGAACCACCCGGATGAACTGTGGGGTGGGGCTTGCTTGGGGACACTTTAAAGTATTGATCTGTAAAGGAATCCCTCAGATCCTATCTATTATGCCTGCTATCAACTACTCTTTAATAAAAGTTCCTATTGGAAGCAATTGTTTCCAAGAGTTCTGCTTTCTTAAGGTGAGGGGTTGAAGTGGGTCCTTACACTTTTACTGCCAATTCATCCCACCGTTTGCTCAAATAGCCCTTCCCATCACCAACCTGCTGAAAGCAAAAGGGGAGGGGAAGCCTAGGGCCAGCCAGTTCTGAAATGGACAATCGAATGCCAAGTGGCATTCGAAAAACTCAAATGCCTGTGGCTGAGCCAGTGCTGAAGCAACCAGCCCTCAATGTCCCCTTTATGATTTAAGCCGATGTTAGTAATGTCACAGTGGGCACAGTGCTCCAGCAGAAAAACAAGCAGAGGGTCTATACTTCCAAAAAGCTTACTGAGACCGAAAGTAGGTTGGCAGTTGGGAGAAAGAAGCTTATGCAGTATGCTGGGCTCTCCTAACATGGAAACATTTCTTAGAAGGGGAAAAACCCCTTTTGAAGTGTGGACTGACCATAAAAACGTAGAGGCACTAAAAAACCTCCAAAGGTTGTCACTTAAATAAGTTTGTTGGGCTCAATACTTTAACTGCTTCAACTTCATATTGCGATATCTCCCAGGGGGGAAAACTTCCCAGCTGATGCCCTGTCCAGGCTACCACAATATAAGAGTTCAAAGTCAGAGATAATCAGACTGATCATCCCCTTCAAGCAGCTGGCAGCCTCAATCACTACCAGGGTGCAAGCCAAGTTGAAAGCTCAAGTAGCTGAGGACCTGAGGGGCTCCCTAAAAGCAGCATTAGAGGGAGATGAGTGGTTCCAAACTTCTAAGGGTGAATGCACAATGCAGGATGGTCTAGCTTGGGTGGGAGCCAAATTATACGTCCCAGAAAGCCAAAGGATAATGGTCTTGGAAAAAAGCCTTGACTCTGAAGTAGCAGGAAACTTTGGCTTTGCCAAAACACTGCACTTAGTTAAGCGGCAGTTTTGGTGGCTGCCACTAAAGAAGGACATAGAAAGCTACAGTGAGGGAAAAAATTATTTGATCCCCTGCTGATTTTGTACGTTTGCCCACTGACAAAGAAATTATCAGTCTATAATTTTAATGGTAGGTTTATTTTAACACTGAGAGAGACAGAATAACAACAACAAAAATTCAGAAAAACTGGGGAGGGCTGAGGGGCTGGAAGGATGCAGGGAGAGGGCTGTGGTAGTCGGACTGCCTCTAGATTGCTGGGGCCTGGGTCTGGATGCCTAGCTGCCCCCTCGAGCTGGGCTGCCTGGATTGGAGTAAAGGTCTAGGCAATTACCAAATATACTGTGAACCACCAGTTCACTGCCTCCAACAGCCTCTCTTGTCTGCTGTTCAGCCACTGGTTTGCTGCTCTCAGTTGCCTTTTTTCCAGGGTTGGGCTGCTTAGTTGGGCTCCTGAGCTGGATCTATCATTCTCTGTTGCCGGCTGCCTCCGACTCCACGTGTAGCCATCCATTCGCTGCACTGCTGTTTTGCTGGTGTTTTCCTCCTTATCCCAGTTTCTTCTTTTCCTTGACCATTTCTATCTTCCTTACCTAACTTTCTGCTCCTTTTTCCTCTCTTTTTTCCCCTCTCCTTGTACCTTCCTACTTAGTTTAGTAATTTCTCTCCCCGTGATCTGACACTGATTCCTATACTGCCATCCTGGATCAAATAATAGATGGAAACTGATTGTCATGGTTCCAATAGATAAAACCAGTAAAAGAACTTCAAGGCAAGAATTCTTCCTTGAAGAACATTTTATTAGGAAACAAAGTATTGGCACTTACATAGTTGAACCCAAAACTGAGATTCCCTCCCCCCAGATACAAAGTAACAAGTTGCAATTCCCATCCCACAAAGGCTGTCATAAGTCACATTCCCCGATTAATGCAAGATGCGGGCTTTTCTCACCGGCCCCTCAGCCCGTCAAAACCTTATCAGACCATGTCCTTGAGTTCCCACACTTCTACATTGTTATGGCTAGCTAAACCCTCAAGCATTTACCCCATCCCCCCTTCTACATCTGAACTCTAAAAGAATAGGAAAGGCACGCTAGAAGCAAAAGAAAAAATGGCTGCTGATTTTCAGTTATCAGAGCAACGACATCCATTGTCACAGCGTTGACATCCGGCTCCCCTTAACAGAAAGGTGTAATCCTGCAATTTAAACAGAAGCATAGGTTAAGGGTTGCCCCTTGGCTTGTTGGGGTGTTTGTCATGGAATTTACGGATGAGCCTATTAGCTTTCACATCATTGGATTTCACCCATGTGGCCTCTGATAATGGATATCCCTTCCACTGAACGAAATATTGCAATTTTCCTTTAAAAATCCTAGAATCAAGAATACGTTTTACTTCATAATGTGTTTGTCCAGCTATCACTAGGGACCAGGTGCTTTCTTGGGAGGAGGTCGTAAAGTAGAACCCCTGAATGGTTTTAATAAACTGCAATGAAATATAGGGTGAATCTTCCCTAAAAGTCGTGGGAGTTTCAACTCCACCGTAACTGGATTTATGATTCTGACAATAGGTAGGGGACCTAGGTATTTCGGTCCGAACTTCTTACTAGGCAACTTAGGTTGTAGATATTTTGTGGATAAATAAACCTTTTCCCCAACATGGAAAGATCTCTGGGGAGATTGCTTTTTATCAGCTTGTTTTTTATGTTTCTGAGGCTTTTTTCAGCGCCATTTTTGTTTTGTCCCAAACTTCCCCCCATTTTGACATCCATTGGTCAAGAGTCTGGGAGGTAGAGGATCCTTGAGGATACTCAAGTATTGGGTTGAATGCTTTTCCTGTGGCAATCTTAAAAGGAGTGAAACCAGTGTTGCTATGAACGGTATTGTTGTAAGCCACCTCAGCAAAAGGGAGGAGGTCAGTCCAGTTCATTTGTTGGTAGTCCACATAGCACCTAAGGTACTGTTCCACCATTGAGTTTGGTTTTTCAGCCGCCCCATTCGTAGATGGATGAAAAGCCGCCGACAACCCTTGTGACAAGCCAATTATTTTCAGGAAACCCCTCCAAAACTTGGCTGTGAATTGCAACCCCCCTGTCAGAGATTATCCGTTTTGGTGCGCCGTGCAGCCTGTAAATGTGCTTAAGGAACATTTTGGCTAGTTTCTGGGCTGACAGGAGTCCCTTGCAGGTGACGAAATGAGCCTGCTTTGAAAAAAGATCAATCACAGTCCATATTACCGTATTTCCTCTGCTTTCGGGTAACTCAACTATAAAATCCATAGCAATCTCTTCCCATGGCTGGGAACGGTCCGCGACAGGCTGTAATAGTCCAGGGGGCTTCCCCGGAATTCTTTTCATAGTGGCACACACTGCACAGCTTTTGACATAGTTTTCCACGTCCTTCAAACACGGCTACCAAAACTGCTGGCAAATTAAATGTAGTGTTTTCAAATAGCCAAAGTGTCCGGCTTGTTTTACATCATGGCTGCGTTGAAGTGCATAGAGGTGGAAGGTTTCAGGAAAATATAATTTTTCCCCCTTGTAAGCTAGTCTATCTCTACAAGTTAGGGTGGTTTGATGGTCTTTAAACCATTGATCATGGAGGAGTTCGTGCTTCAGTTTTCTCGTCACGGGGTCATCTGGGTTCGGATCTGCCATAGACGGGGTTTTCTGCGGTGTTAATTGAGAGACGATCTGTGCCGTAGGCATGATCGAATCATTGACTTGTTCACGCTGGCTTTTATACTGAGGCAATCTGGACAGAGCATCAGCCAAAAAGTTCTTCCCACCCGGTATGTACTTTAGGGTGAAGTTAAATCGATTGAAGTATTGTGCTCATCGTACTTATTTGGGGGAAAGTTTGCGAGGAGTTTTCAGTGCCTCTAGGTTTTTGTGATCAGTCCATACTTCAAAAGGCACCTTGCTCCCTTCCAGGTAGTGTTGCCAGGTTAACAGAGCCCAACAAAAAGCAAAAGCTTCTTTCTCCCAAACTGCCCACCTCCTCTCGCAATCGGTGATTTTTTTTTATGTGTAGGCGCAGGGTTGTAAGACCCCCATATTATTCTTTTGCAAAAGTACTGTTCCGACTGCTACATTGCTAGCATTGGCTTGAATCACAAATGGTTCCCTCAGGCAGGGGTGCTTTAAGCTCGGCTCGGCCGCAAAAAGTCTTTTTAAATTCTCAAAAGTGGTTTGACAGCTCATAGTCCATGTTAGCGGTTGGCCTGGTTGTGGCTTTCCCCCATCTTTCCCCGTTTTTAATAAGTCTGTTAGAGGTAAAGCAATTTTAGCAAAAGAAGGAATGAATTGATGATAGAAGTTTGCAAATCCCAGAAAGCTTTGAAGCTGCTTTCGAGTCGTTGGGGGTTGCCATTCAATTATGGCTTTCACTTTGCCAGGATCCATCTCTATGCCCTCACTGGAGATCTGGTAGCCCAAATAATCTAGTCGGGTTTGGTGGAATTCACACTTTGATAATTTAACATATAGTTTAACATCTAGTAGTTTCTTTAGTACCTCTCGCACTAAATTCACATGGTCAGTCATATTCTTGCTATAGATTAAGATGTCATCAAGATACACCAAAACCCCTTTGTATAGATGGTCGTGCAGCACCTGGTTAATCAGCTGCATGAAAACAGCCGGAGCTCCTTGTAGTCCAAATGGTATAACTTTGAATTGATAGCTATCCATAGGATAGTTAAAAACAGTTTTCCATTCATCTCCTTCTTTTATCCTTACTCGGTATACGCTTCTCTTAGATCTAACTTGGTGAAGATACGGCCCTGTGCTAGATGGGTTAGTAGGTCCTTCAGGAGGGGGAGGGGGTACTTATTCTCCACACTCACAGCATTTAACCCCTTATAATCCATGCAGAGCCTCAGTGACCCATGCTTTTTTTCCTTGAATATCAACGGGCCCCCACCTTGGATTTAGCCGGCTCCATGAAGCCTCTGGCTAGGTTTTTATTCACATATTGCTGCAGCTCCTCCATCTCGAGGGGAGACATAGCGTACATTTTTGGTTTAGGCAGCTTGGCTCCTGGTAATATTTCAATGGTGCAGTCATTTGGCCGGTGAGGTGGTAGGATTTCACATTCCTTCTCACTAAATGCTTCCGCTAAATCTCGGTATTCCCTGGGGATGAGTGGCTCCCTTGGTAGGGGAATGATGGCTACTTTCACTGTTTCAGCCAGTGGACTAGGCTCTCCACTAACGTCAAAAGAGTCACTAGGGGGGTTGGGTCCTACCGGCAATCTCACAGACCTCATCCCCTTTTCCCACCATATAAAAGGTTTCCACTTGTCTAGCCACACTAAACCTAAAATCACAGCTTCAGTCATTTTCAGGGCCACCACAAAACGGATGAGCTCCCAATGTTCGCCTATTTCTAAACGTACTGTTTCAGTTAAGTGAGTGACTAAGGTCCCTCCCATTAAAGATCCATCCACTTGTTCAAATTTCATAGGTTTGGAGAGTAACCTTGCTCATATGCCCAGTTTAAGGGCAATTGGCAAGCTGATAATGCATCGGGAACATCCTGAGTCCACTAGCACCTTCAAATCCATTTGTACCCCCATCTTAGGGACTATGAGCTTGGCAGCAAGGGAAAAAGGTGGAATGGATCGACTCACCATCAGGTCGTTTTCTCTCTCATCATTGCTGTCATATGAAGCCAGAGTGGTGGTGGATCCGGCTAGAATTTCCACTTTCTCCTATGTAGGCAATGCGACCTGGGTGACAGGCTCCTGGGCTGTCACTGGGTGACAGGCCCAGTGGGTCTTTTATTTGGTCGGCTGCTGAGTGGGTTTCTTTCTCTCTGGCAGTCCCAATTTACCTCTCTGCTGGGGATACGGGACCGGACAATTCGCCATTCGGTGTCCCTGCTGGCCACACCTGAAGCATTTGATCAGTGGTGCTGGCGGGGACCTGGGAAATTCAGCTGCTTTTATTGCTGGAAGCTGGCTGGGAGGCAGTATCGCTGGACGTTGACGGGGAGGCAGTCGTCTGGCAGGCTCTGGTCTTGGAGTTGGTCCGGGAGCTGCCGACTTTTTCTGATGGGTAAGCTCGATGTCTATCTTTACTGCTATCTGGTACATTCTTGTAAGCGGTCAGGAACTCCCCGGTAGATGCAGGCCTCAAATAAGTTGTCGTCCAAACCCTCTTTAAAATAGTGCACCAGGGATTGTTCTTGCCACCGTTCAATAAGGCCTGTGACTCTTCTGAACTCGCGCACATAATCCATCGCCGGTCTGCCAGCTTCGTCAATAACGGTGATGGTCAGGGCTGTCCCTATCCTGGTATTGGTCAAGGTCGCCCCGGTCTCTGTAACGGCCAGGACTCTCCTTGCACCAGGGATAGTCAAGGCTGCAGTAACGCGGGTAGTGATCGGGGCTTTCAGAGGAGCGATGTCGCTCAAGGCTAACATACCGTTCTCGGCAACTAGGGCTGTCACGTCGACAGTGACGGACTGGACTCGATGACTGTCGATGATGATCGGGACTGGCTCGCTGCTGCTGACGGTCCGGACTTCTCTCTCACACTCGGCTCGAGGCTAATGATCGTGAAGGTAGGGAGGGAGCTCTGGCCCCTAGCACGGGACTAGGACCTGCCCCTGCCTTGATCATCCTCTTTTTTGTTGTCCAGCCCTTCAAATATCTCCCTAAAGTGCTCGACTGACTGGTTCTGGACTGCAGCCAGGTACTTCCAATCACCTGAGTCATCCGACCGTGCCATTTTCTTCGCCCCTCGTCTATCAGGAGAGCGTGTTCTTTGGGGAGCTGGCAGCGAGTATTCGGTCTCCGTTGCTTTCGAAGAATCCCTCTTCAGCTGGCTCATTTCTGATCGCTTAGGGTCTCCACTAGGCAGGGCCCACTCAGACGACCAGATGAGTTCTTTAGTCTTTGGTCTTGCCCCCGTCGCCGAAGCACCCAAGACAGTGCTTTCACCCGGCGTGATGGTGGCCTGTGCTCCATCCGCCGATGTACCAGCTGTGGCTGCGGTGCTGGTGACAGGGTTCTGCTTCTTCTCCATATTGGGATCTTCCCTGAGTCTTTGTCAGCCTCCCTTCTACTTCGGGTAGGTGACTGGAGCTCAAGACCCTGTAATTTTAAAGAAAAAGGGAGTTTGGGGTTAATGTCATGGTTCCGATAGATGAAATCAGTAAAAGAACTTCAAGGCAAGAATTCTTCCTTGAAGAACATTTTATTAGGAAACAAAGTATTGGCACTTACATAGTTGAACCCAAAACTGAGATTCCCTCCCCCCAAATACAAAGTAACAAGTTGCAATTCCCATCCCACAAAGGCTGTCATAAGTCACATTCCCCGATTAATGCAAGATGCGGGCTTTTCTCACCGGCCCCTCAGCCCGTCAAAACCTTATCAGACCATGTCCTTGAGTTCCCACACTTCTACATTGTTATGGCTAGCTAAACCCTCAAGCATTTACCCCAACCCCCCTTCTACATCTGAACTCTAAAAGAGTAGGAAAGGCAAGCTAGAAGCAAAAGTAAAAATGGCTGCTGATTCTCAGTTGTCAGCGACGACATCCATTGTCACAGCATTGACACTGATCAAGGAGAGATTCAACCTAGAAATAAAGAGAAATTTTCTGACAGTGAGAACAATCAACCAATGGAACAGTTTGCCCTCAGATGTTGTGGGAATTTCATCACTGGAAGCTTTCAAGAAGAGACTGGACTGCCATCTGTCAGAAATGGTGTAGGATCTCCTGCTTGGGTGAGGGGTTGGACTAGATGACCTACAAGGTCCCTTCCAGCTCTGTTATTATGTTATAGGAAACTGGGAGGAGGGAAAGACAGTTTGATGAACAGCAGAGGAGTGCAGAACCAGCTTGTGCCAGCACCCAAGACTGTACACCCTGAGAAAGAATGTGGATTACCCTAAACATCTCAGTGTTCTCAAAACACCTAGATGGACTCTTATTGGCTGAAGATGGACTAGCCATGGGGGAAGGGCTGGGGTATGAAGGAAACTTTCTGTATCGTTTGAGCATGGGAAATTCAGTTCTAGCCTGGCTTTACTGCAGCCAGCATCTTTTAGTAAAAGAACCTATCACTTCAATCAAATGGAGTCGAGGATCTTTCCTAAGGGATCAGACTGGGGCAGGTCTGAGACATACATCATATATCTTTTTTTTCTTTTCCTTTCATTCCTTATTTCATACTCTTTACCATTTATTTATCTAATTTTTAGTTTCAGTCTTCCATATGCCACAGTTATTGCCATACACTGTAGATCCAAAAATTTTACTCTTTGCTGCTTACCATGTGAGCAGTTCAAGCCTCCACTCTTTAAGAAAAGAAATAAAGAATAGTCTAGGTTATCAGCTTTGTTGTATTGTGCCTCACGCACCACTCACTGCCAACAGTCTGCTTTATTCTGTGAAAATTAGGATCTTTAATCTAGAGATTTTTAGTAATAGTAAGGTGTCAATAATAAGGTGTCAATAGTAAGACACCTTACTATTGACTATATCCCCCTGGCTTAAAGGTATGTACAGCATATTGGCAAAGATAGGAAACTTACAAATAATTTTTATTTTGTTTTGTTTATTGAAATTTAGAGGCTGCCCAACTGCAGAATACTAAAATTGGAAAATAAGAATAAAGAAAATGTCATGCATCAGGACCAATGTATTCTCTATAAAGGAAAATTCTACCCCAAGGCCTGGGAAAACAGCCAGGTTTTTAAAGACTTCCAGAAAATCAATGGGGTGGGAAAGAAACAGATCTCTAGTAGCTAAAACTCAAGAGATATGAATCAACAATTATTTCAATATAAACCAGAAGAAATCTAGATTTTAGATTTCATCATGTGCATTTCATGTAATCCTATTATTCCTTAGAAAGAAATCTCTGAAGCTGTGAATACTGATAAGTCATTGTTGTTCTGTAGGGAGAGAGAAAACTTCTTTGGAATTAATATACACATCTGTAACTGACTGTGTCAGATTGGATATGTTTGTTTCTAACCTTTCCAAAAATGCCCTTTATAGGAATGTTCCTTGTACTAGATTTTTGAACAGTTCTGAGATTTGTTACATTCTTCAACTTCTGAGTAAAATTTATCACTCAGTAAGATTATCTTACTGAAATTTCAGTGCAGTATCTTTTGAATTTGCTTTATGAATATGTTAATAAATACTACAAAACTACTATATTTCCATACAATCAAATTTAGAAAAATTGTGATGTTTTCAGTCGCTGCATTATAATTTACATTTATTAAAACTATTTGATGGCTCTAGAGATCTACCTGTAATGTTTCATTTCTCTGAAGTGATTATTTATTCAAGAATAAACAACAATGTTTAGATGACAGAAAGAGATCTATTTGGGATTATTCTTCCACTGGTAATTTTTATACTGACATGAATCAAGAATTTCATTCTAACCTTATCTTGTTTTAAAAATCTTTTCCACTTTCCTCTTTCTATTTTAGCCCATCATTTTATTGTGGTCTCTGCATGCCATGGATCTTATGGACAATTAATTGAGGACTTTTGCCTCAGCAAATTTAAATCTGACATGGAAACTCTCAGGAAGACACTGTGGTGCAAGTGGGATAAGACTTTGGAGTGAGTATCAAATAATCAAACGTATTTTTTTCTTTTGTGCCCATAATTTGGATCATAATAAAATGACCCAGTTAAAAGGAACCTTCCAGATCATTTAGTCCAATCCTCTGCTCAGTGCCAGAGTCCACTAGATCACATGGATAGATAGATAGATAGATAGATAGATAGATAGATAGATAGATAGATAGATAGATAGATAGATAGATAGATAGATAGATAGATAGATAGATAGATAGATGATAGATAGATAGATAGATAGATAGATAGATAGATAGATAGATAGATAGATAGATAGATAGATAGATAGATAGATAGATAGATAGATAGATAACTTTTATTATCATTTTTACTGTGGGCACGTTGGCACACATTAAAAATGAAATTTTGTTGCTTGCTCTCAAAAGTGTACACATACAGAACACATTTAAACATACTATATACAACATATTGTAAACCTATATCCTTACATATAAATAACATATAAATATTAATCACTGTCCATCTTGAATATATAGTGGAAAGAGGAAGCTAAATCTGTGACTGAATCTGGATGTTCTGCTTCGGATACCACGAAGCCGCCTCCCAGAAGGTAACAAAGAAAACAGATTGTGAAGAGGATATGTAGTGTCCCAGGCAATCTTGCGGACCCTGCTCAAGCAACGCTTATATGCTGGATGGGTCCTGGATGGGAGGGAGGGAATAACCAATGATTTTTTCTGCCATCCTCACCACTCTCTGCACCGCCTTCCTGTCTGAAGCAGTGATGCTTCCAAACCAGACAGTAATGCTGTATGACAGGATGCTCTCGATCGTCCCTCTGTAAAAAGTGATAAGGACAGGGGAAGGAAGATGTGTTTTTCTCATGCAACACAGAAAATGCAAGCGCTGCTGTGCTCGCTTTACCAGTGTCTTGCTGTTGAGCGATCAAGCCAGTCTACTCGCTAACTGCACACCCAGAAATTTGATCCTGGTAATCATCTGCACAGGTGAATCATTAATACACAGAGGAGTGTGGCTGTGTCTGCCTTTTCTAAAATCGACAAAGATCTCTGGTTTTTCCAATGTTTAGAACTAGGCTGTTTTTCTTACACCAGTTCACGAAACCCTCAACCTCCTTGCGGTAATCACCCTCATTGTCATCTGAATAGGCCCACTACTGTTGTATCATCTGCATACTACACAATATGGTTGGTGGCAAACCTAACGCAACAGTCATGGGTCAGCAGCGTGAACAGCAGCGGACTTAGTACGCAGCCCTGAGGAGAACCTGTGCTCAAGAAAATGGTGTTAGAAATATTAGTTCCAGCTCAAACATACTGGGGCCTGTCAGTAAGATCAAGAATCCAGTTGCACAAAGGAGTGTTTAAGCCTAAAAGGCCCAGTTTGTCTACTAGATGCTGGAGAATGATTGTATTAAATGCCAAACTGAAGTTGACAAACAGTATATGCACATGAGTATTTCTTTCCTCTAAGTACTCCAAGCTCAGATGGAGAACAGAAGAAATAGCATCCTCTGTGGAGCAATTTGGTTTTGATTATTTTTTCTTGTTCTCTTTTTCCTTAATTTTATTTATTTCTTCTGAATATTTCTTTTTTAGCTTTTTTTTAGCTTTTTCAGTTAGTTTAATTTAGACTGTTTCTTTTTGTTTTTATACTTTATTCAACTAATAGTTTTATGATTCTGCATAAATATTATTGAAATATAAATATATAGTTATTAAGTTGAACAGGTTTTAAAAGAAATTTTAAGCTTAAAATTTAAACAAATGAAAATAAAATACAGGTAGTCCTTGGATTACGACCACAATTCAGCCCAAAATTTATGTTGCTAAGTGAAACATTTGTTAAGTGAGCATGGCCCCGTTTTATGACTTTTCTTGCCATAGTTGTTAAGTGAATCATTGCAGTTGTTAAGTTAGTAACACGGTTGTTAAGTGAATCTGGCTTTCTCATTGACTGCTTGTCAGAAGGTCACAAAAGCAGATCACATGACTCCGGGGCACTGCAACCGTCATGAATATGAGTTAATTGCCAAGGGTCTGAATTCTGATCATGTGACCATGGGGATGCTCCAATGGGTGTAAGTGTGAAAAATGGTCATAATGGTCACTTTTTTCAGTACTGTTGTAATTCTGAACAATCACTAAATGAACTGTTGTAAATCGAGGACTACCTGTAAATGTATATGTTATTTATTTATAATTTTAAAAGTTTGGCCATGCAGATGATAAGATTTTGAAAAGGAGTATTCATCATGCACATAGTTGTCATCTTGAATTTAATACCAACTCCATGATTTTGCGGAAGAGTTTCTGTCTTTAATCATGGAAATGTCAATTACATAAACTGATTTTTAAATGAATGTTTACAAGCATCTTTAGCAAAATAACAATTTTCCTAAAGTGGTATAAAAACAAATATAAATATAATGAAGGTGTGACATTCACAGCTGGCCTGTAGACACACATTCCTTGTGGAGGCTACAGACCTCCTTGGAGGTCTTTTAGTCTAGCCCTTTGCTCAAGCAGGAGACCCTATACCATTTCAGACAAGTGGCTGTCCAGTCTCTTCTTAAAAACCTCCAGTGATGGAGCACCCACAATTTCTGAAGGCAAGCTGTTCCACTGGTTAATTGTCCTCACTGTTAGGAAGTTTCTCCTTAATGCCAGGTTGCTTCTCTCTTTGGTCAGTTTTCATCCACACATTGCGGTTGGAGGGAGGGGGCACTGCTCACTCACCTCCAGCTTTGCAGCCCAGTTTTTAACAGGCCACAGAGCAGTACCGGTCTGGGGCCTGGGGTTGGGGATCCCTAGTGTACAACATAAACATACGTAAATAAAAGTACATAAACAAACATAAAAAAAGAAAACCATAAAATACCTTAAATCACCCTAGCACACAGCTTCTTGCTCCGTGGTCCACAGATGTTGGTGTGCAGTCCCCAAAGAACAAAGCTTTCTCCAGAATGGGAAGGGCTGGGACAAATCTCCTTTTGGCTTACATGCTAAATCTCTGCTGGAGAGAAACTTGTGTCTTGCATATGCCTTTGCCTATACAACATGCAAGTTGGGAAAGGGCTATTACTACAATCTGTTTAGTAAACATAAAGATGGAACAATTTGGGCCATTAGGTCCAACACAGATCCATCCCTAGCATATGAATCTAGATTAGCATATCCCAGACAAAATGATACATGGCCTTCACTTGAACAGATTCAGTAAAGGAAAATTGATTCTGCTCTCTAACTTCTCTTACTATTAGGACAATTTCCCAATATTTGACCTCATTCTTTTCCTTGCTCTTTATTCTTGAAATATTCTTCAAATGCAGAAAACTGAATTATTACTTCCTAACTCATTCCATTCTGGGAGTATATAGACAAATAATGTATCCTTCTGTTGGTGCATCTGGAATGGCATGTGCCTTTTTAGCAATCAGTTTAACATTGGATGAATCCCAGTGCCAAGACCCTTTTCATGCATGATTTTTCTTTCCTAAATGAAGAATTTTTTACTTGCTCTACTAAATTGGATTCGGTTTCTTATATGTGCATAAGTGTATATAAATTGTGATTTTTCTGATGTACAGATACTATAGCTAAAGATCAAGTGTTTATTTGTTGTTCGAATATTGTGGTTAACAGTTGGCAGAACGAGCAAGAGAGAGAGAACATGTTACTGCTATGATCATGATTTCATCCATTTCCATATTCAGAAATATTTCTGCCCTTGATTTTTGTCTTTAAAATGTGCATTTAGAATCCTAATTCTTAGTCTTAGATCACATTCTAAAACATTCCATCCAGTTCATTAAGCATCTTTGCAGCTGTATATTGCAATTGTGACTTTTGAGAGATCCTAAGCGTAAAGTAGTATTATTTAGTTATCATTTGGGATTTAGTTGAAAAAGTAAGTACTTTATTTTAACTCATAAATCTCCTCAGTAGAAATGTTCCCCAAAGAGAAAAAGAGGGAGAGAGGAGGCAAGGACTAGACGCTTAATTTGTTGAGCTGCCATCTCCTCTCCCCTAGGGTCAGTGTCACTGGTTTTCTGGTGGGAAGGATTCTAGAAATGTACAATTGTTTGTACTGCTTGTAAAGCATATTGTGAGAATTGTTACCTATTCTTCACTTTAGAGAAATACTATGGTATTTTGACCCTAAACCAATAACTGCTGGTAATTTAGGCTTTGTCTCTGTGTAATATATGTAATGGCCCTTATGATTGAGTGACATTTTTTAATATCTGCTTGTCTCTTTTACAGCTGTTACAAGGAACTTACCAATTGCACCATCCTGATAGCTGAGAAACTGGATTGTTATTGGCCAAACCAACTGGTGGATCAGTTCTTCATAACAATTCATAGGCACTATTTCAAAAACTGCCCTGTTTCAGGAAGGGCTGTAGGAGACCCCCCTAACACAATTTTATGCCCATTCATTGTTGTACCAATTTTTATCACCCTATTCATGATGGCATTGGTAGTGTGGCGAAGCAAATATAGTGAAGGCATTATTTAAACTTTTTCAATAACATTGGTGAAGATGAACCCCAAAGTTTCCAACCTGCAAGCTGTACTGAAGTCTATTTTGCTGTTTCTTTGGTAGAGTTCTGGATACCAGAACAAAGTATTTTTAGGTGGCATCTAATAGCAAACTTTCTGCTACCTAGAGAAAAAAACTGTATTCATCTTCTTGAGTTAACAAATATTTTGCTTAAGTCAAGAGAATGCATTGAGAAATTGTTCTCATTGTCTGAACTGGTATTAATATTACGGACATGCTTGTACTATTGCTGCTTCAATCTTCTTCAAATTTAAGCTTCTCTTTCCTGATCCCTTCAATATATATTTTATTGTCCTTGGTAATTACACATTTTCCTTGGGCTTATGCACTATTTTTTTAGATAAAGTAATTTGAAAAAGTTGGTGATGCATCAGCCCCTGTGTATTATAGGAACGCTGTCCATGATGAGATAAAAAATCATTTCAATTTATTTTGTTGGTTAAAATCACTGAAAAACCAATATAGATTGTTCATTGTGTTAATTTTTCTGGCTGAAAAATTAACACAGCAGCAGTATTTTTTAGCAAATCCTAATTCAGTGAAATATTATCACTATTTCTTAAGCATGTTAATGTTTTACATAATAGATTACTTTTGTATGAACAAATGTTCACTATAAATATTTTTATATGGACATTAATTAGTGCAGACAATTATTCACAGGACAAATCTTCATCAAATTATTGGCAAAATATTAAAGTTTGCAATACACCATTCTGAAGAAATGCTTTCTTATAAAAATTGTAATAAAATAAGTAGTATAAATATATGATAAAGCAAAAAAAAATCTGGGTTTCTCATAAAACCTATGGCACTAAGAAATTTAATAGTAAAGTAGTAAATTTATTAATAAAGAAATGCTTGGATTTGCTACACAACATTGGTGGCAACAGCTAATTTCTGATTACCTTTGGTAAAATTCCCTACTCTGAGGACAAAAACATCTACAAATTGGCTCACAGCTGTTGGCTATTCCATGTATGCATGTAAGAGAGTATGAGCTGGAGAATGAAAATATGCTATAAGCTACAGTTATAAATAACATTGAACAATAAAACCCAACCAAAACATGTAAGCTTTGGATTGCTCTGGACTGGATTTGGATATGATTTATTTTTCATATTTTGCTATATCAAATCCTCCTCCCTAAGCATTGCACTTTCATAGGAAATGTAGTGTATAAATGAGGGACTAACAGTTATAATCAGCAGAAATTGTTTGTTTTCAGGAATCCGGTCTCTCAGAAAAATGTATATTCAGTGGGGCTAATGGAGCAATCACTCAACCAGCAGAAGCTGAGAAAAAGAAGTCAGGCTGATGAGGAGGGGAAGGAAGAAGCAAATACTGAGTGACTCCATTCCTGAACTAATGAATTCATGTGTGAACTCAACCAGCTGTGGTTTATTCAGTCAACAGTTACTAAGCAAACTATGAGTTAGTTATAAGAATGAACTACCTACTTTCCCCCATCAAATTGTGTAGTATTGTTTTGGGGGGGGGCGGAGCCAGCTGTCAGAGCAAGCGGCGGTGCAAACGATCTCTCCAGCATCGCTAATTGCCTACCCCAGGTTCGTGGGACTCTTTTTGAGCCGAGAGAAGCCTCGTAGGGGCGGCGGAAGGTGTGGGCGACCTGCAGCTCTGTCATTGGTGGCGACTGACGTCGGGAAGTGGGTGAAACCCAGAACCGAGCGGACCAGGAAGAAGGCGACCAGTAATGGCTGCCGAATGACACGACAGCTGGACGGAGCTAGCGAAGAAATAGCGGAACGACGGTGTATCGGATTTGACTTGATTGTTTTTCCTGAAACCTTTGTGAGTAGACTTGGAAGGTGCAATTAAAGGGGTTGCTAAAAAACGAAAGCCTGGCAAAAAGAATGTTGGAGTAGCGGTGAGTTGGCGAGTGAAAGTGATAAGAAGAGAGGCCGGAAAAGGCCCGATTAGGAGGATGCCAGGAAGCAAGGATTTGAGATTCAGAGTTTTTTCTTAAAAGGGAAAATAACTTTTTTTTTTAATCTTAAGTGTTGCCGAAGATCTGTTTGAGATTTCTGACTTTTTGGCTTTGATTTTGACCTTGGAGCGGATCGGCTGATGAAAGGTGGCTTCTCTGGGAAGGAACAGTGATTGATGGACAGGAGGAACTGGATTGGGACAATGACTTGCAGTTTTTGAAAGGATATTGCCAAGAGAAGGGAATTTCAAGAGAGACTGAAGCGAATATTGGACTATTAAATTATAACCTTACAAGTTAGAACAAAATTGGGGAAGCTTAAAACTAACAATTGGTACTGTGGTATTAGAATTTGAAATATACTGACAGAGCTATATCTATAGACCACGATAGTGATAAAAAGTGGAAGGAAAAAAAGAGGAAATTGAAAAGTGGATATTTTGGAGGAACAGTAAATTGTGGGAAAGTTTACGAAAAATGGCAAGTAATCCAAATCTGACTAAGATTGGCGGGGGGAAGAAAAATACAATACAAAGTTCTAGCCCCATGAGTCAGAAATCGTTAAATGATATGCTTCAAAGGGAGCGCTCAAACTCATTTAAAGACCTTCAGGTAATGATGCAGGCAATGCAGGAAGCTATGTTGAAGAATCACGAGGAAATTAAGAAGGGGTAAGGAGTGATACAGGAGAAATGAAAGAGAAGATTCAGGCAATGGATGGAAGATTTGAGGCCTTTCAACAGCAAATTGTAAAAAATGAACAAGCTACTGGAAGTAGAACGAAGAATGGATAATGAGGAAAACAAGGTTGAAGAGATGAATAAAAATTTAACTTTGGCTAACAAAGAATTAGTGACAGCGGTGACGTTACTGGAAGCGGAAAAGGCAGCTCAATATCTTAGATTTCAAAATGTCATAGAGGAGAGAGGGGAAGACCTCCAAGATAAGATGGCAGATCTACTAATTGGAGCTCTTGGGATAGACAAAGAGAAGATGATTGCGGCAATGGATGAGACATATAGGGTGCAGACAAATTACGGGAGAAGACATAACCTGCCTAGAGAAGTTCATGTGAAATTTATAAAAAAGACAATTAGAGATGAAATATTATATAAGACACGTGATGAACAGCTGGAGTACAGAGGGAAACAAATTACAGTGCTAAAACAAATACCTAAAAGAATGAGAGACCTACGGAAGAACTATCAATTTTTGACATCTAGGTTGCACCAAAGTAATGTGAATTTCAGATGGCTAACACTAGAGGGGATTATCGTGACTTGGCAGGAGAAGAGATTTAGGTTGGATACATTGGAGAAAGCTGAAGACTTTTATACACAATACTGTATCTCAGGAAGAGCTGGGAGATCATGGAGAAGGAAACGCGGTGGTTGAAAGAGGAGAAGGTGAACGAATGATGGATAAAAGAGGGACAGAGCAGGTTATAGAGGAAGTAAAAGGGGGAGGAGGACAAGATGGATTAGGACAACAGGGGAGAAGCCTTGAGTTGAAGGAAATAAGGATTACTCGAAGTACTAAGGCACGACAGAAACAAGATAATGGGAGAGGAGTATAGGATATGGTCAACGAATATTAGGGGTTTGAATTCACCAGTAAAACGGCGGAAAGTTTTTAGTAAACTTATTAAATTAAATGCGGATGTTATTACATTACAAGAGGTTCATATAAAAAACAATCAAAAGTATTTATTAGAGCAACCTAAATTAGTAAGACTATATACCTCATTAGATGAGAAAAAAAAAGGAATTGCATTGTATGTTAAACAGGAGATAGCTTCCAAACAAATGTATAAGGACAAAGAGGGAAGGATCTTGATAGTGGAGGCTAAACTCAACAAAAAAAATGTAATAATTGTAGTTTACGCACCAAACGGAGTCCAAGTATCTTTTTTAAAGAATTTACATAGTAAGCTTAGCGACATAGAGGGAGATGGGTTTTGTATGATTGGAGATTTCAATGCGATAGTAGATAGAACAAAAGACCATAAAAGTAAAGAGGCAAGGAAAGGAAACAAAAAAATACTTCCCAGAACTTTTTTTGAGATGTGCACAGATCTTAATTTGTAAGATGTCTGGAGGGAAAGAAATATAGATAAAAGGGAATATACTTATTACTCTAATAGACATAGCTCGTGGACCAGGATTGATATGTTATGGCTTTCAAAAAAATTAGATTCGGAAATTCAAGGAATTAATATAGAACCTAGTCTTTGGGCGGACCATAGCCCTATAAGCTTTTGCTGGAAAGGGCAAAGGAGCCGGCCTAGATGGACTCTTCAAAGAGTGATTCTTAGAGAAAAAGTTTAAGGAAAAGATGGAGAAAGAAATGCACTTTTTCTTTCAAACGAATAAAATTGGGGATACATCCCTGCAGAATACCTGGGATACAGCTAAAGCATTTATGAAGGGAGTTGCAATCTCATATATGGCCAAGAGAAATAAGGAAAAAAAACAATATAGGATAAGACTGGAAGAAGAATATAAACAGGCTGAAACACAATATCAGGGTGACCTAAACAATAAAAGATTGAAAAGTAAAATGGAATTAATTAAACAAACTTTGTATAGAAGACTCGGAAAAGTTAGCACAACAACTTAAGGCTGCCAAGCAAAATAATTTTGAATACGCGAATAAACCTGGAAGATGGCTGGCGTATAAACTGAGAAGGCAGAAAGAAAAGCAACAGATTGTTAACTTGCAAGATGAGGAAGGAGAGATTCAACATGATGAGATCATTAAAAGGGGAATTGCTTAAAGATATTATGAAAACTTATATAAGAGGAGTGAGGGACAAAGTACAGAAAAGATAATAGAATATCTGGAAAAGACAGATACACTGAAGATACCAGAGGAAATAAAAATCATGTTAAACGAGGAAATAAGTATGATTGAAATAACTACGGCTATAAGTAAACAAAAAAATAACAAAGCGGCCGGCCCAGATGGAATACCAGCGGAACTTATAAAGAGCATCAAAACGCACTTAATCAACACCTATTAGAAGTTTTCAACGACGTTTTAACTGAAGCGAAAATATCTAAATCCTGGTTAGAGACAAATATAGTATTAATACCAAAAGAAGATGCGGAAAGAACACAGATACAAAACTATAGGCCTATCTCCCTACTAAACGTCGATTATAAGATCTTTGCGTCAATAATGGCAGAGAGATTTAAAAACTATTTAATTGACTTTATACATTGTGATCAAAATGGCTTCCTCCCAGATAGGCAGACTAAGCGGAATATAAGGACAATTTTAGATGTATTGGAATACTACGAATTACATAGCGATTGCCAAATGGCACTCTTATTTTTGGACGCACAGAAGGCATTTGATAATGTTAATTGGCTATTTTTGATGCAACAATTGAAATTTATGGATGTTGGAGAAAACGTCTTAAATGTAATAGCTGCAATATATTCCGAACAGAATGCCCAGATTATAATAAATGGTGAGGCCACCAACAAATTCAATATTCAAAAAGGTACAAGACAAGGATGTCCTCTCTCGCCATTATTGTTTATATATACATTGGAGATTTTAGCTAAGACTGTAAGGCAAGAAGAGCAAATTAAAGGGCTTGAGATTAAGAAGGAAAAATATAAACTCCAAGCATATGCCGATGATTTAGTATTCATATTGGAAGATCCCGTGCAATCAGGTCAGAAGCTTTTTGAAATATGGAGAGGTGGCAGGCTTGAAAATAAATAAAAATAAAACAAAGATCATAGCAAAAAACATGACTAATACGCGAAAAGAAAATCTGGGGGGAAAACTAGGAATACAAGTAGTTACTAAAATAAAATATTTGGGAATTGTTATGTCAGCACGTTGCTCATCAATTAGAGAGGACAATTACGGAATATTAGTTAAACGTATAAAAGTTGACCTAGACCACTGGAGAAACTTACATCTTTCATTTCTAGGAAGAATCTCAGCTGTGAAAATGAATATTTTACCCAAAATGATCTTTTTGTTCCAAAATATTCCAATCCAATTAGATAAAAAAATTTTTAAAGAGTTGAATAAGTTAACCTTAGATTTTGTGTGGCAAAGAAGGAAGGTGAGGATAAAACAAAAGTCCCTACAGGATGCTAAAGAGAGAGGGGGATTAGGCTTCCCAGATTGGGAGTTGTATTATCAAGCTGCGGCCCTGACGTGGATTAGCGATTGGATTATATTGGAAAATAAAAGATGCTTACTTTTAGAGGGGCATGACCTCCAGCAGGGCTGGCATGCCCACCTATGGACAGATAAAAGCAGGAACCATCAATACTTTCTGAGGCATAAAGTCCGGCAAGAACTCATAAAAAGTTGGAATATAGTTAAATGCCAACACTACACAAAACTTCCAGACTGGCTTTCACCATTAGAAGCAGTTATATACCCCAACCTCTATAGGCAAGATAGGGTTATCATATACAAAGATATCCTATCAGAGGAAGAATATCTAAAGCAGAGGCAAGAGTTGAGACAACAGGGGATTGCTTTGGAATGGTGGTCCTATCTTCAGATACAAGCAAGATACGCGAAAGACAATGGGGAATTAATAGACAAGATACGGGGCTTGATAAAATATTATTAGGCTCGGAGAAAAAACAAATCCAAAAAAATATATAAATATATGTTAGAATATAAATTATATGAGGAACAAGTTAAAGAAACGATGGTTACCTGGGCAATAGATTTGGGGCACGCTATAAACCTGGACCAATGGCAGCAAATTTGGGAACGCAATCGCAAAATTACATTGGCAACAACTTATAAGGAAAATCTCTATAAGATGCTATATAGATGGCACCTACCACTGGCTAGGCTTGCAAAAATGTATAGTGGCTACTCACCACTCTGTTGGAAGTGTAAAAGGGAAAAGGGTACTTTTTTCATGTTTGGTGGGTTTGCAAAGAGGCACAGGTTTATTGGCAGAAGGTTTGGAATTGGATAACAGAAATGACAGGTCAAAAAATTCAATATAAACCAGAGATGCTATTACTTGGAATATTAGAAAAAAATATAAACAAAGATGATATATATCTAATTATACATGTGATAACGGCGGCAAGAATTTTGTTTGCTCAAAACTGGAAAGCAACTGAAGTGCCTAGCGGAGATGCGTTAATAAGGAAAATTTTGTATTGCGCAGAATTGGATAAGATGACTAAAGAATTAAAAAACCAGGAGGAAACAGAATACTATTTAAGTTGGAATAAATTTTACAAATGGAAGGAAAAAAAGAAGGAAGGTCATTAGAAGGGATGTAAATAGAGGAAGAATATCTGAAATGTATAAAACATATGTATAATGTGGAATGACTAGACAAAGATGTATGTCAATGATGATACACTATGTTCAATGGTTTTTTAATCTTTTGTATTCAATAAAAAATATTTTTTTAAAAAAAATTGTGTAGTATTGTTTCAAATTATATGACTTTAAATATAATTATGCAGTTAAGTGATGTTGTTGTTGTTATGCCTTGTATCGACTGCTGGTGACAGCCTGTGAAGTCTGTGCAGTTTTCTTGGTAAGGTATTTTGGAAGTGGTTTGCCCTTGCCTGCTTCCTAGAGCTGAGAAAGAATGACTGGCCAAAGATCACCTAGATGGCTTGTCCCTAAGGTGGGACTAAAACTCAACGTCTCCTGCACTTTTGGAAGACCTAAAGAACCTGATTAAGGAAAGAGGTTTGCAGTATTCCGGAGTCATGTGATCATCTTTTGTGATCTTCTGACAAGCAAAGTCAATGAGGAAGCCTGATCCACTTAACAACCATGTTACTAACTTAACAAGTGCAGTGATTCACATAACAACTAAAGCAAGAAAGGTTGTAAAATGGGATAAAACTGACTTAACTGTCTTGCTTAGCTACAGAAATTTTGGGCGCAATTATACCATAGATCTCAAGAAAGCAGTTTCTACAAACTCAAAAGATTGGTAAATATGGGGAAATGTTCCTAAAGAAGAAAATACCAAAGCACAATTGCTAACAATTCCAAGAAAAGACGACAAATGGAAGACAGCAGAAAGGTTAATGTTCTGAAGGACTGAGAAGAAAAAGAGTACATATTCTCTATAGATAGATTTATATAACGTAACTATCAGCCCTCCAAGATAGACCAAACTTGGAAGCCAACGATACACAAGCTAATACTTTTATTATACTAACAGAAACGAGCAAGTCTGAATGCATTTCACCCCTCCCTTCCTTTATCTTCATGAGAACTAGGGAGGGTCTTGTCTAAGATGTTTTTTCAAATTATATTTTGCCCTGGACTCAGATTTCTTTTATCTGACCATTTTCTTGGTTATGACTCTTCCTCCTGTTCCTCAAAGCTATTCCTTCTTCTCTTGTCAACAACATACCATGTTTCCCTGAAAATAAGACCCAACTGGAAAATAAGCCCTAGTGTGATTTTTCAGGATGCTTGTAATATAAGCCCAACCCAAAAATAAGCCCCAGTTAAGATCGTCAACCAGACGGCCACATTTAGTACCGAATTTCCCCGAATATAAGCCCTAACTGCAAAACAAGCCCCAATGCGTCTTTGGGAGAAAAAATTAATTTTAAGACCCAGTTTTATTGTATTTTCAGGGAAACACAGTGTTCATTTCAAAATATCTGGAAGAATATTTTACTGGTATCTGACCTTTTGAGGGGAGATAGTAACAGAAACATGGCAATAGACAGGGAGTTCTTGGATAGAATCTCTCAACATTACTGAATAGAGATGGTACAAATCTTTCTATAAAGAGGTAGTGTTGCAAGAATGGTATTGCATGAAATTTTCATAATTTTTCCAAGTATCCTTTCAGCAATTTTTCTGGTTTCAAGGTTATGTCCCTGGTTCTGCATAGTCACAAAAAGATGGAGAATTCAGATCCAAAATACAAAAATGCCTTACATAATATCTATGTAGAATGCTAGCAAAATAATAATTACATCACTGAGCTAACAAATTATTACATAAAAAGATTGGTACAGAGGTGACTGGTTTTTGACTGGTCATAAAAATCATGAGTTTCCATAGATATCCATAGTCTTATGCACTGGTACATGATGCTAAATCTATAATTTTGCAGATGTGATGTGTAATAAAGTATGCCAAATTCTAATTAATTCTTTTAATGATGTATTCTTTCATATTCTCTTCATCTTCCCATTTTTTCATTAACTCTGTTTTAGCATCTTGCTTGAGAAACAAAGCTATCACATTTACCACATAATATCCCCATTAGTGCCAGGCTTCTTCTGACAAATTGTAAATATGGGGTATGTATGTGTTAAATCTAGATCCACACATCCCATTATGAAGAATATTGCTCTTCTTAACCCTCTGCTTTTGAAGGCAGGTTTCCAATTAGTATTTTAAAATATTATAATAAAAAGTTAATATGTGTCATATAGATTCAGAGGGTGCAGAGATTGCATTTTCTTTCTAAACTTTACTGGTGTAGTCAAAATATATATTCTATCTTTCTGTAAAGTATTTAATATGCAATGCAGATCTCTTCAAAGAAGCTTCTTTTCATTTATTTCTAGAATGTGAGAATGGGGCCTTCATCTCTTTTCTCTCACAATGGTTCCAGTCAAGCTCTGGCCCATTACAATAATAATCTTTGTGGTGAAGTGGGAGCTTTTTTCCAATACAAATTACTTGTACAGGGCCATGATACAGACCTTGGATTTCAATCCTTTGTCTTGGCTTGTTTATATTGAGATATGTCAAAAACAGATCATGGCAGAAAAACGTCATTGCATTCTTTGACAAAGTGACTAAATTAGTGGACCAGTAAAATGCTTGGACAATACATTTGGACATAAGTAAGACATTTGACAAAGTAGACCACAACCTACTACTTGGTAAGATATAAAAATGTGGGTTAGACAGCATCACCACCAGTTGGACTCATAATTGGCTGACCAACCACTCTCAACATGTAGTCCTTAATGGAACTATGTCTGCATAGAGGGAAGCATACAATGGGTTACTCCAAAATTCTGCCTTAGGCCCATTAATCTTCAACATTTTCATAAACAATTTAAATGAGGGGGATAGGAGAACTCATCAAATTTCCAGATGACACTAAGCTCGGGGGAATAGCCAACACTTCAGAAGATAAGTTCAAGATCCAGAACAATCTTGACAGACTTGACCATAGGGTCCCTATCTAATAAAATGCAATTCAGTGGTGAGAAAAGTAAGATAGGCATGTAAAACCAAACACAGGTATAGAATAGTGGTACTTTGCTCAGTAACAATAACTCTGAGAGGGATCTAGGACTCCTAGTAGATAATCACTTAAATATGAGCCAGCACTGTGCTGCAGTTGTCAAAAGGGCCAACACAGTCTTAGGCTGCATCAACAGAGGGATAATATCAGTCCCACGTGAAGTGCTAGTACTGTTTTATACTGCTTTGGTAAGATCACACTTGGAATAGTGTGTCTAGTTTTAGCCACTAAGATACAAAAAAGATGTTGAGACTAGAAAAAGTGCAGAGAAGAGCAGCAAAGATGTTTAGGATATTGGAGGATAAAAGATATGAACGATTGCAGGAACTGGGTATGCCTAGTCTAATGAAGGATTAGGGGTGACACCCAATATTTAAAAGGCTGTCACAAAGAAGGGGGGGTCAATTGTTCTCCAAAGCAGTAATGAAGGGAAACTAAACTAATCAAAGGGAAATCCAACATAGAACATAGAAATTTGCTGACAGTGAGAACAGTGAAACAGCTTGCCTCCAGAAGTTGTGGGTGCTCCATCACTGAAGGTTTTTAAGAAGAGATTGAACAACCATTTGTCCAGAATGATATACAGTCTCCTGCCTGAGCAAAGGATTGGACTAGAAGACCTACTAGGGTCCTTCCAACTCTTGTTATTTTGTTATAGATTTTCTGCTGGTAGTTTGTGAAAAAGACAAATAGAAAAACAATCTTAGCCTGGAGTCATCCTTCATTCCATTGCCTGCTGGAGTTTGCCTGCAGGGCCTGAATGTCTGGCATGAGGATTGGAAGAGAGTCACGCTTGTAATTATGCCAATATCCATCATTTTTCATTTGCTCATAATCCATGAGACTTGTCACTTGAAATGCTATTTGAAGAGAGATTGGTTCAATCCTTTTTTTATTCTGCTATTCTTAAGTAAGAATGGAAATTTAGGCTATTGAATGCAGTAATCCAAATGGCAATCTTAGCTTGAACACCTCCAACATTCATTCAAGATCTGCCTTCTTGTGATACAAACCTCTTATTTGCTATCTTGCACTTTGAGTCAACAGAGAACATATCCTGCCTTCATCCTGAGTTACTCAATCTATTGTTAGTTTCATTGGTTGTTATCCCTGGTGCCAATTACTATTTATTCCCTTGCTCTCTGTTGCAGCAGTCACCATTGGCGGCATAGCAGGCTCTGTCAGCCACATATTGCTTGAGGTTCCACTGCATTTGGACTTCTTGATTTCTGTCTTTATGTTGGAGTGTGTGCATGTATTTTAAAACAATTTGAATAACATTTGTAAACCATAATGGATATTATTTCTAATTCACAATGTTATTTCTTTTTAGCAGAAGAAGAAAAAAAGCATTCACTTCCATTTATTCAACCCTCACCACCAGGAATTTACTTGCATAGGAATGCTTCCAACAAAGGTGTTACAGATCTGCAATCTATAAATAGGGCTGGACAAAAGGTCTCATATTTCAGCTGGACTGAATCTTTGCCATAGATATGCATGTGGCTTCTTTGGAGAAGATGCACAGCTTACACAGCTATGCACTATTGATTTAGTTGGCTTCTCCAGTTCCTTAAGAGAGGAACAGCTGCTAGTGTTGTTGCAGTCTTACTTGTGCAGTTACAGTTGCTATGGGCACTGCTGTCAGGGTGCATAAAATATTGAATAAAAGAGGTTGTTCCCAAACCTCTTAAATTACTTATTATACTGTGTATTTTATTTCAAATAACATTTTGTCATGAAAGAGTCAGTTCTATTCCTGTTCCAAACATTGTTAACAGGTGCATATTTAAAAGATGTTTAATAAATAGGAGAAAAATACTGCTGAACATTTTGCTTAATTTAAGAATTATTTTCTGTTTTCATTAAAACAACCTCTACTGCACTGCCTTATAAATTTTCCTACGATTTTATCAACCATTCAAAGAGATATACATGTTTTTATGCATATGTCTGGAGATAGGTTGATTTCTTGCCAAAATAAAAATTAAAAAATTAAAATTAATTGTTTTAATAAAAAGAAGGACTAGGGGATGACATGATAGCAGTGTTCTAAGGGGCTGCCACAAAAAAGAGGAGTCGGCCTATTCTCCAAAGCACCTGAAGGCAGAACAAGAAGCCATGGATGGAAACTAAATCATTGAGAGAAGCAACCTAGAACTAAGTGAAAATTTCTAGACAGTTAAAGCAATTAATCAGTGAAAGGACCTGCATCCAGGAGTTGTTGGTGTTACAACACTGGAGTTTTTAAGAAGAGATTGGACAATGGTAGGGCCTTCTGCTTGAGCAGGGGATTGGACCAGAAGACCTCCAAAGTCCCTTCCAACTCTGTTATTCTGTTCGGTTATTCTGTTAAGAGTTAAATAAAACCAGAGCCAAGCTAAAGACATTTAACTGTGATATTGAAACTTTGGCATATTTCCAATATCATAGTGTATTAATGACTTAAGCTGGTAATGAGTCATTGTGTTCTAAATGCATATTGTCCTGTGAGCAAGTCTCCATCCAAAGAAGCATTTCAGTTATAAAAAGCAGACTTTTAAACTCTTAATTAAAAATTCCTAGTAAAGAAAAGATGAAAGGAAAATAGAAGCAGGAAGTCATTGACTACAATATCCTGGTCAACTATATGCCACAAATGCAGTGTAATATGTAGTTTTGTCTTTTGTCTATACAAATGTTTACTTTTCAGAATGATTTTTCTAACTTCTTTTCCACTTTACTTTTCCTAGTAAATAAATATAAGTCACCAAATCATTATATCGCTCAGTAATTGCTTAGCTTTCCCCTTCTTTCAGGAAATCTGGGAACTGATGGGTTGGAAACTATACAACTATTTGGGGAATTTGACATTCTCTGAAGGCTTTAATTCAATTGTCACTTGTACCATTAAACTTTCGCTGTTTCTTTCTTCCATGGTACAAAAGGTTGAAGATGGGAAAAGGGAGACCGCAACTGTCTTTTAACGATTTGGTTGCACTTTTTTTTTATCCCACTTCAAATAATTTTTGAAGACATGAGAACAATCACCAACACATTTTTGCAATGAATTTTGCACAGGTTTAGTATTTATATTACTTAACATATATAAATTGAGTTGGACTGATCTATTGTCCATTAAGTCCAACTTTCCGCTCTGTGTTTCCTTCTTGATCAATTTTATTTTTAAGTTGCAATGTCTTGTTTGTTGAATTAAAAAAAAACATTATGAAGCTCATAGCATTCTAAATCACGTAGATTTCAGCTTTACATTTTGTCTGAATCTACTGAGATGCTTTTTAATTTGAACTGGTCAGAAATCTGATTTCCTTCAGACTTCCTTCCTTATTCACTTTTTAACAGATGCATTTCAATAATTTTTTTATTAATATAAAAATAATTGCAGTAGTAATTGAAAACCCTACTCTAAATTTCAAGACTGTGCTGGTGAAGAAACTGGAGATGAAATGTGTGTCCAAACACTATCCGTGTTTAACTGTATTATTGATCATATATTTCACAATTATTTCAATTATTACTGATCACCAATTTTTCTTGTTAGAGCAAGAATGGGTAATGAATTCATGAGTCATTACCCAAAAAAAACCACTTTTACCCAATTTTAAGCAATTTACCCAGGTTTGGAAATGCTGATAGAAAGAGTGAAATTCAAATTAGGAGATTTGCCATCCATATTATGAAGCTGACAAGAAAGAATTAAGATGAAATTTCTGGATTATATTAGGTCTTGAAATTGATTAGAGGTTACCTATTCTCAGGCAAATGATAAGGAAAAAAGTATTCTTGAGCAAATTTATATAATGTCTCCCACAGTTCATATAACCTCTGATATTTAAGTAGTTTTGAAGGGAGCTTTGTGGATTTCTCCTTATGTTCAAGTATCTACGATTCCTGTAGATATAATAATGAATGCATATGATATTTTAAAACAATATTGTAAGGACCTACCTCAGCTAAGCCACCCAAAAAAGCAGAACTCTTGAAACAGACATTGTCTCAACAGGATACTTTTATTAGGGGCTAATGACAGTAGGGAAGTCAAGGTGAGATCTGAGAGAAAAACCCGCAAAGCGATATATTAAATGTAGCATTAAGTACTCCTCCCCCCAGTGTCCCATTGTTCATTTGAATCTCAGCCAATCCACAGGTGGCATCATGTTTTGGTAAGGGTCTTTTCGGTGGGCTCTTCAAGGTCTCTCGATTTCTTCTGGCTCCAAGCACAAACCGCCTCTCAGATAAGGATGAGACATTCCATCTCCAGTTCGATTTCTTCTGGCTCCTAGCATTCAATACTCCTCCCCCCAGTGTCCCAGTGTTCATTTGAATCTCAGCCAATCCACAGGTGGCATCATGTTTTGGTAACAGGTCTTTTCGGTGGGCTCTTCAAGATTTCTCTCACTTTTGATTTCTTCTGGCTCCAAGCACAAAGCGCCTCTCAGATAAAGGTGAGACATTCCATCCCCTGGAATGAGCAACAAAGCAGACAGTGCAAAGCATCTCCAAAGGCTCCCCCCTTCCAACAGAATGGCAGACAACAAAGAAAGTTACAAAGCTATAATAAATGAGGATACATTTCTTTGGGGCCTGACAAATATCCTGAAAAAATCCAAAAGATCCAGTCTATCTATACCTCAGAATCATGCTTTTACAATTTTATGCCATTTTGATATATGTAAGGTCCTGCCTCAACTAACAAGAAAGCAGAACTCCTGAAACTGGCATTGTTTCAAAAGGAACTTTTATTGGGAGGTAGTGAAAGCAGAAAAGGAAGGCAAGATCTGAATATTCCCCATGCTAACTCTTATATTAAAATCCCAGTTTTCAAACCCTCCACAAGTGCCCAAATGCCCAGTCCATTTCCAGCCAACCCACAGGTGTAAAGTTGTTATGGGAACTGGAAGGTGAAAGAGTGATAAAGCACTGTTCCCAGGTGTTTGTTGTGGCCTGTCGGTTGCCGGAACACTCAGTGGCCGATTCAGATGAGGAAGCACAGGAATGGGCGCCGGGCCCAGCATCAGGGCCATCTGAAAGCTCCGACAAAGGAATGGAGCTGTCACAGCCAAGGACAGAGGCGGAGCCTGGGACGTTCACCAGCCCTCAGATGGAAAGGCTGAGACCTCCATGCCTTGAGGCAAGTGAGTCAGGAGAGGAGGGTCACATGGGGCCAGTGATTGATGCGCGGGCACGGCGGAAGCTGAGAAGAGAACAGCGAGAGGCTATGGGGCGGTCTTGGGGCGGAAGAGTCATTGCTGCTAATGGAGCCCCACCCTCAGTTGTGGATAAAAGGCAGGGGCAGAGACGAATAGGTGTGGCAGACAACTATTAGTCTTCCTGCTGGTCAGCCACTTGTATTTTAGAACTCCTGACACTTCTAACTGGAATTTTGCTGGAGTTTTCTGTAGATCCTGTGGCACTGGGAGCCTGAGCGCCTTCTGAGTGTGGGCGTGTCTTCTGTTGAAAAATAGCCAGCTTGCTTGAAGGACTTTTGGCTGCAAGCGTGGTGAGACTGAGAGTAACTCTGGTTATTGGGAGACCCCTACAGGGGAAAAGGGAGCGAGCTCCATTGTTTGGAGGCTTTGTGAAACTGCTGGTGTTCCTGAAATAAAAGGAACGTTAGAGACTATTTGGCACATCTGTTGTGTTTGGGGAACCGGGTCAGAACAGTGTTGTATCTTCCTTCCAGCGAAGGAAGCGAAGATAAGGCAGATGACCCCAGGCACATTCCTCCCTCCTCCCCTACCACCACCACCACCCCGTTCACACCCGAAGAGATACATCAAAGGTTGAAAGAACAAAGCAGAGGAAACACATCCTAGAGCCCACAACTTTCCCCCTCCCAACAGAACAAAGCCTCGCCCCTCCCAACTGAATGGCAGTGTCCCGGGAATGTTTCACAGGGCCTGACAATATATTTATAACCAATATGACTACCGTTTCATAGAGAAGTTGTTATATAAAGTTTGGGAGGATCCATAAAGATCCATTTCTCAGATTCACATTTTTGAAACACAGTGACACCAAAAATAATTGAATCAGGCAAATAATCACCCTGCTTGGAATTTTTTTAGATTATTATATATTTACCCCAAAGATAATCACTAATGTTTAGGCAGTTTTGGTTTGTGAATACATGATATAGATTGCTCCTATTCCTATTTTCAATGCAGATGATCTAGCAGAAGAGCCAGAAGGAAAAATTTAAATGTTAGCTATGCACTTGTTCATAGGCAAAGTATTGCCAGAGCCTTCCTTATAGGCAGGAATGTTCTGTTACTTGTCTCCTTCCACATGGGTATACAAAACTAATTTTTGCAATGAAAATAAGAACATGGAATAGCTTTTTTAGATCGTACCAAAGACCAATCTAATGTAACCTTATGTATCATGTAGGAGCCAATCCTATTGTATGCTTCCAAGAAGCCAAGAAGTTCACAAAAGTGGATTGAATGTACTGTCTCTCCTCAGTAGCTGTCATATCATGACTTCCACCTGCAAATTTGAAGAAGAAATCAATTAATTTAACGGCTTTTAAAAGGTGTCTACATTGATGGCCATCGCTATCAGATGACAATAAGGGTAATGCCACCTGTTGAGATTATAAAATGTATTAAAAATGTGGGATTCATTCCCATATTTCTTACTGCATTTATATCCTACTTTTCTTGGCAGAGTTCAACATGACATACATTAGATCACTTTTTATTTTCACTACAACAACTTTGTGTGATAGTTGAGCTTAGAGAATGTGACTGGGCCAAAGTGCACATAGGATTCCAGCCTATATAACTAAAATTGCAAACATAGTACTTTGCGATGGTGTGGCCTCACTTCTTTCTCTTTTTTCACCAATAATCCTGAAATTCATTGTTTAATTCTTGTTAATTAATTAACAGAAATAATAAATAATTATGTTTATGAATTTATTATTGTCAAGCCCCGTGGGCTCGACATTGACGGGAGGGGGGAGGGAGACAACAACGATACCTGGGAGGAGGCCGGCGACATCGCCGAACAGCTGAGCGGTTCCTCGGCTGGGCCGCCAGACAGCTGTTCAGCATGGGAAGGCCTTAGGGAGGAGACCAGTGGCAAGGACAACCACCGGGAGGAAGCCAGCGGGGAGGCATTAGGGAGGAGGCTAGCGGAGGCCAGTAGCAAGGCTGACAGCAGGGAAGAAGCCAGGGGCGGCCTTACCTCCATTACCAAATACAGAGCTGCTGAACAGCTGAGCAGCCGCGCATCCGACAAGCAGCTGAGTGGCGCAGGAGCATCACTCAGTAGTGTGTACGGAACAGCCGAACAGAGAAGAGAGCCAGAGGCCTGCATCGCCGTTCTTAACACTAGCCACCGGATGCTGGTTAGGTGGGCGGGGGGTGGAGCTGGTGGGGAGGAATGTATGTAAGGCGCTGGGAGGAAACCACTCCCAGTGCTAACTTTGTTTGTTGTAAATAAATGCATGCCAGAAAGTTCCGGTTGTTCCAGCCACCTTTGACGTTTACCACTTGTCTTCTGTTGGTACCAGGGGTTGGTAAGGACTCTGACAGAAAGTTAGCGCTCCCCTTTGTATCTGTCCCTATCCATCACCCTTGCTGGCCTGACAATGCTCTGTTCAGGGACCAAGGGATGGTTGAGCGTACACAGGAGATGGCGCCTGTGGGTGAAGGGGGAGAGCCAGCTGAGGCTGGGGTGGAAGTGCCAACTCTGGATGCTGGAGATGAAAATGCCCAGCCGG
Organism: Azemiops feae; assembly: GCA_023970755.1. Lineage (NCBI taxonomy): Eukaryota > Metazoa > Chordata > Lepidosauria > Squamata > Viperidae > Azemiops > Azemiops feae. The sequence continues at coordinate 1,426,305 of JALGBA010000018.1, forward strand.
TGGTGCGGCCCAAAGTGCGTGAGGCCCAACCTGCAGGTCCAGTGAGCGACACACAGGCGGTTCTGGGGACAACGCAGGATGCAGAGGCCTTGGGAGAGTGGTGGCATAGTTTAGCTGTCACCAGCTTGGCAGTCAGCCAAGTACACACACCAGGTGCTTCGGCCCACCCACTGATGGAGTGGAGAGAGAGGCGTCTGACGGATGACGATGACGGGGACTGGAGCTATTCCACGGCACCAGGGCAGCACACAATGGACATCCTTAGGGAGCTGTTTGGAGAGGCTGGGTTCCAGGGTCCCCCCTCATGGCTGAGCTGGGAGATGGGATCCGAGACGCATCATGGCCAACAACAGGGACCCAGCCAACCCAGTCGGGGCCAACCCGATTTTGGTTGTCCAGCCCGAGGTTGAAGTTAGGTGCCAGCCACACTCCTGACACCCAGCAGGTGAGAGGCCCTAATCAGGGTGTGTTCCTGCCCCCTGCAACAGGACAACCGTAGGCTGCATGGGAAGGCAGGTCGCTATTGAATCCAAGCGGGGGCCCCACCAGGCGTCCAGTTCTGGTGGCCGGATCATTGGCCCAGCAGGGTGTAGGGACCGGGGAACAGCGCTCTCTATCTGCAGTTGACACCCTACAAGGTCCGGGATGGCCCTTAGGGTAATGGGCCTAGGGGATGGCCTGGGGTCCTCCACCATTAAAAGTGACATTTGATGGGAGCCTGGAGTGTTTGGCGATGTTCCTAAGCCAGGTCATTAGCCATTTGGACTGATACGCCCGCTTTTATCCATCCCAGTGGGCGATGGTAGTGGTGGCAACTGCAGGGTTGCAAGGCGAAGCAGCAGAATAGGCAGCGGATTTATACAGTGACCATACCAGGGAATTGGCAGATGCCAGCCTGTTTCTGGAGGCTCTGCGGTCCCGATTTGAGGATGTCTCACAAGTCCAATGGGCTGAAGGGGAGTTACTGGTGCTGAAGCAATGAGGCCGGTCCACGGCTGATTATGTACGTGAGTTCCAGCGGGTGGCTGGCAGGTTGCGGTCTTGGCCAGAACGCCTGCTGGTTCACCAATTCCAGGCAGGTTTGGACTGGGACCTGTGCCAGACATGTGTCTACCGTGTCATCCCAAGTCAGTTACAAGACTGGTTTCGTGTGGTGGTGGACCTGGATGCAGGGCTGCAGGAATTCCAGCCAAAGGGGAATGGCCCATTGGGGCCATGCAGGGTCACGGAGAAACCAAGGGACAAAGGGCGGAGGACCCAGGGACCTGGTCCGGGTTCCTCTGCGGTTACTCCTCGGCCGACATTTAGATGCTTCCGCTGCAACCAGCTGGGACATCGGGTTGAGGAGTGTCCAGTTCCCGTTCCATGGGGGAATCTAGGTGTCAACGCTGCTAATATTGGATATTCTTGCTTTGACAAAATATGCAGAACTGTCTGGTATTTTTAGAGTTAACTTAGATGATGCTGGGAGGGGAGGAGAAAGAATGTGTGTGGAGAGTAATTATGCAGGCTACAGAATGGAAGTGAACCTTTGCCTCCCAGGCTGACTGGAGAACGTGATTTATGACTGCAAAATAGAGGAGGGGAATAGGCTGGAATGTTATGTGCAAGGGAGGGAAATTCAGATCTTGGCATCCATCCATGCCGTGCTGACACTTTGTTACATGAATAAAGACTTTTTAGGATAAACAATGCCTGGAAGTTCTTTGAAGTGTTTCATTAGTCGGAACCTGGACATCATGCCAAGATCTACAAACTTTTCAAAACATCTGGAGTCCTGAACTCCCACCACTGTCTCTAGGTTTGAGAGAAGCTGGCAAAGATTCAGGAGAAGATTTCAAAAATGGAGAAAGGGAAATTGCCTGAAGCAGACAGCTTGGCATCAGCTGCTACCCCAGGGGGGGGAGCGACAGCCAAGATGCCAGGGGAGGAAGAGCTTTGGCAGAATTCCCAGCTGGAGAAAAAACCCAAGCAGCTAAGAGAGCTTATCTGGTTGTCAGGCTGGACCCAGCCCAGCGGAGATTCCAGGGCTTCAAAAGCAGATGAGGTGGAGCTACAACAAAGGGATTCTTGCATATTGCATCCCCCAAACCGGTGGAGAGCTGCCAGATCGTCTGCCACTGAGAAATTGGGTGAGTGGAAAACCCTGTCTGCAGACCAGACAGCCCTCCAGCCCCAGGAGTCCCCTGCCAGGCCCTCCAGCCCCACAGAGAGAGAACCCCAGCCTGGGATTCCTGCAGCAATGGGAGGTTTGGGAACCCCCTCAGGTGAATGGTCAGCAACCTCTGAGCTTGCCACAGCTAATAGAGGCCTTGCAACAGCTTGGGGTGGTGCAGAAGCCAGGAGATCAGCAACTGGTGGGAGAATGACCACAGCAAGGAGATTGGCCACAGCCCCCAAATGTGCAACCCCTGGGCATAAATCAGCAGCCAGGATGGGGCCAGTAGCAACAGCCACAGTGGGGGCCCCAACAGCCTATAATTGCACCACCTTTCAGAGCAACCTTCGATGGGGACCCAGAAAAACTGATTTTCTTCCTCAATCAAGTGCGCTCTTATTTGAACTGCTGGGCCTATCTCTACCCGGACCCAGGCGCCATGGTCAATGTGATTGCGTCCAGCCTAGAGGGAGAAGCATCCGAATGGCTGAACAATTTATATAATGAGGAAGCCCCGGAATTGGAAGACCCCCACCTCTTCCTCCTAGGGCTGAGAGAAAGATTTGAGGACCCATCTATTGGCTTCAAGGCAAGAGAACAAATCCACAAAATAAAACAAGCTGGCAGGCCTGCCCTGGAGTACGTGCGAGAGTATATATATATGCAGGTCTTGGCGTATTCAGGTCTTTTCCTGTGTAAGATTGAGAGTGTCTTGGCGACGTTTCGACGAGGTCCCACTCGCCATCTTCAGGCTGGTGTCTTCGGCTTTGTGCTTGTGCGAGCAAAGTGTGATCGGAGCTGCCGTCCTTCTATAAATACTGGAGGGGGTGTGTGGCATGTTGGCTTTGTAGCTGTAAGCGGGTTGGTTGGCTGTGTTGTTACATCTTGATTGGAAGATGGAATTGATGTAAGCAAATTAGCTGATGTAGCTGTAAGCGTTGGTTGGCTGTGCATCTTGATTGGAAGATGGAATTGATGTAAGCAAATTACTCAGTTGTTTGGTAACATCCTGTGTGGCTGAGGTGCTGGCTGTGTGCCCATTGTTCTTTTGTACCTGGGTAATGGGCTGTGTGGTAACATTCTGAGCTCTATTGTAGTGATATCCTGAGTCCTGTGCTGCCACATCATGGGAGGTAGGCTGCGTTGTAACATACTGAGCCTTTGCGATGTAACCTCCTGAGTTCTGTGATGTAATGTCCTGAGTAGATGGCTGTGATGTAGCATCACGGGCTTTGGTTTGGCTCCGAGTTTGCGGTCTGGCCATGTGTTTATGGCGTGTGTCAGTTTGCTTTGTGTGGGGGTCGGCGGGGGGTGCAGCAGTTGGTGATGTCGCCGTGGTGTGGATTCTGGATGATGGTTGCATTTCGTCTATGGGATGGGTTTGGGTTTGAGTCTGGTGAGGGTGATTGGTGGTGGTGTCCTGTGTTGTTCTGGGTCCGGTGTCGGTTTTTGTGGTTGGGACTCGTTTGTTGACTAGGGCTAGTTTCCAGATGTCTGGTAGGCGGGAGGTATCGTCACGTTTATTCATGTTGTGGGGGTGTTTCTCTATTTCGATGGCTTCCATAATTATTCTCTTGTTGAAGTGTTCAGTTTTGGAGATTAATTTGGTACCTTCAAAATCAATTTCATGTCCTGTTGCTTTAAGGTGCTGGAAAAGGGAGGAAGTTTTTTCTTCTTTTCTGACTGCGTTCTTGTGTTCTGCGATGCGTGCATTTATTCTCCTATTAGTTTGTCCAATGTATGTGGCTGGGCAGATTTTGCATGGTATTTCATAGACTCCTTGGTTTTCTAGCTGGATCTTGTCTTTGGGGTTTCTTAAGATGTTGGCTATTTTTTGGTCAGTGCCGAAGGCTGTCTTGATATTGTGTTTGTGGAGAATTTTGCTGATTTTATCTGTGGTGCCTTTGATGTAAGGGAGGAGGGCGATGCCGTTGTCCTGTTCTGTGTCTTGGTTTTTGGGGGGTGTCTCCTTTTGGATTAGGTTGGTAATAGTGTTTCTTTGGAATCCGTTGGAAATTAATACGTTTGTGAGAGTGTGTAATTCAGTTTTCAGGTGGTCTTTGTCGGCTAGGCGTTTGGTTCTGGAGATGAGGGTCTTGGCTACGGAGTTGATCTGTGCAGGATGGTGATGGGATTGTGCATTTAAGTAGTGGTTGGTGTGTGTTTTTTCCCGGTAGATGGTGTGTCCTAGGGAGCCATTGGGTTTTTTGTAGATTAGGACATCCAGAAAGGGAAGTTGGTTGTTTGCTTCTGTTTCCATAGTAAATTGTATTTTGGGGTGTAGGCTGTTGAGATGTGTGAGGAAGTTGTCCAGTTTTTTCTTCCCGTGTGGCCAAATTACGAAAGTGTCATCTACATATCTAAGCCAGAGTTTGGGTTTGTGTTCAGATTTATCTAAGGCTTTGGTTTCAAAATGTTCCATGTATAGGTTGGCGATGACGGGTGAGAGGGGTGATCCCATAGGTGCTCCTTCTATCTGTTTGTATCTTTGTCCATTGTGGATGAAGTATGTATTGGTTAGGCAGTGGTTGGTCAGATCTAGGATGTGTTTGGGGGGGTTGTATTTGTTTTGGATAGCTGTCAAGGCTTCTTTAATAGGCACTTGGGTGAAGAGGGATATGACATCGAAGCTCACGAGTAGGTCGCTGGGTTGTAGGTTTTGTTTCTTTATTGTTTCTATGAAGTGGAGTGAGTTCTGTACATGTGAGGTGATGGATTCTGTGTAGGGCTGAAGTTGTTTGGCAAGAAATTTGGCAAGATTCTGTAGAGGTGAGCCTATGGAGCTGACTATGGGCTGACTATGGGCTGTGATCCTAGGGCTAGCCTGGTTGGACAAATGGAAACCGTTTATTTGGTGGGAGAAAGGAATGAGAACTGTGAGACTACCTATAGGGCCTAAACCCCCCACTGATTCAACCGACATTGCGGGGCACTTTAGGCCACCTAATGAGTGAGTGCACATGGCTGCCTCACCGCCACCAGACGAACCATTCATCCCCAGCAAATACCGGGACCTAGCGGAGGCATTTAGTGAAAAAGAATGCGATGCCCTAGCCCCTCACAGACCCAATGACTGCTCTATCGAACAGGTGGCAGGAGCCAAACTCCCACGACCGAGAATGTACGCTATGTCCCCCCTCAAAATGGAGGAGATGCAGCGATACGTGAACAAAAACTTAGCGAGGGGGTTCATTGAATGGGCCAAATCTACCGTGGGAGCCCCTATGTTATTCAAAGAAAAAAAAGATGGTTCTCTTCATCTTTGCATGGATTACAAAGGTCTGAACGCGGTGAGTTTGGAAAATAAATACTCCCTCCCCCTCCTGAAGGGTTTACTAACCCACCTGGCTAAGGGGAGCATCTTCACTAAATTAGACCTGAGAGAGGCATATTACTGGGTGAGAATAATGGAGTGAGATGAGTGGAAAACTGCCTTCAATTGCCCCATGGGGAGCTATCAATTTAAAGTCATGCCATTTGGACTATAGGGGGCCTCAGCCGTATTCATGCAGTTGATTAATGAGGTCCTATATGATCACTTGTACAAAGGGGTTCTGATGTATCTTGATGATATCCTGATATACAGCACAAATATGACTGATCACATAAAGCTGGTGAGAGAAGTGTTAAAGAAACTATTGAATGCCAAGCTTTATGCCAAATTGTCAAAATGTGAATTTCACCAGACCCGATTAGATTATCTTGGCTACAGAATTTCCAATGAGGGCATTGAAATGGATCCAGCCAAAGTGAGAACTATAATTGAATGGCATCCCCCAAAGACTCACAAACAGCTTCAGAGTTTTTTGGGTTTTGCCAACTTCTATTGTCAATTCATCCCCTCCTTTGCCGAGATTGCCCTACCCCTTACAGAACTACTCAAAACAGGCAAAGGAGGAGGAAAACCATGACCGGGCCAACCACTTACATGGACTGTGAGCTGTCAAACAGCTTTTGAGAATTTAAAAAGACTATTTGCTGCTGAACCGGTCCTAAAGCATCCCTGCCCAGGAGAACCCTTTGTAATCCAAGCTGACGCCAGCGACATGGCAGTCAGAGCTGTATTACTGCAAAAGAACAAAAGTGGAGTTCTACAACCTGCGCCTACACCTCTAAAAAATTTACTGAAAGCGAGAGAAGATGGGCAATCTGGGAGAAGGAGGCCTTCGCTATTAGGTGGGGACTGTTAAACTGGCGACACTATCTAGAAGGGAACAAGGTGCCATTTGAAGTATGGACAGATCACAAAAATCTAGAAGCACTGAAAACTCCCCGCAAATTGTCCCCAAAGCAAGTGCGGTGGGCACAGTACTTTAACTGCTTCAACTTCACTCTAAACATACCAGGAGGAAAAAACTTCCTAGCTGATGCGCTATCCCGATTACCCCAATACAAAAGTGAACGTGAGGAGGTTAACGAGGCAATTATCTCCAATCCACAAACTGCCGCTCAACTTATGCCTCACAGGGTCCCTAATCCTGATGACCCTGGGGTAAAGAAGATAAAACAAGAGCTCCTCACCGATCAATGGTTCAAAGATAATCAAACCTCCCTAACGTGCAGGGATGGTTTGGCTTACAAGGGGGGAAAACTGTATCTGCCTGAAGCCCTCCGTGTTAATGCTCTCAAACACAGTGTTATGCTCCGGAGCGAAGAAGCAATCTTAAGGAAATCTGATTCATTTTGTTCAGAATACTCTTTATTTATGCAACATACTCCAGTACGGATAAAGTGAAGCCAGAAACTGGGAAACTCCTCCTTCTTCCCACAGTGTCTGAGCATTTCCTCCTCCCTCAATGACAGGTCATAAATCACATTCCCCAATTAGTTTAGAGTGTGAGCTATCTTTCCCGCCACTATCTATCTTCTCACATTTCATTCCTTGAAGACGCTGTGCTGAGATGTTGTTATGGCTAAATAGTTCCTAACACATTCTTTCACTCCCTCCCCCCCCTACTATCTATTAGTGGCTCTTAAAGTAATACACAGGTTAAATAGTGAATGTCTGCATCCATATATAATGTCAAGCATAACATTCGATGTTAGCAGCCTTGACATCCGGCCCCCCTTACAAAAACGACCAATCCTGTAATATAAACAAAAGTATATGTTAACGATTAGGTTTTGGTTTGTTGGGATATTTTGCATGAAATCTTTTGACGAGTTTGTCGGCTTCTACCTCGCATGATTTCACCCAGGTGGCTTCAGATAGCGGGTATCCTTTCCATTGTACTAGGTACTGTACTTTGCCTTTAAAGATTCTGGAATCAAGAATATGTTTCACTTCGTAATGGGTCTTCCCTGCAACTACGAGGGGCCCAGGTGCTTTCTTTGGGGGAGGTCTTATAGTGGAGCCTCGATAAGGTTTTAACAAGCTACTGTGGAAAACAGGGTGAATTTTACCCAGAAGTCTAGGGAGTTTCAGTTTTACGGTGACTGGATTGATGACCTTTACGATAGGGAATGGCCCTAAGAATTTTGGTCCTAACTTCTTGCTGGGTAATTTAAGGCGTAAATATTTGGTTGACAGATAGACTTTTTCCCCAACTTGGAATGTTCTTTGGGGAGCCCTCTTTTTGTCAGCTTGTTTTTTATAGGTTTCAAAAGTCTTTTTTAAAGCAGACTTAGTGTTCTTCCAGACTTCCTCCCATCCCCTCACCCATTGGTCAAGTGTCTGGGAAGCGGTTGGCACTTGGGGATATTCAGGTATTGGGCTGAACTCTTTGCCTGTGGCTACTCTAAAAGGTGTGTAGCCGGTACTGCTGTGCACAGAATTGTTGTACGCCACCTCTGGAAAAGGGAGGAGGTCAGTCCAGTTAGTCTGTTGATAGGATATGTAGCATCTGAGATATTGCTCCACCATTTTGTTGGCGGCCTCTGCAGCTCCATTGGTGGCTGGATGAAAAGCAGACGATAAGCCTTGAGATAACCCAATTGATTTAAGAAAACTCCTCCAGAACTTTGCTGTGAACTGCACCCCCCTGTCAGAGATTATTCGCTTAGGGGCGCCGTGCAGTCGGTAGATATGTTTCAGGAACAATTTGGTCAGTCGTTGGGCAGATGGGAGTCCTTTGCAGGCGATGAAATGAGCCTGTTTCGAAAACAGGTCTATCACTGTCCAGATGACAGTATTTCCTCTACTTTCAGGTAGGTCTACGATAAAGTCCATAGCTATTTCTTCCCAGGGTTGGGAAGGGTCTGCTACCGGCTGCAGTAACCCAGGGGTTTTCCCCGGGATTCTTTTCATTGTGGCACATACGGTACAACTCTTCACGTAATTTTCCACATCTCGTTTCAGTCCAGGCCACCAGAATTGCCGGCGGGTGAGATGCAGAGTTTTTAGGTATCCAAAGTGTCCAGCCTGTTTAATATCATGGCTATGGTTGAGAGCATTTAGACGGAGGGATTTGGGTAAATACAGTTTCCCTCCCTTGTAAGCCAAATCATCCCGGCAGGTCAAGGAGGTTTGATTATCTTTGAACCATTGATCGGTGAGGAGTTCTCGTTTTAACTTCTTTATTCCAGGGTCATCAGGATTGGGGACCCTGCGAGGTGTAATTTGTGCAACAGGCTGTGGATTAGAGATAATCGCCTCATTGACTTCTTCACGTTTGCTTTTGTATTGGGGCAATCTAGATAGCGCATCAGCTAGGAAGTTTTTTTCCCCTGGGATGTACTTTAGAGTAAAGTTGAAACGGTTAAAGTATTGCGCCCACCGTACTTGCTTTGGGGACAATTTATGGGGATTTTTTAGTGCCTCTAGGTTTTTGTGATCTGTCCATACTTCAAATGGCACCTTACTCCCCTCTAGGTAGTGTCGCCAGCTTAACAACCCCCATCTGATTGCAAAGGCCTCTTTTCCCCATATTTCCCATCTCCGTTCGCTTTCTGTAAACTTTTTTGAGGTGTAGGCGCAGGGTTGCAGGACTCCATCTTTGTTCTTTTGAAGTAGTACAGCTCCAACGGCCACATCGCTGGCATCGGCTTGTATTACAAAAGGTTCCCCTGGACAGGGGTGCTTTAGAACTGGTTCAGCGGCAAATAGTCTTTTCAAATTCTCAAAAGCCGTTTGACAGTTCATAGTCCATGCTAGTGGTTGGCCCGGTTGTGGCTTCTCTCCTTTTTTCCCTGTTTTGAGTAAGTCTGTAAGGGGTAGGGCAATCTTGGCAAAAGAAGGGATGAATTGACGGTAGAAGTTGGCAAAACCTAGAAAGCTCTGGAGCTGTTTGCGGGTTTTTGGGGGTTGCCACTCAATTATAGATTTCACCTTTGCTGGATCCATCTCTATACCCTCGTTGGAAATTCTGTAACCGAGGTAATCTAATCGGGTCTGATGAAATTCACATTTTGACAATTTGGCATAAAGCTTGGCATTTAGTAGTTTCTTCAATACTTCTCTCACCAGCTTTACGTGTTCAGTCATATTCGTGCTGTATATAAGGATATCGTCAAGGTACACCAGGAACCCTTTGTACAGGTGATCATGTAGGACCTCATTAATCAGTTGCATGAACACAGCTGGGGCCCCCTGTAGCCCAAATGGCATGACCTTGAATTGGTAGCTCCCCATGGGGCAGTTGAAGGCAGTCTTCCACTCGTCTCCCTCCTTTATTCTCACTCGGTAATATGCCTCTCTCAGGTCTAGCTTAGTGAAGACACTCCCTTTAGCTAGGTGAGTTAATAAGTCCTGTAGGAGGGGGAGGGGGTACTTGTTGTGCACACTTACAGCGTTTAAGCCCTTATAGTCCACACAGAGATGAAGAGACCCATCTTTTTTCTCTTTAAATAATACAGGGGCTCCTACAGTAGATTTGGCCCTTTCAATGAACCCCCTCTTTAGGTTCTTGTTCACGTATTGCTGCATCTCTTCCATTTCGAGGGGGGACATGGCGTACATTCTCGGGCGGGGGAGCTTGGCGTCTGGTACCAATTCAATGGAACAATCATTGGGTCTGTGAGGGGGTAGAACATCGCATTCATTTTCACTGAATACTTCTGCTAAGTCCTGGTATTCATTGGGGATGACTAGATCATCTGGTGACGGTGAGGCAGTTATAAGTGCTCGCTCATTTGGTGGCCTAAAGTGTTCCATTATGTCTGCCGAATCAGGGGGAGGGTCTGGTCCTATTGGTAACCTCACAGTTCTCATCCCTTTCTCCCACCAGATAAATGGCTTCCACTTGTCTAACCAGGCCAGTCCTAGGATCACAGCCTCAGTTAGTTTGGGAGCCACGAGGAAACATACGAACTCCCAGTGCTCCCCTATTTCTAGGCGTAGAGGCTCAGTTAGTTGTGTGACAAAAGTTCCTCCCATCAGGGAGCCATCGGCTTGCTCAAACTTCATTGGCTGGGAGAGCGATTTTGCTCGTATTCCTAATTTCATGGCAAAGGGCAAGCTAATGATACATCGGGAGCATCCAAAATCTATTAGCACTTTTAAGTCTGTTTGTGCTCCTGACTTAGGGCTGATTAGCCTTGCAGCCAGTTTGAAAGGAGGGACAAGTCGACTCACCATTGGGTCATTCTCTCCTTCGTTATCGCTGTCAAAAGAGGGTAGAGTGACGGCAGGTCCAGTCTCCGCTCCGGCGTTCTCTTGTGTAGGGGAGGTAGCTTGGGCAGCCAGTTGCTGTGTGATCTCACTGGATTTTTCTGTCGACGGCTGTTGGCTAGGTCTTTTCCTCACTGCAGGTGGTGGTTTGTTCTGCTGTTGGGGGTAGGGGACCGGGCAGTTCGATGCTCGATGTCCCCGTTGTCCACACCGGAAGCATGTGATTGGGGGACCTGCTGGTGGTCTGGGCCTTTCGGTGGTCGTAGTCGTTGGGGGTTTTCGGGTGGCGGTTGTCGTCTGGGTTGCTCAGGTCTCATCTCAGGTTCAGGTGGGGGAGGCTTCTTGTAGCGGGTGAGTTGAATGTCCAGCTTCACCGCTGTCTGGTACCACTCGTGTAGCTGATCAGGTACTGCTCGAATGAGGCAGGCTTGGGAGAGGTGGTCATCTAGCCCCTCTATAAAAAGATGGATTAGGGATTGCTCCGGCCACCCCTCTATTCGACCAGCTATCTTGCGGAATTCACGCACATACTCTAGAGCAGGTCTACCGGCTTGCTTTATGTTATGGATTTGTCCTCCTGCTCTAAGGCTGGTAGAGGGGTCCTCAAATCTCTCCTTGAGACTCAAGAGGAAGAGGTGGGGATTGCCCAATTCGTGGGCTTGCTCATTGTATAAGTTGTTTAGCCATTCAGATGCCTCTCCCTCTAGGTTTGATGCAATTACATTGACCATCGCACCTGGGTCTGGGTAGAGGTGGGCCCAACGATTTAAATGAGAACGTACTTGATTGAGGAAAAAAATTAGCTTCTCTGAATCCCCATCAAAGGTTGCTCTGAGACGTGGAGCCATCATAGGCTGTTGTGGGGCCCACTGGGGATGTTGTTGTTGGCCCCAGCCTTGCTGCTGTGGCATGCCCAAGGGTTGTACATTCGGGGCTGGCTGCTGCAGGGCTGGCTCTCTCTGCTGTGGTAGGCCCCAGCCTTGCTGCTGGGTCATGGCTAAGGATTGCTGCTTTCTCTGGTGTTGGTCTGTGGGGAGCGATGGCACCCTCTGCTGCCCTTGCACCATCCCAAGCTGCTGTAAGACCTCCATCAACTGACGCATGCTCAGAGGCTTTTCATCTTCCCTCTGAGGGGGCTGCCAAACTCCCCATTGAGGCAGGGCCCCTGGGCTGGGCTTCCCTCTCTCCACTGGGCTGGAGGCCCTGGCAAGGGGTTCCAGGGGTCGGAAAACTGGTTGATCTGTGAGGGAAGGGCTGGGGGCCTCTCTCAGCAGGTACTGTTCCGCACCCCTTACTTCTAATGCTTCAAATCTCTCTGCTAAATTCTCCCCAGACTCACTATGAGTTGTAAATTGGCATCTCCACTCACCCGAGTCTTCAGCTGCCGAAGGCTTGGCAGTTTTCCCTGGCGTGGGGGATGTAATCTGTGAAGATCTCTTTGTTGTGGCTCTAACTCGCCCGTCTTGGAAGTCTTTGAAGACGGAGAAGCTGTCACGAAATCTCCAGATCCCACACTTGCCTTATCCCAGTCTGAAGACCAAATCAGCTCTTTTAATCTTTTTGGCTTTGCTCCCAGTTGGGGGACTTGTGAGGGTTCTTTGTCAGCAGGTTCGCATGCTGCGGCTCCCATCTCTGAGGGACTTGCAGCTGTAGGGAGGCTGATCTCTGGTAATTCCTCTCCTTCCATGGTGTTCCCTAAACGTCTAGAAATTTTGTTGGTTTCTGGCTTGATGTTATGCTCCGGAGCGAAGAAGCAATCTTAAGGAAATCTGATTCATTTTGTTCAGAATACTCTTTATTTATGCAACATACTCCAGTACGGATAAAGTGAAGCCAGAAACTGGGAAACTCCTCCTTCTTCCCACAGTGTCTGAGCATTTCCTCCTCCCTCAATGACAGGTCATAAATCACATTCCCCAATTAGTTTAGAGTGTGAGCTATCTTTCCCGCCACTATCTATCTTCTCACATTTCATTCCTTGAAGATGCTGTGCTGAGATGTTGTTATGGCTAAATAGTTCCTAACACATTCTTTCACTCCCTCCCCCCCCCACTATCTATTAGTGGCTCTTAAAGTAATACACAGGTTAAATAGTGAATGTCTGCATCCATATATAATGTCAAGCATAACATTCGATGTTAGCAGCCTTGACATCCAGCCATGACGTAAAACAGGCTGGGCACTTTGGATATTTAAAAACTCGACACCTCATTGCCGGCAATTCTGGTGGCCGGGGCTAAAGCGAGATGTGGAAAACTATGTCAGGAGTTGTATTGTATGTGCCACAATGAAAAGAATTCCAGGGAAACCCCCTGGGCTACTGTAACCAGTGGCTGACCCCTCTCAACCAAGGGAAGAAATAACTATGGACTTTATAGTAGACCTACCTGAAAGTAGAGGAAATACTGTCATCTGGACTGTGATAGACGTGTTCTCGAAGCAGGCTCATTTCATTGCCTGCAAGGACTCCCATGTGCCCAACGACTGACCAAATTGTTCCTGAAACATATCTACCGGCTGCATGGCGCCCCTAAGCAAATAAGTTCGGACAGAGGGGTGCAGTTCACAGCGAAATTTTGGAGGAGTTTTCTTAAATTAATTGGATCATCCCAGGGCTTATCATCTGCTTTTCATCCAGCTACCAATGGGGCTGCAGAATCCGCTAACAAAATGGTGGAGCAATATCTCAGATGCTACGTTTCCTACCAACAGACAAACTGGACTGACCTCCTCCCTTTCACCGAGGTGGCTTACAATAATTCTGTTCACAGCAGTACTGGCTACACGTCTTTCAGAGTAGCCACAGGAAAAGAGTTCAGCCCAATACCTGAATACCCTCAGGTGCCCTCCGCCTCCCAGACACTTGATCAGTGGGTGAGGGGGTGGGAAGAAGTTTGGAGAAACACGAAAACTGTGTTAAAAACGTCTTCCAAGACCTATAAAAAGCAGGCTGATAAAAAGAGGGCTCCCCAAAGAACATTCCAAGTTGGGGAAAAGGCTTATCTGTCAACTAAATATTTACGCCTCAAATTGCCCAGCAAGAAATTGGGACCAAAATTCTTGGGGCCTTTCCCCATCATAAGGATCATCAACCCCGTCACAGTAGAATTGAAACTCCCTAGGCTTTTAGGGAGGATTCACCCTGTCAGCTTGTTAAAACCTTGTCGGGGCTCCACTTTAAGACCTCCCCCTAAGAAGGCACCCGGGCCCCTCATAGTAGCGGGTCAGACTCACTATGAAGTGAAACGTATTCTTGACTCTAGAATTTTTAAAGGGAAATTGCAGCACCTAGTACAATGGAAGGGGTACTCGCTGTCTGAAGCTACTTGGGTGAAATCTAGCGATGTGAAGGCTGACCGACTCATCAAAAAGTTTCATGAGAAAAACCCCAACAAACCAAGAGATAATCCCTGACATATGCTTTTGCTTACATACAGGACCTATCCTTTTTGTAAGGGGCCCCGGATGTCAGCGCTGCTAATATTGGATATTCTTGCTTTGACAAAATATGCAGAACTGTCTGGTATTTTTAGAGTTAACTTAGATGATGCTGGGAGAGGAGGAGAAAGAATGTGTGTGGAGAGTAATTACGCGGGCTACAGAATGGAAGTGAACCTTTGCCCCCCAGGCTGATTGGAGAACGTGATTTATGACTGCAAAATAGAGGAGGGGAATAGGCTGGAATGTTATGTGCAAGGGAGGGAAATTCAGATCTTGGCATCCATCCATGCCGTGCTGACACTTTGTTACATGAATAAAGACTTTTTAGGATAAACAATGCCTGGAAGTTCTTTGAAGTGTTTCATTAGTTGGAACCTTGACACTAGGGACCCCTGGAAGAGCCGGAGCCACACCCAAGAAGACCCCAGAGAAGTCGAGGGCTGTGCACCAGGCAGAGGGTTGCACCCCTCGAAGGAGGATCCCAGAGGAGGAGGGAGGCAACAGCCATCACAAGATACCAGCTGATAGCCTACGACAGCGAGGATGAGGCAGTGGAAGATCTGATGGTAAGTGAACCCGTTCGGCCATTTGTCATTCCCATCGTTTTGACAGGTCCGCAGACAAGAACTTGGTAAGGGGTTTCATCCAGCTGGCACAGTCATGGATTGCAACTCCGCTGTTCTTTAAGGAGAAAAAGGACGGATCCCTGCGCTTGTGTGTTGACTTTCACGGCATCAACGGGGTTTGCATTGAGAATATGTACCCCCTACCGTTAATGAAGGATCTATTGGCTCATTTGGCAAAGGGTAGGGTGTTCACTAAACCTGACCTCCGGGAAGTGTATTATAGGGTCCGAATCAAATGGGGGGACAAGTGGAAGACGGCGTTCAACTGCCCACTAGGAAGTTACCAGTTCCGGGTGATGCCATTCGGCTTGCAGGGAGCCCCTGCAGTGTTCATGCAGCTCATCAATGAAGTGTTGAATGAGCACCTATACCGTGGGATGCTTGTGTATTTGGACGATATATTGATCTACACCACCAACATGACGGAACATGCCCAGCTGGTAAGACAGGTGCTAGAAAAACTACTGAGGGCATACCTGTATGTAAAGCTGTCCAAGTGCGAGTTCTACCAAACCCGGTTGGACTATTTAGCGTACTGGATATCGGGGGAAGGGGTGGAGATGGATCCTGCTAAAGTCAGGGCTGTGCTGGAGTGGAGTCAGCTGCAGAGCTTTCTGGGATTTGCAAATTTCTACCGGCAGTTCATCCCCTCATTTGCTATGGTGGCCCTATCCCTAACGGACCTGCTCCGCACGAGATGTACAGTGGGTAAGCCACGCCCTGGTCAACCACTGACATGGACTCTGGTCTTTGAGAAGGCCTTTGAGGACCTGAAGGCCCTCTTCGCAAGGGAGCCGGTCTGACTACATCCTAATCCTGACCTGCCATTTGTCGTACAAGCTGATGTAAGCGACATCGCAGTAGGGGTGGTTTTACTCCAGAAGAATGGGCAAGGGATGCTTACACCTCCCGTAAGCTAACGGACACAGAATGGGCATGGGCGATATGGGAGAAAGAGGCGTTCGCAGTACGGTGGGCATTGTCAACTTGGTGACACTTTTTGGAGGGAGTCAAAGAGCAAACCTTGAGGCTTTGCAGACACTGCGGCACCTGTCCCCAAAACACGTACAATGGGCGCAATACTTCCAACGATTTCGCTTTCAGTTGAAATATGTGCTGGGGAGTAAGAACATCTTAGCGGATGCACTGTCACGTATGCCCCAATATAATAGCAAGCAGGGGGAGGTGGTACAGGCGATTATGCCTCCTTTCAGGCAGTCGGCAGCGCAGGTGGTTGCACCCAAACCGGCAAACGACTTGGTCCAGGAGCTGCAAAAAGCGAACTAGGATGATCCCTGGCTGCTGGTAGGGATGGCTTGGAAGGGTGACAAGCTATATGTCCCACAGGCAATAAGACCGAGGGTGCTACAGAGATGCCATGATGTGAAACAGGCGGGTCACTTTGGGTTTCTCAAAACCCTACACTCGGTGAGACGCCAATTCTTGTGGCCATGGATGAAGGCGGACATAGAGGCCTACGTGCCGGGCTGCCTGTGTGTGCCACCACAAAGCCCCGTACGGGGAGGCCGCCAGGGTTGCTGCAAAAAGTGGCGGACCTGACCCGGCCATGGGAGGATATAGCCATCGTGGAGCTACCGGAGAGCCATGGTTATACAGCTATCTGGACAGTAATCGACCTCTTTTCTAAGCAGGCCCATTTTGTTCCATGCAAGGGTTTGCCATCCGCTTGTATTCATCACACAGGTGTACCGCCTGCATGGGATGCCCCGACGGATCATATTGGATCGGGGGGTGCAGTTCATGGCTCGCTTTTGATGTGAGTTCATCCATTCCATCGGATCGTCCCAAGGACTCAGCTCAGCTTTTCATCCCAGTACCAATGGGGCGGCTGAACGGGCCAACGCAATGGTGGAATGGTATCTGCGGTGCTATGTCTCTTACCAACAGACAGACTGGGTTGACCTATTACCATTCACTGAAGTAGCATATAATAACGTGGTTCACAGCAGCACCAGTTTCACCCCCTTATGGGTGGTACATGGCCTGGAATTTGTCCCAATTCCCGAGTGCTCTCAGGGGAACCCCTCCCCCTGTCAACCCCAAGATTGGATAAGTCACATTGGGGGAGTTTGGGGGAACGTGAAGAAAGCTTTACTAAAAGCAGAGGAGGTCTCAAAGGCGCAGGCAGACAAGAAAAGGAAGCCCCAAAAGCCCTTTCGGGTAGGGGATATGGTATATCTGTCAACTAAGTACCTATGCCTGAGGTTGCCCACCAAAAAGCTAGGGCCAAAATTCATAGGGCCGTTCCAGATTACACAGGTTATTAACCCAGTAGTTGTGCGACTACAGCTACCCCGGCTTCTGGGGAAAATACACCCAGTTTTCCATTGCAGCCTACTGAAACCGGTGGAGGGGACCTCCTTGAGGTCCGTGAAAAGGATACTGGGCCCTGTCACAGGGGACCATTATGAGATTCAGGAGGTATTGGACTCCCGTATCCGACGGGGTCGGTTGCAGTACCTGGTACGGTGGAAGGAGTACCCTGTTATGGAGGCGACCTGGGTGGGGGAAGCGAACATCCAAGCCCCGCGGTTGTTGTGGAAGTTCCACCAGCGGTGTCCCTGTAAGCCAAGAGGGGGGTCGACTGAACTGTCTGCCATGGCATATAATTAATCACACTTTTCTCCTTGCCTTCCAGGTGGAGGCCTGGTAGAGGGGGCTGCCTGTCAAGCCCCGTGGGCTTGACATTGACAGGAGGGGGGAGACGACGATACCTGGGAGGAGGCCAGCGACATCGCCGAACGGCTGAGCGGTTCCTCAGCTGGGCCGCCAGACAGCTGTTCAGTGTGGGAAGGCCTTAGGGAGGAGACCAGCGGCAAGGACGACCTCTGGGAGGAAGCCAGCGGGGAGGCATTAGGGAGAAGGCTAGCGGAGGCCAGTGGCAAGGACGACGCCAGGGAAGAAGCCAGGGACGGCCTTACCTCCGTTACCAAATATGGAGCCGCTGAACAGCTGAGCAGCCGCACGTCCGACGAGCAGCTGAGTGGCACAGGAGCGTCACCTGGTAGTGTGTACTGAACAGCTGAACAGAGAAGAGAGCCAGAGGCCTGCATCGCCATTCTTAACACTAGCCACCGGATGCTGGTTAGGTGGGCGAGGGGTGGAGCTGGTGGGGAGGAATGTATGTAAGGCGCTGGGAGGAAACCACTCCCAGCGCTAACTTTATTTGCTGTAAATAAACACATGCCAGAAAGTTCCGGTTGTTCCAGCCACCTTTGACGTTTACCACTTGTCTTCTGTTGGTACCAGGGGTTGGTAAGGACTCTGACAATTATATTTCTCTCATCCAGTACATTAGGACACTGCATTGATAAGGAAAGGACATACACAAATTGTTAAGAAAACTTAGATAAAAGTTTGTTTTTCTTTTCTAAATGCTCCCATTCAGAACCAGCGTTGGCAGTAAAATCAGCAGATTTTAGAGAAAAAGAAGCTCTTACCATGCAGCAGCCATCTTGGAAGGAGGACTCGACTGCTAGACTTTTTTGAATGGGATAATCCGATCAATCAAGCCTGTACTCATAACTGCCTTGTAAGTAGCAAATTTTATCTGATATTTATACATTGTACAAGCTAGGATTCTTTCCTGCCTGTCTGCTGATCCTGAATTGTAATTGTTATGTTTTAAGGTTCGTTGCGACATTGAGGAGGCAGCAGGTGCAAAACACAACTCTTTATTCTTAGTTAAACAGAAGCCAACTAACATTTGCTCCACCCCTATTTATACAGTCAGCCCTAAACGGCAACCAATAGGATCCCAGCAACCTTCCCGCCCAAACGCCGATAATTAGCATGTAGACAGGAAGTCTGGCCTTACCCATCTGCCGGTTCTAATGGTTTCTTCACACTTCTCAGAAACCCAATTCCTAGTAAATCACAGTAATGCACCACAATACATTACAGTAATGGTGTGCTACAATATGTAATGGCTTGCTACAAGTTTGAATAACAGGGATTTAAGTTAGAGGTTTGGTAGCAGAGGCCATAGAATTAATACTGGAGATAATTTAATCGGCTTTCATGGCTCTTTCCAAGCACTACAATTTTGTGAATTTGATTTATTACCATATGCTGCTTACCGTTTATCAATTTTCTTTCCAGATAAGCCTGTTTCATACAAATGAAACATTTCTGCTGGGAGGGTGATAACATGGCAAAGTGGTGGAGAAGGGAGGAAAGATAAGATAATCCTGTTTCTTTCCCCAGCACCTGAGTGCATTCTCTCCCCCTGTACTACTTTTTAGGCTGGCCTACATTTCCCCTTCTGTTGAAGAATGAGATATTTACAACAAGGCAAATAGTTTTTCTATATGCCAGCAGCTGCCTCCCTCCTGGGGGATATTTGAGCTGACTCACTCTGAAATATCATGCATGAGATTGCCCAAAACCTGGCCTACTTTTGTCTTCTTTTTCTTTCATCCCCTGTTTACTGGTGCCCCTAGCTGCCTGTGAGGAGTTCTGAAATATCAAAAATGTGAACTTTTTGTGGCATTTTAATTGCACCTGTTAAAAGCTATTTACTAGATCTGGGTTGTTGGCTCTCTCTTCTGAATGGATGTACTTTGATTTTTATTTAGTTAGGCAGAGAGGCATTCTTTGGAGAAGCTCTCTCTACTCCTGTTGTTAAGCTACAACCATTAAAGTGATCAACATTTTTATCTCCCTTTCTCTTTCTTTCTGAGCAACTCTTGAGTAAAGAGCCAGTATACTAATCCTTCTATTGTTTGGGGGTAAGCAGAGTTTATAAGCCTTTCCTCAGTGGATCTAAATGTGACACCAACATGTCCGACAACCTCCTGGAGTGGCACTTACTGCACTAAAATAATGCTTTCCTGCTGATCTCGGTAAAGGTTTTGCTGTGGATAGTATTTGTTTATTTATTTATTTAATTTTTATCCCACCCATTTCCTCAATCAGAGCAGCTTACAAGTTATAAAACAAGTAGAAAAATAATTAAAACATTAAAACTATACATATTAAGATTATAAAAACTATACTAAAACCAGGAGTAAGAGATGGATGGGACAGGGATGAGGTCTTCTTACCCTGTCAGCCACCTTCAACAGTGAGCATCCCCTTCAGGGCACCAGGCCAACCAATGAAGTGAAGTTTTAATGCCTTCCAAAAGGCCAAAAGGGAGGGAGCAGTTCTCACCTCCCATCCACAGGGATGGGATTTGACTCTTTGAATCCAGTTATATTCTATCTATCTTCTCTGACCTAAAACCAATCCTTACCCTTTCCTGGATCCTGTCATAATCCCAAGGGGGAGGGGGGATATGCATGCGGGTTTTATTACTTTCACTTTCTCTATTCACTACAAAGTAACCTTTTGTTTATTCGCCTTCGTGTCTGCTAACCATTACAATGTAACCATTTGCCTCTTATCCTATGCCCCTCTGAACTTCTCCTCCTTACCGGCCAGCTAGGAAAAGGGGGAGGGTGAAAAGATACAGCCATCTGGGATCTGGTTTATTTCTCCGTCATCAAAATAAGATGTGAGGAGCTGTTGAAAGATCATGCACAATGGAGCCGGATTGATGTTATCTTTCCTGGATTTAACACCTAGAAATTTGCCGGTCTGAATCGCCCGGAAGAATTGCGGGGTGGAGGTTGCTTAGGGACACTTTAAAACATCGATTTGTAAGGGAATCCCTCAGATCCTGTCTGTTATGCCTACTATCAATTTCTCTTAATAAAAGTTCCTGTTGGAAGAGATTGTTTCCAAGAGTTCTGCTTTCTTAAGATGTGGATTGAAGTGGTTCCTTACACTTACTTTACTAAACCTGCTGTTGACAGCCTAGTCAGCTAGGTGGGATTGGCAGGCAAGGCCCTCACTTTTTCCCCCAAGAGTGATTCTGGATTCAGCCATTTTTAGATAGGCTTTGAAAATGCTGTCAGAACTGCCAGCCTTTGCTCACTTCTATGCTTCACTTAGATGCCAGTCTGCCATACCTTATGGGGCCGAGAGGTTCCAGTAATGCTGCAGGCTAGGGCCAGGACGCAGCTGGCTGGCATGCCCCAAACAGAAAGCCGAGAGGTCATAACAGCTACTGGATAGCATGAGGGAGAGAGGGAGAGATGCCCTGTACCAGGGGCCAAAGATCCGATGAGCGACGAACGTGTGCAAAGTGGTGGAGGCTGAAGACATCATGCCTCAGACATCAATGTAGTCAGGGAGCAAATGGAAAGTGAGCCAGTCAGTCGAGTGGAACAAGCCTGCTGAGTGGAAGCTCCCAGTCGCAGCTCACAGCCTATTGATAGAGCAGCTGAGGGAGAGGTTTGACAGCTTGGCGATTCAGACAGCCACATCACCAGGGCACATGGCAGTGGCAACTGGGACAAGCAGAGTGAGGTCACTCACAGCATTGGCCACCCCATCTCCCCCTCTCTTGCTGCCAATAACCCTGACCCTAGCGAGCGCGACTGGGGCATAGGCTTGGCTCAGCTACAGCAGGAGATGCCACCCTTCCACCAATGCAACAGCAAGCTATCCCAGTAGCCCCAGCAGCAGCAGGAGTCCCTGCACTGGTGCCTGTGGCCACAGCTGGACTGCCACCAGGATACGTCCTAGTGTGAGAGGTGCAGACACTGCCTGTCCTGGTGGTATACTTCAATGAGCACTTGGACAACCTAGCCCACTTCCTGGCCCAGGTGTGGCACCACATGGAGAACTATTGAGAGATGTACTCTGACGATGTGGCCCACGTCCACACCATCACAGCTAACCTGTAAGGAAGAGCTTCAGGATGGCTGGTATCCCTCCACAATGTTGAGCCTCTGGAGCTGGCCAACCTGGACGCTTTTATGCAGACCTTGCAGGAATGATTCGAAGACCCCACGGCCGTTTGACGCACAGAGACCCACATCCACAACCTGAAGCAAGGCAAGTACCTGGTGACGGAGTACATTCAGGACTTCTGCAGCCTGGTCCACCACCTGAGAGACTGCCCAAATGCAGGCTGATCTATCAGTTTTGAGAAGGGCTAAGTAAGGAACTGTACCACAACTGCCTGCCCCAAGGGGTGCCATGTAATCTGCTGGCATGGTTCTGAGTGGGCACAGAGGTGAAGATTGATCTGATGGAGTACTATGAGCACACTGTGCAAGATAGTCAACCTCCCTGGGTGTCCGAGAAACAATTGACCCATAGGGGAGGAAAAGGGATGCACCCCCTGCCAGAGGTGGGAGGCCCCATCAAGTCACAGGGGCTTGCTTCCACTGTGGGAAAGAGGGGCACCAGGCAGCAGAATGCCTAGCGCCAAGACCAGCACCCACTCCCCCATCTCCAAGCCAGCCCAAGAAGAAGGCCCCCTTGACACTGAAGGAAAAGTCACAGGTGGGACAACTATTTGTGGAGTTCTCCCCTCAATCTAGAGAGGAAGAGGGAAATGCAACCCCCACCACAACAGACCCCATCTTCTACGAGAGCAACAGTGAAGGGGAAGATGACCCAATGGTAAGTAGCACCATTGCCCATTTGACTGCCAGGATAGAGGTTTTGGTGCCCTCCTCAGGAGTAAAGGGGGTTCTCACAGCCTTATTGGATTCAGGGTGCACCAGATGCCTGGTCAGCCCTATGTGGTAGAGAGGTTGGGAGTGAGGCTGAGAAAACTGAAGCAGCCCCTAGCCTTTTCCTAGCTAGAAGGCTCGATAATAGGTGGGGTGCCAGTAACTTGCCTCACTAAGCCAGTAAAGATCAAGGTTGGACCTACCTAGAGACTGTCCAATTCATCGTGATCCCAGGGATGACTGAGCCTATGGTCCTAGAGTTGGCATGGTGGAAAAAGTGGAGTCTGTCAGTAGATTGGAATAAAACCCAGTGGTGGGTACAAAGGAGAGCAGCGGACCAACGGGTTAGTGGAGGCACTAATCAGGCATGCACCTGCAGTCAGGAAAGTGAAAGCAGAAACCGTGAATACACTAAAGGGAGGCAATGAGTTAGAATGGTTGATTCCAGAGGAATACCGTGACCTAGCAGACATCTTTAGTGAATGAATCAGACATGCTCCTCCCTCACTGCCCCATGGACTGTGCAATTGAGATTATGCTGGGAACCAAACTGCCCAAGCCAAAGATGGATTCGATGATAGTGATGGGGGAACTCTAGGTGTTTATAGACAAGATCCTAACTATTTTATTCAGCCGGCAAAGTTGAGGATGGCGGCTTCAGTACTGTTTAAAGAGAAGAAAGATGGGACCCTTAGACTGTGTGGATTATAGAGGCCTGAACTATATCAGCATAGAGAACAGGTACCCCCTCCTGCTAAAGAGGGACATGCTAGGATATCTAGCAAAGGGGAGGATCTTCATTAAATTGGACCTCAGGGAATCGTACTACAGAGTGAGGATCAAGGAGGGAGATGAATGGAAAATGGCATTTAATTGCCCCTTGGGCTGCTACCAGTTCAGGATGATGCCATTTGGCCTGCAGGGGGCTCCGACCATGTTCATGCAGTTAATCAATGAAGTTCTGCATGAGCACCTGTTGACAAAGGGGCTTGGTGTACCTGGACAATATATTGATTTACACCAAGACCACAGAGGAGCATGTCAGGGCTATGCTCAAAAAATTGCAAAAGGCCCAGCTCTATGCAAAGCTTTCCAAGTACAACTTTCATAAAACCAGCTTAGACTACTTGGGGTACTGAATCTCAAAAGAAGGGGTTGAGATGGACCCCAGTAAGGAGAATGGAATGGAATGGAATGGAATGGAACTGGAAGGAACCTTGGAGGTCTTCTAGTCCAGCCCCCTGCTCAAGCAGAACATATACCATCTCAGAAAAGTGACTATCTAGCTCTTCTTAAAAATCTCCAGTGATGGAGCGCCCACGATTTCTGGAGGCAAACTGTTCCACTGGTTAATTGTCCTCACTGTCAGGAAGTTTCTCCTTAATTCCAGGTTGCTTCTCTCTTTGATCAGTTTCCAACCATTGTTTCTTGTCCTGCCCTCTGGTGCTTTGGTGAATTACATGACCCCTCTCTTCTTTATGGCAGCCCCTCAAATACTGGAATGCTGCTATCAGGTCTCCCCTATTTCTTCTTTTCTTTAGGCTAGCCAAACCCTGCAGCCATTCTTCATATGTTTTAGTCTCCAGGCCTTTGATCATCTTAGTTGCTCTTCTCTGAATTTTTTCCAGACTCTCAACAACTTTTTTGTGATCTGGTGACCAAAATTGACTGCAATATTCCAGGTGTGGTCTTACCAGGGTTTTATAAAGCGGTACTAATACTCCATGTATTCTTGATTCTATGCCTCTGTTTATACAACCCAGGATTGTATTAGCTTTTTTGGCTGCTGCTGCACACTGCTGGCTCATAATCAAGTGATTGTCCACTAGGACTCCAAGGTCCCTCTCACAGTTACTGTTTTTGAGCCAGGTCTCGCCTAACCTGTACTTGTACCTTTGATTTTTCCTGCCTAAATGTAAGACTTTGTTTTTCTCCACATTGAAACTCATTTTGTTGGATAGGGCCCATTGTTCAAGTTTGTCATGATCTTTTTGGATCCTGAGTTTGTCTTCTGGGGGTTGGCTACACCTGCCAGTTTGGTGTCATCTGCAAATTTGATGAGTTCCCCTTCAATTCCCTCATCTAAGTCATTGATGAAGATATTGAAGAATACTGGGCCTAAGACAGAACCTTGTGGTACCCCACTGCTTACTTCTCTCCATGTGGATATAGTGCCATTGATGACTACTCCAATACTAGAGTGGGAGA
Organism: Azemiops feae; assembly: GCA_023970755.1. Classification (NCBI taxonomy): domain Eukaryota; kingdom Metazoa; phylum Chordata; class Lepidosauria; order Squamata; family Viperidae; genus Azemiops; species Azemiops feae. The sequence continues at coordinate 1,450,818 of JALGBA010000018.1, forward strand.
CCCCCTGAACCAGAAGGCAGCTGCAGAAATTTTTCGACTTTGCAAAGTTTTACCGCCAATTCATCCCTATGTTTGCCCAAATAGCCCTGTCAATCACCAACCTACTCAAGACAGGAAAAGGAGCAAAACCCAAGCCTGGGCAGCCTTTAGATTGGTCCCTTGAGTGCCAAGCTGCATTCAAAAAGCTAAAACGCCTCTTCACTGTGGAGCCAGTTCTAAAACACCTTGACCCAGACAAACCATTTATAATAAAGGCAGACACCAGCGATATGGCTATAGGGGCAATCCTACTCCAGAAGAATGCCATAGGAGAGCTGCAAACTGCCCTAGACCAAGAGGCGGTGGGCCATCTGTGAGGAGAACCCTACGTGGTCTGATGGGCTGTCCTAACTTGAAGACAATTCTTGGAAGGCAGTAAAATCCCCTTTGAAGTATGAACAGATTACGAAAAACTAGAAGCATTAAAGACACCATGGAAGCTGTCCCCTAAACAGATCAGGTGGGCTCAACATTTCAACCACTTTAACTTCACCCTCCGATAGCTTTGGTGGGGGAAAGAACTTTTTGGCAGATGCTCTCTCCTGCATGCCACAGTAAAACAGTGCCCGAGAGGAAGTCATCAACTCCATCAACCTATCCAACCAGTTCATGGCGCCTGTAGTTACGAGGCAGCAGAGAGTACCCCTCCTGCACTCAACTCCAGATCTGGTGGAACCGCTGAGGGAGGCCATGGGGGGGCGATAACTGGTTTCAGAAGCACAAAGATAAGCTGGAGCTAAAATAGGGACTGGCATGGAAGGGGAGTAAAATATTCATTCCAGCTAGTCAAAGGACTTTAATCCTATAGTGGAGTCATGACACAAAAACGGCGGGGCATTTTTGATTCATAAAAACTCTCCACCTGGTGAAAAAGCAGTTTTGGTGGCCAAAGATAAAAAAGGACACAGAAGTGTATGTGGCCAGCTGCCCTGTGGGTGCCTCAGTGAAACAATTGCCTGGAAAGTCCCCGGGATTGCTACAGCCATTAGCCAACCCCACAAGCCCATGGGAAGAAATCTCTATGGACTTTATTGTAGAGCTGCCGGAAAGCACTGGGAACACTATGATTTGGACTGTCACTGATTTGTTCTCCAAACAAGCCCATTTTGTGGCATATTCCAGGATCCCTTCAGCCTGGGCATCTACCAGCAGCATGGGGTCCCAAAGCGTATTATCTCAGACTGGGGAATACAATTCACTTCGAAGTTCTGGCGGGAGTTCTTAAGGCTGATGGGCTCCTCCCAGAGGCTTAGTTCCACCCATCATTCTCACACGAGTGGGCCTGTGAATGTATGAACTCAATTCTAGAGCAATATCTGAGATGTTATGTAAACTACCAGCAGACCAATTGGGCTGAGCTTCTGTCCTTCGCAGAAGTGGCATATAATAATTCCATCATAGTAGCACCATTGGGCTTATATGTTATGTAAATTTGTGTGTGTTTTCTTTCCTAGGCCTATCTTTCTTCTGGAGGGTTGGCATGTCAAGGTTGACTCGCAAGGCACTTCTTTCCACTCACAACTTGACAAAGAAGCTAAGAGAGGGGGGATGGGTATGATTGTAAAATGTAGGAAGCTGGGAGGCAGAAAGGAATTTACATGAGCTGCTTGCAGCCTGAGAAGATCTCTCAACCCCAAGATCAGATGCTGAAGACTTTCAAAAGATGTAGACTGTTTTCCCAAAATAAAATGCTTAAACTGGATTGGTGGGCATTGGTGACTGGATGGCCTGGGGAAGGAAAAAGGGTGTTTTACTATAGTACACTGCATGCAAAAACTGGCTTTGCTTCTTTTGTACCTATATGCATCTGTTAGTAAAGTTTTACTCTTGGTAACAAAAACGTCCCAGGAGTTTCTTTTGCTGTACATGCCAATGGGACAGTGGATTAGGTTCTTTCCTAATGAACCAAGTTTGGGCCAGGTCTGACATTAAGCCAGAACTGCAGTGACAATTTTCCTGGAGTGAAAACCTACCAAGGAAATTGTGCAACTATGTTCATCTCCAAGAGGGAGCAAGAAGAGATGGAGGATTCCAGGGCAGAGGGGGAATCCGAAACCTTGAGAGTATGCAGCAGCCAACTTGATACCTGACCCAAAACTACAGGGGGGAGACCGATGCCACCACCTGTGATTCCTGAGGCATGGCAGGAAGCCTTTCCAGATGGAGCCAAGTCACAATGGTTATGGGGGATTGGGAGAATGGACAAGATGGAGGACCCCCCCCTTTCAGGAATCACTGTCGCGAGAGGCCACACCTAGAATTGGCTGCCCAGCCAGATTGTTTGAGCAAGCCATCAATTTTCTCAAGATGTTCCTGGACTTTGGGCTTCACGATCGTCCCAATCAACCAACCCTTGATCCCAGCCCCCAGCCCCATGGCTGCAGCTGTTCAGCCTATTCTAACCCCACTGGTGCCAGTGGCTCTGGCAGCACCTGTTGCCCCACCCCGGTTCAGCTGTCCACCAGAAGCAGCTCTGGCAGTTCAATCTGGGCTCCCTGCTCCCTGCCCCCTCTTGCATTCCCAGGTCAGGGGAGTGCCAAACACCGGGGTTGGGAGTGAACTATAAGGGAGACCAGAGACAACTGGCATTTTTCTTGGCCCAAGTATGGCACTACATGGAGGAGTATGGGATGTATCTGGCAGGCAATGTGGTCCGAGTACACTGCATTGACTGAGCCCTGGAGGGCGAAGCAGCTGAGTGGCTGTTGGTGCTACATGATGGTGACACTGATGAATCATACCAGTTTGACCACTTCCTGCTGGGCTTGAGATGGTGGTTTGAAGATCCCCTGGCCAACCGGAAGATCAAGTCCCGCATGGAAATGATTAGGCAGGGGAAGTGATCCATGGCAGCCTACGTTCAAGAATTCCGAAGCCTAGCCGGATGATTGCCCAGTCCATAGGAGCCAATCCAGAGGTGTTAAGATGTTGCTAAGATGTGAGAACTCCAGATGGAAATTGTGATAAGATGATGTTCTCAGGAGTCTCTTTTCTTGGTGAAGCAAAGCAGATGGCCTCAGGCATTTCCCTCCCCCCTGACATTCCCCTGAGAGGTACATCAAAGTGTAGAGGCACAGAGTAAAAAAAAAAAAAGCAAAGCTAAATATATCACAGGAGATGTGTCAGAACCCATCTTTCTATGGGCATGGGGATCCTGTTCTCGTTAGGATTCTGCCATTCTTCTGTGGGGGAGGGGGAGCTTGGGGTTTCTACAGTGTATTTCCTTTGCTTGTTTCCTTGCCTTATTCTCTTTGATGTTTCTTTCTCGGAGTGAGAATGGAATGTGTCTCCGTCTATCTGCCTTATCTCCGGGCACGGAAGAAGAGTTGTGGAGATCTAACAGCCTTGGAAGCAGCGCCTTATCACTCCATTCCCACAACGTTTTCACACCTGTGGATTGGCCTATTTGATCCGTCTGGATGGACAGTTGGGGTGGGGTTTCCATTGACTCTTTTGACTTATTTTTTTTTTAATATAAGTTTTATTGGTTTTCCAGTTTTACATCCAAATATTTGGAAAGCAATGTGGTGATTGGGTTAGTAAAAGTTCAATAACAGAATCTTTAGTACATATCTCAGGTTACATCATCAGATATTTCTTCTTTGTTTCCCTTAACATTTGCTGTATCATATTAAAGCTAGTAAGTTTCTGATTGTATCAAACTCAGTTAAAACTTCATTGTCACATTTATCAGTACATTTTTTGGTTATACATATCCATATCCTGTTTTTAAGTTTTACCTAATTTTTAGTTTTTAATTACAATACTCCAATTTAACCTTTAATATCCAAAGTATTTAAGTTTCGGGTAGCCCAAATTTCCTTTATCTCAGTACATAAAAACTATAATATCTAGAATGCACATATTACTTACTTAAAAATATTCTAGTTTTATTTCATAAACATTTTCTATTTCTCGCCCCAATACATCATCACCTTAATAGTGGAGTATCCTTTGATCTCTATATTATCTGGGCTAAACAATAATTCAAGCCTATTTCCTAATAGTTAATTTTCATTTCCCATATAATTCTAAATTCTCAATATTAAACAAATTAATCCCTTATTTTTTACTATTTTCCAACTATTTTAATCTAATAATCAAATTTCCCACTATCTCAGAATCTCCCTTTAGCCCAATAGTTGGCAATTTAGGATCCTCTGTAGTGGACCAAAAGACCCCCCTTTTTTCAGTCTAACTCTAGCTTTCTTTCTTTTCTTTTTTTTTAAACAAGTTTTATTGGTTTTCCAATTTTACATTGAGTATTTGGAAAGCAGCGTGGTGACTGGGTAATCAGTAATTCAATAACAAAATCTTTAGTACATATCTCAGGTTACATCATCAGAAATTCCTTCTCTATTTCCCTTAACATTTATTATATCGCATTTAGGCTTATAAATTTTTAATTATAACAAAGTTAGTTAGAACATTTATCAATATATTTTTTGCTTATACATATCCATATCCTGTTTTTAAGTTTTACTTAATTTTTAATTTTTTATTACATTATACCAATTTAACCTTTAATATCCATAGTGTTTGAGTTTCGGGTAATCAAAATTTCCTTTATTTCACTACATAAAAGTTATCATATCTAGAATATACATATTACTTACTTAAATCTATTCTTATCTTATATAAACATTTTCTATTTCTCATCCTAATACATCATCACTTACTAATAGAGTGTCCTGTATTGTCTCAGGTCCATCATCTATATTATCTGGGCTAAACAATAGTTCAAAGCTAATTCTTGATGGTTAATTTTCATTTCCCTTATAAGTCTAAATCCTAAATATTAAGCCAATTAATCCCTTATTTTTTATCATTTAACAACAATATTTAAATCTAATAATCATATTTCCCTTCATCTAAAAATCTCCCTTTAGCCCATTACTTAAGACTTTAGGATCCTCTATCATAAATCAAAAGATCCCATTTTTAAAAAAAATCTAACTCTAGCTTTCTTTTTGTGCCAACCAGGCTTCCATACCAATGCCTTTAAATCATCAGATAAATCTCCCTTCATTCTTGTACATATTGCTTGTACCAAGGGAGACCATCTAGTTATCAGTTTTTCAAAAAGGCTGGCACATTCATAATCGTTAGGTTGTTGTCCTGGTGGCTCCTTCAATACAATTTGGTCTTCTTGTTCCTCAGGTTTCTTCTGGTTTAGGTAGAGAGTCACATCCAGCTTTATAATTGTTATTTGGTTATCTAGGTTTTCAGTATGCTGTATTTGTTGGTCTTTAACAGCCTCCATGTTGGTGTTGCTTTGTTCCACTTCTGTTGTTTTTTGGGTTGTAAGTTCTTTAGTTGCGGTCAGGGTTTGTCTGTCAAAATTTTCAGTAGATTGTATTTGTTGATCTTTAAAGCCCTCTGTCTTAGTATTAATTTCTTCCACCTCTGTTGGTTTTTGAATTATAGGTTATTTCGTTGAAGTCAGAGTTTCATTTTGTAGGTTTAAGCTGGCACCTTTGTCTTTCAGTCTGGATTTAATTATCTCAGTAGCTTCAAGGATTTTTTCAAGTATGAGTTTATAATTAAGTTGTTGGTGGTCTTCCTCCATTTCTAACATAGTTATAGATAGTCCTTTAGTGAAGGCTATTTCTTAGATGAAAGTCAGTAAATATTCACCTCCACAGTTCCTAAGAACCAATTTTACTGTCCAGCTGTTCTCCCAGCTTTTAATCTCTTTTAGATAGTGCCAAGGACAAATCTGGGCTGTAAGCAGGTCTCTTTGACAGAAATATTTACTTGCTGTACCAAGCTTCGCCACAAGATGTCCCTGATAGCATTTAAAATCTTTTTGAAGACCAAGGCTAGGTTTTTATCCCGGTAGAGTTCTTTTTCATAGATAAGGTGAGAATAGGAATTTTTGGGTCCCCAGATATCAAGGTAATATAAATCCAGTTACTTAATTGTATTTTTCAGGGCTTTATTTTCTCTACATAGTCAGGTGCCGCCATCTTAGAGGGTGGGGAAAAAGCATTTTCTTCCCTTTCTCCTCGCAGGGAGAAGAAGTTTCAAAAGGCTTTTGACAGGAGAATAGTTGGGATATAAGAAGGTAAAGTCTCACCTGGTTCCTCCATGGTGGTTTCAATGTGCTTAGCTGTAAATTTGGCCTCGGCTGGAAACGGCATTAATGATGGGCCATGTGGGTGGCCGATCTTTTCTCCGTCGGTCCAAAGAGCTGCTCCGGATCAAACAGAAGGACTGCCACCCTTCCGCGATCAATCAGAAGGTCCTCTTTCCCACTCATCGCCCCTCCAAGGTGACGTTTGACCCCTTTCAGGGTCCCCCGGCGAGAGAAAACCGGACGGTGGAGGGAGCAATCGCCCCGCATGTCCACCAGCACCGCGATCTGGAACCGGAAGCCTAACTCTAGCTTTCTTTTTATGCCAACCAGGCTTCCATACCAATGCTTTTAACTCATCAGATAGATCTCCCTTCATTCTTGTACATGTTACTTGAATCAAAGGAGATCATCTAGTTGTCAGTTTTCTAAGAGAAACTGGCCCATTTATAATCATTGAGTTGTTGCCCTGGTGGCCCATTTCCCCATATTTGCTCTAATATAATTGTCTTCAGTTCGATCTGGTCTTCTTCTTCTGGCTTGTGTAGAGGATCATGTCCAGTTTTATAATTGTTATTTGGTTGTCTAAATTTTCAGTAGGTAGTACTTGTTGATCTTTAAGGTCCTCCATCTTGATGTTAATTTCTCCCGCTTCTGTTGTTTTTGGGATTGTAAGTTCTTTAGTTGTAATCAGGGTTTCGCTTTGTAGATTTAAGCTGGCACCTTTGTCTTTCAGTCTAGATTTAATTATCTCGGTGGCTTCAAGAATTTTTTCAAGTATAAGTTTATAGTTAGCCGAAATTTGTTGTTGGTGCTCCTCCATTTCTGACATGGTTATAGATGGTCCTTTAGTGAAGGCTATTTATTAAACAAGAGTCAGTAAGTGTTCACCTCCACAGTTCTTAAAAGCCAATTTCACTGCCCAGCTGTTCTCACAGCTTTTAATCAATTCCATCTTCCAATCAAGATGTAACAACACAGCCAACCAACCCGCTTACAGCTACAAAGCCAACACGCCACACACACCCTCCAATATTTATAGAAGGACGGCAGCTCCGATCACGCTTTGCTCGCACAAGCACGAAGCCAAAGACACCAGCCTGAAGATGGCGAGTGGGACCTCGTCGAAACGTCGCCAAGATACTCTCAATCTTACACGGGAAAAGACCCGAATACGCCAAGACCTGCATACCTGTACCTGTGAAAATCTATGAAAACACACACACACACACACACACACACACACACACATACATACATACATACATACATACATACAATAAAGGTAAAAAAGGATATATGCAGTGTTATCTTAATTTTAGATATCAAAAGGGTTTTGCGGCTCCCAGTGTTTTGTTTTCGGTGGGAAACGTGTCCAAGCAGCTCTTTGAGTGTTTTGGGTTGCCTACCCCTGCCTACCCCTTACAGAACTACTCAAAACAGGCAAAGGAGGAGGAAAACCGTGACCGGGCCAGCCACTTACATGGACTATGAGCTGTCAAACAGCTTTTGAGAATCTAAAAAGACTATTTGCTGCTGAACTGGTCCTAAAGCACCCCTGCCCATGTTCAGCAAGCTGATGCCAGGGGAACCCTTTGTAATCCAAGGTTACTACAAAAGAACAAAAGTTTACAATCCTGCGTTTACACCTCTAAAAAATTTACTGAAAGCGAGAGAAGATGGGCAATCTGGGAGAAGGAGGCCTTCGCAATTAGGTGGGGGCTGTTAAACTGGCGACACTATCTAGAAGGGAGCAAGGTGCCATTTGAAGTATGGACAGATCACAAAAATCTAGAAGCACTGAAAACTCCCCGCAAATTGTCCCCAAAGCAAGTACAGTACTTTAACCACTTCAATTTCACTCTAAAGTACATACTGGGAGGAAAAAACTTCCTAGCTGATGCGCTATCCCGATTACCCCAGTACAAAAGCGAATGCGAGGAGGTTAACGAGGCAATTATATCCAATCCACAAACTGCCGCTCAATTTACGCCTCACAGGGTTCCTAATCCTGATGACCCTGGGGTAAAGAAAATAAAACAAGAGGTCCTCACCAATCAATGGTTCAAAGATAATCAAACCTCCCTAACATGCAGGGATGGTTTGGCTTACAAGAGGGGGGAACTGTATCTGCCTGAAGCCCTCTGTCTTAATGCTCTCAGACACAGCCATGACGTAAAACAGGTTGGGCACTTTGGATATTTAAAAACTCTACACCTCATCCGCTGGCAATTCTGGTGGCCGGGGCTAAAACGAGATGTGGAAAACTATGTCAGGAGTTGTACTGTATGTGCCACAATGAAAAGAATTCTGGGGAAAACCCCTAGGTTACTGCAACCAGTGGCAGACCCCTCTCAACCATGGGAGGAAATAGCTATGGACTTTATAGTAGACCTACCTGAAAGTAGGGGAAATACTGTCATCTGGACTGTGATAGACCTGTTCTCAAAGCAGGCTCATTTCATCGCCTGCAAAGGACTCCCATCTGCCCAACGACTGACTAAATTGTTCCTGAAACATATCTACCGGCTGCATGGCACCCCTAAGCGAATAATTTTGGATAGAGGGGTGCAGTTCACAGCGAAATTTTGGAGGAGTTTTCTTAAATTAATTGGATAATCTCAAGGCTTATCATCTGCTTTTCATCCAACTACCAATGGGGCTGCAGAATCCGCTAACAAAATGGTGGAGCAATATCTCAGATGCTTCGTTTCCTATCAACAGACAAACTGGACTGACCTCCTCCCTTTTGCCGAGGTGGCTTACAATAATTCTGTTCACAGCAGTACCGGCTACACGCCTTTCAGAGTAGCCATAGGAAAAGAATTCAGCCCAATACCTGAATACCCTCAGGTGCCCTCCGCCTCCCAGACACTTGATCAATGGGCGAGGGGGTGGGAAGAAGTTTGGAGAAACACGAGAACTGCGTTAAAAAAGACTTCCGAGACCTATAAAAAGCAGGCTGATAAAAAGAGGGCTCCCCAAAGAACATTCCAAGTTGGGGAAAAGGTTTATTTGTCAACTAAATATTTACGCCTCAAATTGCCCAGCAAGAAATTGGGACCAAAATTCTTGGGGCCTTTCCCCATCGTAAGGATCATCAACCCCATCACAGTAGAATTAAAACTCCCTAGGCTTTTAGGGAGGATTCACCCTGTCTTCCATTGCAGTTTGTTAAAATCTTGTCGGGGCTCCACTTTAAGACCTCCCCCTAAGAAGGCACCCAGGCCCCACGTAGTAGTGGGTCAGACTCACTATGAAGTGAAACGTATTCTAGAATTTTTAAAGGGAAATTGCAGTACCTACTACAATGGAAGGGGTACTCGCTGTCCGAAGCTACTTGGGTGAAATCTGACCGACTCATCTAAAAGTTTCATGAGAAAAACCCCAACAAACCAAGAGATAATCCCTGACATATGCTTTTGTTTACATACAGGACCTATCCTTTTTGTAAGGGGGGCCGGATGTCAATGCTGCTAACAGTGGATGTTCTTGCTTTGACAAAATATGCAGAGCTGTGGGGTATTTTTAGAGTTAACTTAGATGATGCTGGGAGGGGAGGAGAAAGAATGTGTGTGGGGATTAGTTTAGATAAGAAACCCGTGCTATAGAAACGGAAGGGAACCTTTGCCCTTCAAACTGATTGGAGAACATGATTTATGACAGCAAATTAAGGGAGGGAAATATGCTAGCAAGATATGTGCTCAGGGGAGAGGAATTCAGATCTTGGCATCCTCCATGCCGTGCCGACACTTTGTTACATGATTAAAGACTTTTTAGGATAATAATGCCTGGAAGTTCTTTGAAGTGTTCCATTAGTCGGAACCATGACATCTAGGTATTAGACACAGACAAACAAACCCATATACACCAGCTGAAAACAGAATAGCTGAAAGGAGAAATGGCGTATTACAATGAAGGACTCACTACTTGCAGATGCAGGCATGAGTAGAGGGTATTGGGGAGAAGCCATAAAAACGGCTAGCTATTTAATAAATAGTTCTGTTGTGAACAAAACTCCATATTTCTTGTTATATGGTAAGAAACCCTCATTGGCTCACCTAAGAACTTTTGGTAGTTATGCCTGGGTCCATAATCCTAAAAGCACTAGAAGGAAGGAACAGAAAAAGACCAGAAAACTGAGATTTATAGGATATGAGCCAAGATTCAAGGAATATAGGTTTACTGATGGAACTCAGAAAGTTGTGATTTCACGTTCTGCCAGTTTTGCAGAGCATAGTAATTGGGATAGGGTACATGCCAACACAGAGGTGTTTATTCCATCACATAGTAATGTATATATATATGTATATGTATATATCATATCCTCTCTCCGATCTTCTGCTGACCTGGCAAGCTGGCTTCAAGCTGTTCTCCCCACCACACATTCTTATTGGGCTAGCTCAGGGGTAGGCAACCTCGGCTTTTTTATGACTCATGGACTTCAACTCCCAGAATTCCTGAGTCAGCATAGCTGGGCTAGCTAGCTCTCTCCTGTCCTTCCTGCTTCCTGCTTCCTGCAGAGACGCAGCAAAGGGAGGAGCCCCGCCCAATAAACTTTTCAGCTCATCAGAGAACACCGTGAGTCCACTCTCTCTCTCTCTGCAAATGGCAGAGGATGCTGGGAGCTGCAGGGGAAGGCTCAAAGAGCCACATGCGGCTCCAGAGCCGCAGGTTGCCAACCTGTGGGGTAGGGCAATCTTGGCAAAGGAGGGGGTAAATTGACGATAGAAGTTGGCAAAACCTAAAAAGCTCTGAAGCTGTTTGCGAGTCTTTGGGGGCTGCCACTCAATTATAGTTCTCACTTTGGCTGGATCCATTTCTACGCCCTTGTTAGAAATTCTGTAGCCAAGGTAATCTAATCGGGTCTGGTGAAATTCATTTTGACAATTTGGCATAAAGCTTGGCATTCAATAGTTTCTTTAGCACTTCTCTCACCAGCTTTATGTGATCAGTCATATTCGTGCTGTATATCAGGATATCATCAAGATACACCAGAACCCCTTTGTACAAGTGATCATGTAGGACCTCATTAATCAACTGCATGAATATGGCTGGGGTCCCCTGTAGTCCAAATGGCATGACTTTGAACTGATAGCTCCCTATGGGGCAGTTGAAGGCAGTTTTCCACTCGTCTCCCTCTTTTATTCTCCCCCAGTAATATGCCTCTCTCAGGTCTAATTTAGTGAAGATGCTCCCCTTAGCCAGGTGGGTTAGTAAGTCCTTCAGGAGGGGGAGGGGGTATTTATTTTCTATACTCACCACATTCAGACCTTTATAATCCATGCAAAGATGAAGAGACCCATCTTTTTTTTCTTTAAATAACACAGGGGCTCCCATGGTAGATTTGGCCCGTTCAATGAACCCCCTTGCTAGGTTTTTGTTCACGTATTGCTGCATCTCCTCCATTTTGAGGGGGAACATCGCGTAGATTCTCGGTCGTGGGAGTTTGGCTCCTGGCACCAGTTCGATAGAGCAGTCATTGGATCTGTGAGGGGGCAGGGCATTGCATTCTTTTTCATTGAATGCCTCCGCTAGGTCCCGGTATTCGCTGGGGATGAGTGGTTCGCCTGGTGGTGGTGAGGCAGCCATGTGCGCTCGCTCATTAGGTGGCCTAAAGTGTTCCGCAACGTCGGTTGAATCAGTGGGAGGTTTAGGCCCTATAGGTAGTCTCACAGTTCTCATTCCTTTCTCCCACCAGATAAACAGTTTCCATCTGTCTAACCAGGCTAGTCTTAGGATCACCGCCTCAGTCATTTTTGGAGCCACCAGGAAGCGAATAAACTCCCAGTGCTCACCTATTTCTAGGCATAGGGGCTCAGTTAATTGCGTGACAAGAGTCCCTCCCATCAGGGAGCCATCAGCTTGCTCAAACCTCACGGGCTTGGAGAGCAGTTTTGCTCGTATACCCAATTTCATGGCAAATGGCAAGCTAATGATGCATCGGGAGCATCCAGAATCGATTAGCACGTTTAAGTCTATTTGTGCCCCCGACTTAGGGATTATAAGTTTGGCGGGCAGTGAAAAAGGCGGGACGTGTCGACTCACCATCGGGTCATTCTCTCCTTCATCGTCGCTGTCAAAGGAGGGTAGAGCGGGGGCAGGTCCACCTAGAGTCCCGGCGTCCTCCTGTGTGGGGTGTGTGACCTGGGTAACAGGTTCCTGCGTGACCCGGTTGGATTTCTCTCTCGTTAGCCGCTGGGCAGGTTTCTTTCTCGCTGCTGGTCCCGGTCTGCTCTGTTGTTGGGGGTAAGGGACTGGACAGTTTGCTGCTCGATGTCCCTCCTTTCTGCACTGGAAGCACTTAATTGATGGGCCTGCGGGTTGCCTGGGTCTTTCAGCCATCACAGTAGTTGGAGGTTTTCGTGGGGGTGATTGCCGTTCAGTTTGCTCTGGCTTCAGCTCAGATTCAGGTGGGGGAGGCTTCTTATAGCGGGCGAGCTGAACGTCTAGCTTCACCGCTGCCTGGTACCATTCTTGCAGCTGATCTGTTACTGCTCGATAGATGCAGGCCTGAGAGAGGTGGTCGTCTAATCCCTCAATGAAGTGATGGATTAAGAATTGCTCAGGCCACCCCTCTGTTCGACCTGCTATCTTGCGAAACTCTCGCACGTACTCCAGGGCAGGCCTGCCGGCTTGTTTTATTTTGTGGATTTGTTCTCCTGCTTTGAGGCCAATGGATGGGTCCTCAAATCTTTCTCTCAGCCCTAGGAGGAAGAGGTGGGGGTCCTCCAATTTGGGGGCTTGCTCATTATATAAATTGTTCAGCCATTTGGATGCTTCTCCCTCTAGGCTGGGCACGGCATGGCATGGAGGATGCCAAGATCTGAATTCCCCTCCCCTGAGCACATATTTTGCTAGCATATTTCCCTCCCTTAATTTGCTATCATAAATCATGTTCTCCAATCAGTTTGAAGGGCAAAGGTTCCCTTTCGTTTCTGTAGCTCGGGTTTCTTATCTAAACTAATCCCCACACACATTCTTTCTCCTCCTCTCCCAGCATCATCTAAGTTAACTCTAAAAATACCACACAACTCTCATATTTTGTCAAAGCAAGAACATTCAATGTTAGCAGCATTGACACTAGACTCCTAAGCCAACATTGAAAATTGTCGGACATAAATTCTGCTCCCCTGTCTGTCTGCAGTTGGCATACTTTACCACCATATCTGCGTTCCACAAATGTCACCCATTGTTTAAATTGTTGCAATACCTCTGGTTTTGTGTTTGAATAAATAACAAAATCCATATTTGGTATAATCATCTACAATTACCAGAGCATACCTTGCTCCTCCAATAGATGGTGCCACAGGACCTATTAAGTCAGCGTGTACTAACTGTAAAACTTTGTCTTTCTTAAGCTTTTCTTGCTTACAGGATAAACCCTAGATTTTGACTCCTTACAAATGGCACAATCTAGGTACACATCACAGTTCTTCACTTTCAGTCCTTCTGCTATTTCTGGCATTTTCTGTAGCACTCTAAAGCTGGCATGACCTAATCTCCTATGCATTAGATGCACACAGTTATCATGTGTGGGTGTGTTTGTCAGAGTATGTGCACAAACATCCTTCTGTTTTCCTAATATGTATAAACCATTCTGTCCAATGCCCCGTGCACAAATCCTCCCATCTTTCTTGATAGTACATTGCCCTCTAGCAAACATTACTTCATATCCCTCATTATCTAGACATGCAACACTTAGTAAATTATGGTCTATGTCTGGCACATATAACACCTTTTTCAATGTTACCCCTAGTTCAGGTACTGTTCTGTCCCAGCCTATGTGAGTCCTTGTTAACTCACAAGGACAAACCCCTCTTTTAACAAGTCGGTTGGAAATGCAGGAAAAACAAACCCCTTTTATTAATTAGGTACAGACCTGCAAAATGTCCCAAAAGCAAAGGCAAACAAAACACGATGCAAATGGAAATTGTTCAGAGGCAAACAGAACATGATTCAAATGGAGAATTGTTCACAGGCAATGCAAACATGATTCCATGAAACTTGAGTCCTTTGCAAACGGTTGCCTTCAGCAACCAGCACCGCCCACACCTTCCCTTTTTATTATGCAGCCCCAAGGCATGACTTCTCAATGCCTTCTCCTCCTCCCTTGGAGTCACCCCATTGCCTCCCTCTGTCCTGCTCTTGTTGCCTGTCTGCGTTTGCGAGCGTCTATGATGTCTTCCAGCTGTGAGTCCTCAGAGTCTGACTCAGCTTCCTCGCACAGCTGGGTCTCAGCCTGAGCACGATTGGAAGGGCCAAGTTCTTCATCAGATTGTAAGTCCTGGAGCTCATCAGAGCCTTCCTCCGACTCTGATGGCTCTCCAGGCCCCTCCTTCTCCTCCTCTGATTCCCCGGACTCAGCTGCTGGGTCCATTGGCTGGCCCGGACTCACAACAGGTACATAGACATTTCCTTCCCCTTTAACTGCTGACCGTTGTCCATTAGCCAGGCTGACAAAATCCTGGTTAGTTGGTCTTAAACCAATAAATGCATGTGGGTTTGCTGCAACATGCTGGCTTGCCCCCGTCTAGTAGCCACTTGTTTTTCTTCGTTGCTGCCAGGGTAAATAATGTCCCATCTTTGGTTGGTTGCATAGTTCTATATCAGTGATGGTGAACCTTTTAGACACCGAGTGCCCTAAAACCGCCCCATCCCCCTGCCCATCCCACTCTGCTGCCTGCCCCGCCGCCCGCCTGCCCGCGCTCCACCCCACCTACCCGCAGGGCCTCCTACTGCCTCCACGGCCCGCCGCAGTTCGCCCAGGCAGCCCTGCAGTGCCATGGCAGCCACCCCCTCTGCCCATGCCCCGCAGCATCATCTGTGCCCGACGGGGCATGAGGGCGGAGTATTGTCCCTGCTGCCCAGCTGCCATGTCCTTGGCTGCGCTGCTCTCTGAGGAGGCTGCTGATGAGAAGGTGGCCACAGGGGGAGGTGGGGCTGGGGCGACGGCACATGTGCCCACAGAGAGGGCTCTGAGTGCCGCCTCTGGCACACATGCCATAGGTTCGCCACCACTGTTCTATATCCTTGTCTCACTGTACTTCTGCTTTTCTTCTCTGGACAGCGTCTTTGGAGATGTTCTGTAAAACCATATGCGTAGCAACGTTTTTCAGTGCAAACGGTCTCAGCTTCTCTTTTTTCTTTCTCTGATGTTGCTGTCATAGGTTTGGTTTGAGCATTTTCTCCTCCCTTTCCTCGGTGCCTATCCATGCCTACCGTTTCTGTTTTTCTTCCAGTAACCAGCCAGTTAAATATCTCATAGTTAAATCCTGTTCATTCATGGATTCTAAACTTGTTACTAGAACATCCCATGAATTGTCCAATGAACTGAGCACCATGTATATGTTGTGTGCCTCAGTAAAGGTCATTCTTCTTTCTTCTAATTCTAGGAATGTTTTTCTCATGTCCTGCAAATGCTTAAACATGCTCTCTCCCTGTTTAAGTTGTGCTTTATACAGTCTCCTTGTCAACATTACTTTGCTGCCCACAATCTTTCTTACATACATACTGAGCAAAGCCTCCCAGCACTCTTTTGCAGATTGGAGACCTCTTACATGTATCAGTTGGTTATCCTCCAAACTCAGGATAATGTTAGCTAACGCTTTCTCATTTTTTCTTTGGTCCCCTTCATCCAGTTCTGTTGGAGAATTAATAACTATTATCCACAGCTCCTCTCTTCGTAGATACATTTCCATTTTTAAACTCCAGGAGAGGTAGTTCGTTTCATTCAGCCGGGATACTACAAAGCCTCCTCCCATAACACCAACAGAGGCCATTTTTTGACTTCTACCTTGTATAACCACAAACCACACTAAAAAATCACAATGCCCAGCTCTTCTGACTCTGGTCAGGTTCTCACTTGTTTTCCTCTTGGCTTTCCTTCACTCTGTGTTTTTTACTTTACACCGGGCTTTTCTTCATTCTGGGCCCATAACCTGTTGTTTAAAATATAAATTATCGCAGCCTTTTTTCTTCTTCTTCTTGTGATAACACAGGAGCATAAACATCTGACAGTGGTTTGTTAAAAGATCTGTGGTTTAATATACAATATGAAACAACTACATTCAAGGAGCATACAGAGTACAAGATAGTTATATACAAACGGTTCAAGTGAGCTAGATTCCAACTGCTATTCCTTCAGTGACAGTCTCTTAAAGGGATACACTACTAAATTATAATTACCTTAACAAGACATGCATGTCATATTACCCGATAGTGATTTCAAGTGGTTCCAATGTAAAAATTATATATGAAAAGAATTCATGTCTGGTTTAATGATTCCTCTTTTACCGACTTCCCCTTATGAAGGAATAAGTTTCATTAGATGCAGTGGAATTGGCTTATTTGTAAACACTGTTTAAAGACTTCACTGGTCACTTCAGCACAGTTCTTTTAATCAATGTTTTTTAAACCAATGAGAATACAAGGTTCCAGAGCTCTGTTACATCACAAGAATTCAGTCAAGTTTGAAATGTTTTAACGTATTTAGTATATGCGTAGGACGACAGATTGCTGCTTCCCCCGATCGTGTGAAAAGACTCCCAATAATGCGGAGAATTTATATCGCTTCAGAGACGGACTTCCTACTTCCGAAATCTTCCAAATACCGTACAATTCCAAAGCTACAAAACTTGTCTCCCTTCCCCTTCTGAAGGGAGGAGAGGGGGAAGCAAGCCGCGAGGGACAGTGAGGAGGGAAAACCGGAGCGCGGCTATTAATAGCTTCGTTCTGCGATTGGTTTAAGGGAGCAAGAAAAAAAAAGTCTCTACCACGTGGGTTACTATGTGAAAATTCCAAGATGGCGCGTTCCGTCACGGGCTGACTCCGTTGGCGGTGTGCGCACCGTAGCGGTAGCGCCGAGGACCGTTCTAGTCTTTTTCCTCGCCAACGGCGATTTCCGTGGGGGTCATTCGTTCTTTATCCTCGTTTTCTTCTTCTGTGTCCAAACGCAGGTCAGTATCTGGCGCGGAGGCTTCCTGGAAGATCGCGGTATGATGCCAATTATTGCCCAATCGTTATGGCATCTTTCCTTTAAACCATGGGGAGAGATTGCGGCGGAAGAGTCTCCTGCGCCTTTAGCACTGGGAATGGATTGGAGCCGGGGGAGGGGGACAGGATATTCAGGGCCATGGGGTGACTGACGCCTTAGAGCACCAATCGGGGCCTTATTCGAAGGCTGGCGGGTGCTTTTGAGCCATCATGCGAGTCGTACCCTCTTTGAACATCGGTTCCGTGGGGGCCGTCGAAGCCAGGGTGGAGTTGGGCTTTTTTAGCAGCCCGTGCCTATCAAAGGTTGGAAGGCGGGACTTAGATCCACATTGCTCCCATCTTGTACCCCTCCCTTTGCCGTGAGTGGCGGGTGCCACCCTCTCGGCTTCGAGGAAGCGTGTGCTTTGAGTGCCGTCTGTTTATTTGCATTTTTTTGTGAATGAAGCGGGTGGATCCAAGAACCGCACCCGTCTAGCGGCTCCCAAGAGACCCATTTCCTCCTGCTTAACCGGGACTGAATGAGCAACGGCTGGACGGGTAAGATGAGCTATCATGGAAACGCCTCTCAGAGTGAGGCTGGGCGGTGCCCCTCCCAACAATCCCGGCGGCGAAGGCCAAGCGGGTGGAGGAAGGAAAGGCCGAGGCGCTAGGAAGGACATCCGGCCGTGTGGCCGGCCGGGAAGAGGTCTTCAATTTTTCCGTCATCAACTCACTGTGGAGGATAGGCTGTAATTGAGAGATCTCTAGTCACGGTGACCGACCCAAATTCAATTTCGCATCATTATCCTGGACACGTATATTTGCCTTCATTCGATAGGCCGTAAATCTATCTCGCATCTTTTCGTAGAACGGAGTACTGTTTTCATTTAAATACAATATTGCCACACCTAGTAAGGTTAAATAGTGGTATTGCCAAGGAATGAAGGGGGACCACAATAAATCTACAGCAGCGAGACAGCAGTTGTAAAGAAAAATGTGGACCTTTTTACCCAGTAACAGACGTAAGGTCGCATTAAATGCTTTCATTTGGGTGGTGTTTGCTTCAGTCAGATGCATAATTGTGTAATTGGATATATGTGAGAGCATTTGCAGGCTGTATATTGGACTGGAAAGGTTGAAATCTCCGTGCATGGGAGATGTGGGCTCATTTGCCTAATGCCTGTATATTGGCAAAAAATTACCCTGTTAAAAGAATGGGGAGTTAGGAGATTTTTGGAGAAAGGGTGAGATAACAGTTTAATAATTTTCATGCCCTCCATATAATAGCCTCTATGAAGGTACTGCTTCTTTTACAGTAGATAGCCTGCTTATTGCACTAATTGCAGTATTTTTCTATAGTATGTGGCAGACACATCTAACAGATAAAGGTAACACCTTGTTCATCATGTAATCTTGTCTTTGAGAGCATACTATAGCAAGCTTCTTTGACAGCTATTGCTAGGAGGTTATTTGCAACTTAACAGGACTCACATATAGATCTTAGTTATAGTGATATCCTTCTAGTTTCTTGTCCAGTACTGTATATCTCACTAGCTATATCTTAGAGTGAATTCTTCATGTACATAAAGTCCTATGTCCAGGCTGATATTTCTGAATATAGAGGATCTTGAATAGGATTACTGGAACTACCTCTTGGCCATAGAGTTGTTGTTCGTTACATAGCAGTGGGTAAGGTAAAACGTTCTGATGTAATGTAAGATAATTTTGTATGTATGTATATGGAGTCACTGAAGCAGTAGGCGTGAGCTTAAATGGACTCCAGAAGATGGTAGAGGACAGGAAGGCCTGGAGGAACTTTGTCCATGGGGTCGCGATGGGTCGGACACGACTTCGCAACTAACAACAACAACAACACACACACACACACACACACACACATATATATATAATATATACATATATACACATATACATATATATATACATATATACACACACATGTGCATATATATATATGTACATTAATATATGTACATTATACATATATACATTTTATATATATATGTGTGTGTATTCTCATGCTCTTTTTCTTTGACAAATGCTGTCATGTGTTTGCATGTGGGAGTAACTGCATTCCTTCTGTTTTCTTGAATCAGTGCAAGAATTAGAAATGACACTTCATTTAAACCTATTGCTGATACAAATGGGTATATCTGTCCGCATTTGTTATTGTATGGATGTTTATGGAACACTGAGATGCAAGCAAGTTTAGCAATGAACATAAAAATGATAATGATACGTTTGATAATTGTAACATTTGCCGATGATATTTTTGTATGTGCTGCATTTTCCACTTGAAAATTTAACAAAATATTATGCTTGGTATATGTGTGCACATATTTCTATTACCTGTTTTTGTTATCTACTCCTCTAAATTTTGTTAGCTGTAAAAACTCATGCCACAGTAGTTTGGATACTGTTCAGGTTATTGAATGGTTTTCCGTTTTGCCAAATTAATTTCATTAGGTTCCTTTGTTGTGTTTTAAAGATGGCTTTCTTGCATTTAGAGTTTCTTTGAACCTTTATCCTTTCACTGATTCTACCCAGATGTTTTTCACAACTTCAGATTACCTTCTTATATACGGGGATCTTAATTCTTCTCTTCCTTCAAGTTTCCCCCATAGTTCACCTTTTCCACGTAGTCAGTGGCTTGCCTAAAGAGGATAAGTCATTGGAAGGTTAAAAGCAATGAAAATTAAGCAAGCTTTTAGGGAAAATGATTTTTTAGGGGGAAATAAATTATATAAAACACATAACATTTTTACCAATTTCAGCATTGCAGCTAAAGTGTCCATATTCAATGCTTTGTGCGTCTAATAAGAAGAAAAAGGAAGTAAAAAAATGTAAATAATAGGAAATAAGCATGTATTTAAAAAGTGTACTTGTGCAAATCAGTGTTTGTTCCCTTAGAGGAAGAATTACATTATTGTCTTTGGGTTTGAGAGTGGTACTGTTTAGTTATTTTATATATAGAAATTTTAGGGATCTGATACCATACATATTTTAACACAAGAATCTCCCTATTACAGAAATTGTAATAGTAAAGACTGAGAATATACAAACACTGTACTATTTTACTTATAATTTTTAAAAAAACATTAGAATGTATTGCATCCATTTTTCACTTTTCCAAAATCCAAGCTAACAATTCCGAAGAAAATATTTTTTCAGCTTTCACATTCATAGTCTTACTCCTTTAATATTTGTTTTATCTACAATTATACTTTAATATCTGAATTATCATTTGTCTTCCTTCATGATTTATAGGCCCTGGCTTCCTTATTATTTATCTTAGATAGTAAAGTCTTTGAATAAACCAGAAATGTGTGATTAAAAAAAAACACTGCACATGTTCAGATAACTCTCTGGAAGCAGGCGGAAGATACAGAAATTAAGGAAAGCAAATGAAATCATTAAAAATTATGATAGAAATGTTAGTATAAATTTAATAATAAATTATTTATTTATATGCACAACTTGAAGTTGATAGGTATTGGCTTGATTCAGGGAAGCTGTTCCTTCTCTTGTCTGGCCTAAGCTAGAGTCTAAGTTACAGTGGCCTCAGAGAAAGAGACTTGCAACTTGTCCTCAAAGCTACAACTGTCGCACCACCTCGACAGTTATTTGGTATTAATTGGGGTGCTTGGCAACTAGCTAGCATTTATGATTGTTGCAATGTCTTGGGGTCAAATGGATCTGGTCATGTGATGATTCACTTTATGACCACACAGACTTAACAGTGGAAATTCCAGTCACAATTGTGATCATAAAGACTACTTGTAGAACAAAGTAGATTCTTATATTTCAGTTGCTTTTAATTTTTAAAATTAAAATTGTGGGGATGCTTTTGATGTATCAGTCTAATAAAATTAATAAATAGCACACAAACAGTTTCAAGTTTCTTGAGCTGTCAGTTTGAACCTTCCTGAATCCCGTGCCCTTGTTTTTTACTTATGTCCCACTTTTATTATTTTTATGTATAACTCAAAACAAGGAATATACCTAATATTCTTTCTTCCTCCTGTTTTCCACAGAACAAAATTCCTGTGAAATGACTTTGGCCCAAAATCACCCAGCCATCTTTCATGGGTATATGTTCTTAAGGAAAGGTGGTCCTCTTGCCCTGTACCACATGTATGCATTTCCTTCCCTCATTTAAGAAGAAACAGGAAAAGAGAAAAAAACAAAAAAAAACCAAGAGTAGAAATGGGATACTTTTTTCCCATAAGTTATAGAGAGAAGGGAAGGCGATAGAAAGGGAGAAATAAAACTGAGTGGAGAAGGGCTACAAGAAAGAAGAATACAATAGGGAAAAAAGGTTATTTCTAAAATTTGGGTCTTACAACAGTGGGTTATTTACTTATTTATTTTCTATAGTCGTTCATCATAACCCAGTGACTCTGGGGAACAAACAATTACTAAAAGAGGCCTAGAATTCCCAGTCTCCCAGATTCTACCAGGTGCCCTTAACTACTAGATTTGGTGGAATATTTTCAGTGTTAAATCTATGTTGCATATATAGTTTGGAGGGATTTCTGGCCTGACTTTGTGTCCGGTAACCCAGTTACATTTTGGGCTTAGTCCTAGATTAATTATCTGCTGACTTTATTCAGATAATGGAACTCTGGTAAATGTCTATTGTCAAAAGTGTGGGAATTAGTGAGCAAAAGTTGTTAATATGTGATGCATTCTGGCTTTCAGCTCCTTGATGTAAACTTTGGTATGCTTATCTCAGAGATGAGGAACCTTCCTGTAAGTTGGTACAATAATTTAAATTATTATTCTGTTAAAGAGGCATAAGGAAGTCATAATTTCACCAGAGGGGAACAGGCTTTCTTGGTAATGAAATGGTGGGGTTAGATATAAGAGCAAAATGGGTGCGTTTAGCCATGCAAAGACTCAAGGCATCCATTCCCCCCTCCCCCCAAATATTCTGGGATAAAGATTAGTGCATCATGAAAATTATTTTGGAATGCAGTTGTGGTTTTAATTGGAATATATTTATATTCTGTTCATGTTTTATTATTCTGTGCTTGTCTAATGCTTGAAAACTATGTTTTTTAATATTACTGATAGTTCTTAGAGGGCAATAATACCATATAAAATGTACCAAATACATGAAACCGGGAAAAATAGGTCTGAGTTTTAAAGGGGAGAAACAAGCCTAAGAGCCCCTATTGATCCCAATAAACAGTCTCACATGCCTTGGAGCAGGCATGTCTAGCCTGTGGGCAGCATGTAACCCTGGACAGCTAATAATGCAACTCCACAAATTATAGACTTTTAAATTATTATGTGATTTATATACATTAACTATATTATATATTTTATATGTGGCCCAAGACAATTCCTTTTCACTCAGTGTGGCCCAGGCAAGCCAAAAGGTTGGACACTCATGACTTGAAGCCTGAGTATCTTCAGGACTGTTAAATCCACATAGAATCTGCTTACCAGGTAAGTTCTAACACAAAGGGTGTCCTGCAATTCTCTATATGTTGAGAGGTGACACATGGAGGCTGAGAGATGAGCATTCTCTTTTATGGCTTTCCTCCTTTGGAAAAACTTGTTTGTTCCCTGAGATGAAGATTGCTTCTTTTCTGAAGATATTTAGGAAAGTTGTTAAAATGCTGCTTTTCTACAGAGCCTTCATAACTAGGTGAGAAAGACTTTAGGTGAATTGTGTTTATGTTTTTCTTGTAATTGAAAGGATGGTATGCATATTCTGAGTGCTACATTATTTTGGCAGTTATTGATTTGATTAAGAATTGCATTTTCTTGTTAGGTTTCTTATTCTGTTTATCCTGTATTTATTGGAAGCTGAATAGAATTTAACACTGAGGCAGTATATCAATAAATAAAATGGGGAAATCATTGTCTTGAGGGTGATTGTAAAGGGTAAATAATAACTTTGGTTTATATATTGCCTTGCTTAGTCAGAGTGACTTTAAAGTAGCCTTGCTCCCACCAAAATGCACAGAAGGTAAAATGCTTATTATAGAGGAGCTTTGGAAGTTTGACTGGAAAGTGAATGCTATAGAGGTGGTTTTGTGGGTTGCATGGATCTTCTCCTAATTTATTTAAATCCTATGTACTTCACGGTCAGGCTAACAAAACAAAACACAATCACTGCATTGAATAAATAAGGAGGATAAACCAATAGTCTTATTGGACTCTCAGTAATTCCTTCCTCTGTCTTTCTCTCTTGAGGTACTGGACTAGAAGGCTACTCTTTTATTGCTTTTCTCCCCTTATTAGTGTCTGGCATCTTAGACCCAATTTTTTATTTCCTATTAAATATGCATATGTCAAGTGTTCTTTTCCATAGTTTTGCTTCATTAGTTGCTGTTACTATTTCTCTTCCAATCTCTTTATCAAAGTTTATAACTAGCATTTATTTTCATCTCCATCATTATGAATGTTCAAAATGTTCTGAGCTTGAAATAATTTGTGATTGGAAAATCCACTTTGAGTACTTCAGGCTTACAACAAAACATGGCTCTTCCGAATTTTTTTTAAGTACTGTGTATTATCCCCTTGTATATATATATATAGTAGTAAGCTGACTCTTGGAATTTTAACCAAAATATGAAAAATACACCGCCTGCAGATAGGCTGATCCTTATCATTTTCATAAATTTTAATTTTTACTACTAGCTGATCCATAGGTGGTACATTTTTTCATAGTACTTTGAGGGTACCATTTGAGGGTCTACTTAACCACAAGTATATAAGGGACATATAAGTACTTTTAAAAAGCTGACGGCAACACCTACTGTATATACTCACAGATAAGCCTGTATGCAGATAAACCAAATCCAATGCTTTTGTATATTTTAGTATCTAACATTCTTGGTTAATCTGCAAATTTATACAGTAAGCTTGGGATGCAACATTGTGTTTCATTCTACAGTTGGTTTTAAAAGTCCTAAAATTGTGGAGTCTGTAAAACAAGCAAGCAGAGATTCTGTTTTTGTGCATCTACTTGATAGATAGATGCAATGGAGTGAAAGTCTGTTAAGTGCATGTGCAGGATTTGAAAATATTTTTGAACTGCTACTTCATGTAGATGCAAATTGGAAAATCAATGGTGACCTCCCAGTGACCACACTTCCCATCCTATATGAAATAATTAATATTGAAGGGATGTAGAAATAATTAGCAGGAAAATAGAGTCTTCTTTCTTTTCTGCTTTATCTTCCATTTCTCTCCTTCCCTCCCATCCTTCTTTCTCCAACTTTCCTCACAATTATATATAATGTAAAATCTATATCTCCAAAAAGCTTTACTTATTTGCTTATCTGAGGGAGATGTTCAGTTAGAGCAGACACGTCAAACATAAGGCCTGCAGGCTAAATCCGGCCCGTGAAGTGGTTGGATCTGGCCTGCGGAACTGCCGTGGAAACGAGGGTCCAGCCTCCGCCACCTCAACACCAGCTTGGCCCAGGTGGGCACTCCCCCTGGGTTCGTGCACAGGAGGTGCCAAGTGAACGGGGGCTGGTGAAGCCCAGCAAAAGCTGCAGCTCATTGGCTGCTTGACTGCTCATTGGCCAGCAGTGATGGCCAGGGATGTCCAATAAGCTGTGCTCAGCCCCTACACCAGCAGGAGCCCCGCTGCCCCTCTGTCCTTCTCCAGCCTGGGAAGGTTGTGAAGGCGCCGTCGCATCCCGCCAGGCATACTGTAAGGTGCGTTCGGCCTGCCCCATCTGTGCATTTGCGGACCTGGGGCCTGCAGCCAGGCCATCCCTGCCATGCCACCTGCCTCACATCACCCCGTAGTGGCACCAGCAACAATGTTGTCGCCCCTCTGCTCTCCTCCAGCCCAGGAAGGATGCGAGCCTGGAGGAAGCTGCCGTTGCAGCCCTCCCATGGCCACCTGCCTCATGTCGCCTCGAATTGCCCCGGGGCAGCACTGGCAACAGCAGCAGCTTCGAGGAGGTAAGCATGACTGGACACCCCCTTGGGGAAGCGGAGCCAGGCTGGGCTGGGCTGGGCCGCGGGATGTCGTTGCCCTGCGAGGTCGAGGCTGGGCTGGGCGCTTGCCCTCCGCTTCCCAGGGCTCCAGGTAGCCTGCGCTCCCTTCTCGGGGTGCTTCACATGGCCTGAGAGGTGGTTGAGGTTTTGGTGCTTGTCGCTGGCAAGGGAAAAAGTCTCAGCTGCTCCCTGCTCTGGAGATGGTGAGCCTCACCAAATGGCCAGTCTGGCACTGCCCAGAAGTCAGCAACATCAGCCTGCTGGTCCCTTAACCCCTTGCATGCTGCCAGCTAGGAAGGGAGGAGAGGACACACAGACAGGAGAGTCCGAGGGGCTCCTGTTCCTTCAGGTGCTCCAAGGCCATCTAATCCTTGGGAAGCATCCCCACAAACTAAAGACCCAGCAAACATACAACAATTGAGCCCCATCTCTCAATCTTTGTAACCTTAAGATGGCTGGACTTCAGCTCACAGAATTCCCCACCCACAAAGATCTGGACTGAAAGTACAAAGGGGAAGGTCTTGCTCCAGGGTCCAGCGAGGGTGGCACAGGAGACACTGCCCAGAGGCCCAAAACACTTCATTGGCACACCACACATGTTAAACCACTGGCACCCAGCACCTGATGGGCATCCTCCCCCATGAGCTTCATCCCCTTGCCCCCTGGGTTCCCAAACCACATCAAGCTCTGAGGCTTTGAGGAAAATGTCTGGAAGTCAAAGAAGACCCTGAGGGATCTAACCAGCATTGACTGCGAAAGCTAAATTTTGGGTGGATATTTCAGGAATTCTGAGCTCTATTTCTGGGCTTCTGGGACATAGGAGAGTTGTTGGGAAAAGATGGAGACTATGGTTCCTTGTTTCCTGTTTGGGAAAGCTGGATGTGTCTTGATTCCCCCCCCCCCAACAATCAGAGACTGAAAGGAAGCCCTGAAAATATCAGAATCTGATAAGAAATGGAGGTAGCTTAACTAGAGAGGCTGAGTAGGCCTTGTGGCTGCTAGACCAGCTTCGGAGTGATGATGGATTGCTGATTTTTTTCCTCCACCCATCCAGGATCTCTCTTGTATAAAATATATAATTTCAATTGTATCAAAGAGGGCTGCAGTCACTTGCTTTCTCTCCATAGATGCTGTGATGTTGCTAAACCTGCTCAAAACATCTGGCCTCGCAGCATCCTACTGAGTCTCCAGAGTTGATACCTAGAGCACTCACAACTGCTTGCCTTATGCAGCACCTGGGACTTTGAGCTTTCTGTGCAGTCTCATACTCCATATATACATCGGCTGTGAAGAAGATCTGCATGCCGATATCTACACTTCCCAAAGTGGCCAAACGGAAAGTGGACTTTGAAAATAGGTGCTTTCAAAAGAGGTGGGAGGCAGGGTACCTGTTTGTTGACATTGAAGATAAGGCCGTGTGCCTTGTTTGCGGAGCTACTGTGGCTGTATTTAAAGAATATAACTTGAGATGGCACTATGAGATGAAACAGGACAAGTACAAAAACGTGGACATACAGCAGAAGCTACAGAAGGTGGAAGACATGAAAAAGAGTCTGATGTCACGGCAGCATATGTTCACCAAAGCAAAATCACAAAATGAAGCTGCTGTAAAAGCTAATTTTATAGTGGCAGAAGAGATAGCTAAATCAGCCCGGCCATTTACAGAGGGGGAGTTTTTGAAGCGCTGCATGATTAAAATGTGCAAAGTCTTGTGTCCAGACCAAAAGCAAACATTTTTTAATGTAAGCCTAAGCAAAAATACTGTTGCTGATCGGGTATGTGAGCTTGCCACTGATTTACAAGGATAATTGGTTGAAAAGGGAAAAGATTTTATTGCTTATTCCCTTGCTGTGGATGAGATCACTGACATCTCTGACACGGCACAGCTGACAGTCTTCATCCATGGAGTGGATTCAGGTTTATGCATTACAGCAGAACTTTTGGATATGAAATCCATGCATGGCACTACCACAGGAAAAGACATATTTGAAGCAGTATCTAAATGTGTAAATGATATGAAACTGCCCTGGGACAAATTTACGGGACTCACAACAGATGGCACACCTTCAATGTGCGGGGAAAAGAATGGATTAGTGGGAAGGATGCGAGAGAAGATGAAGAGCGAGAATTGCCCAGGTGAGCCGACAGCATATCACTGCATCTTACACCGGGAAACACTATGTGGCCCTGGAGATGGAACATGTAATGAGCATTGTAACACAGAGAATTATCTTTATAAGAGCCAAAGGTTTAAAATCACTGTCAATTTAAGTCTTTTCTTGAGGAAATACATTCTGAACTTGGTGATCTGCCATATCACACAGAAGTGCAATGGCTAAGTTGAGAAAAAGTGCTCAATAGATTTTTCGAGTTGCATATGGAAATCTGTCAGTTCATTGAAAGTAAAGGAAAATACTCCACAGTATTGCACGATGAAAATCTCTGTGTGACATAATTAAGCATCCCACTACACTAAACCTTCAGCTTCATAGACGGGACCGTGTGATCACAGACATGTATGATGCAGTGAAAGCCTTTCAAATAAAGGTGTGACTGTGGGAGACTCAGATGCAGCAAGGAAACTTGAGTCACTTTCCCTGTTGCCAAACAATCAAAAACTAGGTCTCCACCACTGTGTTCTCAGATGCTCATTTTGCTGATAAACTGAAAACACTTCAGATGGAGTTTACATGTCACTTTGTTGATTTTGAAACAGAAATTCAATTTTGGACTGCTCAATAATCCATTTTCAGTTGACGTGGAGAAAGCACGTCAACATCCAGATGGAGCTGATAGAACTCCAATGTAACAGCACGCTTAAGGCAAAGTATGATTCTGTAGGGCCCGCACAGTTCACCAGGTTCATCCCTGAAACAATGCCCCAACTCCGCCTACAAGTTGCTCAAATGCGCTGCATGTTTGGGAGTACATACCTGTGTGAGCAACTTTTCTCTATGATAGGGATGAACAAAAGCACACACAGAAGTCTTCTCACTGATGCATACCTCCACTCTATTCTGAGAGTTTCCACAGCTCAAAACCTAACCCCAAATATGGATGAACTTGTAGCCAAGAAAAGATGCCAAACATCCAATTCGGACAAAAGGGCATGAGAGAGAACTAAAAAGCTTATGTTTTTTCTTTGTTTTAAATTTGTTTTTGCAGATTTATTTGAAATAAATAATTTATTTGTTCATATTTGAAGTGTTAATCCTTTTTGCCCCACTTTTTAGACACAATACACTTCTGAACTAATATGATACAATAGTCTTACATGCAACTAGCCCTTTGAGGACAACCACAATGCTGATGTGGCAAAAGTTTGCAGGAAGCAGTTTCCTCCAAGTCCAACTTCTGCCTTGAAAGATCTCTGGAGAGGAGGAGGGGGTGGCAGGGGAGCTGCATGAGGGAAAGCTGCTCCAACAAGCCAGCATCGTTGCCACGCATGATTGGAAATGGGGATTCCCTTTCAAGAAGGGCCAGCCTTCCTCGTGCTGGACCTAGAAATGCTGCTCCCCTGTCTCCTCCTCTTGCTCTCCAGAGATATGTCAAGGCAGAAGTTGGACTCGGAGGAAACTGCTTCCTGCAAACTTTCTTCTCCGCGATTCCACAAGCAGCAGCATTGTCCTCCACCTCCTGCTTTGCCAGGAGGGAGCATTGGACAGGGAAAAGCCAACAATATCTGGGATTGGGAGAATAACATCTCCTTTGGAGTGCTATGCCCGCGCGCACACACACACACACACCATTCCAAGCTTGGAGATTTTTATCCACCTCTGAGCTAGCAAACTGCCAATCATGCCTGGGCTTGGGGAGAAGGCCCTCTCCTTCCTCTATGGATAAAAGTTCCCAAACTTGGAATGCGGTGTGTATGTGCATGCATACATGCCTGGCTGGTAGCAGTTTGGGGAGGCGAAGAGCTTGTGGGGAACCGACTTGTCCCCTCATTGAGTTAGCCGTTGTGACTTGTTCCGCCCCGACCATGCTGTCTCGAGTCAGTTGTGCCCAGTGAGTGGCGTCGAGCAACCACACCCACCTGGCCACGCCCACCTGGCCCTTTGAAGGCAACCATAATGCTGATGTGGCCTTCAATTAAATTGAGTTTGATACCCCTGAGTTAGAGTGACAATACTGGTATATTGGCCATAGCAGGAGGACTGAGCCCATAGGATGAAAGAGTTAAACCTCTCCCATAGGATCTCGTCACTTAGCCCTGCTGTTTTGTCTTGGTATAGTTGTTTGGTGACTGTAACTGACATTATCTACCTATGGGATACCTTTTCAGGTAGTTCTCGAGTTACAAATGTAATGGAGCCTGCCAATTACATTCGTAACCCGAGGATTCGTTGGAGTGAATCACTAGAGACTAGACTAGAGCCTGCAGGGATGCAATCTCCCTGCAGGCTTCGGCAAGGAAGTGGCAAATGGAGCCTTCCTGAAGCCTTCCTTCCATTTGCAAAGCCTTTTGCAGCGGAGAACAAAGGTCTAAAATAGTGTGAGTTCATGCAAGATCAGTTGCATGAGATCTCACACTACTGATCTCGCGTGATCTCGCGGTACTTTAGGCCTCTATTTTCTGTAAATGCACTGAAAGCCTGAAGCAACAAAGCAGGCAAAGAAACAGTGGCAGAGAGAATGCAGAGGAGCGAGCTCGCTAGATCTTTTCAAGGTAAGTGAGTATGCACAGGCCTGGTGTCTGTGGAGACCCAGCAGGGGTGTGGAATAGGCAGGGCAAATGTTGCAGTGCCTCTATGGTCGTTTGTAAGGGTGAATAACTGCTGTGGTGCTGCAACATTCATAACTTGGGTACTGTGTCATAAGTACTTGGGGGTTGTTATATCGTAACTTGAACAGTTGCTAAGTGAACTGTCATAACTCGAGGATTACCTGTATCTGACATTATGCCTTTTTATTTTGATGGGGGAGAAATAGAGAATCACACAGTTTGTGTTTCTTAGTGGAAAGAGAAAGAAACAAACTGCTAAACATAAAATAAATTATACAGTGCTATTTCCTAGCTTTGGAGGATTGAGGTATGTGACTAGAGAAATCAACCTCCTTTCTTTGTGAGTTTGATAACCTAACAAGGGATAATTAAAATATATATCACACTCACCCGTGGTAGCCGACGTGGCTGAAAGCTCGAAATGGAAGCGCGGTACGATGACAAATCAGATGAAGAACTGGACCATGCCAATCGCCTCATGAAACAAGCCATGCATTTCATGACAGAAGCACTCCAAAGCCTGAAAACACGAGGGGCTGTAGCCCATCTGGAAAGGGAGAGCGCAAAGCGTGAAGAGTGCGAGGAGGAGACCCGCAAGAGGGGGGAATCCCCCCTTCCAGAGATGAATACGGGTGCCACCAAATCAGCCGAGAGAGTGATCGCCACACCAGCCAGTCTTCCCTGGAGGGACCGGGAAGGCATGAACGCTTGCAGGGCCCGTGGGGGGGGGGCAGCCCTTCGTCCCCCCCCCTTGGTGTCAAATTTGATGGAAATCCTCAGCAACTGGGATTCCTCCTCGACCACATCAGAGACATCCCCACTGAGGGTGGGTGAGAGTAGTCCCCCTAGCCCTAGAGGGAGCCACGACCCGCTGGATCATGGTTCTCCACAATGCCAATGCTCTGGAGCTCTGGAATTTCAACTGTTTTATGACGGCGCTGAGATGGAGATTTGAGGATCCCTCTGGCTGATTGGAAAGCTAGAGATCACATCAAAACAGTGAGACAGGGCTGGCGCCCAGTAGCAGAATACACCAAGGAGTTCCGGGACCTAGCCTGCCACCTCACCATGATTTGGCCACTGTGTTTAGTGAGAAGAGGTTGGATGAACTGTCTCCCCACCAGCCCATGGACTGCACCATCGAGATTGTCCCGGGGGCAAAGCTGCCGAAGCCAAAGTTGTACTAAATGACCCAAAGGGAGCTAGAAGACCTATGCAAATTTATAGACAAGAACTTGTTCTGGGGCTTCATACAACCAGCTAGACCCAGGGTGGCTGCTCCAGTCCTGTTCCGAGAGAAGAAAGATGGTCTCTTCATCTCTGCGTGGATTATAGCGGTCTGAACGCGGTGTGCGTGGAAAACGTATACCCCCTCCCACTCATGAAAGATATGCTAGCCCATCTATCAAAAGGAAAGATATTTTCTCCAGCATGAAGAATGGAGAATCCACCAATGGGTTAATTCTGACCTCCTGCCCAAGTAGACCAAGTCAGTCAAAGCTGCCACGCCCGTCTGGCTGAGGACACGCCCCCAGTTTCGATTTGGTCTTCAGCCCAGACAGACGTGGTAGATTTGGCTCCCAGCTACTTGAGAACAGCAGGTTTTATTAAGTTTATTCCATTCGTGGATTCTTCCAGTGTTTTTTGTTGATTTTCGTGCCTCTCCCCCTCTCTCTATTTCGTTATTGTCAGTACTGATTTCTTGCTTATAGTGAACCTTTTGGGGGAAAAAGAGTGTTCCCCGTTCTTTAGGCCTTGAAAATTACTCGGCCGATCTGACTCCTTATAGTCATTACTCGTAATTACTGATTTATCTTTTAAAGAGAGCAGTTTGGGGAAAGGGAGTGCTTCCTGTTATCTAGGCTGCCTTGGCCCTTGAAATTATTTAGCCGATCGTGGGCGCCTCGTGGCGAACGGCCCATTTCTCCTTTGATTTATTCTCTCTTCAGAGGACCAAAAGGGAGGCTTGGCAGCTCTTAATTTAACCAGGATTCAAGGAAAACTGTCGTTTCCTGGACAAAGTGACTAAATCAGCTTACTTTCATTTTCCCCTGGTCTGGATTGCTAAAGGCCACTCATTTGCATTCCTCCTGTTGGAATCATTATTCAGTGTGTGTCAGGGGATTTTGATTCTAATCAGGCCTTTGGTTGCTTGCCATTTTAGGCCTTACTTGCTGCTGGCCACGAGGGCTCTGCTTGACCCTATATTGCAGCACGGATACTGTGGTCCCCTGTATTTGTACACACCAGGCCTAACAAAATTGGACCCAGCGTCAGTTGCTCTCTTCTTTTATATAACAAGGTTTATTGAATTTTTTTAATTTTACAGCCAAGTGCTTAGGACTCATCGTGGAGATAGGGCACTCCATAAAACAAAATAAAACATATAGTCATACATAAACAATTTAGGTTACTTTTTAAAATTTCCCTCTCTATTTTATCAATCAAAAAAAACAAAAAACAAAACAAAACAAAACTATCAATAGTATTTCCACCCGTTTCGAGCTTAATTAACTATTAACATATTCCAATTGGCATTACATAGACATATAGTATACAATTCGAGTATCCATATAATACAGACCATATTACTCCAAATATTCACTTTATATTTCTCAATTAACTTCTATCTCTTATTCTGTTTCACATACATATTTTATAAACGAATATAACTTTACGTTTTTAAACCATTTTACATTAACTTAAGTTATTTCTAATTATTTCTAAGCTAAACATATAGCTATTATATATATATATATATTAAAATTTCTCCACTATATTCTGTTTCCTATACTCTATCAAACATTTTTATAAATCAATCCATTCAATCATTGCAAATAAGAATATCATTAATATTTCACCAATCTCAATACAACTCCTTTAGTTTTAACTTTTCCAGTTTTCCATAGTTGCCATTCCAAGCCATAATCAAATCCATAATTCAGATCAATATTAATCAGACTAAAATCTTAAACCTTAAAAATCTCAAAAATATTAGCTCACTTAAAGTCTCTAAAAACCATTTTACCCATCAAATAAATTTTTAACACTCATTTTTAAACCTAATTCTAGCTTTCTTTTTATGCCAAGCAGGTTTCCACAATAGGGCCTTTAGCTCCTCCCATCTTAATATTTGATTATACACATTTTCCCACAGTTGCGTCTGATCATAGTCTTCTTCTCTTTTTCCCAATATTGTCTGCACTATGTAATCAGTCTTAGTCAGTATGGTGATTATTCGTTGTTTGTATGTATTGTCAGCATTTTTAATGTCTCGTATTAGAGAGTCCATTTCTGTTGTTTTTAAATCTATAGATGTTTCAATTAAATTCTGCCTTTGGTCCTCAGAAATCTCCATCCTTTGTATATAAGGTGTAACATCTTCCTCTTCAGTAAATTGTAGATATAAATCCTCCATCTCATTAAGTTGTAAATCCAATTGTGTATCATGATCAGTTGGAGTTTGAACTTCAATTTTTAACTCTAAACCATTCTCATTCCTAAGTGTCCTGAAATGTTCACTTAATTCTTCTCTCGTTTCCAAGATTTTTGCTAGTATGAGTCCATAATTAAGCTGTGGATAGGCTTCCATTCTTCTTTTCTCTCTCTTTTTTTTCTATAAGAAAAGTACAGGAATGTCTGGGCATAGCGCCAAGTTCAGCAGTTCCTTTACCATGGTTACAATGTTACGATAAGGCTTTCTGGGCTTCACGCCAATTTCCTGGATGCATTGTAATCCTCCAATCCACATAACTCCACCCAGTAGCCAGAATAGTTTTTTTTTCCTTTTTAAAGTGGATAAAAATGTTCAGAAGGGGGGGGAGGAAAGAAAAACACTCCACCCCCTCCCTAAAAATTTCCACTTAAGTTGAAAACAAGCAAACAGCGAGAAAGAGTCACAGTAAGGCTTTTTTTTTTCTTTTCTTTTTTCAGGATCCCCCGAATTCCAGCAGTTCAAATACACAATAAGGAGTAGTTACTTTTTTCCCAAGTATTCAAACGCTGCTTTTTCAAGGGAGGGAATAGTTTCTAGAGGCTTTTCATAGGGAAGTAAAGAAAATAACAAGAGGGAAGGAAAGGTCTCACCCGGATCTTCCACGGTGGTTCTTTTTGCTTAGATGTTGCTGTGACTTTCGACTGGAGCAGCTAAGTGATCGGCCATGTTACTGGCCGATCTTTTCCCCGTCGGCCCAAAGGTGATTTCTCGGACCGCAGAGGGAGCTGCTGCTCCCTCCGCGATCGACGAGTGCCCTCCTCTACGGTGGTCGCCCCTCTAGGGCGACTTTTGACCCTGTCCAGGGTCTACTGGCGGGGGGAAACCGGACGGCAAACAGAACAAGTTCTTTGCACGTCCGCTGGCACTGCAACCGGATCCGGAAGTCCAGTTGCTCTCTTCTAACAATCATCACTCAACGCTCATTTGGGCCTTGCCAGTTATAGCCTGTTGCCATAGTCTGCATCTAGTGAACGGTCAATACTGAGCTTGCCGTCACTAAGTGAGACACATGTGATCCCGTCACTAAACGCGAACTTGACCTCAACGATAGGTCTCCCACGCTCAGTTTCATCATCGCTAAGTGACGTGCGACATCCATCGCTAAGTGTGACTCCGTGCTTGCCGGTGGGCCGGACTATCACAGATCCACGTGCAGGCCGGTCCCACCTTGGTGGTTAACAGCCGCATCTCTTGCAGACCGAGACGCTTCAGCACCCCACTGAAAACTCGCTTTACAATGGCAGATAACAACGAGCCATAGGCTTCCGGTTCAGGTGGACACACAAAGCGTAAGTCCTCTAGTCAGGAGGCAGCTGCAAAAATCAAGGCCAAAACTAAGGCCGGCTCAAACAAGCGAGCCTCCAAGGCGGCCGACAAACAGGCCAGCCGCAGGCATTGTGCCTTGGAGAAACAGTTCTCCCGTGCACAAAAACTGGCTGTAGGGGAGACGGTCAATCCGCCCCCTACCACAATGGTGACACTGCCTTGTGGCCCACACCCTGAGCCCCCCGCACCCGTATGGTCCCCAGAACGGGACTCGGAAGGGGTTTTTTCAACTGGCCATTATCAAGAGCACTTTTCCCTCTTTGAAGAGGAACAGGGGCCTCAGGATCCTAAGGCACCAGAAGCCACATTTACTCCAACTGCAGCGGGGCTTCGACCTCTTGAGGGATCGTCCTTTGCGGGCCAAGTGCAGGCTCCAACTGCCACTTTTACCCCCACAGCAGCAGGGCTTCGCGATCTGGAGGACCCATTCTTCAAAGCTCATCTACAGGCTATGGTTTCCCAGGCAGTTGCTCAGGCTATGACGCCCACGGGGCGTACACAAGTGGCCTCTGCTCCCATGGTCTCCACGGCATCACCAGACCTCTCGAGGTCCGGCGCTCTCCAATACCCAGAATCAGATTCACCACCTCACTCCTTTGCCACCGGTTTCTCTGAATACGCGGAGTATAGCCACGCGGAGGGGCAGTGGTTGGACGATGAGGAACCTCCTCAGGAACCTCCTCCTCTCGTAGGTTTGTTTAATCCCGCGCTCTTTTCGTCCCTGCTCCGCAAGGCCTGTGCGACCAGTAAGATAAATCCGGTTCAGCCATCGGTACCTGAACAGGTACCTGAACAGGCTCCTAGCCAGGACACGGACCCGTTGTTTTCTGAACCGGTTGTGATACACAAAAAAATCCCTTGCCCCCCCATGTTCTTGAAATCCATTCAGGGGCAATGGGAGTCCCCAGGTCCTTTTCCCTCAATAGGGGGAATTGACCGTAAGTTGATTGACACGGTGCTGGTCTTGAATAAGGCGCTGGAAGTGCCTGAGGTGGATGAGTCCTTAAACCCTTTATTTTCTGATTCCAAGGTGCCAGGGGATATGGCGGAGGTGTTGAAGCCCGAGGATAAGAAATCTGAGGCTTCTCTCCGCAGGACACACCAGGCTTCGGCATGGGCAATAAGAGCGTCCACCTGAACCTCATTCTTCGCAAGGGTCTCTCTTATCTGGCTCCGTCAGTTACAGGCCAGAATTCCCCCAGAGGAGGTAAGAATCCATCAGGACTTAACGAAATTAATGGCGGCATCACAGTACATGGCAGACGTGTCTCTGCAGGCCGCCAGATTCTCGGCCCGTGCCATAGCATCCAATGTCACTGCACGCCGGTTGCTATGGCTCAGGAATTGGAAGGCCGAGGTTAAACACAAATGGCGTGTGGCTTCCGCCCCGTACCGTGGCACCCGCCGTTTTGGGGAGGTCCTAGCTCCCTATTTAATTGAGAACAGGGAGAAACGGAGGGTCCTTTGCCACCTTTCCAGGATACCGAGCCGACAGTTCTCCCCGTACACCCGTCGGCAGCCATTTCGGCCCGGGTCAGATTTGGTGTCTGCACAAGTCTCCCGGCCATTTACTGCAGGTCCAGACCGTTCCTTTGATCGGCCTGGCTACAGAGACAGATACAGACAACAGGGTCAGGGTAAGCGGTCCTTTCGGGGCAGGGGAGGCCGTCCCTTTCGTAAATCCAAGTGACTCAGGGAGGGACTCTCCCATAGGTGGCAGACTAACTTACTTTCTCCACCAATGGGAGACCACTTTCTCCACCAATGGGAGACCACAACCACAGACTCTTGGGTGCTAAGCACCATCAGGGACGGCCTGTCTCTGGAGTTCATGACCAGGCCACCTCGACGCTTTATTTCCTGTCCCCCTCTAAGGAACCCAGTCAAGAAGAGCCTTCTGAGGGAGGCCATTCAACACCTGTTACACATAAGAGCCATAGAAAGGGTGCCATCCGACCAACTAAGACAAGGTTTTTACTCCATCCTATTCGTTGTCCCGAAGGCCTCAGGGGGATGGAGGGCGATACTCGACCTCAAGGGCCTAAACTCCCACCTGTCGTACCGAAAGTTCAACATGCAGACGCTCCAGTCCATCTTGGCCAGTGTCAGACGAGGGGACTTCAGGACGTCCATAGATCTTACGGAGGCGTACCTCCACATCCCCATACATCCAAACCACCGACAATATCTCAGGTTTTGCTATTCCAACAGCCACTATCAATACAAAGCCCTGCCGTTCGGCCTTTCGTCGGCTCCCAGGGTTTTCACCAAGATCTTGGCGGTACTCGCCGCTCACCTACGGTTGGTGCTGGTGCGCATCCAGTGTTACCTGGACGACATCCTCATCCAGTCGTCCTCTGCTCTGGCCGCCCAGGCGGAGCTGGCCCTCACTATAAGGACACTTCAGGACCATGGTTTTTCAGTCAACTTTCAAAAGAGTCAGCTGATTCCCTCAACATGCCTTCTACACTTGGGCGCGGTGATAGACACAGATCTTTGCCGGGTCTACCTGTCTCGGGAACGTCAAAACAGCATTCGAGACCTGGTCCTCAAGGTCCGCAGGGAACGTGTAGTGGCACTGGCTATACTCTCCCAACTACTGGGAAAGATGATATCATGCATAGAGATAGTGCCTTGGGCCAGACTACACTCCAGAAACCTTCAATGGTTCTTGCTCCTATTCCAAAGGCTGGGCACAAGCTCTTCCAACCAAAGGGTACGGGTCCCATTCCAGACCCTAGGATCCCTTCTGTGGTGGACCTCCCCAGCGGTAGCCAGGGGGTCACTGTTCAAGGACCCCAGCAAGCTAACCCTGACTACAGACGCCAGTCTGTTTGGCTGGGGAGCGCACTTCCAGTCTCAATTGGCTCAGGGCCGGTGGTCCCGGGCAGACCTGAAGCACAATATCAATTGGCTGGAACTCAGAGCTATTCATCTGGCCCTCCGCCACTTCCGCAACAAGATTGCGAGGCAACTCGTGCTGGTCCTCACAGACAACGTGGCGGCAAAAGCCCATGTGAACCGTCAAGGCAGTACCCGATCCCGGTCTCTCATGGCCGAGGCCAAGCTATTGGGATACTGGGCAGAAAACAATCTCCTCTCCCTGAAGGCCAAGCACATCTCGGGAGAGGTGAATCGTCAGGCGGATTACTTAAGCCGGGCGACAGTAGACCATTCAGAATGGAGTCTACACCCGGATCTCTTCAGGGAGATATCAGAGAGGTTCGGGCAACCGGTTCTGGACTTGTTCGCCTCACCGGCGAACTCCCAGCTTCCAAGATTCTTTTCCCGGTTCCCCTCTCCGGGGGCGGAGAGGGCGGACGCCCTTCGCAGCCCATGGCCAAGGGGCCTGATGTACGCCTTTCCGCCTCTCCCTCTGATCCCGGCAGTCATCAGAAAAGCACTGCAGGAATGGGCAGAGCTCATATTCATTGCTCTGCACTGGCCCCTCCGTGGAGGATCCCTCCAGATCGGATAAGGCTCATACAGGGAGTCATACAACACCCGGAGCCTCAGTGGCTCCAGTTAACCGCTTGGCACTTGAACGCCGGATCTTGACCAGAGAATCCTACTCATCGGGAGTGATCTCCATGATTCAAGCCTCCCGAAGGCCGGCGACCAATCACATTTATGACTCCACATGGAGGAATTTCTGCTGTTGGTGCGACAGCAACCACTTGGCTCTCTTAGGTGACTGTTCCACGGCTCTTGGACTATCTGTTGGAGGGTGTTGATAAAGGATTGGCGCCCAACACTATACGCCGACAGGTCGCAGCTCTGGCCACGGTGTTTACCTATGGCAATTCGGAACCACTGGCTCAACACCCCATGGTCCACTCCTTCATCAAAGGGGTCACCAACAGTAAACCACCCGTGGTACATAGGTATCCTACTTGGGAGTTGCCACGGGTCTTGCAGGCCCTTACCAAGTCACCCTTTGAACTTGTTAGGACCTGCAACCTTAGGTCCTTGTCTCTTAAGGTTGCTTTCTTGGTTGCAGTTACCTCGGCTAGGCGTATCTCGGAACTGGCAGCTCTTTCTGTCAGGGAGGACTTGTGTGTTTTTCACACGGACAGAGTAGTCCTGCGTTTGGACCCCTCATTCATTCCCAAGGTTAACACCTTATTTCACAGGGCACAAGAGATCGTGTTACCGGACTTTTTTTTTTTTTTTTAAACAAGTTTTATTAGTATTTTTTGGGTTTACATCAGAGTGCTTTAAGAATCCACGTGGAGATAGGGTGATCAATCATCCAAAAAAAACAATATAATCAAACATAAGTAATTCAATAATTCCTTAAAAGTTCCTTCTCTATTTCCCTCAAGTTATAACCTAGTATTAATACATTTCTAAATAAAATTCAATCATTGTAAATAGAGTATCAATAGTAATTAACTTATATCAATCAAAATCCTGTTTTTAAGTTTAACTATTTTACAATTACCATTTTCTACTTTAGCCTAAAATGAACACATAAGTTACATTTCGGGTCTCCCAATTTCCCATCAAACAGTAATTATTTCTAGAATATACATATTATATCAACTATTATATTTTAATACTTCCCAACTATATTCTCTTTCCTGTACTCTATCAAGTATATATTTTATAAATCAGTCCATATCTCTATAAATTCCTCAATTGCTTTAACATAATCAAATTAATACATTTCTAATTAGCATTCAATCATTGTATTCTATTTCTTCATCTATTAACTTTTTATTTACCACCTTTTCCATCTTAGATTTCCCAACCATAGTCAAATTACATCCCAACCATAGTCAAATCCATAGTTTTCATCTCGATAGTATTAACTCAGTCAAAATCTCTAAAAGCCTTTTTAACCCGTCAAATAAAATTTTAACTCTCATTTTAAAACCTAATTCTAGCTTTCTTTTTGTGCCAAGCAGGTTTCCACAAAAGAGCCTCTGACTCATCAAATCTTAATGTTTGGTTATACATATTTCTCCACAATTAAGTCTGATCGTAGTCCTCTTCTCTTTTCTTAATCAATATGGTAGTTATTCATTGTTTGTCCATGTTGTCAGCGTTTTCGACGCCTCGTATTTGAAAATTCCTGTTGCTTTTAGGATTATAGGTGTTTTGGTTGGAATCCGCCTTTGGTCATCAAGATTCTCCATAATTTGCATATGTGATATAATCTCTTCCTCTGTGTTGATTGGTTCCTCTTCAATAGATTGTAGATATATTTCCTCCATCTCGTTAAGTTGTAAATGTAGTTGCATATCGGCCTCTTTAGGGTTGATCTGTTCTTCCTCTGTTGTTCCTTGATCTATAAATTGGTCAGTCAAAGTTTGAGAGTCAATTTTTAACTCTGGAGTATCATCTTCCATGTCCCTTCTGAATTGTTCTTTCAGTTCCAAAAATTTTTCTAGTAAAAGTCCATAGTCAAGATGTGGGTAAGATTCCATTTCAATAATAAAGTAGTCTTAATTTTTTAATGAAAGTTCAGCTTAGAAAGTAAATACAACAATAAAAATTCTGTAATAGAAATAGTATAAGGTATAGGATCCAAACAGAAATAGAAAAAAGCAAAAAAGTCAGGACAAATAGGAATTCTATAGTAGCAAAATTATAAATGTAATATCCAAACAGAAATAAGAAAAAATAAAAAAGTCAAGCCAAACAAAAAGATAAAGGCAGAAAAAATCAAAGTCAGTGTTATAAGTATCCAATTTGTAGTCCAAAATAGTAATAGAAAAAGGTGCCTTAAAAGTCATTTATTATCTTGTAATCCAAAAACAGAAAAATCCATTTTTCTAGGAAATATATTTTGTATTGTAAAGGCAAAGTAAACTACTAGGAGAAAGAAAAGAAAAGAAAAAAAATGAAGCCCTTCAGCTGGTTTCAATACAGATAGGAATGTCTGGGCGTCACGCCAAGTTTAGGCTGAATACGCATCCGACAAAGCAAAGTGAAAGTTATCAGCTTAAAATGGATACTTTCTTGCCACTTCAATCCACAAAAAACCGCCCAGACAGCCGAATTTTTTTTTAAAGAAACAGTAATGTTCAGAAGGGGGGGAGGAAGAAAAACACTCCACCCCCCTCTCTAAAGGCTTCCACTTAGGCTAAAAACAAGCAGGCAGAGAGAAAGAAAATCCACCTTCACAATAAGGATTTTTTTCAGGATCCCCGAAATCCAACAGCTCAAATAGTCACTAAAAATTAATTATTTTTCTCAAAGCTCGTTTTCCCAAGTATCCGGACGCTGCCTTCTGAAAATAGGGAAATAATTCTAGAAGCTGTTGTCAGGAAGGTAAATAAGGTATCAAGAGTGAAGGAAAGGTCTCACCCGGATCACCCACGGTGGTTCTTTTTGCTTAGATGTTGCTGTGACTTTCGGCTGAAGCAGCTAGATGATCGGCCATGTTAATGGCCGATCTTTTTCCCCGTCGGCCCAAAGGAGCTGTCTCAGACCGCAGAGGGAGCTGCCACTCCCTCCGCCATCGAGTGGCCTCCTCAGCGGTGGTCACCCCTCCAGGGCGACTTTCGACCCTATCCAGGGTCTACCGGCGGGGGGAAACCGGCCGGCAAAGAGAGC
The DNA here is from genome assembly GCA_023970755.1 of Azemiops feae. Lineage (NCBI taxonomy): Eukaryota > Metazoa > Chordata > Lepidosauria > Squamata > Viperidae > Azemiops > Azemiops feae. Next base: position 1,492,011 of record JALGBA010000018.1, read on the forward strand.
AAACTCTTTGCGCGACCGCCTGCGCTGCGACCAAAACCGGAAGTCCGTGTTACCGGACTTTTGCCCTAACCCATCTTATGTCCTGGAACGGCAATGGCACACTCTCGATGTCCGCAGGGCGTTACATCAAGCGGACGGTGCCTTTTTGCAGGTCTGAAGCCCTTTTTGTTTCCTTCCACCCGGCTTCCAAGGGTCAGAAAGTGTCTTCTACCATTGGCAGGTGGATTAGGACCTGTATTTTGGAGGCCTATCAGGCATCCTCCTTAGCGATTCCAGGTCATTTGACGGCACATTCCACTCGCAGTGCTGCTATCTCTGCATCATGGGCTACACAGGCCACCATAGATGACATTTGCAGGGTGGCGACGTCTTCGCCTTCCCCTTTTGTGCGCCATTATAGACTTGATAGGTTTGCCTCGGCGGAGGCCTCTTTTGGCCGCAGGGTACTGCAACAGGTGGTGCCGGCGGCAGGGACACTGGCCCAGTCTGCTCCCCCCCCCCATAGGGACAGAAGGTCTTTGGTATGTCCCATTGGTGGATTCTCCATTCTTCATGCTGGAGAAGGGGCGTTGTCTTACCTGAACGCCTTTTCTCAGCATGATGAATGGAGAATCCACACTTATCCTTTATGCGCAGTCCGGTCCAGCGTTAGGGATCTGGGAGCCAACACGTTGTACAGTCATTGGCTTCGCCCTCTTCGAAACTGGGGGCGTGTCCTCAGCCAGACGGGCGTGGCAGCTTTGACTGACTTGGTCTACTTGGGCAGGAGGTCAGAATTAACCCATTGGTGGATTCTCCATTCATCATACTGAGAAAAGGCGTTCAGGTAAGACAACGCCCCTTTCGCATCCTCATTGAATTTCACTCCTACTGCCAGTGGACGGCAATCCCTTCTCCCTGGGAGAGCGGCTTGGGTTGGTGGCAGAGCTGGGTGGATGATGGCCGGCTGGGCTGCTACCACCCTGGTCTGCTGCATCAGTGGTGGATCTGCCCATTCTGAGGGGTCTTGAGTGCTTAGCTTGTCCAAGGTCTCCCTCATAAAATTGATCGCCTGCTCAAGTGCTGTTACGTGGGGGTCTGGTTCATCCAGTATGGGCTCACACACCTCTGTGAAGTGCTGGGCTTAGGATCGGCTCCCTCAGCTAATAGTTACTCCGGGGGATGGTTTATCCCAGTCCTCCAGTCTCCCGACTCTGGTCGACCACTGGGTTTTCAGTCAAGTGCTTGCTTCTAGGGAGGGTCTCTGCTTTTTAAACTCCGGGGTACTCCTCATTGTCCCTCGGTTTTGAAGCAGCCTCCTCCCAGGCCTCCATCTCCTGCTCCCCTTCGTGGCCTGATATCTCTTACACCAGCGGCTCCCAACCTTTTCTATACCCCGCACCCCTAGAACGCTTCTGATATATTCTTGCACCCCTTACAAAAGTTTGAAATAACGGCAACAAATTATGCATATGCCCCCCTGGAATATCGTCTCGCATCCCCGGTTGGCAACCCCTGTCTTACACGATCCCCGTGGTAGAGGCAATTCTCTGGGTTGATCGTTACTGCAGATCTGACTTAATGTCAGACTTGTCCTGACTCAGTCATTTAGGAAAAAAGAGCCTTCGACTGCATTCATAGTGAAAGGTATACTTTTACTAAAGCCAAGTAGTTACATGATAGGAAAAAGCCAGATCTGAGCTTTGCACGGGAATGCTTGGCAGGCTCGGCGATGATTCACATTCCATTCCCAGGGTGGTGACCTTGGGGTCGGCTGGCTGATGTGTCTGGCAAGTACTCAGTGGTTTTGGTTTTTGGTCTTCCTCCCACCATCTGTTGGCTCTCTTCCCCCCTGACATCAACAAAGTAGCAATGGGACGAAGCCAAAGCAATGATGGGGCAAAGCAGGATGGCAGTACTGACATGAGGCCGTAGTCATGGCTTGGAATGAGGTCAAGGTGGAGCCCTTGGATCAGATTATGCTTCTCTGGATTCTGTATGCATGTGGATCCTGGAAGAAGGTTCCTTGGTTTTCAGAGCATCTGTGGGAGAGGAAAAGATTCAAGAGGCACCTAGCGTGTCACTTGAGAAAGATGAAGAATGAGTCTGATCCACTACAAATAACAACCTGTATACTATGCTATGCATCTGATAGATAATATCACCTGCTTTTTAGGAAGTAGACAAATCCTTGGGGTGTCCTTTGGTCCTCTGTGTTGCATCCATGCCTGTCTTGGCTCATATGGTGGTAAATGAGTCTTGGCAGGAGGAGATGGTTCTGCCTACATTTGAAGGAGATGGTTTGCTCAGTTCTCAGGAGGCCATCACTAACCTTGGCTGTACTATACTGGGGAAGCATGGAGACATGATTTCTGGAATTTTTTCCAAGCTATTTCTAATATTGTATTGTAATATTGTATTGTATTATTGTAATATTGTATTGGAAAGAATGAAAACATGGGATGCACATATAAAGATGTGGTTATGTGGCTTATCAACAATTTTTATGTCTGATCTTTGAATTTTTCAATCCTTCGTTCTGATTGCACCCCTTACAAAAGTTTGAAATAACGGCAACGAATTATGCATATATCCCCCTGGATTATCGTCTCGCACCCCCGGTTGGGAACCCCTGTCTTACACGATCCCCGTGGTAGAGGCAGTTCTCTAGAGGCAGATCTGACTTAATGTCAGACTTGTCCTGACTCAGTCATTTAGGAAAAAAGAGCCTTCGACTGCATTCATAGTGAAAGATATACTTTTACTAAAGCCAAGTAGTTACATGATAGGAAAAAGCCAGATCTGAAACCCCTTGCTGGGGTTTCGACGCCAGAGTGACTCTTTAGTTGCATGCTTCCCGGATTTGAATGGGAACTACTAGGAATGAACTCAATGGAAGACCAGAAACTAGCAATTCTCAGAGCAGTTGGAGGGTTGAGTCACCATCTTTTTTTCCCAGCTGCCTGATGTTTTAAAAACGCCTAGGTTTAAACAGCACATTTTGATAATTTTTTTTCTTTTGATTTTTACTTTCAAACAATCTCAATCAAAATAGAGCTTGAAGGGACCTTCTAGTCCAAACTCCTGCTCAAGCAAGAGACCTATACCATTTCAGACAGGTGGCAGTCCAGTCTTTTCTTAAAACCTCCAGTGATGAAGCACCTACAACTTCTGACGGCAAGCTGTGCCACTTGTTAATTGTCCTCACTGTTAGGCAGTTTCTCCTTAATTTCAGGTTGCTTCTCTCCTTGATTAGTTTCCATCCATTGTTTCTTGTCTTGCCTTCTGGTGCTTTGGAAAAAAAGTTGACCCCCTCTTCTTTGTGGCAGCTGATCGAATACTGGAATATTCCTATCATGTCACCCCTAGTCCTTTTTTCTCTAGACTGGCCATACCCAATTCCTGCAACGCATTCTTCATATGTTTTTGTCTCCAGGCTCTTAATCATCTTCTTTGCACTTTTTCCAAAGTCTCAATATCTTTTTTGTAATGTGACCAAAACTGGATGGAGTATTCCAGGTGAGATCTTACTAAGGATTTATAAAGCGGTACTAATACTACACGTGATGTTGATTCTATGTTTACATAAACAAGGATTGTATTAGCTTTTTTGGTTGCTGCCACACACTGCTGGCTCATGTTTAAGTGATTCTCCACTAGGTTTCCAAGGTCCCTCTCGTTACTGTTTTTGAGCCAGGTTTCACCTAATCTGTACTTGTACCTTTGGTTTTTCTGCCTAGGTGTAAAACCTTGCTTTTCTCCACATTAAATTTCATGTTGGATAGGGCCCATTGTTCAAGTCTGTCAAGATCTTTTTGGATCCTGAGCTCGTCTTCTGGGGTATTGGCTATTCCTGCCACTTAGTGTCATCTGCAAATTTGATGAGTTTGAATGCTGATTTAGTTTAATTCTCTACTGGATCTTAAATTGGTTTTTTAAATGTTCTTTTTATTGTTTTATTAGCTACCATAGATCACTTCCAGCTCTTCTGCATGGAAGACATGGCACACTTTGAGTAGTGAGAGAGATCGGATTTGATTTATATTTATACCAAATTTTCATTTGATTTAACATTTTATATATTTTTTTTAAAAAATATGGTTTTAATTTTTTAAATTTTTGACAAAAATCTATTTCTTTTTTCTGGGAAAGCTCTTCTTGGTGTTCTTTTTAGGCTAATTTACTATAGTGCTTTTTGTGTCTTTGAGAGGAGCTGTTTACGACTAGCTGCAAAAGTTCCAGCAGTAAAAGTTTAACTATTGAAGTGTTCTTGACTATATCAAAATATAATCAAAATGCAAGCAACATATCAAGACAAGCTTATTGGGAAAGTTGGGGAAACAGAATACTTTTTAACTTACAAGTCCAACTTGAAAATTTGGATAAAAAGCTTGGTAAAGTAACAATGGTTTTAAATCAACTTGAAGATAATAATCAAATGCAAGTAACAGCAGTATAACAAAATTTACAATGTGGCGGATTGGAAAGTAACTTGCTGCTTGCAGACCTGAAAGGTGAGATTTACTTGGAAAATACAACTAGGTTAGAAAAGTCCGAGAAAGGTATGAATTTTAAAGACTCAAAGTTGATAGAATTAGCTGGTGATAGAGTCGATTTTTTTCAAGATTGAAAATTGGGGATTGGATTTATTATACCCAATTGGAAAACAAATGTTGAGAGATGTTATGTTACAATTTACAGAATATTTTTTTGTACAACAAATGCTGTGAAGATAAATACAATAGAGACTTACGATTTTGGGGAATAAAATCCAATTCTTAGGAAAGATCCTGATTACTATCTTAGGGAAAAGGGTTATTAAAAATCTGTTGAGAGTATTTGATCCTGGACAGACCAGAGACAGTGATTGTAGCTATTTATAATAGACCAGAAGCCGTTGTGCACTTTCTATGAGTGAAATACAATAAATAGACTGTTAACAAAAGGTTTTGAAGTTTAATTAAGCTGTTGGTTTTGCCTTTAACTATGTTTCCGTATAGTAGATAGATGACAGGCTAAGTGGGTTGAGCTAACAATGTTGTAGAAATTTATAAATTGTGTGCCTGCTTTGCACGGGGGAGGAGTTACTATTTTTAAAATATATTTATCAGTATTCAATTTATGTATACGTCTGCTTTGGGTTTTTTATGCACTTTTTGTATAGTCATCTAATTTTGTTTTTATATTTTTCTTTTTTTGAAATTTGATTTTAATACTTTTAATAAAATAAAAATTGATTAAAATGAATTATTCACAGATAGAATATGAATAACTGACACGAAAAAAAGGGAAGCAGAATTTTCAACCTTGCAGGGAGAAACAATAGATTTATTTATTTATTTTTCTAACTTGTAATTTGTAACCTGCTTTGTAATTATTTGTACTGTAATGATAAATTGTTAAAAGCTGCTGTTTTTTAAAAAAATCAATTTTATTAAATGTCAAAAAAAAGATAAGATAACAGAAAAGAAAAAATTGGGGGGAGAGGATCAAAGAAAAAAACCATTAAAAAGTGAACAAAGAAAAAGGATTGATTTCAGACTTTCTTCAATACAGATACAAAAATGTAATAAAGTAATCTTTTAAGACAAAAAGTCAAAAATATACAAATATACAAATTAAAGAATCAAAATAACATTAAAATTATATAACAAAAACCTTACTCTGAATTTAAACAGAAGCATAAAAATACACAGTATATATGTGTAATAATAAAAATACAAATATTTCTATAATTATAATAAATCTAATTATTGAATTCTAAAATCAAAACTTTTTTTATCTTTTATCTTTCTCAAGCAAAAAACATTCCAGAATAAAATAGTTCTTCTGAAACAGCATACAATTCATGTTTCTTAAGGTAATACCTAACTATTTAACCTTCTCAATTTTAAAAGCAATCTTTTTCATCCAAGTCTCTTGTTTTTGGGTGTTCATATCTTTAACCAACACATTTGTGTTCTCTTTATTAACCTTGAAACTTGCCACTTTGCCAACATCCTTCAAACAGTTTCTTCATTAAACATCCTGTACCATTTTGTGGATTATGCAGTCTACCAAAAGTAAATCATCAGCAAAAGCTCTTAAGTTTGTAAGGCTTTTTTTTTATTTGTAAACCTCTAACTTGTTTATCTTATGTCTCTGTTTAACATGCCCAAAATTAAGATTGAAAGTAAAGGTGACAAGGATCATTTTTGTGTGTCCCTTTTTGTATCTCACATAGTTTGGTCAGATCACCATTAACAAGATTTACTTTCTGAGATCTATAAGTCAGCTTAATCCTTTGCAAAAAGTTTACCTTCCAATTGATATAGAATCCCAATTCAAATTACCAAAAGCTCTCTCTCCATGCAGAAAAATCCATGCAATTTGTTTCTCATTACAATGTTGAAAATATCCTACTGTATCAAATACAGCTCACATTGTTTCTTAATTATTTTCTGGGTAAAAATACAGATTGATCATCATGAATAAAATCCTGTGAAATCCTTTTTGGTGTCTCAGCCAATATTGTAAAAAAATTACAAATATTGTTCAATAATGAAATTGGTCTATAAATCTTATTGGAAGTCAAATCTTTTCTTTCTTTTGGTAATAAAGCAATATTTGCCTCTTTTCAATAATCTGGCATGGCAGACTTGCGTAATAGAATTCATCATCTTTTTAATGGAACTAAAAGTTGATCCTCAAAACACAATAAAAACTCCATTTGATCTTGGTACTTTTCCTGTTTTAATTCTTTTATAGCTTGATATTTCAAAAGTTGTTACGAGGCTATTCATCATTTGTTTTGGGCTTTTGTAAGCTTTGAATTTTTAAAATCATTTTCTTTCTGTTTTCTCAGTTATATGTCAACTCTCTATCGGCAGATTCAAACATTTTCTGTTTCACATACTTTATTTTCTATTATTCATAGTCATTAATAGTTGTTGCTGTAAACATTTAATTGGTATAAAATAGTAGGATCAGTTGGTGTTTTCTGTAATTCATCCTCTTTTTATCTCCTCCAAAATGAACTGATTTTTTTGTAATTTCATTTTTATTTCAGAATTATATTGCATAAATTGTATATATTGTACAGCTTTATTAGAATCTCAAACAATCTTTAATTCTGTACCTTTGTCAAGATTATTATTAGCAAAACTCATTTAATTTCTTTTTTGCAATTCTCTACTATCCACTGTTTTTAAAATAATGCTTCATTTAATTCCCATCTAAAGGTAATTCATTTTTGTCTTCAAATATTAATTTAGCTTGATTATGGTCAGAAAGAGTCTGGTAAAATGTTCGCCTTCTTAGGTAAATTTTTCAAAATCCATATTATATCAATTCTTGAAAAAGATGTATGCCTCTCTGAAAAAATATACTCTTGAATTCCCATTTTCTCCAGTATGAGGATGGAGACTCCACAAATGGGTTAACTTCATCCTCCTGCCCAATCAGACTAAGTCAAACGATTGCCACGCCTCCTGCTGGGCTGGATCCTAACCCAGTTACGACTTAGTCTTCAGCCCATCAGGACACTCTTCGTTGGCTCCTCAGTTGTAGGCAGGTTGTATCCCCATTTGTGGACTCTCTATTCTAATAATTTATTGCTGTGGCTACAGCAAATATTACAGCTTTCCTGGGGTAGTTGGTGCTGTCAGCCATAACAGATAGCCAGACAGCCAGGAAAGCACGATTGTCTCCAGACGATCAGCGGGCCGGCGGGCTCCGCGGGGGAGGGGGGTCGCTGATCCAAGCAGCACGCCAAACCAAACCAACCAAGCCAAATTGCTGATTCAGAGCCAGGGAAGATCTGTGCATTTGCCCAAGGCAGTCTGAACTAGACTCAGCAAGCGGCGATCGTTCCCGACGATCAGCTAAGCCGCAGAACTTTCCGGGAGGCCGCTGATCGTTTCAGCGCGGCCTGAAGCTCCAAGGAAAATTTTTTTTTCTGGTCGCCTGGGGGGAGCAGCGAGCTCATAGGCGCTCCCAAAATCATAAAAAAAGGCTGCTCCTCCGTTCCCTGCCTCGGCTGAGGCTTTCAGGGAGATAGGCACACTGGATTTGGTGGGCTCGTTGCGGCCACTATTTTGGCCATTATAACGGTTTGGCTAGCCGTTCATAAGACCGCAGGGAGAGTCTCCCCTGCTACCTCCCCATTTGTATAACGCCTCTTGGTGGACCTACAACTTGGGGAGTGCTGAACCAGGCTCAACTGAAGGGTCTTTCTGGGCTACTGGGCCTACACTGCAGGGCCCCAGGTGCCCGGCCGCCATTTTGTAAGCCTCATTGCTGCCTCTTTCTGTCCGGCCGCCATTTTGTACAGCCTCATTGCACACCTGCCGCCATTTTCTGCCCAAGGCAGTTAAAACGAATCATCTTCAGCGGCATTGGAGCAGCAACGACTATCTGAGCAGTGACCAGCCTCGCTGGTAGCTCACCAGTGCGCAAGGGCCAGTGTCTGGTCCAGTCGCCAACACCAATAGGAGCCATAACCGGCCTAGCCAGTTCTGGGACTAAAGAACCCCAGCGCTCCATCTAAGATTGTCTGAATTCTCGGCTTCTGCTGAGAGGCTCCAACAGCGATGGCAGACAATTCCGATCCTAACGCCACCCACGGTGGTCCAGCGTCCCCAGCAAAGAAGAGGTGCAAGTCCTCAAAGCTGGAAGCAGCTGGCAAGCTGAAGGCCAAGGCCAAGGCCATCTCAAAAAAGGCCCCTTCCAAAGCAGCTGAGAAGGAGGCCAACAGGCGGCATTTGGCATTGGAGAGACAGTTTTCAAGAGCTCAGCAACAACAGCCAGGCCCAGAGGTTGCTGCTTTCTCTGCGGGGACTCTGTTTGAGCCTCTTTCTGCTCCTTCCGTGCCTCCATTCCAGAGCGCATGGTCTCCCGAAGCTGAGACCGCACAGGGGCAGGAAATACGGAGTCACTCAGCTTGCCCTCAATGGCCAGCTCAGCCACATGCGGCACGGTCCGCACCTGAGGCCACATTTACACCTACTGCAGCAGGGCTCCGCTCTGTGGGCCCTCAGGAATTCTCATCTGAGCAGTTCCAGGCCTTGATAGCCCAGGCTGTCTCCCAGGGTTTGGCCTCTGCTCTTCAGAAAACCAGGCCAGAAACGGCCGTCCCTTCTGTTCCACCCCAATATCAGCCAGAGCCGGCGGATTATGCCCAATCCATCATCTCTGACCATTCCTCCCAGGGTGTAGGCAACTACCCAGAGGAATATGAGCCGGGTGAGATCCACCTTTCTGAAGAGGAGGAGACAACACCTGATCCTGTCCCATTTATTGGGCTCTTTGACCCATCCTTATTCAAAGCCCTTTTAAATAAGACAATTGCTTCGGCTAATATTGAGCCGGAACAAGAGGAACCCCCTCCCTCCACTGATCAGGTCTCAAATCCGTTGTTTACAGAACCTTCTGTCTCTCAAAAGAAAATCCCTTGTCCTCCCTTGTTCCTGAACACCATCAAGAAGCAATGGTCAGCTCTGGCTTCACCGCCCTCGCTGACCACTTCAGACAAGAGATTATTTAATGTGGCCTCTTCTCTGTCTGATTTGCTCGAGGTTCCAGTGGTGGACCAGGCCATCACTCCTCTAGTCTCTCCATCCACCGTATCAGGTGACATGGCTGAGGCTCTAAAAACCAGAGGACAGGAGGTCCGAGTTTTCCCTTCGCAGGTCACACCAAGCCTCGGCATGATCGGTGAAGGCGTCCATGGCTACCTCCTTTTTCGCCAGGACCTCCATAATGTGGCTGCGTGAGCTCCAAGCCACGATACCCCAGGACCAGGTGCGCGTACACCAAACCTTGGGTAAGCTCCTGGCGGCATCGGAATTTATGGCTGACGCCTCCCTACACGCAGCCAGATTTTCTGCGCGGACCATGGGCTACAATGTGGCCGTTCGCAGACTGTTGTGGTTGAAACAGTGGAGGGCAGACCAAAAGGCAAAGTGGCGTCTGGCCACCGCCCCTTACACCGGCGGCCAACTGTTTGGTGAGACTCTTTCTCCATACCTAGTGGAGAACCGCGATAAACGTAAGGTTATGTCTCACCTCAACAAATGCGGGGACAGATGTGCTCCTTCGGACTACCGAAGAGCGCCCTTTCGTGCATACACGGGTCCGGAGTGGGGCCCGCCCGCTCGGCCACTTCCTCCCAGACCCGACCGACCATGGGAGCGACCTGGCCCCAGACCCAGACAACAGGCACAAAGCAAGCGGCCCTTTCGTGGGGGCGGAGGCCGTCCTTTCAGACGGACTAAATGACTCCAGGGACAGGATTCCCATAGGAGGCAGACTCTCCCTGTTTGCAGACCACTGGGAGAGCATTACTACAGACTCCTGGGTGCTCCAAACGATCAAGGAGGGTCTGTCCCTAACCTTTCTCTCCGCACCCCCGGATCGATTCATAGCTTGCCCGAGGCCTCGGCGGCTGGACAAAAAGAGGCTCATGCAACAGGCCATTCGTCATCTTCTGGACATAAGGGCCATAGAGCCGGTTCCCACTGTCCAGAGAGAGCAGGGATTCTACTCCATTCTCTTTGTGGTACCCAAGTCCTCAGGAGGATGGAGAGCAATCCTGGACCTCAAGGGTCTCAATTCCCATGTCAAATACGAGAGGTTCAAAATGCAAACGCTCCAGTCCATTCTGGCCGGCATCAGACGGGGTGACCTCTTGACATCAATAGACCTCACGGAGGCCTACTTGCATATCCCCATTATTCCCAGCCATCGCAGGTTCCTCAGGTTTTATTTTGCCGGGCACCATTTCCAATACCAAGCCCTACCATTCGGCCTTTCTTCCGCCCCAAGAGTGTTTACGAAAATCTTGGCGGCATTAACAGCCCACCTGAGGCTAATACCTGTGCGAATACAGTGTTACCTGGACGACATCCTAATTCAGTCTTCGTCCGTCCAGGCAGCCCAATGGGATCTCAACCACACCATTGGAGTACTACAGGCCCACGGGTTTTCCATAAATTTCCAGAAGAGCCACACTGTTCCATCCACCCGTCTGTTGCACCTGGGGGCGATCATAGACACGATGCGGTGCATGGTCTACCTGTCTCCGGAGCGTCAAGATAGCATCCGGTCTCTGGTGCTCCAGATACAGGAAGATCAATTAGTATCACTGGCCACTCTCTCCAAGCTCCTAGGGAAGATGGTCTCATGCATGTCAATCGTTTCATGGTCCTGATTGCACTCCAGGCACCTGCAATGGCTGCTCCTACCATTTCAGAGGCTGGGCACGAGCTCCTCCACTTGCAAGGTCAGGGTTCCCATTCAGACCTTGCACTCCCTACAATGGTGGTTATCTCCGGCATTGGCAAAGGGGTCCTTATTCAAGGAACCTCCCCGTATCACCCTAACCACAGACACCAGTCTGGATGGGGAGCTCACCTCCAGTCTCAGTTGGCTCAGGGCCTGTGGTCTCAACCGGACCTGTAGCACAACATAAACTGGTTGGAGCTCAGGGCCATACATCTTGTCCTCCTACACTTCAGGAGCAAGGTAGCAGGGCAACATGTGCTGGTCCTTACGGACAATGTCGCAGCCAAGGCTCACGTGAATTGCCAGGGGGGTACCCGGTCCAGAGACCTCATGACAGAGGCCCGGCTGCTAGCTTCTTGGGCAGAGTCCAACCTCTCCTCCCTCAGGGCGGAACACATCTCGGGGGTAGCGAACCGGCAGGCGGACTCCTTGAGCAGATCGACGTTAGATCACTCAGAGTGGTGCCTGGATCCCTCCATCTTCATGGAGGTCTCGAACCAATTCGGACAACCAGTAATAGATCTGTTCGCCTCGCCGCTGAATGCTCAGCTCCCGAGATTCTTCTCCCGGTTCCCTTCCAGCGGGGCGGAGAGGGTGGATGTGCTACGCAGCCCTTGGCCCAGGGAACAGCTTTACGCCTTCCCTCCCCTTCCCCTGATCCCGGCAGTCATCCGCAAGCTGCTGCTGGAACGGGCGGAGTTAATATTGATTGCCCCATACTGGCCCAGACGTCCTTGGTTCGCAGATCTTGTGGATCTCTCCGTCTCTTCCCCGTGGAGAATCCCCCCCCAACCGCATTGCCCTGAGTCAGGGAACCTTACAGCACCCAGAACCTCAGTGGCTCCAGTTAGCCGCCTGGCACTTGAGCGGCAACTGCTAACAAGGGGATCCTATTCACTGAGGGTCATAAAGATGATTCAAGCCTGCAGGCGCCCCTCCACGAATAGGATATATGACTCCACCTGGAAAAATTTTAGCCTCTGGTGCGCTAAGAGCCAATTAGATTTTTCCTCACTTACCATTCCAAAGGTATTAGAATACCTGTTGGAGGGATTGGACAAGGGCCTATCGCCCAGCACCATCCGTCGACAGGTCGCAGCACTGTCAACCGTGTTACAATGCGAAGACTCCACCTCTCTATCCCAGCACCCTATGGTGCACTCCTTTCTCAAAGGGGCAACCAATACCAGGCCACCGGTGGTACACCGTTATCCCTCTTGGGACCTACCAAAGGTTCTACAAGCCCTCACATCGGGGCCTTTTGAACCCATAGGAGCATGCAATCTCCGCCTCTTGTCTATGAAGGTCGCCTTCCTGGTAGCTGTAACATCGGCCAGGCGCATATCGGAACTGGCGGCTCTCTCGGTAAGGGAAGATCTGTGCACCTTTCATGCAGATCGGGTGGTCCTTCGGCTAGACCCTTCTTTCGTCCCCAAGGTTAATACCTTGTTCCACAGGGCCCAGGAGATAGTCCTTCCTAACTTTTGTCCCAATCCGTCCCATGATTTGGAATGTAAGTGGCATACTCTGGATGTGCGCAGAGCGCTGAAACATTACATCAAGCGCACCGCCGCTGTTCGAAAGTCGGAGGCGCTTTTTGTTTCTTTTCACCCCTCTTCCATGGGTCAGAAAGTGTCTGCTTCAACGATTGGTAGATGTATTAAAGCTTGCATAGCGCGGGCTTATCAGGCACACTCATTGCCCGCACCTGGCCGCATCACGGCCCATTCCACACGCAGTGCGGCAACAGCAGCTTGGACCACGCAAGCTTCCATCACCGAAATCTGTAAGGCGGTGACCTGGTCCTCGCCTTCTCCCTTTATAAGGCATTACAAGATGGACAAATATGCCTCCGCAGACGCCTCCTTTGGCCGGAGGGTTTTGCAACAGGTGGTCACATCCACCGGGACACAGGCCCAGACTGCTTCCCTCTGGCTTTGGTATGTCCCATTTGTGGAGTCTCCATCCTCATGCTGGAGAAGGGGCGTTGTCTTACCTGAACGCCTTTTCTCAGCATGACAATGGAGACTCCACCCCCATCCCCTCGAAGGGCTGTCTGGCCCTGTGTAGGGGGCAGGAGGAGCCAACGCGTCCAACTATGTCTTCTGTGCTTCGCCTCGTCGTAACTGGGTTAGGATCCAGCCCAGCAGGAGGCGTGGCAATCGTTTGACTTAGTCTGATTGGGCAGGAGGATGAAGTTAACCCATTTGTGCAGTCTCCATCGTCATGCTGAGAAAAGGCGTTCAGGTAAGACAACGCCCCTTTTCTGTCTCCAAGAGTGTGTCAACATCAGATTATCCATCAAATAAAAAAAAAATATTTTGGTAACTTACCATGATTAGGTTTAATTCCTTTACCAAATGTTCTATCTAATTGGGGAAGCATATCCCAATCCAATCCCCAATTATATACCCAATTCTGAGATGACAATTTTTAAAAAATACATTATCATCATATAGTCTAATAATAATATTGTATAATAATATAATAATAATAATAATAATAATAATAATAATAATAATAATAATAATATAATAATAATAATAATAATAATAATAATAATAATAATAATAATAATAATAAAAAGGATTTGCTGCTTGTAGAACAGAAAGGGTCTTGCAAAACTTCAAGAGGAACCAAAAAACAACTGATGATTAATAAAGTAATTTTGAAGAATTCAAAGAAAAGAGGAACAAATTTGTTCATGGCCTGGATTGATTTTAAGAAAGCATTTGATTCTGTTCCACACAGCTGGATTGAGAAATGCTTAGACATTTTTGGAATTAGCAGCAACATCCAGAAATTCCTGAAGATTTCCATGAAGCTATGGCAAACATAAGTTGATGGCCTATGGAGAAGAACTTGGTGAAGTTGAAATCAAATGAGGAATCTTCCAAAGCGACTCACTGTCACCTCTGTTATTTGTACTTTTGATGGCGCCACTAACAAGCATTTTGAACAAAACAAATTGTGGTTATGAATTGGCTAAAAAAGGGTTGAAATTTTCCCATTTGCTGTACATGACTGATTTAAAATTGTTTGGAAAAACAAAAGCTGAATTGAGCTCACTGCTGAACGCACTGAGGAGTTTAGCCGAGATATTGAAATGCAATTTGGCATTGACAAATGTGCAACAATTGTTGTTAAGACAGGAAAAATAACATCAGAAGAAGAGTACAAATACTTAGTTTTTGAAGCTTCTGACCTGTTGCACAACCAAGTCAAGGAAGCTATTTCAACAAAATATATAAAGTGAGTCCAGAAAATCTTGAGATAAAAGCTGAGTGGAGGAAATATCATAAAGGCAATTAATACCTGAGCAGTGCCTGTAATACGATACAGGTAGTCCCCAAGGTACGAGCCTAATAGAGCCCTGCCCATTAGGCTCGTAATCGTCAAATGAATCAGACTCAATATTACAACATTTTAAAATCAAACTCATTAAGTGAATCAAATGGGTCATTAAATGAACGAAGATTTGACTTATTATTTCCTCCAATGGCTGCCTGAACTGAGAGACTTTTCCCGCTGCTGCTGCAGGCTGTTTCTAGCCACAAATCAGCTGTTTCAGGTTTCAGGAACTACAGTATTGTAAATTGCCTCCCAAGCAGGCAGCAGGCTTTAAAAAAAAAAAAAAAAATTTTGTTGCTAGGTAGCTCACGTTTCTTCAGAGGGGGAGGTGGAGAACTCTCTGATTGCAGTTGCCATTAAAGTAATTAGCTTTAGCTTAAGCGTCTCCAGACAGGCATGCAGAGGGAGATGGGGGTGGAGTTTACGGAACTGTTGGCTTGCAACAGTAACTGAGATGGAAGGGACCTTGAGGTCATCTAGTCTAACCCACTGCTCTCACAAGAGAGGACAGTACTGTACTGTATTTCTGATAAATGTCTATCCAGTCTCTTCTTAAAAGCCTCCAGTGAGGGAACACCCGGAACTTCTGGAGGCAATTTAAATTTAAAACCTTTAAAAAACAACAACACTGCCCCTGATCAGCACAAGCCTCTCCAGGCAAAATCCAAAATGGGGTGTGTGTGGGGGGGATTTCCTTCCAGTAAGGCAGGGGTGTCAAACTGCTGGCCCGCGGGCCGGATGCATCATAGCCAGCAATGGCAAAAAAGTCACGATATGTCACGACATGTCACGTGACATTGCGAGTTTGACACCCCTGCAGTAAGGGGTCAGCAGAATCTCTGGTGGGTCTGTGCTAGGGAGAGGAGGCAGCAGCAGCCACATGCTATAAGTTTCAGGCAAATGCAAACAATCAATTTTGCAAAGTACTGTACTTACAAACACAATAAAAAGCAGAGCAGTTCCCAAAGTGATTACAAACAATACAGTATAGTACTACACAGTAACAAAAAATAATATTTTAAAATACTTACAGAAGTAATTCTAGCTCTCTAGTCCTCAAGCTCAGCAAGCAGCAGATCTTCCACGCAGCTCCAGGAAAACAAAAACAAACGGTGACCAGGCACAAAAAAACAACAACCCACTTCTGGCTTCTCATAAGGCCCGAACCGGCCCAGGCAAGTCACAGAGTTAAAATGGCCGCCGCAGCAGCCAAGACAGAATTCAAGTCACATGGCTACAGAGGCCTGTTTTTGGTTGCAATTTTGAATTTCTAATGTAAGTACCCTTTCTGAATAACCTTGTTTTTGTGAGAACTCGCTAAATAAATGCTTGTATCTGGGGGATTACCTGTACTCAGCTGGAATAATTAACTCAGCTAGAACTTGATAACTTGGATCGAAAGACAAGAAAACTAATGACAATGCACCATGCTCTGCACCCAAAAAGTGATATTGATCGATTGTACTTGCCAAGATCTTAGGGTGGCAGAGGACTATTACAGGTGAATAAACTGTAGAAGAGGAAAAATACAGCTTAAAAGACTACATAAAAAAGCAAAAGAGCTTCTGCTAAAAGTGGTGAACAAGGGAAACCTTGAAAACAACAAGATTGAAAGCAGAATATTGAAAGGAAACAATTGACCATCAAGTTTCTAACTGGAAAAAAATCCTATGCATAGTCAATACCCTAAGGACATTGAAGGAAAGGTAGATACAAAGCTAACATGGAGCTGCTTGAGATTAGGGGTGCTGAAGAAAGAAACTGAAGGCTTCATTTTGGCTGCCCAAGAACTAGCATTACAAACCAATTCCATGAAAGCAAAAATTCAGCATGTCAGTAACAATAGCAAATGTCGCTTATGCAATGAGGAAGATGAAACAGCGGATTACCTTATCGGTGGCTGCAGCAAAATCTCACAGACTGATTATCTTACAGTCATGATCAAGTTTCCAAAATCATGCTGTAAGGTCCTGCCACAACTACTACTCCCAAGAAAGCAGAAATCTTGAAACAGGCATTGTTTCAAAAGGAATTTTTATTGAGAGATAGTGATAGGAAGAAAGCAAAGCAAGATCTAAAAATTTCCCACGTGAATTGCTACATTAAAACTTTCATTTCAAAACCCCACCCCAGAGTCCAACTGTTCAGACCACATCCAGCCAATCCATAGGTGTGAAGTTGTTATGGGAACCGGAGCTGATAAGGGACGGTTCCCAGGTGCTTCACTGGATCTCGCAACGGACTGGAGATAAGGCAGATGGCCCCTGGCACATTCCATTCCCTTTACACACACAAAGCTGAGGGAGAACAAAGGAGAGGAAACACTGCCCCAAGCCCCCTCCCAGCAGAGGCAAACCCCCTCCCACTAGAATGGCAGAGCCCCGAAAAGAGATTGAAGGGGTTTCTGACACATACATTTGAAGCTTTGCCAGAAGTTTGGGTTCAAGTGTAGCAAAAATTACTGGGAACACCAAATTGACAAAGTTCTTGAAAGTGAGCAAGTCAAGATCTTGTGGGACTTTCGAATCCAAACACACAGACATCTGGTACACAACACATCTGACATCACTATTCTGGAAAAGAAAAAAGTCTGGTGCATTGAGATTGCAATACTAAGTGATGCACGAATTTAAGAGAAACAGCTAGAAAAAATAACATCATAATTTGCAAATTGAAATTGAGCGATTATGGAGGAGGAAATCAATGGTTGTACCAATAGTAACAGGAGCAATACCCAAAGAACTGCCTAGATACAGAAATTTTGAACTTATTAGACCTGAATATCCAGACTTTACAAAAAAACCCACCCTACTCAGAAATGCCTATATACTCAGGTGTTACCTTAACAGCTCTTAGGTTCTTAGTTACGACTTGAACTGTTAAGTTTTTACCAGTCCCAGACTGTGAATTGAATTGAAGATTAACCATAAAAATATAACGATAAAACATTGATAAAGACAAAAAAGTCTGGGTAGTGGATGTGGCAGTACCTTGAGACAGCAGAATAGAAGAGAAAGAATTGGAGAAGATCACAAAATATAAGATCTGCAAATAGAATGACTGTGGCAGAAGCAAGCAGGAGTAGTCCTAATAGTAAAGGGGCCTTGGGTGCAATCCCAAAACAACTGGAGCACCACTTGAATACCATTGACATTGACAAATTCACAATCTGTAAGGACCTACCTCATCTAAGCCTCCCAAGAAAGCAGAACTCTTGAAACAGGCATTGTTTCAAAAGGAACTTTTATTAAGGGGCTAGTGATAGCAGGGAAAACAAGGCGCGATCTGAGGAAAAACACGTGCAGGCAGTATATTAAAAGCAATATTATTACTTCTCCCCCCAGGGTCCCAGTATTCATCTGAATTCCAGCCAATTCACAGGTGGCATAGTGTTTTGGTAACTGGCTCCATTGGCACGCTCTTCAAGGTCTCTCTCGCTTTCGTTTCCTTCTGGCTCCAAGGACAAACCATCTCCTAAATAAGGGTGATGCATTCCTTCTCCTTGGGGAAGGGCATAGTGGCAAGACAGTGCAAAGCATCCTCGAAGTATTGCCCCCTCCCAACAGAATGACAGGCCCAAAATATTGATTACAAAAGCAGGTAGAACTATAAGGAGGGAAACAATACATTTCTTTGGGGACCTGACATACAGCCCTCCTAGAAAAATGACAGATCCACCTGCAGAACACAAAAGAAGGAGAGGGGAAGAAAACAAACAGAACAATCACATTAATCAGGTTTATCAGGATACTTAGAATAAAAAGTTTAAGTAACCTAGGAGCTCTAATATGTTTTTTGTACACCCACTCATTTTGAGAGGAAGGAAGATTTTTCCAAGCTACCAAATATTGTGTGGAACCATGATGTTTGCGTGAATCCAAAATGTCTCGCACTTCAAAATGTTGTTTACCCTTGACCAATATGGGTGTAGGCACCAGAGGTGCTGGTGGTCTAAGCTTAGAAGTAATCTCAGGTTTGAGCAAGCTACAATGGAAAACAGGGTGGATTTGTCGTAGGCTCTTAGGGAGCTCTAATTAGACAGTCACTGGGTTGATGATGCGTTTAATAGGAAAGGGTCCAACAAACTTAGGACCCAATTTTTTAGAAGGCTGTAGAAATTGCAAGTATTTAGTAGAGAGGTAAATCTTGTCTCCAATCTTAAAAGGTTTCTGCTCTACCCTTCTTTTGTTGGCCTGAGTCTTATAGGCTTCTCTGGCCTCATCTAAGGCTTTTCATACTACCGGCCAGGTGTTTTGCAGCTGTCTCATCCACTCTTGCAAAGAGGGAATGTCAGCTTCCTTAGTGGGCAATTCAGGTATGGGAACAAATCTCTGACCATTTGCAACCTGGAAAGGGGTGAAACCAGTACTCGAATGCACACCATTATTATAAGCAACCTCAGCAAAAGGCAACAAATCAGTCCAATTATCTTGTTGATAGTTGATAAAGCATCTATGGTACTGTTATAGAACTGAGTTCAGTCTCTCTGTCCCCTCATTTGTTTCAGGATGACAGCCCCTGACTACAACCCAAAAGGTCCAGAAAAGTTTTCCAGAACTTGGAGGTGAACTGGACCCTCCTATCTGAGATTATGGTCAGTGTGGCTCCATGAAAACGATATATGTGTTGCACAAAAAGTTTAGCCAGAGTTTTGGCCGTTGGGATCTTTGGGGACAGTATGAAATGGGCCTGTCTAGAGCAGGGCTTTTCAACCTTTTCAACGATTGTACCACTTTTAGGATATGGCAATATTCGAGTACCACCTAGCAAGGTGTCAAAAACGTGATGACCAAAAAAAAACCCCTGTTCAAAGTTGCAATTGCACTGAAATGACTTATGACCATTTTTCACACTTATGACCATTGCAGCATGCCCAGGGTCATGTGATTTATATTTGGATACTTGGCAACTGATTCATATTTATGATGGTCACTGTCCCAGGATCATGTGATCCCCTTTTGCAGCCTTTTGACAAGCAAAGTCAATGGCAGGGCTGCTGGTGGCCAAGTGCTAAGTTCCCTCCCTCCTTCCCTGCCTCCCTCTTTCTCATGCCCACCTCCTTCTGAAGGAAGAATTTGAAACCCCCCCCCCATATTTTCTCTTTTCCATATATTCATCAAACAAGGAAAAGCCTCCAGAAACAGAAAAGACAAACTGCTGAGTGAACTAGCTTAAAAAGGAACATTCCCCTTTAAGAATTAGCTACTGGCTAGAAAGGAAAGTAAGGAGCCGGCAGCCGGCACTTAAGGAAGAAAAAAATGTAGTAAGTATTGGCTGCTGGCTAAGGCAGCCTCCCCAAATGGCTCCATTCATAAGTAAAGGAATCTACAGGAAAAATCCATTCAGGAGAAAAATACTTCAAAATCCCTTGCAGCAAAACTTACAGCTAACAATAGCAGAGCAATAGAAGCTAACACGAGACATCAGCCATCAGAAATTGCCAAACACTCCTTAACAACACAAAGCCCACATTGCACAAATCCCAGAACTTCAAAGTCACAAAAGCACATAAGAATCCTTCCATTCTCCATCTCCCTCCCTCCCTTCTCCATGCCTCACCTCCAGCCATTGCTGCTTTTCATTCCTCTTGGAGGGCAACCCCTCCCCCACTGCATTTCTTGCGTTTGCTCCTGCCAACATAGGTGGCTGCCACAGCAGTTGCAAATCAGCTCATGGCCGGCCTGCTTGATTTGATCTCCTCTCCCCCCCACCTTCCTCCTCCTTCTTCCCCTTCGGTGCAGCTAGAGCTGACTCCGCCTCCTCCCAAGGCTGCTGCTTTTTTTTCTCTCTCCCTCTCCCGCCCAAGCTGCCTCCTTTTATAGGTCTCCACCCCCCTCCTCCTCCTTTCTCATGGGGGAGGGTGAGCCAGAAGTGAGCCTGGGGCCTTTGTCTCGCCCAGCCACTCTGCAGCTCCAGAGGACTCTCTCACTGTAAGTCCTTGCCTGTGCTGGCTCTTTCCCTTCCCCACTACACTTGGCTAGGCAGGGCTGCGTACCACCTGCCACTTGTTAATGTACCACAAGTGGTACGCGTACCACAGGTTGAAAAGCCCTGGTCTAGAGAACAGGTCCATAACCACCCAAATAACAGTATTCCCAGCACATTCAGGAAGCTCCACAATAAAATCCATAGAGATCTCTCTCCAGGGTGCTGAAGGGCTCACTACCAGCTGAAGTAGCCCAGGAGTTTTTCCCTGCTGCCACTTAGCCGTGGCGCACGTGGGGCGGCTAGCCACATAGCTTTCTATCCTTTTTCAAAGGCCACCAGAATTGTCTTTTGAGTAGGTATAGGGTTTTTACGAACCAAAAGTGCCCAGCAATTTTCGAATCGTGCCCAACTTGCATCAGTCTTAGAGCTGCTGGAACATATATTTTCTCCCCAACCCAAGCCAGATCATCTTTAATTAAACACAAGTTCTTATGGGTCTGAAACCACTCGTTGGTTTCCAATGTTTTCTTGAATTTTTGGGCCGCCGCCGTCTCTATTGACACTGTAGTCCTGGTTTGTGCTCTGGTAGTGAAAGATGCTGCTAGCTGTTTAGGGGTTAGAAATGGTTTAACTACTTCAGATTTTACACTGTTATATTGCGGCATTCTAGACAGGGCATCTGCCAGAAAATTCTTCCCCCCAGGGAGGTAATGGATTGTAAAGTTGAATCAGTGGAAATGCTTAGGGGACAGTTTCCTAGGGGTTTTCATTGCTTCGAGATTCTTATGATCAGTTCACACTTGAAATGGTATTTTACTCCCCTCTACGAAATGCCTCCAGGTTAGGAGAGCCCATCACACAGCATAGGCTTCCTTCTCCCAGGCCTAGGCACAGGGTTGTAATTGGCCTTCCTCATTCCTTTGGAGGAGGACTGCTCCTATTGCCAGCTCACTAGCAATGGCCTGAATAACAAAAGCCACTTCCGGATCCGGGTGCTTCAGTACCGGCTCCACAGAGAAAAGTCTCTTTAGTTTCTCAAAAGAGGCTTGACATTCCCTTATCCATTTCAGCGGCTGGCTGGGTTTTGGGTTTTGGTGATGGAGAGTGCAATTTGCTCAAAGGAGGGAATAAACTGCCGATAAAAATGCGCAAAGCCTGGTCGCGGCAACACGGGTGCAGGGGAATGAGGCTCCGTTCTCCACACCCGATTTCTACCCGCTGGGGGGTCCAACAGGACCGAAAGTCGCCCCGTAGAGACGACTGGCCAAAGGGCAAAACTTTGTAGATTGCGGGCTGCTTGATCCAAAGAAGCCCTCGGGACCGGCAGGAAGAAAGGCTGACCACACCCATGTGGTCAGCCAGAACCCGCTGATCGTCGGAGACAACGGACACAAGCGGAAAGCAAAACAGCTGATCTGGGTGAGACTACTTTCCTTACCTCTCTACAAGTGAAAAATACCGGTTCCGGAAAAAGCTTCCGAAAGCAAGAAATCCCCAAGCTTTAGGGAAGGGGGGATTTTTTTTTCTCTACCCCTCCCTACTGAACTATAAGTGGCTTTCGGGGAAATTAAAACTGACTTATAATAATATTGTGAAGATAATTGAGGGACAGAAGAAGGATATTTTGGGAAACTTTTGCATTTATAAATCTTTTTTTTAATTCCTTGTTTGGAAACCATTGGATTTTAACTTTCTAAACTTTTTAAAGTTTGGTGGAATGGACATTTAATGACATTTAGTGGCAAAACTAAGAACTACATTTAGCCTTGCATTTTTAACCTTATCATGCTGTTGTGACTGGAGCCCTAGAACTTGGCTAGATGCCCAGACACAGCTTATAGTTTAAACTTTTTGATGTCCTTGGAATATATAGTTCTGGAGATTGGGGCTGGAAAAGAGAAGAATCTTTTTGGATTGCCCTTTTTTACAGGATGGATTACAATTATAAATAAAAGTTGTTTTGAAGTCATTTGACTTCCCTGGATTACAAATACAGCTTGACCTGGAATCTTTACAAACTGTTTTGAGACAGAGTGAATAACAAGAAACTTCTACTAGCAGAACACTTTGGATTACAAATTTTGGTATATTTTTTCCTTTCCCCCCTTTTGTCCTTTTTTATTATTTACTATTTTTTACTATTTACCTCCCCTATTTGTTAGGAGCCTATTGGATTACAAATTCTGATTTACTTGGTGGATTATAAAGTATGATTAAAAGATAAAGATGAGCGTCCTTAATCTATCTAAAGCTGGAAAAAAAGTAACCTCTGCTCCCTCTTCTGCTTCTGCAAGTCCAGTTTATCAGAGATCAATTGATACAATGCCCCAACAAGAAAAGGCTAATAACTTCCAAAAAAAATCTCAAGCAACGCTATAAGCAATCCAAGAGGCAATTGCTACTCACATGGTGGCTACATTGAGAAACCACGAGGAAATGAAAAGTGATCTTGATAAAATGAATCAAAAAATTAATAACGTGGACTCTCAATTTGAAAATTTCAAACAAATGGTTACAAAAAACCAACAACGAATTCAAAAAATAGAAGATAAATCAACTGAGGTTGACCAGAAATTAGAAGACGTAAAAGATGAAAACCAGAAATTGATGCAAATAAATGGAGAACTAGAAGACTCATAGCTGTCATGGAAATGGAAAAGGCCTCATACTTTTTAAGATTTCAAAATATAATGGAAGATAAGGAAGAGGACCTTCTAGACCTGATAACGGAATTATTGACAGACGCATTAGGAATTGGGAAACAGGAAATGGAAGGAGAATTAGATCAGATCTATCAAGTCAACTCTATGCTAGAAGAAATAAAAGTCCCCAGAGAAGTACACGTTAGATTTCTTAAAATATCATAAGAGATGAGATTTTGAGAAGAGTAAGAGATGAACCTTTGAAATACAAAGGAAAAGAAATTATAGTTCTCAAACAAATCCCTAGGAAAATAAGAGAATCCCGAAGAGAATACCAGTTTTAAACTAGAAAATGAATTGAAAAAGGAGTGAATTTCAGATGGCTGATTCCAGAGGGGATTTTAATCTACTGGGACACGAAAAGGTATAGACTGGATACGCCACTTAAAGCAATGGAATTCTATGACAACCATAGAGAGTTTATGGAACAAGGTGATTTTCAATCTGGTACAACGAGAGAAACAAAGAAACAGTAAGAGATGACAATAGAAAGAAATTAAAAAGACATACATAGAAGAAGGAGCAAACCAAGAGAACAGAGACAGATAAGATTGACTAGAAGATTAAGACCTAGACATAATTGAAAGAGATGGAGAAGGAAAGTGAGATCTTGTCAATGAATATAAATGGACTAAATTCTCCCTCAAAAAGGAAAAAAATTTTTACACGACTACAAAAATAAAAAATGGATATAATTTGCCTCCAAGAAACACATATTAAGAGACAACACTATAAATTGTTAGAACAACCGAAAATTGGTAAACTTCACTTTGCATTAGCACATCAAAAGAAAAGAGGAATCACTCTATACATTAAGGAAACGATGAACCCTAAACAAATTTATACGGATGAAGAGGGAAGAATATTAATGGTGGAAAAAATGATGGATCAAAAACAGATACTGATGGTAGCAATATATGCACCAAACGATAAACAAGAACAATTTTACCAAAAATTACATTAAAAAATATTAGAATAGGACTATCAAAATCTTTGTATAATGGGAGACTTCAATGCAATAATAGATGGAACTTTGGACTATAAAAGCGCTAAACAAGGGAAGAAAGGAAGAAATATATTACCTAACGTGTTTTTAAAAATGGCAGAATGTTCGTTGAGCCCTTTTTTTATCCGCCTGCTTTTTATATGTCTCAGAAGCCTTTTTTTAAAGCAGTCTTCGTGGTTTTCCAAACTTCTTCCCACCCCTTCACCCATTGATCAAATGTCTGGGAAGCAGAGGGCACCTGGGGGTATTCGGGTATTGGGTTGAACTCTTTTCCTGTGGCCACTTTAAAAGGCATGAAGTCAGTGCTGCTGTGAACAGAGTTATTGTAAGCCACCTCTGCGAAAGGGAGGAGGTCAGTCCAGTTGGTTTGTTAGTAGCTGACATAGCATCTGAGATATTGCTCCACCATCGAGTTAGCGGATTCAGCCCCCCCATTAGTAGCCGGATGAAAAGCAGATGATAGACCTTGAGATGAACCAATTAGTTTAAGTAAACTTCTCCAAAACTTAGCTGTGAACTGCACCCCTCTATCCGAGATTATTCGTTTAGGTGCGCCATGCAGCCGGTAGATGTGTTTCAAAAACTTTTTGGTCAGTCGTTGGGCAGACGGAAGTCCTTTGCAGGCGATGAAATGAGCCTGCTTTGAAAACAAATCTATCACAGTCCAGATGACTGTATTTCCTCTACTTTCAGGTAGATCTACTATAAAATCCATAGCAATTTCTTCCCATGGTTGGGAAGGGTCTGCCACCAGTTGCAACAACTCAGGGGGTTTCCCTGGAATTCTTTTCATGGTGGCACATACAGCACAACTCCTAACATAGCTTTTCACATCCCGTTCAATCCCGGCCACCAGAATTGCCGGCGGATGAGGTGTAGTGTTTTTAAATATCCAAAGTGTCCAGCCTGTTTCACGTCATGGCCCATGTCGGACAGCGTTAAGGCGGAGGGTCTCTGGCAAGTATAACTTTCCCCCCTTGTAAGCCAAACCATTCCTGCACATTAGGGATGTTTGATTGTCTTTGAACCATTGGTTGGTGAGGAGCTCTTGTTTTATTTTCTTTGCCCCAGGGTCATCAGGGTTAGGGGCTCTTGAAGGTGGGACTCTGCGTGGCGTGAGTTGAGAAGCTGGTTGTGGATTGGAAATAATTGCCTCATTAACCTCTTCACGCTGGCTTTTGTACTGGGGCAGTCTGGATAGAGCATCAGCTAAGAAGTTTTTTCCTTCCGGTATGTACTTTAAAGTGAAGTTAAAATGGTTAAAGTACTGCACCCATTGCACTTGTTTCGGGGACACTTCGCGGGGAGTTTTCAGCGCTTCTAGATTTTTGTGACCAGTCCATACCTCAAAAGGCACCTTGCTCCCCTCTAGATAATGTCTCCAGTTTAATAGAGCCCAGTGGATTGCGAACGCCTTCTTTTCCCACACAGCCCACCTCCTCTCGCACTCAGTGAATTTTTTTCAGGTGTAGGCACAAGGTTGTAAGGTTCCACTCTGGTTCTTTTGTAGTAGTACAGCTCCGACGGCCACGTCACTGGCATCGGCTTGAATTACAAAGGGCTGCCCTGGGCAGGGATGCTTTAGAACCGGTTCAACAGCAAATAATCTTTTTAAGTTTTCAAAAGCGGTCTGACAGTTCATAGTCCATGCTAGTGATTGGCCTGGCTTTCCTCCCCCTTTGCCCATTTTTAGTAGTTCCGGGAGGTGTAGGGCAATTTCAGCAAAGGAGGGGATGAATTGTGTGTAAAAGTTGGCGAATCCTAGGAAGCTCTGGAGCTGTTTGCGAGTCTTTGGAGGCTGTCATTCAATTACGGCTTTCATTTTGGCTGGGTCCATTTCAATGCCCTCGCTAGAAATTCTGTAGCCAAGATAATCTAATCAGGTCTGGTGAAACTCACACTTTGATAGTTTGACATAAAGTTTGGCATTTTAACAGCTTCTTTAGCACTTCTCTTACTAATTTTACGTGGTCAGTCATATTCGTGCTGTATATCAGGATGTCATCAAGATACACCAGAACCCCTTTGTATAAATGGTCATGTAGAACCTGATTAATCAGTTCCATGAAGACAGTTGGGGCCCCCTGTAGTCCAAACGGCATGACGTTAAATTGATAGCTCCCCATGGGACAGTTAAAAGCAGTCTTCCACTCACCTGATAATATGCCCCTCTCACGTCTAACTTAGTGAAAATACTCCCCTTTGCCAGGTGGGTTAGTGCATCCTTCAGGAAGGGAAGGGGGTATTTATTTTCCACACTCACCGCGTTCAGATCCTTATAATCCACGCAGAGACGAAGCAACCCATCTTTTTCTTTCTTTAAACAACAACGGGGCTCCCACAGCAGACTTGGCCCATTTGATGAATCCCCTTGCTAGGTTTTTGTCCACATATTGCTGCATCTCCTCCATTTCAAGGGGGGACATAGCATACATCCTCGGTTGTGGGAGTTAGGCTCCCAGTAACAGTTCAATGGAGCAATCATTGGGTCTGTGGGGAGGCAGGGTGTCGCATTCTTTCTCACTAAATGCCCCCGCTAGGTCCCGGTATTCTCTGGGGATGAGTGGCTCACCTGGTTGCGATAAGGCAGCCACGTGCACTAGCTTGTTGGGTGGGCTAAAATTTCCTGTAACGTCCGTCAAGGGGGGACTTGGGTCCTATGGGTAATCTTACAGTTCTCAACCCCTTCTCCCACCAGATAAATGGCTTCCATTTGTCCAACAAAGCTAGCCCTAGGATCACAGCCTCAGTCATTTTTGGAGCCAACAGGAAACGAATGACCTCCCAGTGTTCACCTATTTCTAAGCGTAGGGGTTCGGTCAATTGTGTGACTAAAGTTCCGCCCATTAGGGAGCCATCGGCTTGCTCAAACCTCACGGGTTTGGAGAGCAGCTTTGCTCGTATACCCATTTTCAGGGCAAGTGACAAGCTGATGACACACGGGGAGCATCCGGAGTCGACTAGTACTTTTAAATCTACCTGTGCCCCCGTCTTAGGGATTATGAGTTTGGCAGGTAGCGAAAAAGGTGGGAACGTGTCGACTCACCATCAGGTCATTCTCTCCTTCATGTCGCTGTCATAGGGTAGAGCGGCGGCAGGTCCGGCTTGGGTCTCGGCACTCTCCTGCGAGGGGGACGTGACTTGGGCCACTGGTTCCTGCGCGATCCAGTTGGATTTCTCTTTCGTTGGCTGCTGGACTGGTTTTTTCCTTGCTGGTGGTCCCAGTCTAGTCTGCTGCTGGGGGTAAGGGACTGGGCAATTCGCTGCTCGATGTCCCTGTTGTCCACATCTGAAACACTTGATCAGTGGGCCAGCAGGTGGTCTGGGATTCTCTGTAGCCGCAGCGGTTGGAGGCTTTCGGCTATTCTGCGAAACTCGTACATATTCTAGGGCAGGCCTGCCAGCTTGTTTTATTTTGTGGACTTGCTTCTCCGCTTTGAGGGCAATGGATGGGTCCTCAAACCTTGCTTTAAGTCCTAGGAGGAAGAGGTGGGGGGTCCTCTAACTTGGGTGCTTGTTTGTTATATAGATTGTTCAGCCACTCGGATGCTTCTCCTTCCAAGCTGGACACAATCACATCGACCATAGTGGCTGGGTTCAGATAGAAGTAGGCACAGCAGTTCAAGTGAGAGCGCACATGATTGAGGAAAAAGATAAGCTTCTCCGGATCCCCATCGAAGGGGCTCTGAGAGGTGGCGCCATCAGTGGTTGCTGGCCTCCCCACTGTGGGTGTTGCATCCTCAGTTGTTGCTGGCCCCCTCGTGGCTGCCACAACCCCAGTTGCTGCAAGCCTCCCAGCGGTTGTTGTGTGTCCGGGGGCTGTGGACATCCCCATAGTTGTTGTTGCATTGCTGGCGGCTGCAGTACCCCCAATTGCTGTGCAACCCCCATCAGTCTCCGCGGCTGTGGTAATGGGGCTCCCAGCGGTTGCGAGCCTCCCAGCGGTTGCTGCATAGGTGGGGGCTGCTGCCATCCCCACTGCTTCTGGCCTGCGGGGGTTTGTGGTGCCCCCAGTTGCTGCAGGCCCTCCTGTGGTCCCAGAGGCGGTTGTTGCTGCACCCCCATTGGTTGCGGGCCCCTCAGCGGTTGCTGCACATTCGGAGGTGGTGGCCAGCCCCACTGCTGCTGTAGTGCTCCCAGCAATTGCTGACCCCCTGGCGGCTGCATCATCCCAAGTTGTTGCAAGGTCCCCATCAGCTATTGCACCGCCAGTGACTGCTGGCTTCCCACCTGGGAACGGTGCGGCATTCCCCATTGTTGTACTGGCCCCGGGCTGAGTGGCAAGTAAGGATGTCAATCTGGGGTTAGGCTATCTTGGTGACAGCTCGAGCTCTTTTCCTGTCGGCGGCGATCTGGGGTTCAGGAGGGGTGGCAACTGAAGCTGTTTCTCCCTGTGGGACTGGAGGCCATAGTCGTTGGTTTTGAGGACGGGGAGGCTGCCTGATCTGCACAGGGGAGACTGGGGGTTCCCCTTGGTAGGAGTTGGTGGCTGTCTCGCCGATCATCAAGATCACTCGCGTAGGGGGAGCGGGAAGGTTGTTCTCCACTCTTCATCTCTAGCTCCTCAAATCTCTCCACCAACTTCTCCACCCACTGACTACAGGCTGCGGATAGGTATTTCCACTCATCCGAGTCCTCAGCGGCAGACGATTTCGTGGTTCTCCACCGGTCTGGGGAACGCAACGTGTGAGAATCCCCTCTTGGCAGCCCAATCCCATCCACCTTTGAAGCACTTGATGGTGGCACGGCCGTCTCGAGGTGTCTGGAGTCTCCGCTGGGTTGGGCCCATTCCAACGACCAGATCAGCTGTGGCTTGGGCTTTGCCCCCAGCTGGGAGGCCTGAAAAAGTTCCTTCCCCACCGGCGCGCTGGCTGTCGTTCACCCCTCTGGGGTAGCAGCCACTGCCGGGGTGCTGGTTTCAGGCGTTCTCTCTTTCTCCATGCTGAGAACTTCCCCGAATCTTTGTCAACTTACCCCTCTTTTCTAAGGACAGCAACTGGGGCTCGGGACCCCAAGATAATTAGGAAAAAGTTGGAGTTTTTGGCTTAATGTCATGGTTCCGACAGATGAAACTCTTCAAAGAACTTCGAGGCATTGTTTACCTTAAAGAATCTTTATTTTGAATAGCATAACATCGGCACTGGTATAATCGAAGCCAAAAACTAAATTCCCCTCCCCTGAACACAATTCCCTCCTCCAATTAACCATCATAAATCACATTCCCCAATTAGCTTGAAGCGTGGGCTTCCTCTCCCGTTCTCCAGCCCACCAATTTCTTATCAGTTCTGGTTACAATAACCTTGTTTCTCACGCTGGGTCCATTGTTGTTATGTCTAGCTGGACTCTTGTTCACATTCTCCCTCCCAGCATCATCTAACTCTAAAAGCAAAAGGTAAAAGATGGCTACATTTCCATCTATTGTCAATGCAAAAACATCCGATGTTAGCAGCGTTGACATATGACTTGGAGAGGAGCCAAGAAAAAATTAAGATGGTCGTTGAGCAAATCTATATTGAAAGAAAAAGAATTCATACAACTAGCGACAAAGGAAATGGACCTTTTAAAAAAATAAACAAGAAAGAAGAGACATCGCTTCAAAATGTGTGAGACACAGCTAAAGCATATTTCAGAGGGTTGGCTATAACTTATACTGCTAAAAAGAATAAAGAAAAGAAACAACAACAGTTAAAATTGAAGGAAGAATTCAGAAAATTAGAATCAGGATTACAAATAGACCCACAAAAGAAAATACTTAAGAAGCAGCAAATGGAGATAATAAAACATAAATTAAACCTAGTTGAGACGGAAATAATGGCTCAACAGATTAAAAGGGCTAAACAAAAAACCGGGGAGATGGTTAGCGTATAGACGGAAAAAAGAAAAAGAAAAAACTGATAAACAAGTTGCAAGACTCAAAAGGTGAATTACAGTTTCAAAAACATACAATTAAAAAAAATATCAAAGACTATTACGGGATATTTTACAACGTGGAGGAAATTTCAAAAAAAAATAATACAGCAGTATTTTAAAAAAGCAGAGTTACCAAAAATTTCAGAGAATATTTAAAATATATTAAATGGAAAAATATCAATGATGGAGATTACAGAGGCTATAAGAAGGCAAAAAAATGATAAGATTTCGGGTCCAGATGGATTACCCGCAGAACTTTATAAATCATTACAAGATATACTAAGCCCAATACTGAAAGAACTGTGCAATGAAATACTTTTGGAGGCTAAAATACCAAATACATGGACTGAAACTAATATTACCCTAATACCGAAAGAAGACTCTGATCTAACTGAAATAAAAAACTATCGACCAATATCGATATTAAATGTAGACTATAAAATCTTCGCCTCAATAATAGCAGAAAGATTAAAGAAATTTTTGACCGAATTTATACATACAGACCAAAATGGCTTTGTACCTAAAAGACAGATAAAAAATAATTTAAGAACGATTTTAGATGTTCTAGAGTACTATGAAATTCATCCAGGGAAACAGATGGCTTTAATATTTCTTGATGCACAGAAAGTGTTTGACAATGTAAACTGGCAATTTATGTTTCAGTAACTAGAGGAAATGGATTTTGGAGAAAACTTTATAAATGTAATAAAACAATTTATTATTATAAACAAACAGGCAAAATAATTGTAAATGGAGACTTTACAGAAAACTTTGACATCAAAAAAGGCACAAGACAGGGATGTCCACTATCTCCATTATTATTTATACTAACACTGTTAAGTATTGAATAGAAACATCAGATAAGATACAGAAATTAAAGGACTGGAGGTAAAATATGAAAAATATAAACTACAAGCATTTGCAGATGACTTGGTTTTTATATTTATAATATAAAATTATAATTATAATCTTGAAATAGTGAAAAAAGTTAAATATTTGGGAATTTATTTAACAGCAAGATGTGCAACAATAAAAGAAGACGATTATGTAAGATTGCTAAAACAAATAAAATTGGATTTGGAAAAGTGGAAAAATTTACAACTTTCAATGCTGGGGAGAATAGCAACTGTGAAAATGAATATCTTACAGAAAATACTTTTTCTATTTCAAACGATACCTTGTAAGACTAGGAAAAGCCTTTTTTGATGAACTTAATACAACAATATTGAAATTTATCTCGCAAGGAAAAAAAGGTAGAATCAGACTGAAAATGTTACAAGAAGCGAAAGAAAGTGGAGGATTTGGACTGCTGGACTGGACGCTATACTACCAAGCAACTATATTAACATGGCTTAAAGAATGGATAATGCTCAGAGATAAAAGACTATTGTACCTAGAGGGGCATGACCTACAACTTGGTTGGCATGCCTTTCTGTGGTATGGGAAGAATAAAATTATGAGAAAGACTGTATATATTTAATTTTACATTACTAACTGCAGCAAGAATTGTATTTGCCCAATATTGGAAAAATGAAAATTTACCAACTGAAGAAGAATTAACTAAGAAAATTTTAGAGTGTGCAGCAATGGATTGACTAAAGATAAAAGAGAAAGAAGATTCAGTGTATTTTAGAACATGGGATAATTTTTATCAACGGCTAGAAAAACGAGTTAGAGAGAAAGGAACATGATATGCAACATTGAATATATACTAGCAAGAAGAAGACTACTGAGCGATTAATTAACTTATTGTTTATGATAATTATTATCATAAAGATGCGATAGCCCAAATAGTCAATGCGATCTTTGTGGAATTCGCATTTGGATAATTTTGCATACAGCTTGGCGGAGCGCATTTTATTTAAAACTGCTCTGACCAGTTTGATGTGCTCTGCCTTGGTTTCGGTATAGATCAGGATATAATCAAGATAAACCAAAACCCCTGTGTACAGGTGTTCATGCAGAACCTTGTTGATCAATTGCCTAAAAACAGCCGGAGCCCCATGTAATCCAAAAGGAAGCACCCTAAATTGAAAACAACCCAGGGGACAGTTAAAAGCAGTTTTACATTCATCCCCCTTCTTTATTTTTATTCGATAATAAGCCTCCTGCAAGTCTAATTTAGAGAAAAATTTCCCTTTTGACAGGTGTGCTAGCATGTCTCTCATTAAGAGGAGGGGGTACATATTTTCTATGCATACCATGTTCAGACCTCTATAATCCACACAGACGAAAAGACCCGTCTTTCTTTTCCCGGAAAAGCACGGGGCAGCCACCCGGGATCTGGCAGGTTGAATGAAGCCAAATTCTTGTCAATGAACTTATGAAGTTCGTTCAACTCCCTAGGGGCCATGGAGTATAACTTTGGTTTTGGGAGCTTCGCCCCGGGACAATCTCAATAGCACAGTATGTGGGTCAATGGGGCGGAAGCTCATCCGATCTCTGTTCATTGAACACTTTGTCTAGGTCCTGGTATTCTGGTGAGAGACTCTGTAATTCCTGCTCGCTGAGGGCGGAGGCTAATTCGCGACATAGTCCACGCTTCCCGCACTTTTCCTTGGAGGGGGAGAGGCCCTCTTCAGGAATTTTAGGCATCTCTCCCTCCAGTTGACTATGAGGTTCCATTTCTTTAACCATGTCAGTCCCAGCACTAATGGCCGCTCCATGCCAGGAGCCACAACAAACGCTAAACTCTCTGAGTGGTCTCCCATGGTTAAATGCAGGTGTCTGGTGGCAAAACTGGTAGGAATCCCCCCCTGTGATGGACCCATCAAGTTGGCAAAAAGTGATTGGAGTCTTGAGTCTCCTGAGGGGCAATCCCATTCTCCCTACCAGTTTCGGGCTGATTAAGCAGCAGGTGTACCCCATCTAGCAAAGTTGCTAATTTTAATCTCTTTCCGGTGCCTGGTATGGACAGTTCTAGGGGCACAGTTATGGGGTCAATGAGCCCACTTACCAAGGGGTCATCCTCGTAGTCACTTTCAGCCGCCTCTGAGTCATCATTCGTTGGAGTTGGAGCTCGACCCTCTGGCCCATGGGCCCTGGGAAGCTCTACAAACTCCTTGAACCTCATTGGCTACTCCCTTAGGTTTGTTGTAGCTTTCGTGGGTCTCCCGGTGGATTGACGGTCTCCCCTCTTCACTGGCACTTTGCTGCGGCAGTCGACTGCTCGGTGCCCCTCCTTTCCACATTTGAAGCAAGCAGTGGAGTGGGGTGTTGCTGGCGAAGTGTGGGCGGTTTCTCCTCTCCTCTCAGACTGCGGCTTGAAGGTCATTCTCACTGGGCAGTGTTGGTGTTTGCGTTGATCTATTTCCACCTCCTCTGCCAATAGGCACCAATCGTACAATTGCCCTGGTGCTCTGCGGACCATACAGGCATTGTACAGATCTTCATTCAGTCCATCCTGGAAACAGCTTACCAGGATGTCCCCTGGCCAGTTTAAACGGATGGCCAGCTATCAGAACTCCTCCATGTATTCAGCTACCAGCCATCGTCTGTTTCACCGTTTTTATGTGGTTGCGGGCTTTCCAGTTTGCAAGACGGACTTTGAAGCAACAGCGGAGAGCTGCCATGAACTGGTTAAAATTTCTTAATTCTGGAGTGTTGCAGTTGTACAGGGTCACCATCCAGTCAGCGGCAGTATCTTCCAATGCCAGGGTGACCACCCTGACTTTCTCCTCATCCGTGGACAGCATTCTCTCGTATATCTGCATATAGGTCTGCAGGGCAAGGAAGAACCCCAATCCTTTGGGATTCCCGTCAAATTTCACCCCCAATGGAATTGGCTTCACCTCCGCAGGCTGGGGTGGCCCTTCTCTGGGTCTTTGGGGAGGTCGTGCTCGCCGTAGCACTGCCACGGGGGAGTAGCCCCCGCTGCCACCTCAGGCACTGCTGGCTCTTCTTCATCAGCTCCTTCCTCCGCATCTTCCTCCGGCCCTGGGTGCCCCTTCAACTGGGCTTTTAATTCCTTGAAAGATTCTCTCACAGACTCCATGGTTTGCTTTAAGACTGCTTCCATCAGCTCCGATTTTAGATCCGCTTTTTCATTTTCGGGAGGGGTAGGCACCAGATCTTTCTTTTTTTAGTTTTTATTTTCTCCGCCTCATATGAGGGTTACTTTCTGAGCCTTTCCTTCCCAGTCCTCTTTCTTTCCAACCCTGAGCAACCACCTTGCCCGATCTCCTTCTGCCGAGGGTCCAGCCTCCTTCAACTCCCTGTAGGTGCCTTCCTCAGGGTCTGCCAGAGCGACCTCTCCGCTCCAGGTCTCAATTTCGCCCTCTTCCATTCTGCTGCTAGGAAGGGACAAGTCAGTTGCGAACCTTCTCGGTAGGGCAGTTGCGTCTCCGGGTTGGGCACTATGCAGATCTCGCCTTATGTAAGGACCTACCTCATCTAAGCTTCCCCAAAAAGCAGAACTCTTGAAACAGGCATTGTCCCAAAAGGAGCTTTTATTAGGGGGCTAGTGATAGCAGGTAAAACAAGGCGAGATCTGAGGAAAAACCCGCACAGGCAGTATATTAAAAGCAATATTATTGCTCCTTCCCCCAGAGTCTCAGTATTCATCTGAATTCCAGCCAATCCACAGGTGGCATAGTGTTTTGGTAACTGGCTCCATTGGCACGCTCTTCAAGGTCACTCTCACTTTTGTTTCCTTCTGGCTCCAAGTGCAAATCATCTCCTAGATAAGGGTGATGAATTCCTTCTCCTGGGGAAAGGGCATAGTGGCAAGACAGTGCAAAGCATCCCCAAAGTATCCCCCCTCCCAACAGAATGGCAGGCTCAAAAAAATGGTTACAAAAGCAGGTAGAACTATAAGGAGGGAAACAATACATTTCTTTGGGGACCTGACACCACCAGTCAATTGCAAAAGGTGGCTTTACTTGGAACAGCTTCTATCCTTTGACGATATCTGTAACGCCATCAAATATCCACATGTGCCTATCCCAGGTCCTTGGTAAGGACTCAATAGGTAGACAAAAATGCTAAATCCACTCGGGACATCTGGCTAACTGGGCGACCATCATCATCGTCATTGTCATAATCATCCCCTGCATTTCCACTTCCATCACTGGTCAATAAGAGATGTGGCTTCAATTTTGGTTTTATTTATAAAACAACCCCATTTGACTTTTTCATTTGCTGATATAAATTCTTCTCCCAAAGTTGTATTTATCAAATGTTTTATATCTTTTTTCTGATTTTTTTTGCAAACATTTTGATTCAATTTTTTTTCAAATAGTGAAAGATTCTCTTTTTCTGAGGAGGATTAGCCCCATTTATATTCCATGTTACATATTTGTAATGCTATTTAGGCAAAGAAACTATCAAAATCTTTATCTATGGTTCCCATCTCCATAGCCTGTTCTATATCTTGGAGTTGTTGTTGAATATCTGTTTTTTCTGAACCAATTCCAGTTGTGTCCTATGTGTAGTAATGAAGTTTTTTGATCCAAATTCAATCTAAATCTTTGTTGGTGCAAAGTAGAGTTCACTCTCTCCAATTTATCCTAAAGAAATGGGACCTTTCTTTTTAAAAGTTCTGTTAAAAATGAGTAATCCTTTCTTTTTTTCCAAAACAATTATGTTTACCATCAATCCCCAACTTTGATTCAAGGTGATTAATATCTATTCTTTTGTGCTCCTCCTCAGAAAATAAACCAAAACATCTTTTGTCAGACCTGCCTCAGCTTGATCTTCTAAGTCAGAGTTCCCCAACCTTTTCGGCTTAGTGGATTGGCGAGGAGGGGAGAGGTGATGATTCCGCGTGAGCTGTAGGCAAGCATATGCACATGCTGCCTGCGCAAATGGAGAACATGTGGTCACCCATTGCTTACGTGAGAGGGGATGCATGCATGCGCTCACCCACCACTTCGATGGCCCGGTTGGGAAAGACTCAAGGCCCGGTAGTGGGCCTCAGCCCGAGGGGTTGGGGATCCCTGCTCTAAGTGAGAATGATTCTTTTTTTTGGTAACAAATTTTATTAGTTTTCCAATTTTAACATCAAAGTATTTAGAAAGCAACGTGGTGACTGGGTAATCAATAATTCAATAACACCATTTTTAGTACATATCTCAGGTTACATTGTCAAAAATTCCTTCTCTATTTCCCATTAACATTTGATATAACATGGTTAAACTAATAAATTTCTA
Organism: Azemiops feae; assembly: GCA_023970755.1. NCBI lineage: Eukaryota > Metazoa > Chordata > Lepidosauria > Squamata > Viperidae > Azemiops > Azemiops feae. The sequence goes on from JALGBA010000018.1 coordinate 1,528,298, forward strand.
GCCATAGCAAGCACAATTAAAGCATTTACCAATCTATCTTTTGTTTATACATATCCATATCCTGTTTTTAAGTTTCACCTAATTCTTAATTTCTAATTACAGTATTCCAATTTTAACCTTTAACATCCATAGTATTCAAATTTCTGGTAACCCAAATTTCCTTTATTTCACTACACAAAAGTTATGATATCTAAAATACACATTTACTTACTTAAATATATTCTATTTTTATTTCATAGACATTTTCTAATTCTCATCCTGATACATCACAGCTTACTAATAGAGTAACCTTTATTGTCTCAAATCCATCCATCATCTATATTTTCTGGGCTAAGGGTATTTCCTGATATCAATTTCCATTTCCCTTATAAATCTGTACCCTAATTATTAAGTCAATTAATCCAACAACATTTGAATCTAATAGTCATATTTCCCTTCATCTCCAAGTCTCCCTTTAGCCCATTAGTCGAGACTTTAGGATCTCTCTTAGTAAGTCAGAAGGCCCCATTTTTTAAACCTAACTCTAGCTTTCTTTTTCTGCCAACCAGGTTTCCATACCCATATCTTTAAATTATCAAATAGGTCTCCTTTCATTCTGGTATATGTTACTTGAATCAAAGGAGACCGTCTAGTCATCAACTTTTCAAAAGAACTGGTCCATTTATAATCATTAAGTTGTTGCCCTGGTAATTCAAGTCTCGATGTCTGTTCTAGTGTTTTTATCTTCAATTCGGTCTGGTCTTCGTCTTCCTCAGGTTTCTTCTGGTTTAGGTAAAATGTCATGTCCAATTTTATAGTTATTGATTGATTAACTAGGTTTTCAATGTGTTGTCCTCATTGATCTTTAGCATCCTCTATTTTGGTATTACTTTGTTCCACTTCTGTTACTTTTTGAGTTGTAGGTTCTTTGGCTGCAATCAGGATTTGATTGTCAGAATTTTCAATATATTGTTGTTGTTCCTTAGAATCCTCTGCCTTAGTATTGATTTCTCCCACTTCTGTTGTTTTCTGGGTTGTAAATTCTTTAGTTGGAGTCTGGATTTCAGTTTGTAGGTTCAAGCTGGCGCCTTTGTCTTTCAGTCTGGATTTAATTATCTCAGTAACTTCAAGGATTTTTTCAAGTATAAGTTTATAGTCAAGGAAAGTTTGCTGCTGGTCCCCCTCCATTTCTGAAATATTTGTAGATAGTCCTTTTGTTGTTGTTGTTGTTAGTTGCAAAGTCGTGTCCGACCCATCGCGACCCCATGGACAACGTTCCTCCAGGCCTTCCTGTCCTCTACCATCTTCTGGAGTCTATTTAAGCTCATGCCTACTGCTTCCGTGACTCCATCCAGCCACCTCATTCTCTGTCGTCCCCTTTTTCTATTGCCCTCAATCTTTCCCAGCATTAGGCTCTTCTCCAGTGAGTCCTTCCTTCTCATTAGGTGGCCAAAGTACTTGAGTTTCAACTTCAGGATCTGGCCTTCTAAATAGCAGTCAGGGTTGATCTCCTCTAGGACTGACCAGTTTGTTCGCCTTGCAGTCCAAGGGACTCGCAGGAGTCTTCTCCAGCACCATAGTTCAAAGGCCTCAATTCTTTTGCGCTCAGCCTTTCTTATGGTCCAACTTTCACGGCCATACATTGCAACTGGGAAAACCATGGCCTTGACTATACGTACTTTTGTTGGCAAGGTGATGTCTCTGCTTTTTAGTATGGAGGCTAATTTTTTAAGCAAGAGTCAGTGAATGTTCACCTCCACAGTTCTTAAGAGCCAGTTTCAGCTCCCAGCTGCAGCTTTTTATCTTTAGATAGTACCAAGGCCACATCTAGGTTGTAAACAGATCTCTTTGCCAGGGATATTCACTTGCTATACCAGGCTTCACCACAAGATGTCCCCGGTGGCCTTTAGAATCCTTTTCAAACAGGCTAGATTTTTATCCAGTTTTTTCCCCAAGTAGTTAAAATAGCCAGTTCCCATGAAAGTAGGAACTTTTTGGGATCCAGAAAACATGTAAGTCCAATTACTTAAATATATTTTTCAAGGTTTCATCTCCCCAATGTAGGCAGCCGCTGCCATTTTAGAGGGTGGGAGAAAGACGTTCCCTTCCCTCTCTCCTCACAGGGGGAAGCAATTTCATAGAGCTTTTACAGGAAAAAATATTTGGGGTAAAAAGAAGGTAGGGTCTCACCCAGTTCCTCTGTGGTGCTTTCAAGTGCTTAGTTGTGAGTTTGGCCTCGGCTGGAAACGGCATTAATGATGGGCCATGTGGATGGCTGATCTTTTCTCTGTCGGTCCGAAGAGCTGCTCCAGATCAAATGGAAGGGCTACCGCCCTTCCGCGATCAGTCGGAGGTCCTCTTCCCTGCTCGTCGCCCCTCCAACCCGACTTTCGACCCCTTTCAGGGTCCCCTGGCGAGAGAAAACCGGACGGTGGAGGGAGCGATCGCCCCGCACGTCCGCCAGCGCCGCGATCTGGAACCAAAAGCCTAAGTGAGAATGATTCTTAATTCCATTTGTTGTGAAAGGGATAATTTAATACAGGTCAAGTGAATTACAGTAATGCAAAGCCAGAACTAAGATTTGCATGCCAAAATCACTAAGTTCTACTCTCCCCTCTTGTCTGCCTCTTGCCCACCAATCAAGTTTTTGCAAGATGTTTCTGTAACAACCAATGAGTCCAGGTTGGTATGCGGGTCTCCCTTCTTGCAGATGGGTGACCTGGGAGCGGCATCTCGAGGAGGCTTCTATTTTTGGTTCACCCCCCCCAAGCATCCCCTTCCTTCATTCACCTACAGTTCATGGCAGTCTGTCACCGCATAATAGTGAGGCACAAACAAGCATAAGGTGGCAACTTGACATTCTGCCCTCCTTGGAAAAAGGATGTTAGTCCTGGAAATGGAAAGAGCAACAAAGAGATTAATATTTAGCATGGCTTATCAGGATATTGGGCATGGAATCTATGCAAGATTATAGGTGTCTGCACCTGTTGGGCGGCCACCCATTTGGCTTCAGAGGAAGGAGAAATGTTTCCAAGAAATCAGGTATTGGAGTTTGCCCCTATTTGTCCATGAGTATAAAATTTCCTTCACTTCAAAATGTTGCTCAATGAGTTTGAGAAGAGGAGGGGTCTCTGTAAGCGGGAGGTTTTGGCCACTTTAAACAGACTACAGTGGAAAATGGGGTGAATCCTCCTAAAGTTCTTTGGTGATTTAAGTTCAACAGTTACTGGGTTAATAATCCTTATAATGGAGAAAGGGCCACAAATTTAGAACCAAGCTTTTTCTAAGGTTGTCTAGATTGCAGATATTTGGTAGACAGATAAACTTCATCCCCCACATGAAATTCCTTTTGCGGGGCTCTCTCTTTGTCAGCATATTTTTTACAAATTTTTCTAGCTTCATCTAATGCCTGGTAGATCACTGGCCAAGTAGTTTGCAATTGCTTTATCCACTCTGTTAGGGAAAGGCATTTAGGCACTTCTTAGTTCCGGCATGGCTACAAAGTCTCTACCAGTTGCAACCTGGAAAGGAGCAAAGTCAGCAAACATAGCTGCTGTGTGCTATATTGTTATATGTTAATTCTACAAATGGGAATAGTTCTGTCCAATTGTCTGACTGGTAATTGTTATAACATCGAAGGTATTGTTCCAATACACTGTTGGCACATTCACAGGCACTGTTAATTTGAGGATGGTGCGAGGAACTTAGACCCTGAGTGGTTCCCTAATAATTTCAAAAATTCCTGCCAAAAATAAGAAGTGGATCGGCACTCCATGGTCAGTTATGATCCTTTCGGGAGCCCCATGATAAATGTGTTGGACAGTTTTGCCAGAGTTTGTGCAGAGGGGATCTTTGGGCATGCTACAAAGTGTACTTGTTTGAAAAAGAGATCGGTGGTAACCCAAAGTACAGTGTTCCCAGAGCTTTCCAAACATTCAACAATGAAACACATGAAGATTTCTTTCCAGGGTGCTGAGGGATTAGTCACCTGCTGCAATAGTCCTTGCTGCTTGCCCACTACCCTTTTTACAGCAGCACACATAGGACAACTAGCTATGTAGCTGACTGGTAAGTAGAATTTACTGCCCACCCATGCTAGTCCATCACACATGCACATGTTTTTCTTATTCTTAAAAAAAATCATTAGTCTTGAAGCAGGGCTGCTTTTATTCCTAAGACTTGTGTTCTCAGCTACACTGGGCTACATTGTGGGTTGGACTCTGTTGATAACCAGCATCTTTATTTGAGTGAAAGGGATGATGGTGTCTACTATCTCCTCCCTGGAATTATTATATTGGGGTGTTCTGGACAAGTCATCTGCTAGAAAATTCTTTCCTCCCAGTAAGTACTTTAACATAAAGTTAAATCGATTGAAGTATTGCACCCTCCTCACTTGTTTAGGGGACAGCTTTCGGGGGGATTTCAGTGCTTCAAGATTTTTATGATCAGTCCAGACCTCGAAAGTTTCCTTGGTCCCATCTAGGAAGTGTCGCCATGTGAGTAATGCCCATCTCACAGCATAAGCCTCTTTTTCCCAAACCATCCATCTACGTTCCACTTCAGACAATTTTTTTGAAAGTGTAAGCACGTGGTTGCAGTTACCCGTTGGGGTCTTCTGCAGAAGGAGTGCCGCAACCACTATGTCACTTGCATCTGCCTGGATGACAAAAGGCTTATTGGGTTCTGGGTGTTTTAGAATTGGTTCAGCAGTAAAAAGTCTCTTTGAGTTTCTCAACAGCCGCTTGGCATTCCGTGGACCAATTGAGGGGGGGTTGTGGGTTTAAGTTTTCCTCCCCCTTTAGTTTTTAATAAGTAGGTTAGCAATAAAACAATTTGAGCAAAAGCAGGAATTAATTGTCTACAGAAGTTTGCAAAACCCAGGAAGCTTTGCAATTGCTCATGGGTGCAGCTCCCATTGAAGTACTGCTCGCACCTTCTCTGGAACCATCTCTACTCCCTCATGGGAGACCCGGTAGCCTAGGTAGTCCAATTTAGACCAAGACTCCCTTGAAAAATACTCATGCAGGAACTCATTAAGTAGTTGCATGAACATTCCACCAAAAGGAAGAACCCTGAATTGGCAGCAACCAAAGGGGCAATTGAACGCAGTCTTCCACTCGTCCCCAGCTTTTATCTGCACCTGGTAATATGCTTCTCTCAAGTCCAGCTTAATAAAGATTTTGCCTTTAGTTAGATGGGTCTACATGTCCTTCGTCAGGGACAATGGGTACATGTTTTCCATGCAAATGCCATTGAGCCCGCTATCATCTACACATAGTCTTAGGGATCCATCTTTCTTTTCACGGAATAATATGGGCGCTGCCATGTGGGATTTCGCGGGCTGTATGAATCCTCTATCTAGATTTTTAACAATGAACTCTGAGTGCATCCAACTTCTTGAGTTGAGCTTAGGCTTGGGGAACTTAGTTCTGGGTAGAATCTTGATGGTGCAATCTGTGGGACGGTGGAGAGGTAGTTGGTCTTATTCCCACTCACTGAAAACTTCTGTAAGGTGCTGGTATATTTCTGGGATGGGGGAGCCCTCCCCAACACTCTCTGAGCAGGGCAATTTGTCCCCTCGCCACCTATACTGGCGGAGGGAACGTACTTGTAAAGTTTCACTTCCTCAGCCTCCTTCCAGCCTGGGTGAAATTTTAACAGTGAAATTTTAGGCCTTTTCCTGCCCAGTCTGCTGTCAGATTTCACTTCTCCAACCATGCAAACCCCAAGATTAATGCTTTATCCATATTTGGCGCCAGGATAAAGGTTATGTTCTCCATATGGATCCTAATCTTCATTTCCATGGGCTCTGTTAGAAACCTGGCAGGGCCTTCCCCCTGCTAATGAACTGTCTGTTGGGATGTTCCTGGCACTTTTAGTTTACTGAGTTGCGTTCCAAGGCCCTCCGTTATGGATGGGCTTTTAAGGCAGCAGGTATACCCAGAGTCTAATAAAGCTGCTAATTCTACTTTCAACCCTTTATTTATTCATTCATTCATTCATTCATTCAATAATAATAATAATAATAATAATAATAATAATAATAATAATAATAATAATAATAATAATAATAATAATAATTATTATTATTATTATTATTATTATTATTATTATTATTATTATTATTATTATATCAAAAATTCCATTTCTGTATTGAACAGTGTGTTGTGTAGGTATAAAATATTAGAATATAATAATCATCACATTCATCGTTATCAAAATACAATCATATATTAAAAAATAGCAATCATATTATTAAAAATAGTATTTTTCACATTGACATTAATTGTATGACAATCAAAACATTTTCTAATCCGCTATAGATCTTCCTCATATAATCCACATTTTCTCATATTTCCAACTTTCTAACCTCTGTTTCTGTCAGCTAACCATTGGTAAAACAAATCCCATGTCATATAGTATTCAGTTTCTTCTTTTTCTTTAATTTTTAACGTTAACCTATCCATTTCTGCGCACTCCAGTATTTTTTTAATTATATTTCCCTCTGTAAGGGTTTCTTCATTTTTCCAATGTTGTGCATATACTATTCTAGCTGCTGTTAATATATGTAAAACTAAATATGTAGTACCTTTATTATAGTTTTCGGGTAACATGCCCAATAGGAATATCTCTGGTTTTAAATCTATATGTTGTTTTATCATTGCTTCCAACCATAGATGTATTTTCCCCCAATATTTTTTTGTTTTGGGACATGTCCACCACATGTGATAATACGAGCCTGGTATTTGATTACATTTCTAGCATTTAACAGATTTATCTTTGTACATATTCGCTAACCTTGCAGGTGAAAGGTGCCATCTGTAAAACATTTTATAAAGATTTTCTTTATACGCTGTTGACATTGTAAGTTTATAGTTCCTGTCCCACAGTTTCTGCCATTTATCTAATTCTATTACATAGCCGAAATTCTTGGCCCATGTTATCATTATCTCTTTTACTTTTTCTTCTTCCAGTTTAGTACTTAATAAATAATTGTATATCATTTTAATTAATTTCTCATATATCCTCATTAGCATCTGATCCAATTTAGTTGGTTCTTTATAAAAACCGTATGTCTTCCTGTCTTTTTCATATCTGGATTGTATCTGTAACTGTGGCCACCATGATAGATCAATCCCTAGTTCTTGTTTAGTTTTGAGTTTCCCCTTTTCGTTTAGTAAATCATTGTATCTTATAATTTTTTTCATATTAATTACATTAGGATGTATTAGCACCTCCATTGTAGATAACCAGACTGGTATTTTCAAATACTGTTGTTGTTTATTTTTTGTCCATACTAGAGTCATGCATTCCTAATATAATGTCTTTGAAGGTGGCTATGTATCTCACTCTTCCCATACCATAAGAAAGCATGCCATCCCAATTGGAGATCATGACCCTCCAGTGTCAACAATCTTATATTCCTCAGATTAATCCATTCTTTTACCAATGTGAGTACTGATGCTTGAGATATAGCTCCCAATCCGGAAGGCCAAAGCCTCCTCTATTTTTGGCATCTTGTAACATTTTTACATTTATTCTCGCTTTTTTGCCTTGCCATATAAATTTTAATATCATTTTATTTAATTCTTTGAAGTATTTTTTTTCTAGTCTTATTGGAATTGTCTGAAACAGGTACAGTAATCTTGGCAAAATATTCATCTTAATTGTAGCTATTCTACCCAACAAGGACAGTTGTAGGTTTTTCCAGTTTTCCAAATCTACTTTAATTTGCACTTTCAATTTATCATAGTTATCTTCTTTGATAGTTACACATCTTGCTGTTAATTGAACTCCTAGATATTTAACTTTCTTTGCAATCTGCATATCCATAATCTTTGCAAATTCTCTTGTTTATCCGTAAAGTTTTTAACTAATATTTTAATTTTTATTTTCAATCCTGCAACTGCATCATATTCTTCTATTTTCTCAATTAGTTTAGGTCCTGTTTCTTGTGGCTCTTCTAAAATGAACACTAAGTCATCAACAAATGCCTGTAGTTTATACGCCTTCTTTATTTTCATACCTTTTATTCCACTATCTTGCCTAATATTTCTGTTTAACACCTCTAGAGTTAATATAAATAGCAAAGGCGATAGAGGACATCTTTGCCTTGTACCCTTAGTTATATTAAAGTTTTCTGTTAAGTCCCCATTTATAATCACCTTTGTTGTTTGTTTATGGTATATTGTCTTAATCATGCTAATAAATTTCTCTCCGAAGTCCATATACTTTAATTGTAAAAACATAAATTGCCAATTCACGTTGTCAAATGCCTTATGTGCGTCAAGGAAAATCAGTGCTATTTGCTTTCCAGGATGCATCTCATAGTATTCCAATGTGTTCAAAATCATCTGCATATTATTTTTAATTTGCCTCTTAGGTAGAAATCCATTCTGATCTACGTGTATAAAGTCATTTAAGAACCTTTTCAATCTCTCTGCTATTATTGAGGCGTAGATTTTGTAGTCTACATTTAACAATGATATTGGCCTATAGTTTTTTATTTGTAGTAAATCAGAGTCTTCTTTGGGTATCAGTGTTATATTCACTTCCATCCATGTTTTAGGTATCTTTGCTTCTGATAATGCTTCATTATAGACTTCAAGCATAGATGGGCCTAATGTGTCTTGTAAATGTTTATAAAATTCTGCCGGTAGGCCATCTGGCCCAGGTGTTTTGTTATTTTTTGTCTCCTATTTGCTTCTGTTAGCTCCATCATTGTTATTCTTTCATTCAGCATGGTCTTCATTTCTTCAGACACTTTTGGCAATTTAGCTTTTTCCAGGTATTGTTTATTTTATCTTCTGATATTTTCTCTTGGCTATATAAGTTTTCATAGAATTCCTTTATTATTATTTTTTTAGCTTCATTTTGGTATTGAATAGTACCAGTCTCATCTCTCAATCTTTGTATCAACTTCTTTTCTTTCTCTTTTTTAAGTCTGTATGCCAGCCATCTTCCCGGCTTATTTGCATTTTTTAAAAAAATCTGTTTTGTTGCTTTGATTTTTTGTGCCAATTCCTCTTTCTCTAATATATTTAATTTATGTTTTACTAATTCCATTTGGTTTTTGCAGTTCTTTCTGTAATTCTAGTTCTAATCTTTTATATTCTTCTTCCAACCCTTTTTGTTTTTGCTTTTTCTCCTTGTTCTTCCTTTCTATATAAGAGATGGCTAGTCCTCTAAAATACGCTTTGGCAGTGTCCCATACATTTTGCAAGGACGTTTCTCCATTTTTATTCTCTTTAAAAAAGAGATCCATTTCTTTCTCCCTTCTTTGTATAAACGCCTTATCTTTTAGTATTGACTGCTTTAATGTCCATCTTGGTTTTCTTATTTGTCCTTTCCATTTAACTTTAATTGGGTTGTGGTCTGCCCAGGTGTTTGGCTCCAATTCTACTTCTTGTATATTTTCTTGTAGCTCCAATGACATCCATATCATGTCAATTCTCGACCATGATTTGTGCCTGTTTGAATAGAAGGTATACTATTTTTTCTCTGGTTTTAATTCTCTCCATACATCTTGTATTCCTATTTCTTCTACTATTTTAAAAAAGGTCTTTGGTAGAGTTCTCCTAACTTTTTGATTTATTTTTATAGTCCAATTTTACATCAACAATCCCACAATATAAATATTATCATATTCCATTTCTAAAATTTTCTTATGTAATTGTTCATAAAAGACTTCTTGTTTACTATTTGATGCATATATTGCTGTTATATGTCCGTTTATAATTTATTATTGCTTCCACCATCAAAATTCTCCCCTCTTCTTCGTTTTTATAGATTTGTTTTGATTTTATTGTTTTTTTAATGTATAGAGCCACCCCTCTTTTTTTCTGTTGTGCTAAGGAAGCATATAATTTCCCACATTTGGGGTTTTTCAGTAGTTTGTACTGTTCATCTTTAATATGTACTTCTTGAAGGCAAATCAAATCTAAATTCAAGTTTTTTAATTTATTTTTTAAAAATGTCCTTTTCACTACTGAGTTCAGTCCATTAACATTCACTGATAGTAAAGTGATTTCTTCCTCCATCATTTCACTTATAAGTAGGTCTAGCTGTCCTGGTGGTTCTTATTTCTCTCTGTTCCTTTGCTCTAGTTCCTTCCCGTTCTGCTCTTTCTTTTTGTTCCATTTCACTTTCTTTTAACTGTACAGCTCTCTCTCCAATCGGTTCTTCTTGTCCCTTATCATCCATTTTCACTCTTTTCTTCTTTTTTTCCTCCATACCAAAATGATAGTCATAAAATTCTGTTGCCTTGTCTATTGAATCTAGCCTATATCTTTTCTCATGCCAAGTCACCAATAGTCCTTCAGGTATCAACCATCTAAAGTTTATATCATATTTGATCAGTTTTCTTGCCAGAAATTGGTGTTGTCTCCTTATATCTCTCACTCTTCTAGGTATCTGTTTTAAGATAACTATTTCTTTCTCTTTGTAAACTATTGGCTTTCCTTTTACTCTTTGGAATATTTCCATTCTAATCTTCTTCAAAAATCTAACATGTATTTCTCTGGGGAGTTTATTCCTTGCATAACTTGTGTGAACTCGGAAAATTTCATCCATCTCAGGTAACGCCTCCTGTTTACTCAGTTCCAACACCTCAGCCAGCAACTCTCCCATTTTATCGGCAAGAGCTTCCCCTTTCTCTTCTTCTACATTTTGAAATCTCAAAAAGTATTCAGCCTTCTCCATTTCTAAAGATATTACTATTCCCTCAAGGCTCTTATCTGCCTGAGTCAGTCTCTGATCTATTTCCTCCACCTTTTTCTCAGTTTGTTCTGATTTTCTTCTATCTACTTAATTCTTTCTTCATTTTTAGTCATTATTTGTTGAATATTTTCTACTTTATCATCCACTTTTTGTTTTCTTTCCTTCATCTCTTCATGTAGTTTGGTTATTGATTCCTGAATTGATTGAAACATCATTTTTGTTTCCACTTGCATCACGTTTATTTTCTCCTGTTGCAAAATATTATCCAGAGATCTTTGACTGACCGGACTCGAAGCTGCTGCTGATATTGCTAAGGAGGGGACTGATGTAGTTTTCTTCATCTTTAAATATTAACAAATAAAATCAACAACAATTTCGCAACATACTCCCAGATATTCCACAGTCCCCCACCCAATTGCCTCCCAGCTTCAATAAATTCCTTATGTCGACAATCTCACTACCAGATCCCTCTGTCACTCTTATTACAACTTCTGTCTGGAGAACCTATAGTATATTAATCCAAGAGTTCTTTTAAATATGGTTCTTCACCCTTCTCTTCTTTATAATAATAATATGTAGAAATATTATATGAAATTATTTATAGTCCACAAAGTCCCAAATATATCTCTAAATATCTTTTGTGAAATAGACCAAAACGTCCTTTATGAACCGTCTTCAACTCTTCTTCTCTTCCTCTTTGACGAATCTTATATCAGAAATTATTTGTAATCCACAAAGGCCCACTGTGTCCTCAACAATCTTTCACAAAATAACCCAAGAGTTTTTCTATAACTATTTTAGTCTCTTCTTCCTCTTTAACAAATATCATATCAAAGATTATTTGTAGTCCATCAAAGCCCATCAAAGTTATTTATAATCCATCAAAGTCTGGCAGGTCTCTATATTTTCCAAGTCTCTATATTTTACAAACCTAAAAAAAAAAAAATTCTATTTAGCCTGAAAGCAACTTCCTGCTGTTTCCCAGCTTCAGCCTGCTTGATTGTTTATTATTTGTTAGAGCCAGAGAGCTGCTAGGTTCATACAATCATACTGCTTCTACTCTTTGTTCCAGCTTTCCAGACTAAACAATTTGCTGGTGCCAAAGTTAGTTATTATTTACAGTTTCCACTCCAATCTACACTTCATGTTCAACGTCAACCACTTTCACTTCTTGATATCTTTCTCTGCCAATAAGGACCAGTATATGGTACACTTTCTGCTTTCCTCTATTTTAGTTTCTTTTTATTTAGTTTTAAAGTTTTAAACTTTCTTTTATAAAGTATAAATTGTCCAACTTCTAGCTCTTATTCCAAACCTTATTGAAAAAAGAAAAACAAGAATTCAATCCCATTAATTTCTTAGTCTCTCTGTTTTTTTATTTTACTTAAAAGGGAGTAATAAATCCTTCATATTTCCGTCCTCTTAATGACTTCACAGCCTAATCGCCACCATGTCCAGAGGTGAAAGATTTAAAATCCCACCTCTTTCTTTTTTAATCCCACTCTCAGCCAGATCCAATGTTAAGGGAGAACAAAATCTTTTCTAACAGAGATCAGAAAAATCTCACCCAGAGCAAACACACCATTCTTCAAACTTCTTCTTGTATCTTTCCGGTCGGGCTGCCACGGCTTCTGACAGGCACACAATGGCCGTCTGTCACACCTCGCCGGTCTGAGAGCTTCTCTGTTCCCACAGGAAATTGCGATGTCCCTGCAGTCCGCAGAGTTCCTCTCTTCTTCACTAACCCCTACAGGGTTGGCTAGGGTCTCTCCAGACCCCAGGGCAAGGGAATTTTGACGATTTTTACGGAGCCCCGTGAAAGATCGTCATGTTGCCACGACGCTAGCCATGCCCCCTTTCAACCCAGAGGAAGCTACTTTCAACATGTGGAGCAAGACCACCTTGTTGGCTACTTCGTCCTCCAGGGCCATGATAACGCAGTTCACCTTGGTTTCATTGTCTGGGAAGTTCTGGCCATGGTGTGCCATGAAGTTCCAAAGTTGAGTGAGGACGTACCCAACTGCTCTCCATCTCCGCCAAATCTCACTTTCAGCTCTGGGATCCTATGCTCATCTTGCCTCTCTGGCCCTGCGGGGACTGGGGGTGGTGGGGTGACCAGCTGGATCATTGGCGCTGGTGCCTGTGCCTGTGCAGGAGCAGGCTGCTCTAGAGGGTGATGGACTATGAGTTCCCTTCACATTTCTTCGATGAGTTCAATCCTCTGGTCCATGGTTATGTCAGGAGCTCCCTTCTGGGGTTGCCATAGGTTGTATTGCCCCCCTTCTATTGGCATGGCTTGGCTCTGATCCCTCTAGTGATGGACATCCCTGCTGGCGACTCCTCCGACTTCCCGTTGGAGGTTCCTTCCATTTCTTGGGGGATGGGGGTAGAGTAGGATTCCCTGTGGCTGTCTCAGGGTGGGCACTGGGCTATACCGTGACTTGCCGGTTCCTCCTTTGGACTGGTAGAGTTTTTGGCTCCTCTCCCAGGTCAGGGCTTTCATGGCTTCCCTCTAGTCCCATTGTGAAACCTTCCCGGCTTCCAGCTCCACTTGGTCTTTGCCAGAGCTAACTATGGTTCTAAAAATTACAAATTCCCCATGGTAGGTTAATCCTCTGGGTGGATTAAAAAATGCTGGTTTAATATCAGACCTATCTTAGCTTGACCCTCTAAGTAAGAACGATCTTTAACTCCATCTGTTGAGAAAAATATAGTTTAATAGAGGTCAAGTGAATTACAATAGTACAAAGCCAGAACTGAGATTTGCATGTCAAAATCATTACGTTCTGCTCCCCCATGTTGTCTGCCTCTCACTGCCCATCAATCAAGTTCTTGCAAGGTGTTTCTACAACAACCAGTCTGAGCCCAGGTTGATATGTGGCTACCCCTTCTTGCAGCTGGGTGACCTTGGAGCAGCATCTCAAGGCGACTTCTACTTTCGGTTTCCCCCCAAGCATCCCCCTTCCCCACAATTCATGGCAGTCTGTCACTGCATAATAGTGAGGCACAAGCAAGCATAAGGTGGCAGCTGACATATTTTGGAATTTTCTTTTATAATGCATAAGCTGAATTAATGTACATTTTGATAGTTTCGGTTCCCATTCTTTTTTCATCCCAGTCTGATAATTTTGATAGTGCTTGACCGTTTTATATCCTTATCAGCATGTTCAGGAATCCCTTGGAATGTTAGGTAAAACTCTTTTCTCTGAGCCAATCAATGTTAGCCTCCATTCTATTTTCAACAAGATCCATTCTATCATTCACTTGTTTAACATCTGCAATAGGCTTTTGTAGTTCATTGGCAATTTTTTCCCCAGGGTTCAGATTTATTTTCCATAGAGTGTATTACTTATGCAACTTTTGTAGTAAATTCTTCAGTATTGCTTTAATGACACTATCTCCAGACTATCCCCTTTAAGCCGTTCTTGTAGCCCTTCTCCCCCCTCCCACTCCCCCCCTCCCCCTCCTCTTCCTCCTCCTCCTTCTCCTCTACAAAACACAACCTTTATTATCGGCTACCAGATAACACTCTAATGGAAAAAAGTAAAAGTGTAACTATAAATATATAAGTAAAAGTAAAGTCCACCTGATGTATTAAGTTATAGTTATTTAGAAATCCAGTCAAATCAGCAGAGAGAGAAAAATCTCAATATAATGTAACAGCTTAGTCCCAAAGAAAGCAATCTGAAGTCCATACTTTTGACTTTCTGCTTTATATCAACTCCACCAATTGGAGATTTTTAAGAAGAGACTAGACTGTCACTTGTCTGAAATGGTATAGGTTCTCCGGCTTGAGCAGGGGGCTGGACTAGAAGATCCCCAAGGTCCCTTCCAGCTATATTCTATTCTATATAAACAAATTAATTATACACAAAAACAAAGACAGTTTCAAAAATATTGAAAAGTTCCAAGAGAAAATCCACTCTGTAGCCAAAGAAAGCCTCCCATAAATGTAAAAAAAAAATGTAAAAATGTATTAGCAGATCAGTTCTAGTGTTTAAATACATGTGGGTTGCATTGCAGCAGTGAACTGTTGTCATCCCATCTCCCAACCAGTCATTTAGCGAGCAGTCACAAAATTCTTCATTTCATGACTTTACTGCAAGCATTGGCTGTCCAGAAGTTGTCTAGTCAGTTTCACAAATTTTCCTTGATCTCGATTATTCTTCAGGCTCCAAGGAACATGCCTGAGCCTTAACCATCTGCAAACATGAGCTCAGAGACAAAAAGGAGCTCCTTCAACTTGCTATTTCCCCACTGGAAGTCCCAAATTGCTAACATTATTGAAACATCAACCAGTGGATGTACAAATAATAAATCTGTACATGCTATAATACAACTAACACAGCAATTAGACTTGTCTCAGTGCAGCAAAACAACAACATGCAGTCCATCCAGTGTTGTTGTACTCTTGTGGGAGTATGCCAGAGAAGTTTGAAAAAGCCCAAGATCAATTTTTGACTTTCATAACTCAGTGTGCATTGTATGTGTGAGCTCTGCCAGCAGAATTTACTCCAGATTGCACTAAGGTGATTTTTCATCTTTTGCCCCTCATTGAGGGCAATGACCCATTGTTAGTTAATTAGTTTAACATCATGCTAAGATTTAGCCCATTTTTGACAATTTGGCCAGGAAAACAACATCATATAAGAAGTGATTCTCTGCCATTGTCCTTAATAAAATGCTGGACCTGTCTTCACATATGGGATGAGGGGTTGATTCTGATAAAAGCATGTGTGTAAAGGCTTATGAAATTAACCTTGGGGAAGGCATAAGAAGGCTGTTAAGAGGCGAAGAGAGAATGAGTCCTTAAAGAGAGACTTTGAAAAAAGATTAGACAAGTCTTGAGATAAAGGGAAAGTTTGAGAAAAACTATCTCCATCTTGATATTGTTTAGGCACAGGGAAACTTGGACAGGATTTCAAGATTTTGCTATTCTTCCTTACTACAATAAAAAAAATCCCTGGAATCCCTGATATGCATATGAACGGCTGACAGGGGGGCATTAAATTAGAACAAGGGGGAAAGGCTGGCAAAAGCCCAGAAAGAAATATATAATAGAGAATGAGCCAAAAAAAAGCAGAATGCAAAGGAAAAAAATAGCAGACCAGGATGGGAATGAAGATTTGCAGATTATACAATTATGCCAATTATTGTGAGGAGAATGAGGGAGTATAGTGGTAATTTATTTGATTTCTTTCCTGCCTTTCTTTTAGGAACTCAAGACTGTCTTGGACTGAAATAAAATGAGTAGCCCAGAGTAAACAGGGAATTTTTATATCTGCATTTGCACAGGATTTCCCTAGCCTAGTCTAGTACGTTAAACTGCTATACCACACTGAATAATTTTAGAGGTAATGAAAGATGGAAGAAAAGATGAAAATATAAATAATGTCTGAACTAACTGGTTACAAAAGTTACAGATATTCTTAAAATGAGAAAGTAGTTAAAGCTGTGTATTGCAAGACATCAAGTGAAAACAGATGATCTTCATGAAACTTAATTTTTCTTTTTAAAATTAAAATAAAGAAGAGGCACCTATTTCCATTCTGATAAAATATACTTAATAATCACTAGTCACCAAGATGCCAAATTAAAGAAAATGATTTTTCTAAAGTAATATTTTGAAGAAAATGGATTTGTCCTGGGGGGGGGGGGAGTTATTTTAGGATTTACTTAACATTAATTATTGGCATAATGTTATGGCAGTATGTTGTAAGCATGAAATACAGCACATACACATCAACTAAATAATTAGTTACGCTATGCCACTGTGTATTGCTCTTCCACAGAGTACATACTAAGGTAATTACCATACAAACATCCCTGTGATGTGGACATTTTAAGAAGTATTCTTCCAGTTAATTCATTATAGTCGGATTTCACAATCTCATCCTTGATTTTTCTTGGCAACAATGCAAAAGTGATTAATCACCATCTTGTTCCATTTTTTTAAAGTTTTTCTCAATTTAGCCTAATGTCTCCAAGATCAACCAAGGTTGGTTGACTGTAAGGACCCACCTCAATTTACATCTTAAGAAGACAGAACTCTTGGAACGTTTCTTCCAACAGGAATCTTTATTAAGAAAAACTGACTGAAGGCATGCTAGACAGGATCTGAGGAACCCCATTCACCATTCAATGTTTTAAAGTGTTCCCAGGCAGTCCCACCCCACATTCCTTCCGGTCAATTCAAATTGGCAGATGGCTGGGTGTTAAATCCATCAGAATCCCAAACGTTGCAATCTTTCTCCCCCTTTTCCTTGCTGCCGGTAAAAGGAGGCTTCATAGGGAGTGAGATCAAAGGCTGATGGCCGCATTGTTATTGTTAGTACTCCAGAGAGGGAATCCACAGAGGATGTTTCTTTGTAGTTGATAGTAGGAATGTCTTCCATGCTACTAAGTATTGAGTTTCCCCACGATATTTTCTAGAGTCCAGAATTTCCCCTATTCTCCAGCATGAAGAATGGATAATCCACGAATGGGTTAACTCTGACCTCCTGCCCAATTAGACCAAGTCAGTCAAAGTTGCCACGCCTGTCCTGGCTCAGGTCATGCCCCAGTTTCGATTTGGTCTTCAGCCCAGACAGACGTGGTAGATTTGGCTGCCAGCTACTTGAGAACAGCAGGTTTTATTAAGTTTATTCCATTCGTGGATTCTTGTTGATATTCGTGCCTCACCATATTCTTCTTTGATTTATTTATTCTCTCTGCAGAGGACCAAAAGGGAGGCTTGGCAGCTCTTAATTTAACCAGGATTCAAGGAAAACTGTCTTTTCCTGGACAAAGCGACTAAATCAGCTTACTTTCATTTTCCCCTGGTCCGGATTACTGGCGGCCGCCATTTTAGTCTGCAGCAAGCAGTCAAGGCCTTGCATTCCGGACGGAGCAGGGGAGGGAGTAATCCAAAAGGCCACTCATTTGCATTCCTCCTGTTGGAATCATTATTCAGTGTGTGTCAGGGGATTTTGATTCTAATCAGGCCTTTGGTTGCTTGCCATTTTAGGCCTTACTTGCTGCTGGCCATGAGGGCTCTGCTTGACCCTATATTGCAGCACGGATACTGTGGCCCCCTGTATTTGTACACACCAGGCCTAACAAAATTGGACCCAGCGTCAGTTGCTCTCTTCTAACAATCATCACTCAATGCTTATATGGGCCTTGCCAGTTATAGCCTGTTTCCATAGTCTGCATCTAGTGAACGGTCAATACTGAGCTTGCCGTCACTAAGTGAGACACGTGTGATCCCATCACTAAATGTGAACTTGACCTCAACGATAGGTCTCCCACGCTCAGTTTCATCATCGCTAAGTGACGTGCGACATCCGTCGCTAAGTGTGACTCCGTGCTTGCCGGTGGGCCGGACTATCACAGATCCACGTGCAGGCCGGTCCCACCTTGGTGGTTAACAGCCGCATCTCTTGCAGACCGAGATGCTTCAGCACCCCACTGAAAACTCTCGCTTTACAATGGCAGATAACACTGAGCCACAGGCTTCCAGTTCAGGTGGACACAAAAAGCGTAAGTCCTCTAGTCAGGAGGCAGCTGCAAAAATAAAGGCCAAAACTAATGCCGGCTCAAACAAGCGAGCCTCCAAGGCGGCCGACAGGCCGGCCGCAGGCATTGTGCCTTGGAGAAACAGTTCTCCCGTGCACAAAAACTGGCTGTAGGGGAGACGGTCAATCCGCCCCCTACCACAATGGTGACACTGCCTTGTGGCCCACACCCTGAGCCCCCCGCACCCGTATGGTCCCCAGAACGGGACTCGGAAGGGGTTTTTTCAACTGGCCATTATCAAGAGCACTTTTCCCTCTTTGAAGAGGAACAGGGGCCTCAGGATCCTAAGGCACCAGAAGCCACATTTACTCCAACTGCAGCGGGGCTTCGACCTCTTGAGGGATCGTCCTTCGCGGGCCAAGTGCAGGCTCCAACTGCCACTTTTACCCCCACAGCAGCAGGGCTTCGCGATCTGGAGGACCCATTATTCAAAGCTCATCTCCGCCAACTCCAGGCCAGAATTCCTCCTGAGGATGTAAGAGTCCATCAGGACTTAACTAAGTTATAATGGCGGCCTCGGAATATATGGCAGATGTGTCTCTGCATGCCGCCAGATTCTCGGCCCGTGCCATATCCTCCAACATCGCCGCACGCAGGTTACTATGGCTCAGGAATTGGAGGGCCGACACCAAGCACAAATGGCGAGTGGCCGCCGCCCCGTACCGCAGCGGCTGTCTCTTTGGGGAGGCCCTGACTCCCTATTTAATAGAGAACAGAGAGAAACGGAGGGTAATTTCCCACCTTTCAAAGAGGTCGGGCCGACGGTTTTTCCCGTACACCCGCCGGCAGTCCTTTCGTTCCGGACCAGATCCCTCTTCAGGCCAGGCCTCCCGGCCTTTTCCTGCCGGTCCAGACCGCTCATTTGACCGGTCTGGCTATAGAGACAGATCCAGACCCCAGGTTCAGAGTAAGCGGTCTTTTTGAGGCAGGGGCGGCCGTCCCTTTGGTAAGTCTAAATGACTCAGGGAGGACCTCTCCCATAGGTGGCAGACTAACATACTTTCTCCACCAATGGGAGACCACGACCACGGACTCTTGGGTGCTAAGCACCATCAGAGACGGATTGTCTCTGGAGTTCGTGACCTGGCCACCTCGACGCTTTCTGTCCTGTCCCCCTCCAAGGAACCCAGTCAAAAAGGGCCTTATGAGGGAAGCCATTCAGCACCTGTTAAATATAAGAGCCACAAAGAAGGTGCCAGAGGATCAACTAAAAAAAAAAAAGAGAGAGGCTTTTACTCCATCCTCGTTCCAAAGGCCTCAGGGGGATGGAGGGCGATACTCGACCTCAAGGGCCTGAACTCCCATCTTTCATACCGGAAATTCAAAATGCAGACGCTCCAGTCCATCTTGGCCAGCGTCAGACGGGGAGACTTCATGACATCAATAGATCTGACGGAGGCATATCTCCACATACCGATACATCCAAACCACCGGCAATTTCTCCGTT
Organism: Azemiops feae; assembly: GCA_023970755.1. NCBI lineage: Eukaryota > Metazoa > Chordata > Lepidosauria > Squamata > Viperidae > Azemiops > Azemiops feae. Next base: position 1,548,000 of record JALGBA010000018.1, read on the forward strand.
TTTGCTACTTCCAACAGCCATTACCAATACAAGGCCCTGCCGTTCGGCCTTTCGTCGGCTCCCAGGGTTTTCACCAAAATGCTGGCAGTACTCGCTGCACAACTACGGTTGATGCCGGTGCACGTCCAGTGTTACCTGGACGACATACTCATCCAGTTGTCTTCGGCTCGGTCAGCCCAGGCGGACCTGGCTCTCACTATAAAGACACTGCAGGACCATGGGTTCTTGGTCAATTTTCAAAAGAGCCAGCTGATTCCCTTAACCCGCCTTCTACACTTGGGCGTGGTCATAGACACAGACCTCTGTCGGGTCTACCTGTCTCAGGAACGTCAAAACAGCATTCGCGCCATGGTCCTCAAGGTCCACAGGGAGCGTGTAGTGGCACTGGCTATCCTTTCCCAGCTACTGGGCAAGATGATATCATGCATAGCGATAGTGCCTTGGGCCAGACTGCACTCCAGAAACCTTCAATGGTTCTTGCTCCCATTTCAACGACTGGGCACAAGCTCTTCCAACCAAAGGGTACGGGTTCCATTCCAGACCCTAGGATCCCTTTTGTGGTGGACCTCCCCAGCGGTAGCCAGAGGATCGCTGTTCAAGGATCCCATTCGGCTAACCCTGACTACAGACGCCAGTCTGTTTGGCTGAGGAGCACATTTCCAGTCTCAGTTGGCTCAGGGCCGGTGGTCCCGGTCAGACCTGAAGCACAACATCAATTGGCTGGAACTCAGAGCTATTCATCAGGCCCTACGCCATTTCCGCAAAGAGATTGCGAGAAAACACGTGCTGGTCCTCACGGACAACGTGGCAGCAAAAGCCCATGTGAACCGTCAAGGCGGTACTCGATCCCGACCGAGGCGCAATTATTCGGATCCTGGGCAGAGCACAATCTCCTCTCCCTGAGAGCCGAACACATCTTGGGAGAGGCAAATCGGCAGGCGGATTACTTAAGCCGGGCTACAGTAGACCATTCAGAGTGGGGCCTACACTCGGATCTCTTCAAGGAGATATCAGAGAGGTTCGGGCGACCGGTTCTGGATCTGTTCACCTCACCGGCGAACTCCCAGCTCCCAAGATCCTTCTCCCGGTTCCCCTCTCCGGGAGCGGAGAGGGTGGATGCCCTTCGCAGCCCATGGCCACAGGGCCTGCTGTATGCCTTTCCACCTCTCCCTCTGATCCCGGCAGTCATCAGGAAGGTACTGCAGGAACGGGCAGAGGTCGTATTCATTGCACCGCACTGGCCGAGACAACCGTGGTTTGCCGACGTCGTGAGCCTATCAGTGGCCCCTCCGTGGAGGATTCCTCCGGATCAGATAAGGCTCATACAGGGAGTCATACATCACCCAGAGTCTCAGTGGCTCCGGTTAACTGCCTGGCATTTGAACGCCGGCTATTGACTCAAGACTCCTACTCATCGGGAGTGATCTCCATGATTCAAGCCTCCCGGAGGCTGGCAACCAATCGCATTTATGACTCCACATGGAGGAATTTCTGCCGTTGGTGCGAAAGCCATCACCTGGCTCTCTCAGAGGTGACTATTCCACGGCTCTTGGACTATCTGTTGGAGGGTGTTAACAAGGGCTTGGCGCCCAACATTACACGCAGACAGGTCGCGGCTCTGTCCACAGTGTTTACCTGTGATAATGCAGAACCACTGGCTCAACACCCCATGGTCCGCTCCTTCATCAAGGGGGTCACCAACAGTAGACCGCCCGTGGTACATAGGTATCCAACTTGGGAGTTGCTGCAGGTCTTGCAGGCCCTTACCGGGTCACTTTTTGAGCCTATTAGGAGCTGCAACCTTAGATCCTTGTCTCTCAAGGTCGCCTTCCTGGTCGCAGTTACTTCGGCCAGGCGTATCTCAGAGCTAGCAGCTCTTTCTGTCAGAGAGGACCTGTGTGTTTTTCATACGGACAGGGTGGTCCTACGTTTAGACCCCTCCTTTATTCCCAAGGTTCGCAGGGCGTTACGCTGTTACACCAAGTGGACGGAGTCTTTGTAGATCTGAAGCCCTCTTTGTTTCCTTCCATCCGGCCTCCAAGGGTAAGAAGGTGTCTTCTTCTACCATTGGCAGGTGGATTAGAGCCTGTATTTCCGAGACGTATCAGGCGTCTTCCTTAACAGTTCCGGGTCACTTGATGGCCCATTCTACTTGCAGTGCTGCTACCTCTGCAGCATGGGCCACACAGGCCAGCATAGAGGACATTTGCAGGGCGGCGACGTGGTCCTCGCCTTCCCCTTTTGTACGCCATTATCGACTTGATAAGTTTGCCTCAGCGGAGGCCGCTTTTAGCCGCAGGGTACTGCAACAGGTAGTGCCGGCGGCAGGGGCATTGGCCCAGTCTGCTCCCCTCCCATAGGGACAGTAAGGCTTTGGTAAGTCCCATTGGTGGATTCTCCATTCTTCACGCTGGAGAAGGGGCGTTGTCTTACCTGAACGCCTTTTCTCAGCGTGATGAATGGAGAATCCACACCCATCCCTTATGCGCAGTCAGGTCCAGTGTTTAGGATCTGGGAGCCAACACGTCATACAGTCATTGGCTTCGCCCTTTTCGAAACTGGGGGCGTGCCCTCAGCCAGACGGGTGTGGCAGCTTTGATTGATTTGGTCTACGTGGGCAGGAGGTCCAAGTTAACCCATTGGTGGATTCTCCATTCATCACGCTGAGAAAAGGCATTCAGGTAAGACAACGCCCCTTCTAATACTGCCCTGACCTTTTCTGGGTCCATTTCAATGCCCTGTGGGGATATGCGGTAACCTAGGTAGTCTATTCTTTCCTGGTTAAATTCGCATTTTGATAATTTGGCATATAGGTGGGCGGCTCGCAGGTTCTTTAAAACCGCTCTGACTAGGTTGACATGTTCCTCTTTTGATTTGGTGAAGATAAGGATGTCGTCTAAATAAACCAGGAACCCCTTAAATAGGTGCTCCCTTAGTACCTCATTGATTAATGCATAAATACTGCGGGGGCCCTTTGTAATCCAAATGGCAAAACTTTGAATTTGTAGCACCCCATTGGGCAATTAAATGCGGTTTTCCATTCATCTCCTTCCCTAATTCTCACGCGGTAATACGCTTCCCTTAGATCTAGTTTAGTAAAAAAAATTCCTTTCGAGAGGTCTGATAACATGTCTTTCATGAGGGGTAGGGGGTATAGGTTGCTTTCACTGATTGCATTCAGAAGCCGGTAGTCTACGCATAAACATAGAGAGCGGTCCTTCTTCTCTCTAAAGAGGACCGGAGCGGCCACCTTAGGTTTGACTGGTTCAATGAACCCCCTTTCTAGGTTTTTCTTTATAAATCTCTCCATTTCCTCCTTCTCCTTTGGGCTCATGGAGTATAATCTGGGCTTCGGGAGTTTTGCCCCGGGCTTGAATTCTATGGCATAGTCCGTGGGTCAGTGGGGGGGGAAGCTCATCCGCCCTCTCCTCGCTGAAAACTTCAGCCAGATCTCTGTATTCCTCTGGTATTTCTGGTAGCCCCTTTTCTTCACCCATGGACGCTATTTCCGTTTTTAATTTTGGTAGATCCCCTTGGGGTTTTAAGTCTGTAGGGTCCTCTTTCAGGAAATTGATTTCTTTTGTCCTCCAATTTACCCAGGGGTTCCATTTTGTTAACCATTCCAGCCCTAGGATCATCGGGCATTCCATGCCTGGGGTCACTACAAACGTTATGTCTTCCTCATGATTTCCCAGGGATAGGTGGATTGGTAACGTGGCTAGGGTAGCTGGCACTCCCCCTGCTATGGACCCATCTAACTGGCCAAATGAGATTGGTTGTTCCAGCCTCCTCACTGGAATGCCCAGATTTCCCACTAGGGTCGGGCTAATTAGGCAGCGGGTGCAGCCAGAGTCTATTAAGGCTTTCACTTTGACAGCTTCAGGCATGGAGGGGGCTAATCTAGTCACTGTCTTGAGGATGGGTGGGATGGATCCACTTACCAGTGGTTCGCCCTCCGAGCTGTCATCTGGGGCGTCCACCGGCCCTGCAGTGTAGGCTGGGGCTCTTTCCCCACGATGGGCGGAGGTAGGGGATTCCACAGCCTCTATCCCTCTCATGGCAGATTCTTTTGACTTAGCTGGGGACTTCCCAGATTTGCTGGCCGGTGGTCTGTCTGGGTTGTGCTGGGGGGCTTTCGAGCGGCATTCTACAGCCCGATGCCCCTCTCTCCCGCATTTGAAACAACCCATTGGTTTCTTGGCCATAGCCGATGGCTTCGCTGGTTCGCGCGTCGGTTCAGGCAGTGAGCGGCTCCATTGTTTTCCTCGGCGGTGCCTCTTCAGTAGGTTGATCTCTGCTTCCTCTGCCAGAACGTACCATTCGTCGAGTTGGTGTGGGTCCCCCCGGGGCAGGCAAGCGTCATATAGGTCGTAATTCAGACCGTCTTTGAAATGGCTAAGGAGGATGTCTTCCGGCCAGTTCAGCTTGCTGGCAATGGTTCGGAATTCTTGCGTATATTTGGCTACTGGCCGTCTGCCTTGCCTCATCGTTTTGATTCTTTCGCGTGCTTTGCGATCAGCCAGGTGGTCTTCAAATCGCCTTCTCAGAGAGGACATGAAACGGTTAAAGTCGTTGAGCTCTGGGGCATTGGAATCATGCAAATTCCCCACCCAATCGGCGGCCGGTCCATCCAGAGCAGATTGCACGATCCGGATACGGGCTTTGTCGCTAGGGATGTGTCGCCCGTGTTCCTCCATGTAACCAAGGACTTGGGTTAGGAAAAACCCCAAGCGTGTTGGCTCCCCCTTGAATTTTGCGTCCAGCGGCGGAAGTCTTTGAATGGATTGGTGCCTTCTTCGTCGGTATTGTCTTCCATCCGGATCGCAATCTGCAGGTCGGCGGGGGGTGGGGACTACTGGATCAGCGGATGTCCCCGGGGCTGCATGTTCCAATTCCCCCTCAGTGTCTCTCCAGTTGCGGTTCCAGGAGTTGGTGCGGCCGTGGGGCTCAGGATTCTCCTCTCCTAGGGAGCTGAGGGTTCTCTTCATCAAGTCGATAGCTTTCTCTAGGATCCAGTTCGAGTGCTGTGCCCAGCTTCCTTCATCTTCGCTTGTGTGCAGGGATCTCTCCATCTCCTGCTTCCATCCTGGTTGGTTGGCCCCCCGTCTCAGGGTCACCTTTCTTGATTTCTTTTCCTACTCGCCTTTCTTTCCAACGCCCATTGACCACCGAGGCTTATGGTTACGCGTCTCCACCACCTCTTCTCCTGAGATCCGGATATTTGGCAGGTTTCCAGTTGGGGCAACGACTCCCTCTCCGGGGGGCTTTCCCCCTTCCCTGCTTCGTCGTCTGACATGGTAATTTTTGCAAAGTCCCCCGGCAAGTTTCTTCCTTCTAGGTTGACCAATTTTGCAGATCCTGTCTAATGTAAGGACCCACCTCAATTTACATCTTAAGAAGACAGAACTCTTGGAACGTTTCTTCTAACAGGAATCTTTATTAAGAAAAACTGACTGAAGGCATGCTAGACAGGATCTGAGGAACCCCATTCACCATTCAATGTTTTAAAGTGTTCCCAGGCAGTCCCACCCCACATTTCCTCCGGTCAATTCAGATTGGCAGATGGCTGGGTGTTAAGTCCATCAGAATCCCAAACGTTGCAATCTTTCCCCCCCTTTTCCTTGCTGTCGGTAAAAGAAGGCTTCATAGGGAGTGAGATCAAAGGCTGATGGCCGCATTGTTATTGTTAGTACTCCAGAGAGGGAATCCACAGAGGATGTTTCTTTGTAGTTGATAGTAGGAATGTCAGTCATAAACACCCGTGTTTACTCCCCCCCCTTTGTAGTATGACAGAATCCAAAAGAGAGTAAGAATTGGGTTTTCTCAGAGTAGATAGCTAGAAATAAGATATAATTGGATTCTGACATCTGACACTACCACCTTAAGACAGGCAATCAGCAATTAAAAGAAATCTGTATATATTGTTTTTACAAGATAAATTCTTGAGACCATTACCAAATAGAGCAGTCAACATCAATGTGAGAAAATGTGCTTTATTGCTTCATGTCATTCACTGTATAAAAATTATCTTTACAAAAAAGGGAAAAAAGCATATTTCTCTACAACAGTATTAATATATAGAAACAGTTCATGGAGTATAATACAATACAATACAATACAATATCATATAATTATTTCAAATAATAGAGAAATAACTCTATTATAAAATAAAATAACTTTTGCTTATTTTTCCAGGACAAATCCCTTTTCTTTAAAATATTACTTTAGAAAAATCATTTGCTTTAATTTTGCATCTTCGTGACTAATTGGATAATAGTGTGTGAAGATCACAAATTAAGGAAGGCTAGGCACTTAACTATAATTTGTTTTGTTTTGAATAGGAAGAATAACCGAGATACAAAAAATACCCCATTGAAAGAAAGTACTGGCTAGTGACAGGCCCTTCCAATGCTGCTCTTTCTTATTGAGGGAGAGTAATTAAAGCATGGCATATTCTGAAAGACCAAGAGAAAAAGAAAAGTAGAATGTATAGGGAGGGATGCAAGTACTTTGTATCTGATTACAGGTATTATCTTTATACTTTATTTATGGTGGCATTCCTTCTTAAATACGAATCTTTCTTTGTGTAAGCATTCAAATGTATAAGACTTTTTTTTACAGGTATATATTTTTTTTTTACAGGTATACATTTACAGGTATACAAGCTACTATTCTTCTGGATTGCATTGCTTTACATAATAAAATGTTTTTCTGACTGAAAGTTTATCTAATGAGTATGAATCTGCTTCCTGGATATACTTTTTATGTTCTGGAATACTGAAGCTCTTCAAGATTATTGTCTATGTGGAAGCCAGCCTTTGTCATACTTCATTAAAGAGATTAGATTCTGCTAGCAATGAGTTCTCAAAACCATTCAGGTAAGGTTAAAAAAAATTCCATCTTTTTCTAAAACCAAAAAATTGTGGAAAAATTATATGTCCTGAAAACAAATTATGTGATGTCTATTCTCTGGATTTTAAGTATCTGGAATGAAATAAGGAATAAAAGCTTACAGCAGCCAGAATGTTTTATTAGAATAAATGTATCAGAACTGTTACAGGATATTATGAACCAAAAGTGACAAATAGATGTAAGGAATTCTGATTACCTGCAAATCTAAGTTGGGCATTTGCCAATTGACAAGGCAGGTTTCTTAGCTGTAGAAAGACACTAATACTTTATGTGCTAAAGCAAACATTTATTACAAACATGGAATATTAATTGTTAGAATAAAAAAGTCAACATTCTTCCTTTCTAGTACTTTGATAGAATAGGGAGGTAGTTTGGATATCAAAATTGTTTTGTACTTTTACACATTTAAAAGCATGGGTGATAAATACACACTTAAGGAGCATCAGAACAGAAGTTTTTGGACTTTGAACAGAATTCTCCAGTACTTCTTCTGAAACACACTCTACAGGTCAGAGCAAAGTCATTACACTTGCCACCCATTTATACTTATCCAGAAGGTTCTCTTGAGAGATCAGAAAAAATTAGCACTACCAGTAAAACCACTTTTATAAGTTCTTTACTGAAAGGTGGTTGAAAATTTCATTAAAATGTATTGTTTTTCAGTTGAAGTCCCTCTAGTGGAAATGCCACTATTTGATTATGTACATTGCTTGAAGAAGGGTTATCTCGTACGTTAGTTATAATTATTAAATATCTTGGGGGTTGGCCCAATTTAATGAGATGCTGTGCAGATCTGTTTCAAGGTGTTTGGAACAATTTCTTTCCAAACAGAAATACAGCTAGTCTTTGACTTATGATGGCAATTAGGGCTGGAATTTCCATTGCTAAGGAATGCCATTAAAAAGCGCTACCACATACTTAGTGACAGCAATCCCTGCAGTCCCTGTTGCCATTATAAACAGAATTCCACTGTTAGGTGAGGCAATTTCTTACCAGTTTCACAGAACCAAAGTCAGTGGAAATGTGTTGCTTAGCAATGGCTAAGCTTTCCCACAAACAGTGGAAAAGTGAAAAGTCAGCAGGAAGTTGCAAGTTCCAGATAGGCAGGTATGTGTGTCAGGATTCTGCTGGGTTGTGGAGTGAAAGGGTATTGTGAGGGTGGGTGAAAGGGATGGTGTAAATCTTGGAAGGTATATGAAAGTGAAGCAGAGTGCAAGGAGGGTGTACAAGAGGTGCAGGAAGGTTGCATGAGGGTACAGCATGGGTTAGGAAGTGTGTGTGGTACAGTTTTGACAGAATTTGCAAGGATTCAAATGGGTACACAAGCATAGTATGGGTCGAGGAGGAATTGCGGGGGTGCAAATCAGTTCATGGAGTGTGGCACAGGTCAAATAAAGTGCATGAGGGTGCAGTGCAGAGGTGGGAGTGGTCAGTATGGTCTGAACATAAAGGGCTTGAGGGAGATTATGCAGATGGGAGAGACTTATCACAGTGACTCACAATGTTCCCTGCTGACTTCCCCACTGATTTTCTTGGGAAGGCAGCAGGGGAAATTTCAAATGGCAGTTATGGGATAGTGGGGCACTGCAATCAGTTATAAATGTGAACTGGTTGCCAGGTACCCAGATTATGATCACATGACCACAGGGGTGCTGCAGTGGTGGCAATTCTGAGGATGTCGTAACTTTGGACAAATGGTTGTAGATCAAAGACTATCTGTATACTTATTGCGATGAAGTTTAGAAGTATATTTCATTTCTTTATTATATTATTTTTCTCTTTGCTCTTGTTTTTCTTGCATTTTTAAACTTCACATTCTCTTAAATTTTGTTTATATTTGATTTTACTATTATGATCAAAATACTTAATAAAATTATACAAATTGGGAGGAAGTTGTGAGTTCCAACTATAGTTAGTCGTAATTTAGTGACTGCAATTGACTAACAACAACTCAGTCATTAAGTGAAGATAAAGTAAGAGGGTTAAGAATATGGTAATAAGAGCAGGAGAATAAGAAGTAGCACTCCATCTCTCTGACTGATTCATTATTTATCATGAGTTGGAATAATTAGAAAACGTGTTTGGATAAAGCAAAAATAAGTAAATACTGTGTATATAAAGACATTTTTCTTTACATATAACAAAAGAAACTCAAGGGAAAAGAAGAGGAGGAATGGTGATGAAGAATCACTCATCTCAATGAAATATGTAAGAAATTGTTAGCACAAAGGAAAGGAGTGAATAGTAATCTAAAGGACAAAATGGAGAACGTTAAACCAGTTTAAAGACAGAGTTAGAAAATATCAGCACTGATGACTTGATAACAGATTATGAATATTGTGAAGAATATTCAAGCCAGTGTACATACGAGAACTGCCACCCTTTGCTTGCACTAGTGCTTCGTTAGATGCCATTCTGCCATAAGCATGGGAGGGAGAGAGCTGTGGGAAGACAAAGGGGAAACCAAAAGTGATCCTTGTGCCATCCCAAGACATCCTAAAGCTGTGGACCTGGGAATGGAATGCAACTCCTATCCTTTTACCCAACTGTTGCAGGAACAGTTACCAAAACATCTTTGAATATGACTGGAAAATGGGGAGATAACGGGGTGGAACGAAGAAGGGAAAGTTAACTAGGGAATCTTGGCGCGCAAACTCTTAGACCTAGCTTTGCTACTGTAACCAGTTGGATTTTAGTAAAAGTAACCTTTTTGCTACAAATAGAATCGAGAGTGTTTCTTTCCTAAGAGACCAGGCTGGGGCAGGTCTGACATTAAGCCAGATCTGCATACCAATTTTTCTGGAGGTAATGACTACCAGGGAAATTATGCAAACATGTCTATCCTGGAAAAGGAAAAGGAAGAGATGGAAGATTCCAGGGTGAAGGGAGAACCAGAAACCCTGGGAGCTCAACAGGAGCCTGAAGCAGCCAGCTCGAGCTCAGCATCCCACACAGATCAACCGGTACCAGCTCCCAACACCAAATCCAGGAGCAGCAGTCGCTCAACCAGCGCCCGCCCCATCAATACCGGCTGTCCTGGTGGTGCTAGTGGCCCCAGTGGCACCTGTCGCTCCACCAGTACCAGGGGCAGCAGTCCCTCTAGCACCGGTCACCTTCCTAGGTCAGGGAGGGTGCCAACCACCAGGATTGGGGGTGAACTACAATGGGAACCTGAAGCAGCTGGTGTACTTCCTGGCTCAAGTATAGCATCCATGGATGAGTACAGGATGTACTTGCCAGGTGACCTGGCCAGAGTACGCTGTGTTGCCCGGGCTTTGGAGAGCGAGGTGGCCAAATGATTTGTAGCCCTGCATAATGATGATGCTGAGGAGCTACACCACCAACAACTTCATATTGGCCCTAAGGCAGAGGTTCGAAGACCTGGTGATTCGGAAAGCAATGACCCAATAAAATCAATCAGGCAAGGGAAGAGATCCATCGCAGCCTACATCCAAGAGTTCCAGAGCTAGCTGGTTGACCAGTGGACTGGCCCCAGGCAATGCTGATCGAGTACTTTTGAGATGGATTAAACCGTGAGATTGTCTACATCTGTCTGTCATGAGGAGTGCCTAGAACCCTCCACGAGCGCACTGGGCGGGAACAATGAAAACCTTACACCCCAGAAGGAAGGATTCATCCCAGGTGAGAAAAGGGGGCCCCAGCCCTAAGCATTGTTTGTTTCCAATGTGGCAAAGATGGCCACTGAGCAGCCGATTGTCTTTCCCAGTGCCAAACAAGAGTCGCCACCCGCGAAGCTCCCAAGAAGACTAAAGCAACCTGTAAATCCCGAGAGGGAGTGCTAAAAGGGGTTGAGATCATAGAGTTCATCCCATCATCCAGTGTAGGTGAGGGAACTCCGATCAATGGCCTGAAGTTGGATCAAGATAGCGACAGTGGAGGAGAAGAAGACCAGATGGTAAGTGGCTCCCTAATCCCAGTGATGATCAGTGTAGAATTAATGGTGCCTTCCTTGAGGCACAGGGGCATGATGACGGCTTTGCTGGACTTCGGGTGCACCCATTGCCTAGTTAGCCCAAATGTAGTGGAGAGACTTGGACTGCGACTTCGGGAGTTAAAAACTTCTTTCCCTTGCTTGTTTTAACGATGCCTTTACAAGCAATAAATGGTGTTCGGATCTTTTTGACTTGCCTTAATGCATTCCTGGTGTGACCTTTCATGTTTTCTGCTTCAAGCTGTTTACATCACTCAACCTGGTGAACTTCATTGTCCTTTCTTGCTGCCTTCTGGAAAGCTGCATTCAATCTTCTTGCTTCTTTCCATTTGATTGCTGCTTGTCTTTGCTCAGCTATTTTGATGGTTTCATCTGAGAGCCACTTGTACTGTTTCTCTCGCTTCTTGTATGTGTTGGTCTGCAATTCCAATAATAGTCAATTGAATTTCTTGTCATAGTTCATCAGGTATTTTCTTAGCAGTGTCCAGTAGTTCAAACCTATTTTTCACTTCAGTTATATATATGTGGTAGTGATTTTGGTGACATCAAATTTCTTTGGAAGCATTGCTTTTTTGATAGTGCATAGTTTGACTTTTATCTTTGCCACCAACATTATGATCTGAGCCACAATCAGCATTTGGATATGTCTTAACAGCAAGGACTGAACTGGTCCATCAATGAACACATAGAACATAGTCAGTCTGATTACATTGAAGTTCATTCATTGAGGTCCAAGTGTATAAGTGGCACTTCTGCTGTATTCATGATCCTAAATCAGTTTTCTTGGCATAATTAAACGAGACGATCATCTGCGTCGTTACGCTCACCTAATCCAAAACGATCAGTGATGCCTGTCTCTGCTTGTTTGTCAACTTTTGCTTTGAAGTGTCCCAAAATGTAAAGAAATGTCTTTTTTGGCCACTTGTTTCAGAGTTTCTTGGACCATGGCAGAAAAGGCCTCTATTTCAAGCTCTGTTGCTGCAGTCATTGGGATATAGACTTGGATAACTGTGATGTTGAGAGGCTTGGCACAAATTCTGATGGTCATAATTCGGTCATTGATAGTTGAGAAGCTTTCCAGTGCTCTAGCAGATTTATTGCTCACAATAAATGCCACTCCATTTGTTTTCCTGATATCATGTCCTGAGTAATAGACAGTGAAATCCTCCAACTGGAAAAAGCCATTGTCTAAATACTGCAACTCACTAACACCAAGGAGATTAATTTCCAATCTGATCATCTCTCGTTTAACAATAATAATTTACCCTGACTCATTTCTCTGACATTCCATGTGGCTATCTGGTGTTTTTCTGTACAATGCAGGCATTTACTTATGCCACTGGCTGCCTCAGCAACTGGGATTCCTGTTGTCCTGTCTTTGGGCATCCCATCTGACATGTTTGAAATCCTTTTCATAAAATTTTCTTGGTTTTTTTTTGTGGAGTGGTTTGCCAGGGCTTTCTCCAATCCTGTAACTCACTTTTTGACATTAGAGATTAGACATCTAAGATCAACACACCCCATAGGGACTTCACCTCCTGACAAGAACACCTCAATTTATATATCTAATACATTTCACAATCAAAGCCTATTGTTACTATAAATACTCTTAGCATACTGTGTAGCCTTCTTTTCGATTGCTGTACTGCACCACATACCATTGAAATAAACTCTGCCTCTGATCCATGCAACTTGCCCTGTGTGTTCTTTAAAATGACCCAGCCTGGATTTAAACCCAGCATTTTTTCCCCCAGCAAGTTTGAAACACAAAACCAACATTATTTGTTTATAAGAGACATACATAAAACAAGACAATGCCAGTATATTGAAAGAAAAAAATTAGGTCAAGAATATATACTGACTGGAAAAGAACAGAAAAAAATGAATAATTATATACTGCAAATCACTTTCCTGCGTGGTTTTAGAGTAATTAAAGAATTAAATGATTCTAATCTTGAAAATAAGAAAAGAAAGCAGAATTTTGAACACTTGCATCCATATGCCCCAAACAGAGACAAGAACAATTTTAATATATTTTTCATTTCCTCAGTAGATTATAAAACTGTTTTTATAATTGTTACATAGATACAGAGGAAGAAATACTTATTATAGGGGATTTGAATGAAGTGATAGATTTGAAATTAGATAAATCTGCTCAAGGGAAAAGAGGGGAAAACATCTAATAAAAATTTTGCCACTATATGAACTATGACAGCTTGGAGACTAAAAATCTAGAATACAAGACTACCTATATTTTTCAGTCAGATACAAAATATATTCAAGAATTTATGTTCTAGGTCTCAAAAACGGTTTTATAATCTATTGAGGAAGTGAAAATTTGTCCAGAGACATATGTAGATCATAATTCAATTTTAATCTAATAGTTTCAAGGAAAAAAATCTACCCTGTAGATATATTTAATTGCATTGGCATTAAAGTATATTGAAAACTGCTTAGTGGCGGTCACCGGCGACCTCACAAGGAAAGTTCGCCTTCTCCCCCCCCTCCCACTCCATCCCCAAACACCCCCTTTGCAAGGAGATGAAGCTTCCAGTCTCCGTCATTTCTCTGTCTGGGCAAAAACTGTTTGGGCGCCTATGGGACGCTTAGAAATGGAGCTACTGCCCCTTTTGGAGACAAAAAATATATAAGACTGGGTCTTATTTTCAGGGAAATATGGTAGATGTGTTGATAGTTTTGATATTCAAACCACTATATGATTGGTGCCTGCTTATCTGAGGTATTGCCCATCTGAAGATACTTGTTTGTCTATTATGATCAACAGAAGAGGCTGTTTTAAAGATGTCCACAGGTTCTGAGCTTTGATAATTGGGTACATAAAAGAATGTCTTTGTTTGAAGCAATGGAATGTAGTCCTTGGGGTGATGAACTCAACCCTGCTTACCTTGCATTTTGCACAGGAATCAGTATCTTTTCTATTTGAGTTAGTTTTAGTAGAATAATGCTTATAAGATATTACATGTTTTATTTATTTATTTATTTGCTACCCATCTCGCGTTTCAGATGACTGAGCATCTATGTTATGTCTTGGCAGAAAGATGGATTATTGCTGAGGTAATAATAATAATAATAATAACAACAACAACAACAACAACAACAATAAAAAATGAAGAAGCTAAAGTGCTCTAGGCGTTAGACCTGCCCCAGTCAGATCCCTTAGAAAAGAAAGACCCCTGAACTCCGTTTGGGTGAAGTGATAGATTCTTTTACTAAAGGTTGCTGGCTGCAGTAAAGTCAGGCTAGAACTAAGATTCCTGCACAAAAGGATACAATTTTTTCCCCTCATCCCAGCCCTCTCTCCCTTGATCAGTTCATCTTCAGTCAATGAGAGCTTCATAGGTATTTTGAGAACCACTGAAATGTTTGGGGCAATCCACATTACATTTTCAGGGTGCGTGGCCTTGAAGATTGGCACAAGCTGGTTCCGGGGCTCTCAGGTCTTCATCAAAGTGTAATTCCCCCTCCCTATTTCCTATCACATCCCCCTATATGTTTATTGCCCACCTGTCCCACTTGCCCCCTTCCTCCTAGCTTTTGATGGCAGGATTGCCAGCAAGGCACCAAGTCAAAGATGGCAGAACTGACCCTGGGACTCTAGAATTCAAAAGATACACACCAGCCGCATAACTTAACATCTACAAATGATTCACTTAACAACTGTGGAAAGAAAGGTTGTAAAATGGGGCAAATGCCTTTAACAAATGTTTCACTTAGCAACAGAAATTTTGGGCTCAATTGTGGTTGTATGTCGAGGACTACCTTTACTACTATATTTAATCAAAACTTTTCAGTCTATTTTTCTCTTGTCAGTATCATACTTTTTCAGAAATAAAATGCAAATTATAAGTTGCAAATAAAACATACTATATAAAAGCTAAATTAAACAAAATTAAAGATTAAAATACAATGTAAGAGATACATATACTTGACAGTTAAACTTTTTGTTGAATTTAATGGCATAGTTGATTTTTCTTTTAGCTCTTTTTAATTGTTCAGTCAGTTGATGCATCAAATCTCTAACTTTATCAAAATTGAACTGGATTAACACTAGCTGGATTATTTTTTTTCAGGTGGACTTTCTAGCAGAGATCAGCCAGTAGAATTGCTAACCACATCCCGAGTAAATCATATTCCAAGTTCTGGTAAGAGGGAAAGCACTGCAATTTCTTTCTTTCTTCTTTCTTTCTTTCTTTCTTTCTTTCTTTCTTTCTTTCTTTCTTTCTTTCTTTCTTTCTTTCTTTCTTTCTTTCTTTCTTTCTTTCTTTCTTTCTTTCTTTCTTTCTTTCTTTTTCTTTCTTCTTTCTTTTCTTTCTTTCTTTCTTTCTCTTCTCCTCCTCTCCTCCCTCCCTCCCTCCCTCCCTCCCTCCCTCTCTCTCTCTCTCTCTCTCGTTTGCTTGCTTGCTTGCTTGCTTGCTTGCTTGCTTGCTTGCTTGGAGTAAGTTAACAAAATTGGAAGAAAGTTTATTTTCTTTCACAATATTCTCACTGCAAATTATTATAGATTCTAGTTTGTCTAGTTTGTTTCAACTATTTCCATTATTTTGTATTATCCTGTTTTGCAAAAGAAATAAATACATGAAATGGTAACTGCTTGGAAGAAGTAGATGTGACGTAGGTGTCTTTAACTGGGTACTATAAAAACAGCAACATTCCAGTTTGTGTACCTGCCTATACATGCTTTGTTTGTTGCTCTTGAGTTAGGCTTAATAGTAGCTGATACAATTTTTTAAAATTGCTGACTGTTCTGTGATTGAGATACTTGTTTCTTCAAGAAAATCCTCAAAATAATATCTAGTGATCAGCTTTGCAGTAGCTTTCATTTATATTTCTTGCTGATTTTTTGTCATACTTTATAATCAGTTTTATTTAAATGATAATCATAGTACATATATTCTATTACTAGTAACTTTTGTAGTTAACATAGAACTTCATTGTAAAATATTTCATAACAATTAAAGGTGCTACATATGAAAGAATACTGTTTATTATACTTTATGTCAAGAATATGTCGCAGGATGGAAATTGTTCCCTATAAAGCTGCCTTTTGCAATTGACGGAGAATTTGTCAATGCCAATGGTGTTCAAGTGATGCTCCAGATGTTTTGGGGGTGCCTTGCCTATTACTATTGGTACTATCCTTGCTTGCCTTTGCCACAGTTGTTCTATTTCTATTTGTAGGTCTTTGTATTTTGTTATCTTCTTCAGTTCTTTCTCTTCTATTCTGCTGTTTCCAGGTACTGCCATATCAACTATCCAGACTTTTTTGTCTGTCTTATCAACAATTGTTAAGTCCCGGGTGTTATGTGGCAGGTCCTGTCTGTTTGAATTCTAAAGTCCCAGCGCAATTTAGCTTCTTCATTTTCTATGACTTTCTCTATTTTATGCTCCCACCAGTTCTTGCTTGCAGGCAAATGATATTTTTTGCAGATCTTCCAATGTACCATTGTTGCTATTTTGTTATGCCACTGCTTGTAATCAGTCTGTGCAATCTTCTTGCAGCCGCTTACCAGGTGGTCCACTGTTTCTTCCGTTTCTTTGCATAGGCGGCACTTACTGTCTCTTGCTGTCTTCTCAGTTCTGGCTTTGTATGCATTTGTCCTTACGGTGTGGTCTTATGCAGCCAGAATTAGTCCCTCAGCCTCTTTCTTCAACTTTCCTGTTCTTAGCCATTGGCAGGTCTTGTTATTATCTGTTTTCCCTGCCATTTTTTTTTAATGTACTGGCCATGTAGTCCTTTATCTGCCCATGCCTCCATTCTGTTCTTCATTTGATCTTTCTTCATTTGATTTATAGGCCAGTTTGATCTCTCCAGTAGTCAGTAAGCCTTCCTGGTATACTAACTTCAGTGTATCTTCTTCATTGTGCTCACGTGCAAGCATAAGCTTGCAAGCACCCTCCACTCACACGAGTGGAGCTTTGCACGCGAGCGCAAGGGCTCACCTCTTGCACGACTGGAGCTTCGCGCATGTGAGCTTGTGTACCGCTCACGCAAGTAGAGTTTTGCACATGCACGCTTGCCCGCCACTTGCGCACGCGTGGTTGCCCATCACTCACGCAGCCTAGTTTGAAACAGGCCTGGTAGTGGGCTGGAGCCCCGGCGTTGGGAACCCTTGTATTAATGCATTGAGAAAACATGACTGTTAAGAACAAAGTCCTAAATTTGTCATAAAATATTTTTGCAGGCTTTTAATGTTTGGCTGACATCTCCATTAAACAGAGAAGATTTCATTCTGCCTCAAAGAGTACAGTTAGATAGATGCACACAAGTGCTGTTGAAATTTGTGGCATGCCTGATGGGTTTTTATCATTAAAATTGCATGAGTCATGTTTGACACATTAGTCTGCAAATATAATGAATCAACTTATACTGATTATAACTCATTTATTTGAAACCATATGAAGTAGATTCTTTTTTTTAAAAAAACAAAACTTTGCTGTTTTTTACTACAGTAAGAATTGCTTTATCTTACATTTAGATGTATGTTAGGGAAGAAAATGCTTGAAAAGAATGGTTCTGTATCAGTGAAATGGATAGCATAGAAATTTAAAGAAGAAAGAGAGGAAGGAAGGAAGGAAGGAAAAGAAAGAAAGAAAGAAAGAAAGAAAGAACGAACTCTTTTGTGGACTTCATACATAACAAAATCTGAGCCTAGAGTAGCTAGAGTGAGTTAGAGAAAATAACATAATAGATCACATCTAAAAACTGCATAAATCTCACTGCCTCATTACATATATTATGACATTTAATTGAGAGAACAAGAATCTGAAATATTTCAATTAGGTGGCAAACTAGAATAAATAATAATTGATATGCCTCCCGTTGTGTGGTATCAGAAAAAAATGGATTAATGGAAACTATTTCTTACTTACTTGAATAATAATCCTGAGCCCTTGGAAAGTTAATACAATAATTTCTATTTATTACAAAAAAGAAAAAGAAAAGAAGGTAAGATCTATGTAATTCTTGACCCCTAAGTACTTGCTTGAGACTTTTTAATTGACACAGACCAAGTAATGGGTCTTTTTTTTGCATTCTCAAATATCTTAGCTATCAATACACAGTGTATATTAAAACTCAGATTAGTATTACTTTTTTTCTTTTAACAATAGTCCTGAATATTAATGAAAGAGTATTTATATTCGTTAGGTTGCCAAGGTCTTAAGCAAG
The DNA here is from genome assembly GCA_023970755.1 of Azemiops feae. Lineage (NCBI taxonomy): Eukaryota > Metazoa > Chordata > Lepidosauria > Squamata > Viperidae > Azemiops > Azemiops feae. The sequence goes on from JALGBA010000018.1 coordinate 1,566,053, forward strand.
ACTAAGCTCTCTTAATTTTATTAAGTATCTACTTTTTAATCTACCTGTGGGGCATCATATTGGATGCTCTTGCAACTTAGGGTAAAAAAGTATACTGGAATATTATATAGTTGCATTAATCAAGACAATCCTGGGTATGGATAGTTTGTTTCAAATATGGGGCATATATAATAATAATAATAATAAAGTTGGAAGGGACCTTGGAGGTCATCAAGTCCAACCCCCTGCTGAGGCAGGTAACCCTATACCATTTCGGACAAATGGCTGTCTAGTCTCTTCTTAAAAACTTCCAGTGTTGGAGTATTCATCGCTTCTGGAGGCAGGTTGTTCCATTGGTTAATTGTTCTAACTGTCAGGAAGTTTCTCCTTAGTTCTAGGTTGCTTCTCTCCTTGATTAGTTTCCATCCGTTGCTTCTTGTCCTGCCCTTTGGAAAATAGCTTGACTCCCTCTTCTTTGTGGCAGCCCCTGAGATATTGGAACACTGCTATCATGTCCCCCTTCATCCCTTCATTAAACTAGACATACCCAATTCCAGCAACCGTTCCTTATATGTTTTAGCCTCCAGTCCCCTAATCATCTTTGTTGCTCTTCTCTGTACTGTTTCTAGAGTCTCAACATCTTTTTTACATCGTGGTGACCAAAACTGGATGCAGTATTCCAAGTGTGGCCTTACAAAGGCATTGTAAAGTGGTATTAATACTTCACGTGATCTTGATTCTATCCCTCTGTTAATGCAGCCTAGCACTGTGTTGGCTTTTTTGGCAGCTGCAGCACACTGCTGGCTCATATTTAAATGATTGTCCACTAGGACTCCGAGATCCCTCTCACAGTTACTACCATTGAGCAAGGTACCCCCTATACTATACCTGTACATTTGGTTTTTCTTGCCTAAATGTAGAACCTTACTTTTTTCACCATTGAATTTCATTTTGTTAGATAGCGCCCAGTGTTCAAGTCTGTCCAGATCCCCCTGTATCCTAAGCCTGTCTTCTGGAGTGTTGGCTATTCCTGCCAGCTTGATGTCGTCTGCAAATTTGATGAGTTCCCCATCTATCGCGTTGTCCAAATCATTGATGAAGATGTTGAAGAGCACTGGGCCCAGAACAGAGCCCTGGGGCACCCCATTACACACTTCCCTCCATGTAGATGCGGTTCCATTAAGGACCACACACTGAGTACGGCCGGTCAGCCAGCTACGAATCCATCTGGTGGTGATGCTGTCTAACCCACATTTTTCTCCAGCATGAAGAATGGAGACTCCACCAATGGGTTAAATCTGACCTCCTGCCCATTTAGACCAAGTCAGTCAAAGCTGCCACGCCTGTCCTGGCTCAGGCCAGGCCCCCAGTTTCGATTTGGTCTCAGCCCGGACGGACGTGACTACTTTGGCTCCCAGTCTTTGAGGAAAGCAGGTTTAGTCAGAATTTTCCATTGGTGGATTTCCCCTTCTTTCTGTTTTCCCCCGATCAGTGTTGGGACCAACACTGATCCAGATTGTGAAATTACTCACAATCTATTAATTGCTTTAGTGTATTTGTGTGGGGGTGTGAGTTCCCTCTATACCAGATCGTCGCGGCCGCCATTTTGGGCACCGTGTGGCGATTCCCCCCCCTTGATTGTTTATTCTCATTGCTGTGGGTGTTTTGTGGGTCTCTGCCCACAGAAGGGGGGTGCCCTTGGACTTTCAGGCTGATTTGCGCCTGAAATCCATTGCCGATCGTCGCGGCCGCCATTTTGAGCGCCGGACAAAAATCGGCTTATTTAATCCAAATTGCCTTTTCTGGTTGCCTTTGCCAGTCGATTGCTCTCTGTGGAGTGGAGGTGGGAGAAATAGCTTCCCCACCAGGTTCTGTGCGTCCCTTCATCTAGGAACATTCAGAAATTTGCCTGACGACAGTCCCGGCCGCCATTTTGGAGTCCCTATAAAATCGGGGCTTTCTTTACCTTTCCACTCAGCAATCCATTGGAGATCAGCTATTGTGGTCAAGCGGCCAGAATTACCTCCTAGTAAAGGAGAAAGGCATACCCCGACCACGAGGCAGTCTGCAAAGCCCCGGATTGCCTTTGTGCTTTCACGGCCGCCATGTTGGGGCCTCGTGAGTCAACTGATCATTACATTGGTCGTTGCTGCAGTCTGTGACCCAGTCAATAAAGCACTCACAGGTGGGGGTCTTATCAGAAGAAGATTTATCTGCTCTAATTTATTGGCGGCTGCCAATTTGAACGCAAACAAACAAACAATACCTCAATCTAACTGCTGCTGGCCACCAGGGCTCTGCCTGGCCTCACATTGCAGCTCAAATACAGTGGTGCCCTGTATTTTTCATTTGTCATTGGCCTTCCGCAGATTTAACTGGGCTATACCTAGGCTATTGCCTTTCCAGTAACAATTGGGCCTTGCCAGTTTAGCCTGAAAGCCATTGTCTGCATCTAGTGACACGCTCTCAAAAAAATACCCTGCGTCACTAAGTGAGACACGTGTGATTTCATCACTAAACACGATCTTGACCTTGCAGGGGGGTCTCTCGCGCCTGTGCAGCATCTTTAGTGACGTGCGACAACCGTCGCTAAGTGTGACTCTGAGCTTGCCGGTGGGCCGGAGCATCACAGATCCACGTGCAGGCCAGTCCCACCTCGGTGGTTAACAGCCGCATCTCCTGCAGACCGAGACGCTTCAGCACCCCACTGAAAACTCTTGCGTTACATGGCAGATAACACTGTGCCACAGGCTTCCACCTCCGGTGGACAAACCAAGCAGAAGTCCTCTAGTCAGGAGGCAGCTAAAAAAATTAAGGCCAAGACTAAGGCCGGCGTGAACAAAAGGGCCTCCAAAGCGGCAGACAAGCAGGCCGGCCGCCGGCACCGTGCCTTGGAGAGACAGTTCTCCCGTGCACAGAAACTGGCTGCGGAGGAGAGGTTTACCCCTCTGGCTACCACTATAGTGGCGCTACCATGCGACCCAGGCCCCGAGCCCACCCCGACGGCATGGTCCCCAGAGCGGGACCCAGACGGTTCTCAACTGGCCATGACCAAGAGCACCTCTCCCTTTTTGAAGGGGCACCAGGGGCTCGGCAATTACAATTGCCTGAGGCCACATTTACCCCAACTGCAGCAGGACTTAGGTCCCCTGAGGGACCGCCTCTGGAGAGTCAGTTACAGGCTCCAGCAGCCACGTTTACTCCCACTGCAGCGGGTTTTCGCACTCTCGATGAGCCAGCATTCTCAGCTCATCTACAGGCCATGGTATCGCAAGCCGTCGCCCAAGCTATGGCGTCCACGGCACCTCCACAGAGGGCCTTCGCTCCTAGGGCCTCTTTACCATCGCCAGACTTTGCCAGACCTAGTGCTTCACACTATGCCATGGAACAGAGAGAGGGTTCTGTTTCCCCCTCTCGCTCACTTGGCAGCGAGGCCTCAGAATTCCCGGAGTTTGGACGCACGGAGGGAGAGTGGTTGGGGGATGAGGAGCCTACTCAAGAACCTCCTCCCCTGATAGGCCTATTTAACGCTGCCTTATTCCCGACCCTACTCCGCAAGGCCTGTGCAACCGGCAAGTTTGATCCAGAGCAACCTCAGGTTCCTGAACAGGTTCCAGATCGGGTCACTAGCCCACTGTTCTCTGAGCCGGTCTTTACACACGAGCAGATCCCTTGCCCTCCCATGTTTCTGAAAAACATTCAGGGTCAATGGGAATCTCCAGGATCATTTCCTCCCGTAGGGGGAAACGACCGTAAATTAATGGACACGGCGCAGGTTCTAAATGACGCGCTTGAGATCCCTGAGGTGGATGACTCTCTAACCCCCCTGTTTTCAGACACTAAGGTTCCTGGCGACATGGCGGAGGTTCTGAAGGCCGAGGACAAAAAGTTGGAAGCTTCGCTCCGCAGGGCTCATCAGGCCTCGGCGTGGGCAATACGGGCATCCACCTCAACTTCCTTCTTTGCACGGATCTCGCTCACCTGGCTCCGTCAACTCCAGGCCAGAATTTCCCCCGAGGAGGTAAGAGTCCACCAGGACTTAACCAAGTTGCTGGCGGCCTCGGAGTACATGGCCGATGTGTCTTTACACGCTGCCCGCTTCTCGGCCCGTGCGATATCTTCCAACATCGCTGCACGGCGGCTGCTATGGCTCAAGAATTGGAGGGCCGACACAAAACACAAATGGAGGGTGGCAGCGGCCCCGTACCGTAGTGGCCGTCTCTTCGGTGAGGCCCTGACTCCCTATCTAGTGGAAAACGGAGAAACGCAGGGTCATTTCGCCCCTCTCTAGGAGGTCGGCCCGCCGCTTCGTCCCGTATACCCGAAGACAGCCCTTTCGCCCCGTTCTGGAGTCCTCCTCAGGCCAATTCCCCCGGCCCTTTCCTGCGGGACAGGACCGTGCATTTGACCGGTCCGGATATGGAGACAGATCCAGACGTCAGGTTCAGGGCAAGCGGTACTTTCGGGGCAGGGGCGGCCGTCCCTTCCGCAAATCGAAGTGACTCGGGGAGGGATTCTCCCATAGGTGGCAGGCTAACTTGCTTTTTCCATCAATGGGAGACCACGACTACGGACTCTTGGGTGTTAAACACCATCAGAGAGGGATTGTCTCTGGAGTTTGTGACCTGGCCCCCCTGACCTTTCCTGTCATGTCCCCCTCCCAGGAACCCTGTAAAAAAGGGCCTCATGACAGAGGCCATTCAGCACCTATTAAAAATAAAAGCCATAGAGAGGGTGCCAGAGGATCAGTTACGAAAAGGTTTTTACTCCATCCTGTTTGTGGTTCCAAAACCCTCAGGGGGATGGAGGGCGATCCTCGACCTCAAAGGCCTGAACTCCTATCTATCATACTGGAAGTTCAAAATGCAGACGCTCCAGTCTATCCTGGCCTGTGTCAGGCGAGGGGACTTCATGACGTCCATAGACCTGACAGAGGTGTATCTGCACATACCGATTCACACAAATCACAGGCAATTTCTCCGCTTTTGCTACGGCAAAAACCACTACCAGTACAGAGCACTACCGTTCGGCCTATCATCGGCCCCCAGGGTCTTCACCAAGATCCTAGCGGTGCTCGCAGCACATCTAAGGTTGGTGCCAGTGCGCCTACAATGCTACCTGGATGACATTCTCATCCAATCGTCCTCGATACGGTCAGCCCAGGCGGACTTGGCTCTCACCATAAAGACTCTGCAGGACCACGGGTTCTTGGTCAATTTTCTAAAGAGCCAGATGATTCCCGCATTCTGCACTTGGGCGCGGTCATAGACTCAGACCTTTGCCAGGTCTACCTGTCTCGGGAACGCCAGGACAGCATTCGTGCTATGGTCCGCAAGGTCCGCAGGGAGCGTGTAGTAGCACTTGCTATCCTCTCCCAGCTGCTGGGAAAGATGATATCATGCATAGCAATAGTGCCATGGGCCAGACTACACTCCAGAAACCTCCAATGGTTCCTGCTCCCATTCCAACGACTGGGCACAAGCTCTTCCAACCAAAGGGTACGGGTGCCGTCACGGACCCTAGGATCCCTTCTGTGGTGGACCTCCCCAGCATTGGCCAAAGGATCACTGTTCAAGGATCCAGAGAGGCTAACCCTGACTACAGAAGCCAGTCTGTTTGGCTGGGGAGCGCATTACCAGTCCCAGTTGTCTCAGGGCCGGTGGTCCCGGTCAGACCTGAAGCACAACATCAACTGGCTGGAACTCAAAGCTATTCATCAGGCCCTACGCCATTTCCGCAAAGAGATTGCGAGAAAACACGTGCTGGTCCTCACGGACAACGTGGCGGCAAAAGCCCATGTAAACCGTCAGGGTGGTACTCGATCCCGGTCCCTTATGGCGGAGGCTCAACTATTGGGATCATGGGCAGAGAACAATCTCCTCTCCCTGAGAGCCGAACACATATCGGGAGAGGCAAACCGGCAGGCGGACTATCTCAGCTGCACCACAGTAGACCACTCAGAGTGGGGCCTACATCCAAACCTATTCGAGGAAATATCCGGGAGGTTTGGGCGACCGATCCTGGATCTGTTCGCCTCACCGTCAAACGCACAACTCCCGAGGTTCTTCTCCCGGTTCCCGTCTCTGGGAGCGGAGCGGTCAGATGCCCTTCGCTGCAAATGGCCCCAGGGCCTACTGTATGCCTTCCCGCCTCTCCCTCTGATTCCGGCAGCCATCAGGAAGCTGCTGCAAGAACGGGCAGTGGTATTATTCATAGCACCGTACTGGCCGAGACGGCCGTGGTTCGCCGATCTCGTGAGCCTGTCAGTGGTCCCGCTGTGGAGGATTCCGCCGGATCGGATCAGGCTCACCCAGGGAGTCATTCAGCACCCAGAGCCTCAGTGGCTCCAGTTAGCCGTTTGGCACTTGAACGTCGCCTCTTGAGTCAAGACTCATTTTCATCAGAGGTGATCTCTATGATCCAAGCCTCTAGGCGACTGGCTACCAATCACATCTATGACTCCACATGGCGGAATTTCTGCAATTGGTGCGAAGCACGTCAGGTGTCGCTATCAGCAGTCACTATCCCTTGGATCCTAGATTATCTGTTAGAGGGTGTTAATAGGGGCCTACAGCCTAACACGATCCGCAGACAGGTAGCGGCCTTGTCCATAGTGTTCTCCTGTGACAATGCAGAGCTGCTGGGCCGACACCGCATGATCCGTTCATTCATAAAAGGAGTCGTCAACAGTCGACCGCCTGTTGTACATAGATACCCAACTTGGGAGTTACCACAGGTATTACGGGCCCTCACGGGGCCACCTTTTGAACCTCTTCGGACCTGCAGTCTCAGGTCCTTATCCCTTAAGGTTGCCTTTTTGGTCGCAATTACTTCGGCCAGGCGTATCTCTGAGCTGGCGGCTCTCTCAGTCAGGGAGGACCTGGGTGTTTTCCATATGGATAGGGTGGTCTTACGTTTAGACCCCTCCTTCATTCCCAAAGTCAATACTGCCTTCCATAGGACGCAGGAGGTTGTGTTGCCTGATTTTTGTCCCAACCTGTCCCATGATCTGGAACGGCGATGGCACACCTTAGATGTCCGCAGGTCACTGCGGTATTATGTCAGGCGGACTGCGACTTTCCGCAGATCTGAAGCCCTTTTTATTTCATTCCATCCTGCCTCTAAGGGTCAGAAGGTTTCTTCTTCCACTATTGGCAGGTGGATCAGGGCGTGTATTGCGGAGGCGTATAAAGCGTGTTCCTTGCCGGCCCCTCGGCATGTCACGGCGCATTCCACGCAGAGTGCGGCTACCTCTGCGGCATGGGCTACCCAGGCCTCCATTGTTGATATCTGTAGGGCGGCGACTTGGTCTTCGCCTTCCCCATTTGTACGTCATTATAAGATTGACAAGTTTGCTTCGGCGGAGGCCTCGTTTGGTCGTAGGGTACTGCAGCAAGTGGTACCGGTGACAGGGACACTGGCCCAAGCTGCTCCCCTCCCAGAGGGACAGTAGGGCTTTGGTATGTCCCATTGGTGGAGTCTCCATTCTTCATGCTGGAGAAGGAGCGTTGTCTTACCTGAACACCTTTTCTCAGCATGATGAATGGAGACTCCACACCCATCCCTTTAGCGCAGTTGGGCGCAGTGTTAGGGATCTGGGAGCCAACACGTCTTACACTGCATCGTCCTCATCGAAACTGGGGCCGTGGCCTGAGCCAGGACAGGCGTGGCAGCTTTGACTGACTTGGTCTAAATGGGCAGGAGGTCAGATTTAACCCATTGGTGGAGTCTCCATTCATCATGCTGAGAAAAGGCGTTCAGGTAAGACAACGCCCCTTCTATCTTATCAAGTAGTAGGTTGTGATCTACTTTATCAAATGCCTTACTGAAGTCCAAGTAAATTATATCCACAGCATTCCTCTGGTCCACTAATTTTGTCACTTGGTCAAAGAATGGAATAAGATTTGTCTGGCATGATCTGTTTTTGACAAACCCATGTTGGCTTTTAGTAATGACTTTGTTTGCCTGTAGGTGTTCGCTGATTCGTTGTTTGATTATCTTTTCCAGAATCTTCCCAGGTATTGAGGTCAGGCTGATAGGTCTGTAATTTCCTGTATCCATTTTTTTCCTTTTTTGAAGATGGGAACTACATCAGCTCTTTTCCAGTCCTCTGGTAGTTCCCCAGTGCTCCAGGATCTTTGAAAAATATAGTTCAGTGGTTCTGAGATCACATCTGCCAGTTCCTTGAGAACCCTGGGGTGTAATCCATCTGGTCCTGGTGATTTGAACTCGTCTAGGCTGGACAGGTGCTCACTTACCATTTTCTTGCCTATCTTAACTTGTGTTTCTATTCTGTTTTTTATGGCACTATTTTTGATAGGTTGGTCTGTTTTTTCCCTTTGTGTAAAGACAGATGCGAAAAACAAGTTAAATAGTTTTGCTTTCTCCCTGTTGCTTGTCACCTTCTTGCCACTGTCACCCACTAATGGACCAATCATTTCCTTCACTTTTTTCTTGTTTTTTACATGTTGAAAGAAGCTTTTTTTTTGTTATTTTTGACTTTGGTCGCAAGCCTTAGTTCATTTTGAGCCTTAGCTTTCCTCACTTCATCTTTGCAGTCTCGAGCTATTTGCTGATATTCTGACTTAGTTATGTGTCCCTCTTTCCACTTTCTATACTTGTCCTTTTTATCTTTCAATTTATCAGAGAGTTCTTTATGCAGCCATGCTGGTTTCTTTTGAGAGCTGTTATTTTTTCTTTTTGTTGGTATTGTGCTAGACTGGGCTTTTATTATCTCACTTTTCAAAATTTCCCAAGCTTCTTGAGTTGTTTTCCCCTGGAGGATTCTCATCCATGGAATCCTTCCCAAGCCCTCTCTAAGTTTATTGAAATTACCTCTCTTAAAGTCCAAGACTCTAGTTTGACTGTGTTCTATTGCTTGTGCTTCCATAATGTTGAATTCCAATATTGCATGATCACTTCCTCCCAAGTTTCCTGTGGCTTCAACACCTTCTATCATTCCATTGTATACTGCTAATGGAATAATAAATACAATAACACAAAAAATCCTGTCTAATTCTTACAATCTTTGCCATCTTTTATGATTTTTTTATTTTTATCTATTATTATAGTTTTTGAAAATGTTTTTTATGCCTGTCTGGACCCCAGCTTGATCGCGGAAGGGCGGCAGCCCTGCTGTTTGATCTGGGGCATCTCTCCAAATTGGTGGGGAAAAGACCGGCCATAGCAATATGGCTCGTCATTAAGCTGCTGACAGCCAAAGTCAAAACTACTACCAAGCACCTTTAAAGCAACGCGGATGAAACTGGGTGAGATTTGATTTTCTCTTTAAGAGTTTAAATATCTTTCCTGCAAAAGCTGCCCAAAGTATTTTTCCCCCTGTGAGGAGAGAGGGAAGGGAATTCTTACCCCACCCTCTAAGAACAGCGGCGACTGACTACCCAGGGGAAATAGAGCAATTATAAGAACAACTTTAATTTAATTGGATGCATATACCTTTGAAATTTGGGGACTAAAAGTTTTCCTATTCTTACTGGAGACGTTGTTTTTTATCTAAAAAGAAAAGAAATAAACCTTGAAAAACTATTATTAAAACTTGGGACTTAAAAAGTTTTAAATGGCATCGATGACATCTTGTGGTGACGTATGGTACTACAACTTGTTATTGACTAAAAGAGACTTGGCTTGAAGCCTAGAATTTAGAAAAAACTCTCTCGACCTTGACAGATAGCACCTGTGAAAAACCCAGCTGTAAAGAAGGAACTGCAGGGCGGCATATCTGGCCTGTTTGAACTATGAAGATAAACCTTTATTGATTATCAGAGTTATATGTGGGAAATTGTTTTCCTATTTCTTTACATGAGAAGTATCTGTTATTACACAAGATGATGGAACACTTTGGACTATAAATTCTTACTTGGCAAACAATTTCCACTATAAAGACTACCTACAACACGTGAAATAGATGTCCCATACCTAGCTATAAAAAACAAAAAACTATTTTTAACATTTGATTTTAAAATCTCCAACTTAATACATTATCAAGAGAATATGGATGAAGATCAGGAAAAAATCCTTTTTATGTTGAAATCAATACACGACAGCGTGTAACAAAAGAGGCAACATAAAGGAACAAGATGCCAGCTTAGATATACAAACCCAGATCTTGACTACAACCAAAGAACTAACAATGCAGAAAGTAACAGGAGAAGTGGAACAACTAAATAGTAAGACAGAGGACCCAACTGACCAACAGATCCAGCCAACGGGAAAATTAGAAAAGAGGTGACAACATTGAAAATGGAAAAGACTTTTTACATAAATCAGAAGAAATTTGAGGAAAAGGAAGAACAGATTGAATGGAAGATAAACTTACCAGGACAATTGTGGGAAATTGGAGTAATAGGGAGGCGATTAAATGAATACAATTGGGCTAGTTCTTCCAAAAAACCTGTAATTAAATGGTCTTTCTTATTTCAAATAATACATATAATAATAGAGGGAGAACTGTTTGAGGATTCAAAAGTACTGACATGGAAGGTTAGTTGGCAAAGGAAAAAAGCCAGAGTAACGCTGAAAGAAACTAGGGTTTTGATTTATTAGAGGGGATTCTATACTATTGATTAGACTAGGGTTGAATATGGTGGAAAATAGATAATTTTTAGAAAATAAAGTAATATTATAATTGAATAGGTAAGATGTGTAAAAGATTAATAGACTTTTGGTTTAATATGGTGAAAAATAGATAATTTTTAGAAAATAGAATAAGATTATATGCAAATAGATAAGAGGGGTATTTAGAATATTAGATTTTGTTATATAAAGGGGAAAATGTAGAAGTTGAGATAAGGGAAACTCTGGTCACCTAAAGCTTGGAAATTATAACATACCAAATGTTAAGTTGAATATTGAGAGGAAATTAAAGCCTGGGAAAAAAGCAATAACAGGATATTGATTGTATATAAAGATTGAAAGCAAAACACAATGAATACAATTAAGATATGCATAAGTTAAAAATTATTTATAAATGAAACAAAGAGGGTTTTATTTAGTGGATAACAATAAGAACTATATTAGTTCAATATGAGATAGTAGATATTAAGGGAAAAAGAGAGGAAATATCTGATGATGTAACTTGAGATTTGTGCTAAAGATTTGTGTATATTATGGAATTATTGATTACCCAGTCACCATGTTGCTTTTTAAATGTTTAATTGTAAAATTAGAAAGCTAATAAAATATTATATATAAAAAAAGACTTTTATGCTTGTCTGTGGGTATGTTTCCTGAATCTCCTGATTGCTGTTTGAGTTTTTCTTTTTTTTCATCACTCCCTACCTCATTGTTTGATTTGTTTTCTTGGGATTAATGATTGGTTTTGTGTTCTAGAGATTCTAAAGATTGGTCACCCTTCCCCCTCAATTTTAGTTTAAAGCCCTTCTAATGAGTTGGGCCAGTCTTTTTCCGAGTATTTTTCCGTTTTTGTGAGGTGCATACCTCCCTGGATTGTATGTCCTGTCTGTAGATGGCTGATTCTGTTCCTATGTTCCTGTTCCAGAATTATTATTATTATCTGGCTCTGGGTGGCTCAGAAATAAAAACATTTTCAAAAACTATAATAATAGATAAAAATAAAAAAATCATAAAAGATGGCAAAGATTGTAAGAATTAGACAGGATTTTTTGTGTTATTGTATTTATTATTCCATTAGCAGTATACAATGGAATGATAGAAGGTGTTGAAGCCACAGGAAACTTGGGAGGAAGTGATCATGCAATATTGGAATTCAACATTATGGAAGCACAAGCAATAGAACACAGTCAAATTAGAGTCTTGGACTTTAAGAGAGGTAATTTCAATAAACTTAGAGAGGGCTTGGGAAGGATTCCATGGATGAGAATCCTCCAGGGGAAAACAACTCAAGAAGCTTGGGAAATTTTGAAAAGTGAGATAATAAAAGCCCCAAAATATATATATATCTTGGAAGAAACACTATATATATATATATATCTTGGAAGAAACACTATATATATATATATATCTTGGAAGAAACACTTTTAAAACTTAAGATGGCACAGAACAAAGGAATAATCTTTTTGGAGATATGAATTTAGAATTATTGAGTAGGTAAAAACCTTTAAGTATGTGAAATTATACTTTCAGTTACTGCTGTTCTGATCTGTTTGTACTATTCAATTTACTCTATTTGTGAAGCTGAAGAGAGATTAACATAATTTTAAATGGTCCAAATTCTTTCCACAATTAGCAGATGAATTATCTTTTGAGGTGGCCAATAGAATTTTCTCCCTCTGATATTTTCTTTCAAAGAATGCAGAATCCAGATGACCATGAAATAGATTGTCTGAAAAATAACATATGAGAAAGAACACATGCCTCTGAAGATGCTTTTTTAAGAAGAAAGATTGATAATTGGCCACCTTCACATTATAAAATGACCCCCCCCCCCAGTCCTGTCATCTGAGAACCTCTTGGAAAGATTCTTCCTGGAAGAGAGGCATAAAAGATTGTGCTTCCCACTTCCATAGTAAATAAGGAACCTTTTGAGTACAGAGGGCAGCATTCAGCCTACTAATTGAAACATCAGTTCTGACAGCTATAAGATTTTAGTAGAGTATGGTGAATGGCTTGTTTCTTCTAGCTGTGATGGGTTTTAAAAACTCCCATGTTCAAAATATTCATAACTTGAAGTGACCGTTTTAAGTATTTTGAACTCAGAAAAAAATTCCATATTCCAAAGTTTTATCCTAATATCCATATTATTTTGAGGGTTTCCAGTTCTACATTTTTTCTGCCCAAATCATAGAAACCTAGAAAAATTCCATTAGTGCTGCTTTTGGACACTTTGAAAGGACAAAGAGCATGGATAAAAGTCAATTAGGCACTTGTTCAGTGATTAATAATTATTTTGGATATAAATAACAGGTCCTTGGTCATCATGGCAACCATGCAGTCCTGAGCCACCCATGACTGGATAGCATCATTATGGAGATTGAAAATCCCTAAAACAAAAACTTTTGACATTCCATTGCCACATTAGAAATTTAGCTTGATGCTCCAACTAGATGTAAGTTCTCACATTATTAGTGAAAAGTAAATATTAATTTTCTTATGACCCTACCTAAATGATTTCATAGTCCAATAGGAGAAGAACAAGCAGAGCTGGGGGGGGGGTGGAGTTAAACGCTCAGTTTAGAGTCCTTGCATTGCCACAAGAGATCCAAATCCAGTCCACCCTACCATGAATTCCATTGACCCTTATCTAGTGCCAATTGTGGTGACAGTTGACTAGATTCTTGAGTATAGATTTGAATAAATCGTATATGGTGCAACTTTACAAGTGGTCCTGATTCTTTGCAACTAACATTAATGTCCCCACTCCGGCTGATGATCCCAACAGAGCAAGCACACCTGAGACATTTCAATCACTAATGCCAGATTTTGTTAGGAAATGCATTCCCGCAGTCAGCTCTGATTAAATTGGCGCGAAAGCAGTATATTCAAAGCATAGCAACTCGCTTTCCCCCATGACCATGCAGGTCACATTACCCAATTAAACTGCAGACAATTATTATGAGAAAGAACCTTCAGTTTCCAAAACAATCTCCATAGCTGTAGATACAATACACATTCCATTCTCTCCCCTCATCCCCCCATCTCTGTTGGCAAGTCAAGGGAAGAAAGAAAGAATCTGAAACAGCATGAAGTTTTTTCTGAACTTGACAGGCTGACCCACCTAGAAGTTGAAAGGAACCTGGAAAACAAAATGAATATACATTATCCTGTGTTACCTTGTCTCCTGTGGGGGCCCAGGCTTCTGGGGATACTTAGTGTGGAATCGCTTCACCAAACGATCTGCTTTTGTGTGGACAGCCTTTACCCACCTAGCTTCTGTCATCAGCTAGCCCTCCGATTGAATTAAGTACTGTAACTTCCCTTTGTGGATTCATAGTGCGTCTCCCCCACCCCACCATTATGGGACATGGGACTGCTGTCCCCACTGGCCTCATTGTGGAGTCTTGAAACGGCTTCAACAGGCTACAATGGAATACTGGATGTACCTTGCCCAGTATTCTAGATAATCTCAGCTCCACTGTCACCTGGTTTATAACTTTCACAATAGAAAAAGGGCCAATGTACTTTGGACCTAATTTTTTTGCAAGTTTGTCTCAGGTACTTAGTAGATAGATACACTTTATCTCCTACATGGAACGTCCCCTGTTTCTTGTCTGCCTGCTTCTTTTGACTTTCTGCTGCTTTAGCTAAAGCTTTCTTGGCATCGCTTCAAACACGTTGGAACAAATCTACCCATTCATTTAAAGTGCCCGAGGGGGGAGGCTTCTGAGGGCATTCGGGCATTGGCATGAACTCTACCCCCATGGCTAGCTTGAATGGCGTGAAACCAATGCTACTATGCACTACATTGTTATACGCCACTTCCGCAAACAACAGGAGTGCTGCCCAATTAGTTTGCTGGTAGTTGACATAACAACGCAGGTACTGCTGCACTATTGCGTTAGCTCATTCTGTGGCCCCATTCGTACTCAGATGGAAAGTGGAGCTAAGCCCCTTGGAGGACCCAATCATCCTTAAAATCTCCTTCCAGAACTTAGCAGTAAACTGGATCCCACAATCTGAAATGATGCACTTAGGCCCTCCATGCAGCCAATAGATGTGCTGCAAAAATATCTTTGCTAGCTTCTAGGCTGAGGGGAGTCCAGCACACTTGATGAAGTGGGCTTCCTTGGAAAACAGGTCTATCACAGTTCAAATCATGGTGTTTCCCCCACTCTCCGGTAGCTCCACTATAAAGTCCATGGCTATTTCCTCCCAGGGTTTGCTCGGATCAGCCACCTGCTGCAACTGTCCCGGACTCTTCCCTGGTAGTCTCTTACTGGCTGCACAAACCGCACAGCTCCTCACATAGCTTTCAACGTCTTTCTTCATCTTTGGCCACCAGACCTGATGATTAGCAAGGTGCAAAGTCTTTAGAAATCCAAAATGGCCCACTTGCTTAGCATCGCGGCTGCGTTGCACGACTTGCAGTCGCAGGCTTTGTGGTACATATAGTTTGTCCCCCTTCCACGCCAAACCAACCGCATCAGTGGGGGATGAGCTCCTCCTCTTCTCTTGCCGCCTGGTTGTAGCTTGCGCCGCTTGCTGTCTATTGGGAACAATAGAACTCACCACCTCCTCCCGAGTGCTTTTGTACTGGGGCATGCAGGACAGGGTATCAGCAAGGAAATTCTTCCCCCCTGGAATGTATTTTAACTCAAAATCAAATCTTTTGAAGTACTGCGCCCATTGGATTTGCTTGGGAGAGAGCTTGCGGGGGATTTTAAGGGCTTCTAAATTTTTATGGTCAGCCCACACCTCAAATGGAGCTTTACTTCCCTCCAGGAATTGCCTCCATGTCAATAATGCCTATTGCACTGCAAATGCCTCTTTCTCCCAAACAGCCCATCGCCATTCAGTTTCATTCAGTTTGTGAGACATGTATGCGCACGGTTGTAACTTTCCCTCCTTATTTTGCTGGAGGAGGACTGCCCCCACGGCTACATAACTGGCATCCGCCTGAATTACAAACAGTTCCTCTAGATCTGGATGTTTCAAGACTAGCTCAGCCGCGAACAGCCTGTTTAGGTTTTCGAATGCTGCTTGGCGTTCCATTGTCCACCAAGGGCTGATTTGGTCGAGGCCTTCCCCCCCCCCCCCATTCCCTGTTCTCAACAGCTCAGTAATTGGTAAGGCAATCTTGGCAAAGGAAGGGATGAACTGTCTGTAGAAATTTGCAAACCCTAGAAAGCTTTGTAGCTGCTTGCGAGTGTGAGGGGCTTGCCACTCCAAGATGGATTTCACTTTTGCTGGGTCCATCTGCACACCCTCGCATGAGACACTGTAGCCCAAGTAGTGCAGGCTGGTCTTATGAAACTCGCATTTCGACAGTTTAGCACACAGCTTAGCGTCCAATAGCTTTTTCAGCACCTGTTGCACAAGTTTCACGTGTTCCCCATGGTCTCAGTGTAAATGAGGATGTCATCCAGGTACACTAAAAGGAAGGCAGTCTTCCACTTATCGCCTTCCTTAATTCTCACCCGATAGGACACGTCCCTCAGGTCTAATTTCCTGAATATTTTCCCTTTGACTAAATGCCCTAGCATGTTCTTCATGAGAGGGAGGAGTACATGTTCTCCATGCACACTCCATTAATCCCATGGAAATAACACACAATTTCAGCGACCCATCTTTCTTTTCTTTAAAGAGCACTGGTGCCACTACTCGAAATTTCGCCACCTGAATAAACCCTCTCACTAAGTTCTTATCAATGTAGTTCCTCACCTCCTTCATCTCCTTCGGAGTCATGGAATACATTTTTGGTTTGGGAAGTTTCGCCCTGGGCAAGATCTCAATAGCACAGTCTATGGGGCAATGAGGGGGCAGAACATTGCACTCTTTCTCGCTGAACGCCTCCATGAGGTCTTGGTACTCCCTCGGGATGGATTGCTGCTCCTTCCCCTCCTCTGATGCTCCCTTGCTGCACTCAGGGGTTTTCCTCGCCTCCTCTTCCTTCTCAAGCTGCTCTTTTCTCTTGCCAGGAGGGTTCGGGGCCTGCTTCCTCATAATTATTCATTTTGAGGCTTTCTTCCAATAGATCTGGGGGCCCCACTTGGCTAACCAAGCCAGGCCCAGGATCATATCCTCTGCCATCTTTGGGGCGACCATAAAATGAGTAGTCTCTTGTTGGTCCCCTAATTCTAGCTGCACCATCTCCATCAGATGGGAAGTGGCTTTGCCTCCTATCAATGTACTGTCAACCTGCTTGAACTTCACAGGTTTCTTGAATTTCCTCACATGTAATCCTAGCTCTGCACTGTGGCTTGACTAATTAGGCAACAGGAGCAGCCTGAATCTATGAGGGCCTTTACCATCCCCCTCACCCCCTTGCTGGATGCGTTGAGGTCTACCCTAACTTCAAGGTGGTTGACAGGTCCACTCACCATCAGGTCATCCTCTCCCTCGCTCTCACTGCCATAGAGAATCATCGGTGGCTCTTTGGTCGGAATTCCATCCCCATCACTCTCTTGGGTGGGGGATCTCAATGACCTGGGCTGCTGCTCGCGATTTCTCCTTTCCCTTCTTCGGTGGCTTCTCAGGTTCTGGAGGGGCAGGGGCAGCAGGACCTGCTCTAGGCGTTGGTGCTGGGCATACCGTTGCCCAATGGCCCTCCTGGCCGCAGTGGAAGCACAGGATGGGGGCGCGACTCGAAGCTTCAGCAGAGGCAGGGGACGCCACCGCCAGCTGCTTACCTCCTAACATGCGCTTTTCTTGGTCCCTCTTCGGCCGCGTCTCGAACCCTTTGCAGCCTTTGCATACCGCGAGGTCTAGCTCTATAGTGGTTACCAGCTGGTATCAATCATTGAGCCGGTCCAGGATCCCTCGGGCAAGGCACAAGTGGAACAGGTCACGACTCAGCCCTTCTCGGAAGTACTGGGTCAGGAATCCTTCGGACCAGTGTCTCAGTCTCTCCGTGATCCTCCTGAACTCTCTGATGTACTCCGCTACGGGTCTGCTCCCCTGTCTAGCAGTTTGGACCTCAGCCTCGGCACGTCGGGTTTGCGTTGGGTTGCCGAACCGGGCTCTGAGCTCTCCCAGGAATGCAGCCAGGTCCCCCAGCTTGGGAGCTCCCTCGTCGTGTAGGGTGACCACCTCTTGTGTGATTTCTCCCTCAAGGTTCGCCACAATAATCTCCACGCAGGCCTCTTCGTCAGGATACATCTGGCCAAACCGGTCCAGGTGTGACTGCACCTGATTCAGGAAGAAGGCCAGCTTCTCTGGGATCTCGTCAAAGGTTGCTTTTAGCGAGGGGGGCTGCTGGGCTCTGAGCACAAGCCAATGACCTGGGACCCACTCCCCCGCACAGGGGAAGGGCCAAGGTTGAGCAGCTGGCTTTTGCGATTGCAGCAGCGGCTGGCAATCCCCTGGGGGCTGGCCGTCTCCCCAGTTGCAGTAGTTGCTGCCCTCAGGGTGGATCGAGATGACAGGCTCGGGGTGGCTGGCAGAAGTTGGCTGGACCTCGCCCGGGGAATCCACTCCTGGCTCCCAGCTGGCTCCTTTCCCCGCACCTGCAGGCCACACCATCTCTTCCATTGCTGCTCAATCAACTGACTGCTGCCTACTGCAAAATGCCTCCAGTCCACCGGTCCTTTCCATTCCGAAACTTTCCTCTTCCATCCAGGCATCTTCCTCTGAGTCTTCACAGCCCCTCCGGAGGTGACCGGATAGGGTGTAGGGGCTCAGTACCCCTTAATTGAATTTGAAATTTAATGAGAGCTGATTTAATGTTACCACTCCAGCCGATGATCCCAACAAAGCAAGCATACCTGAGACATTTCAATCTCTACTGTCAGACTTTATTAGGAAATGCATTCAGGCAGTAATGAACTCTTAAGTCAGCTCTGATTAAATTGGCGCAAAAGCAGTATGTTCAAAGCATAGCAACCCCCTTTCCCCCCTGACCATGCAGGTCACATTACCCAATTAAGCTGCAGACAATTATTATGAGAAAGAACCTTCAGTTTCCAAAACAATCTCTATAGCTGCAGATACAACACACATTCCATTCTCTCCCCCTGTCTCTGTTGGCAAGTCAAGGGAAGAAAGAAAGAAAATCTGAAACAGCGTGAGGTTTTTTCCGAACTTGACAATTAATTTAGATGCAGCAGCAAACATTCAAAAACAAATTGCAGGTCTTACCCATATTTTCAAATATCGATATGCCTCAAAAAAGAATACTGCTATTGACAGTGATATTTTTAATCTAGTCTTTGTGTTTTGCAACATAGACAGATATATGGAATTTCTAATAGCAGTGCAATGTATTGAATAAAACTTTCCTTAATATTAGAAAAACAGACTTCAGATCAAAAATATTGTCAACATATCTACTACTTTTATAGGAAATACAGCAGTTCTTTTTATGTTACATTCAATTTTAGATAAAGCTAAATAATGTTATGCTTGTAATATTGACATTATGAAAGGTGATTAATATTAATAGAATTGTTTTCAATACTTTAAACTTTCTAAATAATAGTGTTAATAATTTATAAACATTACATAAATATTATTGTATTGAAGTCAACATTAAAATAAAATTAAAATACAATATATCTACATTTATAACAATAAAAGGGAAAAAAAGAAAGAAAACAGGCTTTATTCTGAAAGGTATACAATATTATAAACTATTATGTTTTCAAAGTCCAGACTTAACACTATTTAATATAAATAATAGGACAAATATTTTGTAGCTTACTGAATAATAATTGCAGATGAATGGACTTTTTCTCTTTTGTAGTTGATGTGTCTGCAACAGTACCTTTGCAAGTTTCACCTATGGATTTTCACTTGGATCATCAATTCTCTATATCAGTGACTGAACCTACATTACGCGAACAGCAGCTCCAACAGGAATTGTTAGCCCTCAAACAAAAACAACAAATCCAAAGACAGATCCTCATAGCAGAATTCCAGAGACAACATGAACAACTTTCTCGTCAACATGAAGCTCAACTACATGAACACATAAAGGTGTGTGATGCAGCTTGAAGGGCAGGGATGTGGGGTATGTGTGCAAGCTTATGGTTCCTATATATTATATTTTTAAAAATTCAATTTGTGTGTGTGCCTCCCTGCCTCCCTGACTGACACACTGACTGGAGTATTATTCTTGCTGATGTGCAAGAAGTTCAGTTTCCATAGTGTCTCAGTGAGTAAGCGAACAACGAGAATAAACAAGACTTTACCAAGGGAGTCTCTTTATTCTTTTTTGTTCTAGTTCAGGCTAATCTTCATCCAAAAAGATGGTTTCTGAAAACTTAGAACCAGAGCAAGTTACATGGGAAAAACATTGTGGACTTGGCTAGAATGCTCAGTGGGGGAGGTTGCAAACCACATGGACAGCAAAGGTAATATCATTATGATCAGAAACGTGTTTTGTTTTTCTGCTACAAGTGCTAGCATATATTTGTATTGGAAGAATGAATGAAGACAAGATTGCTATGCTACAACACATGAGGGAAAATGCTAATTTCCTGAACAGCACAGCTAAAGCTCTTCAGGTGTGACAAGAGAGAGAAGAGAAAAAGAAACCAGAGGACAGGAAAATCTCCCTTTGGTGGAGACCAATATATGGAAAAATGAATTCCAAAGAAGCATTCTGTACTAGTAGAGCTCAGAAACTGGTGCAGGCTCTCCCTTCAGAGGACACAAGATACTTAAATCCCCATGGATCAAAGAAACCTAAGAGCTGCTTTGAGAAAAAGAAAAGGTGTGCCATAATGGTGGGTGAGCCTAGGTTGAGAGGGAGAGAGATGGCTGGATACAATGCAGATCAGAAAAAAAAAATCTGTATTAGAATCAGTTTGCTTCAACTCATAGAATTGTAAGGTAGGAAGGGACTTTAGAGGTCATCTAGTCCAATCCACTGCCCAGAATAGGAATCCTCACAACATCCTGGACAAATAGCTATCCATTTTTTTTCTTTAAAAAACTCAATTATGGAGCGCCCACAAATTCACTGGACAAGCTGTTCTTTAGGTCAGTGGCCCCCAACCTTTTGGGCACCAGGGACCGGTTCCATGGAAAGAGGTTTTTCCGCAGACTGGAGGGGGGCATGGTTTCACATGCTGCCTGCATCCTGCGGATGGGGCTTCGCTTGTTTGCGTGGACCAGTTTCTGACATGCAGCGGCCCAGTTCCGGTCCATGGACCGGGAGTTGGGAACCCCTGCTTTAGGTAAAACATATCCAGTTTCTGTAACTGTTCTTCATAGAATTTAGCCTCCAAGCTCCTTATAATCCTTGCTGCATTCTCATCTGCCCTCTTTTCAGTTCCTCAGCATTGGTTTGGCATGTGACTAGAACTGGACACAGTGTTCCATTACTGTTAGCTGAGCAGTGCACCATAGACTAGTCCAGGGGTAGGCAACCTTGGCTCTTTTATGACTCGTGGACTTCAACTCCCAGAATTCCTGGCTGGCTCAGGAATTCTGGGAGTTGAAGTCCACAAGTCATAAAAGAGCCAAGGTTGCCTACCCCTGGACTAGTACTATCACTTCTTGTCTTCTTGACACAATTCCTTCGTTGAATCAGCCTCAAATGGCATTGGCTGTTTTGGCAGCTACAATACATTGCTGGTTCATGCTTAATCTGTGGCCCACCAAGATTCCACCATCATTCTTACAAGTACCTGTGCATCTGATTTTTCCTGCCTAAGTGCAGAACCTTGCAATTCTCATCATTAAGCAACATTTTGATAACAAAATATCTAGGGGCCAATGCTCAAGTATATCAAGAACTTTTTGAATCTTGAGACTGACTGTCTCCAGCATGATAGATGGAGAATCCACGAATGGGTTAGCTCTGTCTTCCTGCCCAATTAGACTGAGTCTGTCAAACTTGCCACGCCTCTCCTGGGCCGAACTCCCCAGTCCTGACTCTGTCTGGCCCATGACAAATTAACTTTACCAGAGCAGGTAGGATTAATCCTTTTCTTACCCATTCGTGGATTTTTTCCATTTTCCAGACAACGCTGGGACCAGCGCTGCGTCTGATCACTTTAGGGAGAGACAGACGGGATTGCCTTCCAGGGAGGCCTTAGCCTCCAGGGAGGCCCTAGCCTCCGTCTCTCAATGAGATAGGCCGAAGCTTTCAAGCAGAGGCAGAGGACTGTTTCTTAGGGAGGCCTTAGCCTCCATCTCCCAGGGCGATCCCGCGAAGCCCCTTTAGGGACAGAAAGACAGGATTGTCTATCAGGGAGGCCCTAGCCTCCATCTCTCAGTGAGATAGGCCGAAGCCTTCAAGCAGAGACAGAGGACTGTTTCTTAGGGAGGCCATAGCCTCCATTTCTCACTGCGATCGTCACGATCATCGTGGGCGCCATTTTGCGCACTGTGTGGCAAGTGTCCTCGCCGTGACTAGCCGGGCCACTTCTGACCTTTTCGGCCCTCTTTGTAGCCTCTGGCTAACAGCATCCAGCGACTCATCATGCCCCACTTCTCTTCCATTTTCTCTGCTTTTTAGCGAGACGAAGAATCCCCTCGGGCTTGTCATTGAAGCGGCGGCCATTTTAGGTGCCGCAGTTGCTCCCTCCGACCACCATTTTGGCAGCTCCAGAAACCTGCACAGCCATTGCTCCACTAAAGTAGCTTCAGAGGACTTTGAAACTAGAGGCAAGTTTCTGCAATAGCGCTTTTATCAAAGTGTGCTGGCACGCCTTTTGGTTCCGCCGCCACCACCTAGGTCTTGTGCTTAGGCACCTATCACTGAGGTGATTTGCCGCCACTAAACGAGATATGTGTGTGCTGGTGCTCACCGATTGTGGTTTTGCCGCCACCGTACGCCTGACCGGCACGCCGTGAAAGAGACTCAAACAGCAAGAAAAAAAAAATACAGCGCAGACGAAGTGTGCTGGCCGTGCCATTCTTGGCCTTGCCGCCACCAACTAGGGCTAGTGTGCTGGCCGTTACCATTGTTGGTCTGACCGCCACTAAGCGAACTACGTGTGAGCTGGCTGTTATCACTGATCTTGCCGCCACCATAGACCTAACCAGTGCACTGAGGGGGCAGTCACTGGTCCTGTCGCCATCAGGAGTGTTGCAGGTGTGCCAGCGTCCATTAAGTTGGTCTGGTAGCCACCATCAACCAAGAGTACTTGACTGATCCCAGGGCCGTGGCACACAGCCACAAACAGTACTCTGCTCATCGAGATCCCTCTCAGCCCACCACTGAGATATCTCATTTTTTTGTGATGGCAGACAGCACGGCACCTCAACCTTCACACAGTGCCACTACCAGCACTACTGGTCAAAAGAAACATAAGTCCTCCAAGCTGGAGGCTGCTGGAAAAATCAAGGCCAAGGCCATTTCTGGCAAAAGGCCTTCCAAAACGGCGGAGAATGAGGCCAGCAGGCACACACCCCTTCGGAGGCAAGCCACCATCCTGACCTCGCAGAAGGCCTGGATATGGTCGTGAAAGTGTACTAGCCGTACCATTGAATTGGTTTTGCCATTGCCAATTGCTACTAATGTGCTGGCTTTTACCATTGAGTGGTCCTTGCCGTCACTAAGTGAACTACATGTGAGTTGGCCGCTACCATCGAGTTGGACTTGCCGTCACTAAGTGAACTACATGTGAGTTGGCTGCTACTACTGCGTTGGTCTTGCCGTCACTAAGTGAACTACATGTGAGTCGGCCGTTACCATTGACTTGGTCTTGCCGCCACTAAGTGAACTACATGTGAGTTGGCTGTCACCATTGATTTGGTCTTGCTGTCACTAAGTGAACTATATGTGAGTTGGCTGTCACCATTGAGTTGGTCTTGCCGTCACTAAGTGAACTACATGTGAGCTGGCCGTTACCATTCAGTTGGTCTTGCCGCCACAGTTGAACTGACCTGAGCACTGACGTGCCCTTACTGGCCCTACTGCCATCAGGAGCATTGCATGGGTGAGGGCAGTACCATTAACTTGGTCCTGCAGCCACTTTACCCCATAAACACACCATTCCTTACATTGAGTGGCCCTGCCACTATCAGCACTCTGCTCCTTCCTATTGAGATTCCTCTCAGCAGAGATCCCTCTCAGCATTCCACTGAAATATCTCTAATTACGATGGCAGACACCGATGCAAAACACTTGAGATCCCTCTCAGCACTCCACTGAGATGTCTCTGATTGCAATGGCAGACAACGCTGCACCTCAGACCCCTTGAGGTGAGCTGCACTCCTAGGTGCAAGAAGCCCAAAATCCTCCAATCAGGAGGGGGCAAGAATCCGCCAAACTGGAGGAGAGACAGTCCAGCAGGAGGCATTATCAGGAGCAACTACCAATGATTCAGAGGGTCACTAAACCCTCTTCAGCGGCTGCCATTTCAGCTCCTGCACAAGGACTACGATTCACAGCCTTGATTGCCTATGCCTCTGTTTACAATTTGTTACCATCATGCGGACCGTTACCATTAGGTTGGTCTTACCACCACTAAGTGGATTACATGAGTGCTACCTTTACCATTAATTTGGCCCTACCACCACTAAGTGGATTACACGTGTACGCTAATGGCCTACAGGTGGGCCGGCCGTGACCATTGAGTTGATCTCTTTGGTCGTCCTTGATTCAAATTAAGTCTCTCTGCTCCTTTATTCGGAGCAATTCAGCCTCAGAGTGACTACGTCTGCAAACAGACAAACACCTCAGATTCGGTCTGTCTCTGGGATTCATGTCCAACCCCCCGAGACATTTTGTCCCTTGCCCATTGTCCAAAAATCCGGCCAAGAAGGCTCTCATGAAGGAGGCCATCTGATGTCTTCTGGCTATCCGGGCCATATAACCGGTACCAGCTGGACAAAAGGGACGGGGTTCTATTCCACTCTGTTCGTAGTTCCCAAGACCTTGGGAGGATGGAGGGCAATCCTTGATTTAAATGGGTTGAATTCGCACTTGGCACACAGGAGGTTCAAGATGCAAATGCTCCAATCCAGATGGGCCGGTATCAGAAAGGGGGACCTCCTGACATCCATCAACCTCACGGAGGCATATCTACGCATTCCCATCCTTCCCAGTCACCGGAAATTCCTCAGGTTCTGCTGTGCAGGCCGCCACTTTCAGTACAGGGCACTACCCTTGGCCTATCATCGGCCCCCAGGGTGTTCACAAAGGTCCTGGCAGCGCTAGCAGTGCATTTGAGACTGGTTCCGGTACGCATTCAGTGCTACCTGGACAACATTCTCAGCCAGTCATCCTCTATTCCGGCCACCCAGTTGGATCTGGCCTTGTCCATCAAGACCCCTCAAGACCACTGGTTCTCGGTGAACTTCCAAAAGAGTCAGACAGTTCCCTCAACCCGCCTTCTTCATCTGGGCGTGGTACTAGACACAAGACTTTGCGAGATCTGTCTGTCTCGGGAACGTCAGGAGAGTATCCGAGCCCTGGTCCTCAAGGCCCAAAGGGAGTGAGTGGTGACACTGGCCACGCTTTCCCAATTGTTGGGGAAATTGATTTCATGCATGGCGATAGTGCCATGGGCCAGACTACACTCCAGAAACCTGCAAGGGTTTTTGCTCCCATTCCATAGACTGGGCACCAGCACCTCCAACCAGAGGGTAAGGGTTCTTTCTCAGACCCTAAAATCCATTCAGGGTGGACCTCCCCAGCGGTAGCCAGAGGGTCATTATTCAAAGAACCCGTTCGGCTCACCCTGACCTCGGACGCCAGTCTGTTTGGCTGGGGAGCGCACCTACGGTCTCAGTTGGCTCAGGACCGGTCGTCCCGGTCAGACCTGAAGCACAATATAAACTGGTTGGAGCTCAGAGCCATACACCTGGCTCTACGCCACTTCCGCAAAGCGTTGGCAAGACAGCAGGTCTTGGTCCTCACAGACAACATGGCGGCAAAAGCCCATGTGAACCTGCAAGGGGGTACCTGTTCGAGGTCCCTTATGGCCGAGGCCCAGTTGTTGGGATCCTGGGCAGAGACCAACCTCTCCTCCCTCAGAGCCGAGCATATCTCGGGAGAGGCAAATCACCAGGCGAATTTTTTAAGCAGGTCGACAGTGGATCACTCCGAGTGGTGCCTGCTCACAGCTCTCTTCAAGGAGATATCGGAGAGGTTCGGTCATCCGGTACTGGATTTATTCGCTTCTCCGGCGAACTCCCAGCTGCCGAGGTTTTTTCTCCCGGTTCCCCTCTCCAGGGGCGGAGAGAGCGGATGCCCTCCGCAGTCCATGGCCCGGGGGCCTGCTATATGCATTTCCCCCTCTCCCTCTCATCCTGGCAGTCATCTGGAAAATACTGCAGGAGCAGGCAGAGGTGATATTCATTACACCACACTGGCCAAGACGGCCGTGGTTTGCCGACCTCATGAGCCTTTCAATCTCTCCCCAGTGGAGGATTCCTCCAGGTCGCATTGCACTCAGCCAGGGAGCTCTGCAACATCCAGAGCCCCAGTGGCTCCAGTTAACCGCCTGGCACTTGAGCAGTGGCTCCTGACTCAGGAGTCCTATTCCTCAGGTGTGATTTCCATGATTCAGGCCTACGACAAACCGGATCTATGACTCCACATGGAAAAATTTCTGCCACTGGTGTGCAAAGAACCAGTTGGCTCTCTCTGCTATTACCATTCCGAGAATATTGGAAGGGCTTGGCGTCCAATACTATCCGCAGACAGGTGGCGGCTCTATCCATGGTGCTCACATGTGGCAATTCGGAGCCATTGGCTCAGCATCCCATGATGCGCTCGTTTGTCAAGGGAGTGAGCAACACCAAACCGCCCGTGGTTCATCGCTATCCCTCTTGGGATCTGCCGCGGGTCTTACAGGCCCTTACCTCACCGCCATTTGAACCCATCAGAACCTGTACACTGAGGTCCTTGACAACTAAAGTAGCCTTCCTGATAGCCGTCACTTCGGCTAGCCGCACTGGCAGCTCTCTCTATCAGAGATGACTTATGCGTCTTTCATGAGGACAGAGTGGTCCTTCGATTGGATCCATCCTCTATTCCTAAGGTCAATACCTTATTCCACAGATGGCAGGAAGTAATACTGCCAGATTTTTGTCCTCATCCGTCCCATGACTTGGAACGCTAATGGCACTCCCTGGACGTTCGCAGGGCATTATGCTATTACATCAAGCGGACGGCGCCGTTTCGCAAGTTGGAAGCCCTCTTCGTTTCCTTTCAGCCTTCTTCTATGGGGCAAAAGGTTTCTGCCTCCACTATTGGCAGGTGGATCAGGGCTTGCATTGCAGGGGCGTGTCAGTCGCAGTCCCTGTCAGTTCCAAGTCATATTACTGCTCATTCCACTCGCAGTGCTGCGACTTCCGCAGCATGGGCGACACAGGCGTCCATTGAGGATATCTGTAGGGCGGCGACATGGTCTTCGCCTTCCCCGTTCATGAGGCATTACAAGTTAGATAGGTTTGCCTCCGCAGACGCCTCCTTTGGCCGGAGAGTGCTACAGCACGTAGTGCCACAAGGTGGGACACAGACCCAGACTGCTTCCCTCCCATAGGGACAAGAGCGGCTTTGGTATGTCCCATTCGTGGATTCTCCATCTATCATGCTGGAGAAGGGGCGTTGTCTTACCTGAATACCTTTTCTCAGCATGATGATGGAGAATCCACACCCGCCCCTCAGTGTCCGTCAGGTCCTGTGTCAGCGGTCTGGGAGCCAACATGTTGAACTGTCGTCAATAGCTGCGCCTTCGTCAGGACTGGGGAGTCCGGCCCAGGAGAGGCGTGGCAAGTTTGACAGACTCAGTCTAAATTGGGCAGGAAGACAGAGCTAATCCATTCGTGGATTCTCCATCATCATGCTGAGAAAAGGCGTTCAGGTAAGACAACGCCCCATTGCACCATCATTCTTACAAGTACCTGTGCATCTGATTTTTCCTGTCTAAGTGCAGAACCTTGCAATTCTCATCATTAAGCAACATTTTGATAATAAAATATCTAGGGGCCAATGCTCAAGTATATCAAGAACTTTTTGAATCTTGAGACTGTCTTGTGATAGTCTAGCAATCTCCCAGCTTTGTGTGACCTGCAAATATTGTAAGCATCCTTCTCTTATCTAAATCATTTATAAGTAAGTTGACATGGGCCCGATTAAAATTCTGAAGTACCCCCCTACATACTACCCTCCATGTGGACATAGTCGCATTAAGAATCATTTATTGAAAAAAGATTGTTCAGCCAACTATGATTCCATGTCATTCTAGTTCATCAAGAAGGAAGTTATAGTTTATCTTATCAAATGCCTTAATGCAGACAAAATATACATCTGTAGCATTCCCTTGATCTGCTAACCTAGTTAATTTAAATTTAAAATCCCTTGGCATAGATGGTTAGAGTTCTTATCATAGCATTAAGCAATCAGTTTTCTATTTGTAATGAATATAATAACTACCTTGGAGTTTTTATCCCATATGAAATTTCACAGATAATCACTTACTAGAACCAAAAAACCTGATACTATAACTAAACTTTCCCATGCAGTCCTCAAGTTCATCTTGTCAAGTTCATCCTATCCCAGCACCTGAGGGGGGTCTTGGGTGCTTTTTGAAAGGTTAAAAGGGGGGCTGCCAAACGGGGAAAGGTCTTCCATAGGGCGGGGGTTGCCAAAGAAAAGACACACTTCCTAGGTCCCATAAAATGGAAACTTTTAAAAGAGCAGGCCCACCCTATCCAATCTGGTAGGATGGGCAAATGGCTTTAGAGAGAGTTTCTATTGCAAATAACTTGGTCCGTGCCATATAGGGATTTAAAGGCA
Organism: Azemiops feae; assembly: GCA_023970755.1. Lineage (NCBI taxonomy): Eukaryota > Metazoa > Chordata > Lepidosauria > Squamata > Viperidae > Azemiops > Azemiops feae. The sequence goes on from JALGBA010000018.1 coordinate 1,594,329, forward strand.
ATAATTAACCCCTTGAATTGTGCCCTTAAATGGCAATATTTACACCTTAATGCAGACATGTCAAACTCGTGATGTCGCGCGACGTATTGGAGCTTTTTCTCCATTGCCGGCAATGGGGTGGGTGCAGTTTCCTGGTGATGCGTCCGGCCCGCGGGCTGGCAGTTTGACACCCCTGCCTTAATGTTTGTGGCAAGGTTAATGCTTTTAAAATAAATGTAATTTGCTAGTTTATTATACATTTTATATAGAATATATTATATCTGCAAAAAAATTTCAAAATTTTAATACATGGTTTCACATTTTTGTGGGAATCTTTTATTCCAAAAACACCTTTCAAAAAGACTTAATTTTTCTTTTTTTAAAAAAATACATTTTATTGGATTTTTATAGGGGTAGAAGGGTTACATAAAGTGCTTAGGAAACACCGTGGAGGTGGGTATATCAAACATTCAAAAGAACAATCACAAGTATATAGCTCAAATTAATTCATTTAAAATTCCCTCTCTAATTCCCTCATAGTCTTGCATATTCAAATTAATATATTTATACATAAGCTTCAAACAATCCTATCAAATATCACTTACATTTCAGTTATAAAGATCCAGGTCCTGTTTTTAAGCTTTACTAACTTACAATTACCATATTTTAATTAGCCTTAAATAGACATAATATTAACACTTCGGGTGTCTTTTTTTTTTTTTATTCCCACAGTAATATTCTTTGGTTTTCTTCATTAATACCATTTCTTCTCTTGTTACCAATCCCTCTTATTCTTCTTCTATTACAAAATAATTATCCTATTTAAAATAAAAATGTCAAACCAACAAATAGATTTCTATCTAACTTAAGTATATATTCTATCAATTCATCTATGTTTATACAAAATCTTTTTAACCCAGTAAATAAAGTTCATCTGTCCAATAATTGTCATATCTAAGACAAAATATTATTACAAAGGATATCCTCTTGCGAAATTCACGTGTTCCATTAGTTGTTAAATCAATCAAAAAGTCAAAGTCTTTTTAAACCCATTAAATAAAACTTTAAACTACATTTTTAAATCTAACTCTAGGTTTCTTTCTGTGCCATATCGGTTTCCATAATAAAATTCCTGCATCATCAAACCACAATATTAGAGAGTCAATATTCTTCAATGCTTCAAATTGGTCAAAGTTCTCTTTCCTTTCTTCTAATAGCCTATGGATGATAGAAGCCGTTTTATTCCATGTTATGTTTACCAGTTGTTTATCCACATTATCACAATTTTCAATAACTTGTATCTGAGTGTCAGTCTCTGTTGATTTGATGCTTCAGACATCTCAGTTAAAATTATTCTATGATCATCAAGCTTCTCCATAGATTGCGTTTGGAGTTGTATAGAGTTAGTTTGTTCCTTAGTTTCCACAATTTCTCTCAGTGTAGTTTCATAGTTGAGTTGTTGACATGGTTCCTCTTTAAGTTGTACATATTGCTCACTAATCTCTTTAGCGCCAGTCTGTTTCTTCTCCACTGTTTTTCGGTCTATAATTTGACCCGTCGAGAGTTTGGAAGTAAGAGTTCATATCCTCTGTGGCTTCCAGAATTTTTTCCAATATGAGCTCATAGTCCAGCTGTGTGTTAGATTCCATATCAATAGTAGAAGATTTTTTAATCTTTTAGTGAAGGCTCTATTTTGTAGAAATCAAAGAAATATTCACCTCCAGTTTTCCATAGACTAAATCACCACACAGCTGATACTCTTATCATCTTTTGAAGGTCAGAGCCATCCTTAGCCATATAAAAATTACAGTTGCAGTAACACTTTTCGTCACAAGATGTCCTCAGCAGGCTATAAGGTCTTTCTTTTTTTTCCCAAATTAATATTTTTTTTATTTTTCACGTTAAAAAATATGAAGAAAGCCCTCTCCAAAATAATAGACGCGTAGTTATAACAATAATAGTCAAAAATAAAATGTTTTCAGGCCCCCTCAGTATTCCAAAGATTAAATAGTCAATAAAAAATTAACTGGTTTATTTTTTCTTCAAGGCTGTTTTTCCCAAGTGCCCAAACGCTGCTCCCTCACAGCAGGGAAGTAATTCAAGCACAAAAGCTTTTGACAGGAGAGTGATTAGGGAAAGAAGGGGTAGGAAAGGTCTCACCCGGATTCTCCACGGGGGTTCTTTACGCTTAGTTGTTCTTCTGACTTTCGGCTGGTGCGGCGAAGTGATCGTCCATTTTGCTGGCCGATCTTTCCTCCGACGGCCCTAAGGAGCTAGCTCGAACTGAGGAAGGAGCTGCCGCCCTTCCCCAGTCAAGCGGAGGCCTCCCCAAATGGTGGTCGCCTCTACGGGGCGACTTTCGACCCGATTAAGGGTCTACCGGCGGAGGGAAAGCAGCCGGTGGGAGAGACGGATCTCCCCGTGCGACTGCGTGTGCCGGAACCGGAACCGGAAGTCAAAAAGACTAATTTTTCAATTAAAGAACTTGAACTTTATGCTTTTATTATGATTCATCATACAGTCAGCCACATGTTCATACTGGATTTGGCATTTTTATCCACTTATTGAGCCCTTCCCAAGGACCTGGGATAGGAAGAGGTTGATGTTTTATGGTACTAGAGGTATTGTCACAGGATGTGAGTTGTATTGAGTAAAGCTTTCTTTTGCAGTTGACTGATGGTAGATTTGTCAATGTCGATGGTGTGCAAGTGGTGCTCCAGTTGCTTTGGGATTGCACCCATTACTATTAATACTACCTCTGCTTTCTTTTGCCACAGTAGTCCTATTTCTATTTGCAGGTCTTTGGACCTGCAAATAGAAATAGACATTTCATCAGTGCAACAATCTAGAATGAGGGTTACCTTGCTGCATTCATAATCTGTGCAGGTTTGAATTCTATGTGGTGATTGGCTGCTTGTAGGGAAGTGTCCATTGATTGGTGGATGGATTGTTAGTTTTAATTGATCTGCCTTGTCAGTTTATTGTGAATGGTTTGGATCTTGCATCTGATTGGCTGGTAAAACACATTTAGTTCTGTAGTTTGCTGTTGGCTCCTTTATTTAGGTGCCAGGCTTCTCTGACTCCTCTGTTGTTTGCATGGGTGCTATACAGGTTATCCTCAAGAAATGACAGGCCATTTAATGACTATTCAAAACAATGACCCAACACCCCAAAACTGCATACGAACCCGTTTCCAAGTTATGACAGAAGAAATGTTCTTGCAGTCATTCACAGTTATGACAGACCACAGAGGCGCTGCAGTGTCCTTCCCTGCCTGTCTTCCCACCCATCCCCTGTAGTGCTGCTTAGGCCTGCTCCCCATGCCTCTTGGAAGCAGTTGCCATTTTCAGCACCCCTAAAATAGCAGCTACTTACCAGGCTTTCTGTGTCTATGGTAAACTGGCCCTTAAGGCAGCTTCAGGACAAGCTTCCTAAAACCTTTCCCTTGCTTAATCTCCTCCCTCCCGCATCAAGCACATTTCTTCTATAAAAAAACAAGCTGGGAGGGACAAACGTTTAGATCTCCCTCACCCTTCCCAATTAGGTGCTAAAACTAAACTCTCTCTCTCCCATCCAATCAATATCCCTTTTTAAAAACCTTACCTGATTGATTGACTTTCTGTAGTGGGTAGTCTACAGTCTAGCCTTTAAATCCTAGCTGGACTCTACATGCAGTTAAGTGGACAGCTAAAGTCTGCAAAGACTTAGAGTCCTCCATTTTCTGGCACAACTTTTAGGGTTTTGTTTTATTTTGTTTACATCAGACAAAAAAGCTGCAGAAAGATTTTCTCTGAGGGAATGTGCCACAAACTTAACATATTTTGACAGAATGCTCTTCTCAGAAGATTCCCTGGATACCTGCAAGAACTACACTATTTTGTAGCCACTGCTGTCCAATAGTTAAATGATCCAGATATCCGGCCATAGGCTTAGCCATTCTAGTAACTGCTCGTACATAATTTCATTTTATTCATAATTTTATTCATCATTCATGTTGGGTGTTTTTAAAATAATTTAACAGAATAACAGAGTTTGAAGAGACCTTGGAGATCTTTTAGTCCAACCCTCTGGTATACCTTTCAGACAAAGAGTTGTCCAATCTCTTCTTAAAAATCTCCACAATTTCTGGATGCAGGTCATTCTACTGATTAATTGTTCTGTCAGAAAATTTCTCCTTAGTTCTAGATTGGTTCTCTCCTTGATTAGTTTCTATTCATTACTTCTTGTCCTGCCTTCAGGTGCTTTGGGGTGGTGGTGGTCTAGGACAACCCGCCACGGTCAATTTGCCGCAGCGCAACTCGCCACGGGACAATTCAATGCTGTATTAATTGTTTTATTCCGTTACTTTTATTATTTGTGACCATGTTTTCATTGAAATTATTGTAACTCTTGTATTTCTGGATTCTTTGTTTTATTATTATTGGCCATGGTTCCGTTGAAATTAACTTTTGTATTTGTTTAATTGTTCTGCAGTGAGTCCCGTGGTGAGTTGGCTGTGGCCAGTTGTCCATGGCGAATTGTCTCATTCCGCTTTAGAGAATAGGATGACCCCCTCTTCTTTCTGCAACCCTTAGATAATAGAACACTGCTATTATGTCACCCCTGGTCCTTTTTTTCTTTAAATTAGATACAGCCAATTCCTGCAACCGTTCTTCATATGTTTTAACTTCCAGTCCCCTAATCATTTTTGTTGTTCTTCTCTGTACTCTTTCCACAGTCTCAACATCTTTTTTATATTGTGGCGACCAAAACTGGATATAATATTCCAAGTGCGGTCTTATGAAGACATTATAAAGTGGTACTAACTTTTTATGTGATCTTGATTCTATCCCTCTGTTAATGCAGCCTAGGACTATGTTTGCTTTTTTGACAAGTCATTTAAATCATTGATGAAGATATTGAAGAGTACTGGGCCTAAGATACAGCCTTGGGTTACCCCTCTGCATGCTTCTCTCAATGTACATGCAGATCCATTAAGGATTACATGTTGAGTGTGGTTGGTCAGTTACGAATATACAATTAAAAAAACAACACTGCTTACCCTGTTTTAATAAAAGTGACATCATTAACAAGGTATCCTTAAATATAGAGCAATACCTCCTTTCCAGATAGATACTTATAAATAGATTGAAGACTATAGTTGTACTTCTGTTTTGTAGAAGTTGTGGAATTTTTTAATTACTGAATGGTTTTTTAAAAATAATTTATGATACAGAATTATGTTGTGAAAATACTGTTCAGTATGCTTGCCAGAATCTGTGTTGTGATATCATCAAACACAGATCTTCAGTTTCTCCCTTGGTTTCTTATTTAGAATATAATTTTTCCTTCCTTTAAAATGCTTTATTCTGACAAATATTAAGATACCATTTTAAGGAATTGAGTGGGTCAAGGATTGTGTGCATTTTTACCTTCCCCCTCTTTTATTGGCCTAACAGCAGCAACAGGAGATTTTAGCAATGAAACATCAGCAGGAGCTATTGGAACACCAGAGAAAATTAGAACAGCATCGGCAGGAGCAAGAGTTGGAGAAACAACACAGAGAGCAGAAGCTCCAGCAGCTTAAAAACAAAGAGAAAGGAAAAGAAAGTAAGTAAAAGCATGCTAGGTTATGCTTATGTAATAGACACATTTCTCTGCAACAAAACATCAAGAAAGAACTTGTACTTCATTGACTGCTCCTGCCCTTTTAACCTGAATAAACTAATCGAGAGCCTATTTTATAGATAGGTTTGAAACTACATTAGAAGTACAATCCTAATTTAGCCCAAAGATATTCACCACAGTCTTCGTGGTGCACCTACAGATCTGTGTGTGCATAATCTACCATTTTAATATGTTTCAAGATTCAACTTTTTTGTGAGATTGAGCCCTGTTGGCTCATGCCCACCTTGAGAATATTATCAGACTTTTCAGCCCATATTTAACAACACTGTGGGGCTGAAAAACTATCCAACATATAGTGACAGAGTGTCAAAACAGAACTTATAATGGAGATTTCGCTGATTTTCTGGCTGCGACAAATGAAATAAAAAATTATATTTGCAACTTAGATATTTGTAATCTTCCTATTAAGATTTCAGATTCTATATTCTGTGTTTTGTATTTTAACTCTGTTCGTTTTTACTGAAATATGTGTGAATATGCCATAGAATAAATAATAAATCACAGTGGAAATATTGTGAGGATTGTGGCACTGCTATCTGATTTTCTTCATTATTTTCAATATTTTATTAACCAGTTTTATTTGGTTTTGTTCCTATACTGTATAGGTCCCTCCTACCTATTGCTGTAAGACATCAGCTGTGAGGCAACATTGTTCTTGCCTTTTCTAGTTGGATAAGGGCAGTTGGACTGTTGTGCATATTGACAGAACCTCACCTTAAATATGTTGCAGATGCTCAGCCTTCCTTTCGATTTCATTCATGTGTTTTAAAACCACCACTTTGTGTTACCAAGCCAATCAAACTTTACAGTATCGATTGCCATTCCAATGTTATGGGTATTTCTAGGAAATACAAAAAGAGACCTTCTAACTCTTTTGCATCCTGCAAGATTGAATGTTCATAATTGACAAACATTCTGTTACTAACTTAATTTTTATGTAGGCATTACAGAGCCATATGCATGGTAGATTTTTTGGACCCTGGTGGATGAGAAAGGATGGAAATTGCATATTTTGGATAGATGGTTAAATTTTTATCAGACATATTTACAGGTAGACTTCTATATACAATTGGTCACTTAATGGCCATTCAAAGATACAACAGACCCCCCTCCCCAAAAGCTACATATACCCTATTCAAACTTAGGGCGGCTGCAGCTCCCCCACAATTGTTCACCTTTCCAACTGACCACAGGGACACTGCAGGAATACAGGAAATCGTGTTTCTAAATTAGAAATCTAACAAAAAAGAGAACTCAAATTAAAATTCATTCCTGCTTTACATGCCAGGTTTTCTATTTAATAAACCAAATTATTTATATAATAATTATATAGAATTGCTCAAATAAAATGAAGAAAAATGAACCATTTTTAAGAGATTTTTTTCTGTACATAGGCTGATATGATAAAAAATGATATGTAGAATACTTACTTAAACAAAAGCTAAATAACTTTTGTAGATGCTGCAAACTCTGTATAATTTTATCCCTGAAATCTTACTTAACTGATCATCTGCTTATAGGAAAAAGATAAATATAATTATCTATTTTCAAGTATTGGTTCTAATTCTGTACCTTTTTCACATTATAAAAAATATTATTGCCAGCTTATAATATTGAAAAGGTTAAAAATTTCAAATAACTCTTTGAGACCTAGTTCATCAATTTTATGTAGTTATATCTATTTTCTTTTGGTTTGGTATTTTAGGTGCAGTGGCAAGTACAGAAGTAAAAATGAAATTGCAAGAGTTTGTTTTAAATAAAAAAAAGGCTTTGGCTCAGCGAAATCTCAACCACTGTATTTCCAATGATCCTCATTTCTGGTATGGGTAAGCACTCTTAACACTATCCTAGGTTTCCCATCATTCTTGTAAATGGATATAGATGACAAATGAGGGTTCTACTTCATGAACATTGCAGTTTTAAAAGCCAATTGAACTCACAGGTAACATGTACAGTTTAAATTAAAATGTATCCTTAGCTTTTTGAGGAGAGGGGATGATAATATGATTTGATGAAAGTAGAGAATGAATGGCCAAAGATGGCAAAATTATTACTATAAAGGATAGGAATATTTTAATATAAGAATTCCTAAAAGAAATTGACACATTTTTAATTATCTAATACTACACAACAAAAAAGCAATGTTTTAACAACCATACAGATACAGTTAACTTTAGACTAGTCACTCTATCTCAGCCCTAGGAAAAGGACAGTGGCAACTTCTGAAAATGTTGCCAAAAAAACCTGCATGGATTTGCCAAAGAATCCCAAGGAGGCAAGACTGATTGAAAGTAACAGCAGCAAGAACGACAACAAAATAAGAAGGGTTTATTACCTGATGGTACTTTGCAACTCTTACGTGCTACTGCACACAATTTTACAATACTGTATCTTATAGAAGAATTGCTGTCACAAAGTAAGAAAACAAATAGCATTTTGTTGAGCAGCCTATAATCAGAACTGAGAAAATAAAAGCAGTGCAGGTATCTCTGTAGAAGTGTCAATTCAGCACAGTTCAGTTGTCTCAACTTGTTCATCACCATAGAGGCATCAGCATTCCAAGAGTGGAAGTTATTCTAACACCAAGAAGAAAGCACTGCAGTGAGCCCAAAGTAAAGACTCTTCTGTGAGCAAAGACTGAAACTTTTGTAGCACATTTGAGCTATCAATCTGTACTTTCTGCTTTTTGATAAGGAAAGATTGGAGAATCTTTTAAGCTATTGTTCTACATCAGGGGTCTTCAAACTTGGCCCTTTTATGACTTGTGGACTTCAACTCCAGAATTCCTCAGCCAGCGTGCCTGGCTGAGGAATTCTGGGAGTTGAAGTCCACAAGTCATAAAAGGGCCAAGTTTGAAGACCCCTGTTCTACATTATGCTCTGCTATTCCGAGGAGTACTCCAAAGAGATTAGACAGTTACACCAAAAAAGGAAAGTTCTGCTGTAAAATATTGGTTCCACTTGGATTTAAGACCACCATGAATGATAAAAGGTAAAGACCAATGGGGAAAAAAAGTCTCAGGTAGTAATAAAATGCTCTTAGACAATCTCTAGCCCTTAACTTTCTTTAGACCTGTGTTTGTTCATATAATAAACATCCTGGGGATTACATCTTCTCTGTAGAGAGGAGTTGTCTGGGATGGTATAAGGACTCCTATTTTGGATAGGGGTTGGACTAGAGTTTTTTCCCCTGGAGTATATCACAGGACGTGCAATCAACTACTGATTTGAAATCATAGAAACATAGGGCTAGAAGGGGCCTTGGAGGTCTTCTAGTCCAACCACTTGCTCAAGGCAGAAGTCCTTATACCATTTTGGATAAAGGAATGTACAATCTTGTCTTGAAAACCTCCAGAGATGGAACATCCACAACTCTGGGAGGCAAACTGTTCCATTGATTAATTCCTCTCACAGTCAGAAAGTTTCTTCTTAGTTCCAGGTAGGATCTCTGTTTAACAAGTTTCAGCTGTTGCTTCTTGTCCTGTTCTCAGATGCTTTGGAGAATAAGTCAACCCTCTCATCTCTGTGACTGCCACTCAACTACTGAAGGAAACTTATCAGGTCACCCCTAATCCTTCTCTTCATTAGGCTAGACAAACCTAGTTCCTTTAACCATTCATTGTACAGGTTAGCCTCCAGACCCTTTTTCATCTTTGCTGTTCTTCTCTGCACTCTATCTAGGGTTGCAATCTGTTTTGAATCATGGCTATTAGAACTGTACACTGTATTCAAAGTGTAGTCTCACTAGTGCAGTATAGAGCAGTACTGTCCCTTCTTGTGATCTTGATGCTATCCCTCTGTTGATGTAGCCTTGGACTACTTTGGCTTTTTTGACAGCTGAGCACACTGCTGGCTGATACTTAAGTGATGGTCCACTATGACAGAATTCCCCAACCTTTTCGGCTTTGCGAACTGGCGGGTGGGAGAGGTGCAACTTATTGCACCTCTTGCTATTCACACAAGTCGGGATGCGCACTCTCACCTACCATTTCCATGGCCTGGTTCCATAAGGTTCAAGGCCCAGAAGTGGGCCGGGGTTGGGGACCTATGCACTAGGATATCTAGATCCCTCTTGAGGTTATTATGGTTGAGCAAGGTACTGGCTATTCTATACCTGTACATTTGTTTTTTTCTGCCTAGGTGCAAGACCTTACTTTTCTCACCACTGAACTGCATCTTATTGGATAGGGTCCGTGTTTCAAGATCCTTCTGAATCTTGAGTCTATTTTCCAAATTGTTAGCAATTTCTCCCAACTGGTTGTTGTTAGTAGATTTGATGAGTTTCTCTTCTATTCCCTTATCTAGATCATGTTGAAGAATGGTGGGCCCAATATAGAACCTTGAGGTACTCCACTGCATGCTTCTCTCTATGTAGATATAGTTCTGTTGAGGGCTACAAGCTGAATCGGATGGTTAATCAATCCACGTGGTGGTACTATCTATTCTACATTGTTCTATTTACCAAGAAATAGGTCTACTTAGTTAAATGCCTTACTGAAGTCCAGGTATATATACTATATCCATAGCATTTCCTTGATCCATTAATTCAATCACTTTATCAAAGAAGGATATAAGGTTTGTTTGGCACAATCTGTTTTTAGCCATTCTGGCTTCTATTAATTGCCTTGTTCATTTCTAGGTGCTCACAAATCCATTGCTTGATTACCTTTTCTGGGATTTTCCCAGGTATTGATGTCAAGCTGAAATCAATAAAAACTGAATATAAAGGTTATTGTATTAAAGTAGTAGTTTTCAAAAAAGTGGGCCGCGAAATAACCAATAGAAGCCTGCCTCCTCATCAACTAACTTTCTTGCTCCAGCTAGTCCCCTAATTTTTACTGTAAATGTCTGTCTTATAGCTTGCTAATAGAATTAAAAACATCTATAATCAACAGACAGGATCCTACTGTTTTTGAAGATGAGGATATGGTTGCCATATCCTATTCCTTAGGAACATGGTCAAATTTATCAGTGATCACAAACAATGGCCAGATTGGTACCCAGAATTCATAGTACTTTTTAATTAGGTCAGAAGGAATTCAGTTATTTCCAAAGTCTTCTCTGATTTTACATGATTTTACATTCTTCCTTTGAGGGAGAACTTTTATATTTCTATAGACAAGTTAGACATATCTCCATTAAACCCTAAAATGTCCTTCCTTGTCTTCTAGGGATAGCACTCTCCCACTGAGATGCATTATTGCTAATGGCAGTAATATGCCAAAAACCAGAAGTTTCTTTTTATTATTCTTAACTGGCTGAATAAGTGGATTCCAGGCCTTTTCCTATGACAATTTTCCTATGACAATTTTTTTTTACCTTACTAGGTGTTTGTGCTGCCTGTTTTGGTTTAAGAGCTCTTGATCTGTGATTGGCACTATAGGCATTATATCCAGCAATTAGCTTTCAGACTAGGATCTTGACTGTCAGAATTGTTCCTTATTTAATATTGGATTTTGTTGGCTCAGATATTTTTGTAATTCCCATATTAAAGTTCTATCCACTTTAGTAAACAGTGCATCCAAGGGAGTTTTCAGCTATCAGTGAAAGACAGATATGCTGGAAAATAAATCACTTATCAAACTGATCATCTCTGCATGATTTTCCAGCGGGAAATATGATGGGTTGGAATAAGTCCTCAATATAAATTTCCCAAGGAAATAATTTAAGCATGTAGTGACTATTAGATAAAAAATACCTTCAAAAGAGTACACAAAGTACATATTTTATCAAAGAACATACTTAGATATGTGCCCATAACATTATTAACTTTCAGGGAAAGTACTATGTGCAAAATGCAGAAAAGAGTAAAAAGCAGTAAACAAAAGAGATTAAAGGCAGGTGACGAACAAAAATAAATAGCTATTCTTACTTCATCTAGTTTATCTCAGCACATTCACAGTCTAACTTTATACCTTTCTATCTTTGCAAATAATATTTCTCTTATGTCCACATACTAACACCTTTTTATTTTTAAATTTATTTTATTTTTTATCCCACCTTTATTATTGTTTATAAATAATTCAGGGTGGTGAACATAATTAATACTCCTTCTTCTTCCTATTTTCCCCACAACATCAACCCTGTGAGGTGGGTTAGAGAGAGAATAATTGGCCCAAAGACACCCAGATGGTTTTTCATGCCTGAGGCGGAACTAGAACTCAGTCTTCTGGCATCTTAACCACTAGATCAAACTGTCTCTTTTGCTTTTGTAATAATAAATAATAATAATAATAATAATAAATAATAATAATAATAAATAATAATAATAATAATAATAATAATAATAATAATAATAATAATAATAAGAAGAAGAAGAAGAAGAAGAACTACAAACTAATGCCATGAAAGCGAAGATACAAAAATCCACTGACAATCCAAATTGCCGACTTTGCAATGACAAAGTTGAAACTGTTTCACATCTAATCTGTGAGTGCAGCAAAATCGCGCAAACTGATTACAAAGCTAGACATGACCAAGTTGCTAAATTAATCCACTGGGTATTGTGTAAAAGATACGACTTGCCTGTGTCCCAAAAGTTGTGGGAACACAGGGTGGAAAAAGTTGTTGAGAATGAGAGGGTGAAGATCTTGTGGGACTTTCGAATACAGACAGATCGCCATTTGGAACACAATACGCCGGATATTGCAGTTGTAGAGAACCGAAGCGTACAGCTGATTGATATTGCTGTACCAGGAGATGCCAGAGTCGAAGAAAAAGAACTGGAAAAAATTACGAAATATCGCGACCTGGCCATCGAAACTGCGCAATTATGGATGAAACGTGTAACAGTGGTACCCATTGTCATCGGGGCACTGGGAACTATGTCCAAAAACTTTGCAAAATACATCAAGAAATTGCAGCTTCCTGCAATAACTCCAGCACTGTTACAAAAAACTGCGCTACTCGGAACATCTTATATTTTAAGAAGGTACCTGGTTGACACCTAGGATGCTGGTAGCAACCCGTGTCAACCATCAGCGCCAGCCAATTTGAATGTTCAGTTGACTGAGGTTCATGTTTAATGAATAAAAGATAATAATAATAATAATAATTGGAAGGGACTTGGAGGTCTTCTAGTCCAACACCCACTCAGGCAGGAAACCCTATACCATTTCAGACAAATCTCACCTCTCTTTTGGGTGATTACCTCCACTCCATTGAATTATAACTTTCTCAGTCTTCCCTTTCTTCTCAATTCATTTACTGTTCCTATAGATATTTATTTTATAATTTAGTATTTATTCATACACTCCATATGATAAACCAGTTCAATATATTTTTGTAATGGCCGTTCACCTTCACCTTCAGTTCAGATTCATTTGTCACCTTGACATCATTCTTGACTTTATGACTTCTTGTTTTAGTACAGTGTCTTATACATAAATTTTCCCAGACCATTTGACTTTGTTCTGTGATTGTTGATATACTGAATTCTCGGTCTCATTATGGTCTTATGCATGGCTATTTTCACTTTTTACACTCATTCCTCTTAACTAGCTACATATTACCTCTTAGCTTTCTACCAGTATTTGTACATTGTATTTTTTCCCCCATTTTCACATCTTCAGTAAACATTCTACTGGTACACAGCTTTAAGTTCCTACTCAATTTTTTCACCATTTGTGCAATGGCTAATTTCACTTTCACAACCAATTTTGCTCTCTGATATATTAATTTTCAATTCAATAGTCTTTGCTGTATTGTACAACCTAACTTTTGCTGCATATTATTTGGGTACTCATTTAAAAATCCAGCATCAATTGAAAAGAAGTACATTTCAAATTCACACCCCAATCAGTATGAATCACTATAAGCATTCTTAATATGTTATTTATAAATACATTAAATAGTTAAGGAGACCTCGTATACTTATCTTAGTTCTTTTTCATATTGAATCATTTTTCTAAGCATTCCATTTATTCTTATAGATGTTTTACTTCCTTCAGGTATCACTTTTATATTCAGCAACTAACTCTAGCACCCTACATTCCATAATTTAAGTTCACTTAAATATTCACTTTAACATATACTTTGTCTTAATTAACAAATATACAATACATTTATTATTCATATTTATACATTTCTCAATGAATTGCTGAAGAGCAAACATTTGAATAGAATAGAGCTGGAAGGGACCTTGGAGGTCTTCTAGTCCAGCCCCCTGCTTAAGCAGGAGAACCTATACCGTCCCAGACAGGTGAATGTCCAGTCTCCTCTTGAAAATCTCCAGTGATGGAGCGCCCACGATCTCTGGAGGCAAGCTGTTCCACTGGTTGATTGTCCACACTGTCAGGAAGTTTCTCCTTAATTCCTGGTTGCTTCTTTCTTTTATCAGTTTCCAACCATTGTTTCTCGTCCTTCCCTCTGGTGCTTTGGTGAACAACCTGGCCCGCTCTGCCCTGTGGCAGCCCCTCAGATACTGGCACACTGCTATCATGTCTCCCCTATTCTTTTCTTTAGACTAGCCAAACCCAAGTCCCGTAGCCGTTCGTATGTTTTGGTCTCCAGGCCTTTGATCATTTTAGTAGCTCTTCTCTGAATTTTTTCCAAACTCTCAACATCTTTTTTGTGATATGGTGACCAAAATTGGCTGTAGTATTCCAGGTGTGGTCTCACTAGAATTTTATAAAGCGGTAATAATACTTCGTGTGATCTTGATTCTATGCCTCTGTTTATACAACCCAGGATTGTATTAGCTTTTTTTGGTTACTGCTACACACTGCTGGCTCATGGTCAAATGATCGTCCACTAGGACTCCCAGGTCCCTCTCACAGTTACTGTTTTTACGCCGGGTCTCGCCCAATCTGTATTTGTACCTTTGTTTTTTCCTGCCTAAATGGAAGACTTTGCTTTTCTCCACATTGAAACTCATTTTGTTGGATAGGGCCCATTGTTCAAGTTTGTCAAGATTTTTTTGTCAAGTTTGTCTTCTGGGATGTTGGCTACTCCTGTCAGTTTGGTGTCATCTGCAAATTTGATGAGTTCCCCTACAATTCCCTCATCTAAGTCATTTATGAAGATATTGAAGAGTACTGGGCCTAAGACCTTGTGGTACCCCACTGCTTACTTCTCTCCATGTGGATGTAGTGTCATTGAGGACTACTCGTTGAGTATGGTTTGTTAGCCAGCTACAGATCCATCTGGTGGTGATGTTGTCTATTCCACCTTTTCCTAGCTTACTAAGGAGTAGGTTGTGGTCTACCTTGTCAAATGCCTTACTGAAGTCTAAGTATACTACGTCCACTGTGTTTCGCTGGTCTACTAGTTTAGTCAATTTATCAAAGAATGAGATGAGATTGGTTTGGCATGATGTGTTTTTAACAAACCCGTGCTGGCTACTAGTTATGACTTAGTTTGCTTCTACCGTGTTCCCCGAAAGTAAGACCCTGTCTTACTTTCTTTTGGGCTCTGAAGTAAGCACTAGGTTTTACTTTTGGGGAGGGCTTACTTTTTGCTGGTACCAGTACCAGTAGGCCGCAAGTACGCGGGGGTGGGGCGGGGCCTGTACACGGGGTGGAGAAGCAACGTGGCGGCGAGAGTGTGGTGGCAGACCGGTGCAACCGTGGTGGAGGGCGGTGGAAAGGACGCCAAGCCTGGTGTGGGGTGAGTCGGCCCAGATCCAGAGTGCCGTCCCACCGCTGCCCTGCCAGGCCTTTTGCCAGTGCCTACTCAATGCTGCAGGCGCCGGGCTAAGGGCTGTTTGTGGGACAAAAAAGAAAAAAGAAAAGTTCAATCAGACTTTCTAACTTCTTAAGATCTCGCGAGAAATTAGAAAGTCTGATTGAACATTTTTTTTTGTCCCACAAACACGTGGCGAAGGCTGAGAAGCGAACGGAGAAACGCAATGCAGCTGAAGCAGGTTAGTAAAAAAACGCTTGGGGAGGCAAGGGCATCTGGGCAGGGGCGGGCGCAGCAACCTTATACCCTGCGCGGCTTTGGCAGGTGTCTGGCAGGCGAAGGGAAGCAACTGCACCCCCTGCCACCTGCCTCGCCTCCTCACTTCATGGCGGCGGCAGCAGCAGCTGGCTGGGCAGAAGGCGATCCGGTGGGAGCAGCCGGTAGAGGCCAAAAGCACCCAGCCAGCATGAAAGCTGCAGCGCACGCCGGGGCCTGAAAAGCGCCAGGTTCAGCTCTTAGCCCGGCGCCTGCAGCACTGAGTACGCTTGCAGGCTGGCACTCAAGCAGCCCAAAGGCAGAGGTGTGGCCTGTGCGGTTGCACCAGTGGCTGTTGGCGAACGGCCCTGGCAGGCTGGTGGCAGCAGCAAGTCAGCGTGCAGGCTGGCGCTCAAGCAGCCCAAAAACAGAGGCATGGCCAGCGTGGTTGTACCGGCGGCTGCTGGTGAACGGCCCTGGCAGGCCAGTGGCGAGCCAGCATTCCGAATCTGGGCTGACTCGCCCTGTGCCCAGCAGGGCAGCCCAGAGCAGCGCAGCCAGGTGGGCAAAGAGCCCCATGAGGCAGAAGCAGCACGGGCAGCCACTTGGTTACCACACAGCACCGAGAAATGTCCCAGCAGCAGTAGGGCCAGCAGGCAGGGCGGGCGGAGGCCGGGGCTCACCGAGGGTTTGGTTCATTGGGGCTGCAGGCAAGCAGACGGTGGGACAGAGAGGGCGGAGCCCGCAGTAGCTGGTTCTACAGGTGGCCACTAGCGAAGGGCCTTGGCAGGCCAGTGGCGGGAGGGGCAGCTGCACGGAAGATCTCGGCTGATTCGCCCCGTCCCACGCTAGGGCTTACTTTCGAAAATCCCCCCGAAAATCAGCTGGGGCTTACTTTTGGAGTAGGGTTTACTTTCGGGAAACACGGTAGTTGTTCGCAGATCTGTTTTTTTATTATCTTTTCTAGGATCTTCCCAGGTATTGATGTTAAGCTAATTGGTCTGATTTGTTTTATGTAGCCAGTGCTCAGCATGAAATTGTGCTGCACTTCCCAGATTTTCTCATTATCATCTCATGTACTACTTGTACAAAGTGGCTAAATTAATGGACCAGAGAAATTCTGTGGACATAGTATAGTTGGGTTTCAGTAAGACATTTGACAAAATAGACCACAACCTACTTCTTAGTAAGTTAGTGTCAGGCTTATCCCAACTTGAACGTTTAGGAAAAAAAGACTCTCGATTCCACTTTGAAGTGAAAGTTTACTTTTGCTAAAGTCAAGCAGTTACAGCATAAGCAAAGCTGTATCTGAACATTCCCGCACAAAGCATGCATTTTTCCCTCTTCCCTGGCCCTCCCCCCAAGACCGGTCCATCAGTGTCCAATGATATTTGAATTAGATGTTTTGGGAACGGCTTTGAGTTTTGGCGCCTCTTTGGTTGAAGTTCGCATTCCATTCTCATGGCTTCATACTTGATTGGTCGGTCTGTTCTGGATTGACACCTCTGGTTCCTGTTATCCTGTTATCCTGTCATTGCCCCTCCTACCTCCCCAATCTTCCCCTCCCTGCATTTTATGGCAAGATGCCAGTGAAGCGAAGTATGCTGAAGATGGCAGACCTGACATTCGACCTCCCTTGAAAAAAAGACTTTAGTCCTACAGGATAAAGAAAAGGAAAGAAAGGGTTAAATTTCAATGGGGTTTATCAGGGTATTTGTTGTGGAACTTGCGAAGGAACTTTGGGGCTTGAACATGTTGGGCATTGACCCATTCTGTTTCAGAGGGAGGGAAGTCCTTCCAGGCAATTGAATATTGAACTTTCACTCTGTGTTTATGAGAGTAAAATTTCCTTGATTTTGAAATGCTGCTCTCCCTTGATCAGGATGGGGGTTGGTAGTGGTTTGGTTGCGGGGCATAGGGAAGAAGTGATTGCCAGTTTTAACAAGCTACAATGGAACTGAGTGAACACATCTGAAGGATTTGGGCAGGTGGAATTGTATTGTTACAGGGTTGATTATTTTAATAATGGGAAAAGGTCCAATGTACTTAAGACCTAATTTTTTTGAGGGTTGCCTGGACTGGAAGTATTTTGTCCCCGTTGTTGAAGTCTTTTGGTTTGGAGTGTTTTTTGTCAGCTTGTTTTTTGTATGTCTCTTGTGCTTCTTCCAGGGCTTTGCGGTCTACTGGCCAGGTGTTTTGAAGTTTAACAATCCACTCCACAAACGAGATAGTTTGTGATTTAGTCAGTGGTAGTTCTGGTTTGGCCACAAAGTCCTGGCCTGTCACAATTTTGGATTGTGTTAAATTAGCGCTGCTGTGCACTGCATTATTATAAGCTACCTCTGCAAAAGGGAGGAGGTCAGCCCAGTTGTCCTAGTGTTAGTTAACGTAGCATCTCAGGTATTGTTCCAAGACCCCATTAGCATGTTCACAGCCTCCATTTGGGGATGATGGGAGGAGCTAAGTCCCAGGTGGCGCCAAGCAATTTCAGGAACTCCTGTCAAAATTGCGAAGTGAACTGCACCCCACGATTGGAGATGATTCATTCTGGGGACCCATGAAGTCTATACATGTGTTGTATGAAGAGCTTGGCCAGGGTACCTTGGAGCAAGGCATGAAGTGCACCTGTTTGGAGAAGAGATCGGTTATCATCCAGATCACCATGTTTCCTGAGCTCTCTGGTAGTTCCACTATAAAGTCCATGGAACTCTTTTTCCAAGGTGCTTGGGGTTTTGCTACTGGTTGTAGGAGACTCTTGGCTTATGAACAGATAGGGCAGCTAGCCACGTAGCTCTCAATGTCCTTTTTCAGAGATGACCACCAGAATTGGCATTTTGCTAGGTGGAAGGTTTTTACGAAACCAAAACGTCCTGCAGTCTTTCAGTCATGGCTTCTTTTGAGGATTAGAGTGCACTGATTCTCTGGTATATACAATTTGACCCCCATCCAGGCTAAGCCATCCTGTATGGTGCTTTCTTGGCTTGTGGTTTTGAACCAATTATCTTTTTCTAAAGCCCCTTTCAGCATTGCCAGTAACTCACCTGGCATTTGCGGGGTGGTTTTATCTATGCTCTGGTAATGGTGGCTGATGCCAGCTGTTGGGAGGAGATGATTGGGCTAACGACTTCAACTTTAGAACTGTTGTATTAGGGCAGTTGTGAGAGGGCATCGGCCAAATTTTTTTAAAGCTTCTAGATTTTTCTGGTCCATACAAAAAAAGGGGGTTTTCCCTTTCCAGAAAATACCTCTACATTAAGAGCACCCACCTCACTACATATGCCTGCTTTTCCAAAACCGCCCATCTCTTTTTAAAAAAATATATTTTATTAATTTTTTACAATAACAATCTTTAGTGCCTCGTGAACAGTGTGTTGTCTGGGTTCATATATTTAAAACAATCAATGATAATTGATTTCTACAATTAATATGTTGGTAATATATTTCTTGATCCTCTCTTCTTCCTGTAATATTCTCCTTTTGTCTACATTAAACAAATATAATTCTTAATATTTTCAGTATATACCAAGTTGAATATAAACATTTTTTAGTATTTATGCATATAATAATAATATCAACATATAACATGTTTTTTAATCAGCTTGTTTCCATTGTATTTATAAAAGTCATCTTATTAAATGATTATATGTCCTGTTTTCAAGATTCTTATTGAAGCTTAGTTTCCCCTCAGTATTCACTCTTATCAGTCATAATTTTCTCAAAATTCATTACCTTTAAATATCCAAACTTTTCATTTAAATAGACCCTCTCAATGTTTTAACATTTCATATATTCTAAAAGTATTATACTACTTATCTATCTTATCTATCTTATCTATCTTATCTATCTATCTATCTATCTATCTATCTATCTATCTATCTATCTATCTATCTATCTATCTATCTCTATCTATCTATCTATCTATCTATCTATCTATCTATCTATCTATCTATCTATCTATCTATCTATCTATCTATCTATCTATCTATCTATCTATCTATCTGTGTATATATAGATATAGATATTAGCAAAATTGAAAAGAAAGACGAACACCAGGATAAGAATATAAACAAGATCGTTTAATATAAACAAGCCTGTTAGTAAAAATCACTAAGCTTTCGCCGGCCAGACTGCCAGAGTAGAGATAAAAGGAGGCCTGGTTATCCGATGAGAATTCCATCAACCGGTACCTAGATCTCCCACCAGTCTACCAGACTCTCAGAGGATGGGAGAGACAGCGCTGCGACCTATGGAGGAGACAATTAATTTGCCCCTCACAGGATCAGAGCAATGGAATTACAGGCGGAGCGGCGGCGATCTCCAGGGAAGACGACGGATCGGCAGCGCGCCCTGATTACAACTTGGGGATTGACGCGCAAGACTATCTCACACGGAGGAGAAGGGAGACACGGAACGGAGGCAATTGGACAGCTCCTTGCAGGACCGGGGCAGCAGGACTGTGGGGGGTGGTGGTGGGGGGCTCCCATGGGAGAATGCAGCAGACCAGCAGCGCGTCCTCTCTCTCTCTCTCTCTCTCTCTCTCTCTCTCTCTCTCTCTCTCTCTCTCTCTCTCTCTCTCTCTCTCTCATATATATAATAGAAAAAATTACTAAAAATGTTGATCTCCGAGACTAAAATTTTTTATTAAGAACTAAGCTTTCGTCAGCAGCTACTGACGTTGTCAAAGTATAAGCCAGGATCTGGGAATCTCATCCTTATAGTCTTTGGGAGGCTTAAGATTTAGACAATGAGCGTATCATAGGTCTGTCCATCCCCTGCATACCTACAATTGGCTGCATCGATCTTGTTTCTGCTGTGCTAACTAACTGACATCCATTTGAATTTTACTGCTCTGCCTCTCCCCACATGCCCCGTCCACCTAGAACGTTCATCTTGCGGAGCACGGTTGTTTGACGTCGCCGCCTGACTATTCTCCCCACTGTCTTGCTTAGGTGTATCCCCCACATGCAGTGCTGTTGTTTTAGCTAGCAATCTTTCCGCTGTGCCAGCATTGTTGTTTTTTTTTTAGTTTTTTTTTAAAAACAAGAAAACATAACACACATACACACAGTGTATACTCCTTTTTTTTTAACAGCAATTTCGTAACGGTAATCTTCTATTATTTACATTTCCCCCCCTTATTCTTTAAATATATTTGTCTTTGTTGTCCCATTGTTTCTTGTTTCCATTTTTCTTCCTTCATACTATACTTCATACTAAAAATAATACATATTATTACTATACATTATTATACACATATTTTCCATTTTTTGACCTTTCCACATTTATTCTCATTTATTATTTCTAATTCCAACCAATCATACCACTTATTCCATATTAGATAGTACTCTGTGTCTTCCTTTTCTTTTATCTCTTTTGTTAATTTGTCCATCTCCGCACAGTCCAGGATTTTTCTTATCACTTCTTCCTCTGATGGTATATTCTCAGACTATTCTTGCTGCCGTTGTTATATGTAGGATTAAGTACCGTGTTTCTTTACTATATTTTCTGTTTAAAATACCCAGCAGAAAGATCTCTGGTTTCCAGTCTACGGGTTGATCTATTATTTCTTCCATCCATCTTCTTATTTTAGTCCAGTATTTTTTCGCAACTGGGCATGTCCATCATAGATGATAATATGTTCCATGTACTTTTTAACATTTCCAACATGTTGGCGAATTGTTCTGGAACATCTTGGCAAGGTTTGCTGGTGGAAGATGCCATCTGTAGAACATCTTCAACTGGTTTTCCTTGAATGCCGCAGACATAGTCAATTTTATGTTTGTTTCCCATATTTTTTCCCATTTCTCCAATTCTATATTATATCCAAAAAAATTTGCCCATCTGATCATTGTGTCTTTGACAACCTCGTCTTCCATTTTATATCTCAGTAAGTATTTATATATATTGCTGATTAATTTTATTTCTGTTCCATGTATAATTTTATCCAATTCTTGCGGCTCCTTTTGTATTTCATATGATTTTTTGTCCTCTGTATATTTAGATTGAATTTGTGTAAATGTCCACCAGTCAATCTCTCTGCCTACATCTTGTTCCAATTCTTGTTTTGTTTTCAGATTTCCCTGTTCGTTTACCAATTCCTTGTATCTAATTATCTTATTTATGTCCAGTAGGTTTGGGTGTTTCAGAGCTTCTGTTGGGGATAACCACATTGGAATTCTTATGTAATGTTTTTGTTTTATTTTTTCCCAAGTCTGTAGCAATGCATTCCTAACTATGTGTCTTTGAAAGTATCTGTGTATTTTATATTGTTCGTCCCATAGGAATGCATGCCACCCCACTTGCAAGTCATATCCTTCTATTGTTAAAACTCTGGTATTTTTCAATTCCATCCATTCTTTTAGCCAAGTTAGGCTCGATGCTTGGTAGTATATTTCCCACTCTGGTAACGCCAATCCCCCTTTATCTTTCATATCTTGCAAGAGTTTTAATTTAATCCTGGGTTTTTTCCTTTGCCATATAAATTTAGTAACCAATTTTTTTAATTCTTGAAAAAATGTTTTCCCTAATTTTATTGGAATAACTTGGAACAGGAATAATATTTTTGGCAATATATTCATTTTGACCGTAGCGATCCTCCCGAAAAATGAAATTTGTAGATTTTCCCAATTTTCTAAATCTTTTTTTATCTGGTGTAATATTTTATCATAATTATCCTCCTTAATCGAGGAGCACTTCGCTGAAAGCCAAATCCCTAAATATTTTATTTTCTTAGTTACACTTATTTTTATTTTATCTTCCAGTTCACTTTCCTGTGCCTTTGTAAGATTTTTGGTTATTAATTTGGATTTATTCTTATTGATCTTAAGTCCGGCTACCTCACCAAATTCTTCTATTTTTTTAATCAATTTAGGGCCGGTTTCTAATGGGTCTTCCAAAATGAATACCAAATCATCAGCGAAGGCTTGGACCTTATATTCTTCCTTCGTAATTTTTAAACCCTTTATTTCTTGGTCCTCTCTGATTTTTGTCAGAAGTATTTCTAATGATAAAATAAATAGAAGAGGCGAAACTGGACACCCTTGTCTTACTCCTTTGGTTATATCAATTTTTTCTGTCATTTCGTCATTTATAATTACCCTAGCTGTTTGTTTAGTATATATTTTCTCAACCATCTTTCCAAATTTTGTCCCAAATTCCGTATAGTTCAATTGTGTTATAATAAACTTCCAATTCAAATTATCAAATGCCTTCTGGGCATCAAGGAAAACCAGTATAGCTTGTCTTTCAGAATGGACTTCATAGAATTCTAAGGTGTTCATTATTATCCTCATATTATTTTTTATCTGTCGTCCTGGTAGAAATCCATTTTGATCTGGGTGGATGTAGTTATTCAAAATTTTTTAATCCTTTCTGCTATTATTGTTTTTTTTTTTTTTTAAAAAAAACAAGTTTTATTAATATTTTTTGGTTTTACATCAAAGTGCTTTAAGAATCCACGTGGAGGACTTTCCGGTTCTGGTAGCAGTGCCTGCGGTCAGGCAAAGAGTATGCTCTCTTTGCCGACCGATTTCCCCCCGCTGGTAGACCCTGGACAGAGTCGAAAGTCACCCCGGAGAGGCGACCACCGTGGAGGAGGACACTCGTCTGATTGCGGAGAGAGCGGCAGCTCCCTCTGCAATCCGAGAAATCA